>OX457030.1:49308206-49908206 GCA_949752745.1 Protula sp. h YS-2021 | reverse complement strand
AGTGTTATTAAGAAAAATAATAACAGTGTTATTTATTATTCTGCGTTATCGCGGCAGCGCGTTATGTACACAAATAGGGCGTACGTTTAGTTCGTAAAAGCGAGACTTAGTGGCGCGTTGCAAGCCAACTTTTTGACATTTGGCATACCGCAAATTTTACGCACGAAGTTTTTTTCTATTATTAATTTCCTTCTCTCAAATGAAAAAGTAGTCCAGCGTTTTCGTATCTATATTGGATCGGCGCTTGTTACTTTTATTGTGCGCATTTTTGTATAATTCTGCAAAAGTTCCACACCTAAGAGTTTCAGCTTGCTTTTACAAAAATGGGAGACCTGACATAAGGTTATTGGCTTATTGGTTTATAATCTTATTTTTTAACATGTATCTGTTTATAGCATGACAAGTGGAAATTAGGATCAAAATGATCATGTCTTGATGAAAAATGATTTTTTTCACGTGTAATTAAAGTTCAGAAACATGCACTGCTTTGTGCAGTAAAACTGCAGGCGCAGGCCTCCTAAGTAAACTGGACAATTCACGGAACGTAAAGCTCTTGATCTCGGAAGAAACCTCTATAAACCGGGCACTTCAGGGTATCTTTTTCCTGGATAGCATACCTCATCCTTAGTTACATTTAGGAAAACACATTTCGGGTGTGAGGAGGGGGCCTAGACAGCATATCTCATCCTTAGTTATATTTAGGAAAACACATATTGGTTGTGAGGAGTAGGTGCTATCCAGGTACATCGGAAACTTAACCGGATATCATAAGGGCTCATTGGGATGGAGGGTATAATATTTTGTCTCCCCATTCTCTGTGTATCTGCTGCCTCCAACCTCCCCCCTCCCCCCACCTAAGTGTGAACAAAATCAGCATCGGTAAGTACCATTTGAGTCAGTGATGGGCGACCACACTCACCATCAGCACGATCCAGACACAGAGGGCAAGGTCACTGCTACGCAAGCTCGAAGAACTGACGGTCTAGGATAGGATGGTATTGGAATTCATCAAAAGTAGTCCAAGCCCATATACGACTCCACATTGAGTATTGTTGAAAAAAAGGTGGAATTACAAACAATTGCGCTCGCTGCTGTCTGGAAGTCTCAGAAAGAGCTTCTCAATTGGGGGCTGCACAACGCAGCCCTTTGAAGAAGTATCAGATATTAGACAACACATCATATGATAATATGAACGCTGGTCAGTACTGCATAGTAGTAGCGAGTCGAAATGAACAAAAGGTATACAAAGCATTAATAACGTTTCAGCGAGACAGAAAGGGATAATTTGATGGGTTGATAATTTGAGTTACGTGTACTTTGTGATTGTGCTCTAATTGCAAGTCTAAATGCAAGTTTTGAGAAGACTGTCTTTCCAGGCAGGCTTTGCAGCTCGCCGAATCAAAGAAGTTTTACAGATAAGATAATTATATAAAAATAGGATAAATTAAAAAAAAAAACATACAGATAAGGCTTTCGATCAAAAATAATAATTTGTATTTCACAATAAAGATGTGGGAATAACCAAATAATAAATAAACAAATAAATAATTTTGGGTGGGTTGGTGAGTGGTACGTAGTCACATGGTAAAAACATTTCTCAACGGAGAAAAGGGGTGGTGTAATCAGGGATATCTATATTTTGTAGTTATTGAAAAGGACTGTATGTACGAGTCAGTGAAAAATTATCTTGTAAAAACTGAGGACTGAGCGAATAGCCAAAACAAAAGTCCGGCAGTGCCCTCGCTGTGACCCCCCCCCCCCCAGTGTTCAGTAAAACTCTACATATAGTATAACATGATATAGAGTATGGTGCAACCAACCCAGCTATGACAATTATTCAAACTTAAAGAATAACGTACCTGCTCTTTTCCAGCCTTTTATTTAAAAACAGTCTCAGCATGGATCCAGCTAAAAAGGCTGCAGCCTGCTAATCCAAATAATTTGATTCTCAGCTTTGCACCTTTTCTCTCGATTACCTGTGTTTGCTAAAAATCTATCCGGCAGCCACATAATTCATGCCGTAACGACAACTGTAATAAACGCCGCGGTATTAGCTCATACAAAACCAGATACTTACAGTGTTAATTTAAAATTGTATTTTATCACTTTTACAAGTGTAAATTTGGAGCAGATTACTTATGTATTATTTGATCCAGATTAATTTGTGGTAGCTAAATGCCTCCGTGTGGGTAACGCCGCGGGTGTGTGTTGGAGCGATCCATCAGGTTAGTACAAATATTAGACGATGCTTAGTCCGCGGTGTGATACACGATTCATTGAGATTTTAAGTGATGCATTTTCTGTTTATCCGTGGAAGAAATCAAAAATGGTCTCGAGTTTCGTCTTTCGTGGTTTCCTACTACACTTACAATATTCAACTGTGCAGTTTTAACAATGTGTTGCAGTTTGGCTTATTAATGGGATTAATCATATTGAGAAATGGAAAACTTAACACAAATTAAAAAAAAAAAAAAAAACAAAGTTTTCTGTTTAATTTTAGAAAGCAGGAAAAATCTTTAAAAGGGAAATTCAATGAGAGTGAAAAGGGAGCAAGTAAACCAGAATTTGGAAAAAGAGCCTTTGCTTTCTTTTGGGGGAAATACAAAAAGGTGAGGTTTAAGTACGGCCTTTTATCTCAACAAGAGAATAATTAGCCGCAAAATATCCCAGATAATTTTTTATTCTTTGATAAAGAAATAAACAAGATCATATTGTCGATATCAAACCCAAAACCTTTAGATGATCTTACTCATTTTTCATCTCATCAAAGAGTCGGGCTGAATTTCTATTGGCTGCTGGCTCGACCAATAAAATTATTCGAAACAGTGCGAGCTGCATCTAATTATGGAATGTGCTTTGAAAACCGTTCCCAAGTTGGTCTGCGGTTTGGCTTGAAAGGCCTTGTTATCCTTAAAAACGTAAATCTACCACGAAGACTTGCGAAAACGAGACGATAAACTTATCAAAGATTATATTGGTTTTACTCTTGCTAGAATCAGGTGGCAATATAACTAATTTCCCTTGGTTTTGTAAGCAGGTTCAAATCTCACAACAAATTGATAAAGTCGTTTTGGAAAAAAAGTGTCAGATAAGTTCTTAAGACAACACAACACACCGATGAGTCGTGGAAGATTATTTTTCAATGGTTACTCGTTTTTCTATAAGAAGAATCATTGTTTGCCAGAAAGTTTACAACATGGCTTCTTATTGAGTATGTTAAATACAGTAGAATATGATAAATACTTTAAACAATAGTAAAATAACTGGGACATTTAAAACTGGGCATATTATGTATGCAGCCTTTATGGTGGGCGAGTGATGTCACAGGACGAGCCACAGATCCTTGCCATTTTTAGATTCGATTTCCTTCATGGTATTGTGAGTAATATAGAAAGGAACCTTCGAACTTGAAACAATAAAAGTGTGTGTGTGTTGTGTGTTTGAGAGACAGACAGACAGATAAAGAGACACACAGAAGGATTAAAAAAAAACGATTTTCATAATAACAATATTAAGAGAAGGCAGTCAAGAAATTTGGGAGATTTCAAAAACGACCACGCCTTGTCGAAGGCGGTTGTCGTGCAGAGGAACCACATATCCCTGGGGCGCTACTATTCGCTATGATTTGCCGTTTCGTACTGGAATGTCCAGTTCCAGTTGATTTTCCATGGCTGTAAAGAATATATTACGTCACAATCCAGACCACCACTAACTTAGCCCCTCCCCCTCCAAAGTGCGCCTTTCAGGAGCACACTATTGTGCAAAACGTAAGAAGAACCGTGGGTCGACAGAGGGGTAGGTTATCATTCGGGGTGTTTTCTGTGATACTCTCAACGTGACACTTTTTTATCCATCCCGTTCACGGGGAAGTCCTGTACTCACTATTGATTACTGTAAGATTTCATTGATAAGTTTATCTGACGATTTCACTGCCAAAATCAACTTTTTGAGGAAATGTATTTTGATGAACACGTCGTCGGTTGCCCCCTAATCGGAGGCAACTATTAAAAGGGCTTTCCTAGTGTATGTTGGTTTGTAGTTTTGGCCGAAGCTTAATTCATCAATACTAATGGTTCTTATCTGAAAACCTACTTTGATGCTAACAGGTTTCATCCATTCCAGCTCACTCATCGAATATTCCGAAAGTATGGGTTTCGTATAACCGTGCCAAGATAAGACAATGGGTGTTTATCTAAACACGGGTGATACAGGCAAGAGCTAGATAAAACCATCTTAAGTTTGAGTACAAATTGATGATCATTTTCTTTATCTAAGTAGTTGTTCTAAAGCAAGATAAAGGATATAACTAGAAAGAATTGCGAGTTCAGGGTTAAGTTACTTTGCTATGTACTTTAAAGGGACATCCGCCCGCCCCTAAAACTTAAGGAATTAACGACCAGTAGAGATGCCTGCGTTATAAAAGGTTTTGTGCAAAACTCGAGTGGACCTTCTGGATTCCAAATTTACGTGTTCCACCTTCCTTGTTGACTAAAATAGCTTCCACTATCCAACTTCCGGAGAGGCTAAAACATACAAGTTGTAAGGCAAATCAGCTGCCGGTAAAACTGGTCTGATTGTTTTCTGATAAAGTATGCCTTGGTGATTTATCTTGTGGGAGGAAAATATTTAAAATGATTGACTTGATGGGCGTGGTCAGTTCGTAGGTTTTCAGCTACCAGCCCTGGAGCGTGGGAGGTGCCGCCCTTCAAGCTTGACCAGGTGAAATCGTTAATGCTCTACTGAAATAATTAATGCTCCCCTGTGACCAGCAACATATCATGCCTTATCAAAACAAGATATGAAGTTGATGCGATTCACACACAGAGCTGTCATTTGGGACAAACTGATCGGCGATATGGGATGTAACGGTTCTTACAACTCCCTCATGATTTTAAGAATCCTGGAAAATAAACTAGACCGAATTCCGCTAGATAGCGGAGTGACCTACTTGCAGAAACCACAAAAGAAAATGTTTCAGTTACCTATGACTGAGGAGGTCAAAGTCAGCCACGTACCTCTTCTTTGTTGTCGTTTTGGCCAAAAGGATGGAAAATGGGCAAGATTCAGGTTGCAGGGGTGCCCCTACTGAATACGCTTTTTTAATGATAGTAGGACTTCGGGGCTCCTTCTAGCCAATTTTGGTGAAAAATGGGTGTTTTGAAAAATACCTTGGCGGTTGAGGTAAGAAAATTGCGGATCCATTTAGATCTTTTCATCTTTTACACGTGAGCCAAATTTCGTCTTTCTCCGCCAAACAGAGTTTTCTTGAAACCAGCCAGCGGAAAAAAAGAGAAGAAAAAGGGGAAGAGGGCAGAAATGGCTAGACTAATTACAAACTTATTCCCAGTTGCAGACGAAGTTGCAAGTGGGAATTAAGACAGCTACAGTGCATTTGCTACTAGAACATTAAATATCAAAACTGCTGTTCATATACAATTTACATATCGTATACCAAAAAAAGTTACTGTATACATGATACATGACGACATACAACAGGCCAGTCTTTCGGGTTTTTTTTTTCTGCGTTTTATTATTATTTTTGGCCCATTTTTTTTTTGGGGTATGAGGTTTTTTTCAACTACACATTCTTGGCATGGCTTTTAAACAATTTTTTCTTTAGCAAATACTCGACAATTCTGTAGCCGAGAAGTGCCAGTATGGTGTAATGAATTACTGAGCAGAATCTACCACGATCCCAAATTCCTACAGGTAATTTGCCACATTTCAGTATGAGAGAAATGGCTGCAAAAATCTGACATCGCTCGTTTGTCATTCTCAATTGCTGATAGGGGCGCCTGTCCATTGTTGAAAACTGCAATTTTTGCGTGGTACCTTATGCACTGTGCACATTGATTCCCACATTTTTATGAGAAAACGTCCCATGATCAAGTACACTGACTGTTGAATGTCACTTGTTGCGTGTTTCTTGCTCGCATGCTGGCGGAGAGCAGAAGGCTGGCGGAGAGCAGAAGGCAGGGAGGGCATACATATATATATATATATATATATATATATATATATATATATATATATATATATATATATATATATATATATATATATATATATATATATATATATATATATATCTTTGTATAACTTCCTTTTTCCCACGTCTGTTCAACGTTTTCCCAACCTGTCACAGAAAGCGGGTTTTTAGGTTGCGATTAAAGCAACGTCTAAAATCATTGCTCCTCCCACGTATGTTCGACGTTAGTCGGAGACCTTGATTAGATGCCGTAGAAATTGAAGAGTGCGATTTATGCTCATTTATGATTGCGATCAATCTGGGATATTTTGCCCTTCCCTACAAAACTCAACAGATGCCACGAAAACCTAACTTCAAAACTCTTTTATTTGATAAATGCTCAATTTTTACCAATAATAACCAAATTTGTGCAATTTAAAAAATTCAATGCTAATTTTCACGAGGGTTAAAGGTCATAAACGGGAGTGTGTGACGATGAATGTTCGAATTGTAAATCATCGGAATAGATTTTGTTTGATTTCTCAGATAATCGAAAATAACCTCTACATTATCCAAAAACGCTGTGTCGTTTGCTGAGCGTTCGATTCCATTTTGAATTATGAATTTCAAGATGAAATTCTGACCTATTTATACTTACCTGTAAGCAGTAACATCTCACTTCGGAGTAATTTTTTGCCGCAAAATGAATTTCCCTGAGATTCTTAGTGGTGAAGAATCTTTCACTTTAAATTTACAGTAAGGACTAATCGCCTGCTACAATACATGTATAAATATGAAACAAAAGAGATGTGGAATCGTTTTATACAGCGGCGATGTGCTTGCCATTGGTAAATGCGACGGAGATTAAACAATCGGATTAACCTTACTAATTTTCGTTATCCCAGAGTCCGATATTACAAGGAGAATGAAGACGGGTTTTCTTATCTAGCTTTTCCAATCGGCTGATACAATACATAATAAAAATTACAAGCCATCGTCGAAGGCGGAGACCCCAACCGGACACAACAAGTTGCCATTTTGGCAATTTTTACCGATTTGAACAATAACACGACCTTGCACAACTTCAATATATATTTTTTTCACTGTACAAGGTTGCATATGCCTAGAGTAAGTAGTTTCGGAGATCTTGCGCGGAAACAAAACAGCATCTAAAGTGTGACGCGGACAGATGGACAGAGGACAATACTATAGACCCCATGGGCTCGCCCGGTTGGGGTCTAAAAACAAAAAAGATGTGGATTCGCTTTATTTCGATACAGCGGTGATGTGATTGCCATTGGTAAATGCGACGGGAATTAAACAGTCGAATTAACCTTACTGATTTTGGAGGATGAAAGCTATAATTGCAGGAGGGGAGGTGAACGGGGGACAGAAAGAAAAAACGAAAAAACATAAGAGGGGGAGTAAGCTAGCCTTGTTGGGGGGGGGGGGGCTGAACAGGGGCAAAAAATACCAGGTGGGAAGGTAGCCTAGTCTAGCTCCCCCCCCCCCCCGGGAGAGAAGATAGCCTAGTCTGTCTTCCCCCCCCCCCGGGGGGGGGGGGAGCTGTACAGGGGGCAAGATATACTGTTTCACCGGTCTGTCTTTTGAGCTCAGATAGCCTAAAATGCAACACAATGGATCAGTCAAACCCGATGAGACCCTCATTTAGCGGTTCGTTTCTTTATTACCTCATTGCTTCTTTTGGGAAAAAAATGGCTACTCATGGATGGAGTCTTGCTGGATGTTGAGGTTTGCGAGAACTGAGAAAATGATGTGTGTTGTAATAATTACAAAATGCATGCAACTCAAAGCTGTTGATTCAATAGCTTTTGGTGTGTGGCCAAGGCCTATGTGGTTCAGTACTGTCGTTTTGCTTTAGCAGCCCGAATAACACTAAGTTCCATACATCTTATTCATTTCTATCGTCAAGTTTGCTGATTAACAAGTTTATTAAACAATTCGTCATTCTATAAATTCGATAGCTTATTTATTAAACAGAGAACACATGCAACTGGGTAATAAAAGTGGTAAAATCCCAGTGGAGAGTTTTCTATCTCGAAATGGTATTTTCGTGCTAAAATTCGTATCCAAACGATGCAAATTTTATGAGGCGATATAAAAACCCAATGATTTAATATTTTTTCGCAGTTTCCAAAACTTGAAGAAAAGAGATACGAGCTGCTGCTGTAACTTCTCAAGAAATAAATGTCATTTTAAAATTTGTTTATCCAGTGTAATTCGTGCTTTCTACCTCACCTTGATCTGAAGGGAAAAAGTTCTGGACTCTAATCCATGTTCCGAGCATAATGTTTAATAAGAGACAAGCAGATGGATAGAACACGGTGTTATTTTTGATCGAGTGCAAGTGATAGACACGGTGAGCGATATTATCAGATATTACACACCAGGGGTCTTGATAGGATGGAGATATCGAGCAAAATTGCGATCAAATTTCAGCATTTGCCGGCATGGGCTTCGTCAATTCCCGGTGCGATGAATCGTGTTCGTAGAAAGTGACAGCTCTACAGGGTCTTGTGTATGTAATGGCTGTAGCGGTTATTTTATTATATGGCACAGCAAGTTGCTTATAACTTCATCATGTAGTATATTCATCATAAATTCCCTCGGCTAGCACCGCCACATCTAAACAGAAACAGAACCAGAAGTATGATGTGGGCGGAAAATAAAATTCTCAGTAGTATCCCGGAAACATTTTATAGAATTGCGTATTTGTTAGTTCCGCGTCGAGCATAGCTCCGGATGGTTCTTGAGCTGCGGCAAAGAAACAATAATGGAAGGAACTCGAACCTAATGTCATGTATTCCCAACCTAGCAAAGCCACAGGTCAGTGCAATCCAATAAGTGACGCACCATGAGCAGTAATTTTTTTGCCCGAGGTGGGTACCATCACACAAGGCTTGAGCGCGAAAGAACCCCCTTCCCCTCATTTCACTCATCATCTGCCATCTTTTCACTTCGCAGTTAAAAATTCATTGATCTCTTTGCTTTTCCTTCAAAAGCAGCAATCTTTTTGCTCTGGAGGTTGGGAAATGTGCGATATTCTCGCTTTTCACATCTTAAAATGTGCGGTCTTTGCGCTTTTCACATTGCAAAGTGTGCCATTTTTTGCGTTTATTTTTCTTTCCCCGCAAACCCCAACAAGAGTAAGTAGACTCCGAATTTTTAGTGAGAGAGCATAGGAAACATGAAAATACAATGAACAAATGCTGTTTAACTTTGTTCAGCTTCTAATAAACTGTAAATGCTACAGAGGGCGCCCCAGGCAAACATTATGAACAAGTATTGTTCTGAGCCTTCGCTAATCATGCGCTTTAGAGTTTTCGATTTGTCAACATGTATATCACATGACCGGAAGTAAGAGACCTTTCATGAAACCAACTAAAGAAATTAAGCCGACGGGAAAAAACAACAAAACGAAAAAATATGGCTAACAGAAACTTGTATACCATCGACAAACAAATTGCAAAAAACACCTTGCAAAAATTTGGCAATAGAATGTAGTTTTGATAGGATTTGTTTCTCTATAGGAGTCGACTTTCTCTCGCTAGAGGCTTAACTATGCACATCATAATGCCGTGTTATCTGTGTACGTAGATACCGAGCGATAAAATCAGATAAGAACTGGCAATATCGCCCATGGTTGAAAGAACGCGGATAATTTGCTTTTATTGTGCTTGTTGTCATAATATCAAACGTTATCTTTTGGCACACTTTGAACAATCATCGTATTTTTGTTTTTGGTATATAAAGAAAACAAAACTGTTACATTCGATACCTTACGCACCTGCTGAACTTGCCGGTAGTATAGCTCTTGCGTCAAAGAGTTGTGAATGAATTTTCTTGAAATGTAGCAATGGCGAAGCAGGTGCTTATGTTGAAAAATACAAATGTATGCTGTTGTTGTTTAACAGCCAACCTCTTTAGCGGTTCGGTCTGTTGTGTTTAACACCTTTTCACTCCGCAGACCCACTGTGGAGTCAACGAAAATAGTACTCATAAAAGCGAGGAACTACTTTTTAAAATATGTTCAACAACCGACCTCCACGGAGAGTTGTTCTGTTGAGTATAATACCCTTTTACTCTGGAGACCTACTGGAGATTCCACAAAAATAACACTCATAAAAGAGCGGAACTACTTTTCAGCCCAGCTTACGTTACACGTAAGCTGGGGTAAGTACGTTACACGTAACCTGGGGTATGCCTATCGGTCTGCAGACGGTGTCCGTTAGTTAATTGTTATCCCCGTGAAATGGAGGGATATAGTTATGAGCTGGTCCGTCCGTCCATCCGTCTGTCTGTCCACAAAAAGTACCAAGTTTTGTCCCGCCGACTTTTCATAGAAGGAATTGTCGTAGGAATCTGAAACCTTGCATGGTTAAAATATATATATTGAAGATATGCAACGTGGCATTAATGTCAAAATCGGCCAAAATTGACGTCGAGAAGAGTGGAAAATTGTCAAATATTATGAATTTTTGGCTTGAACTTAGCCGTGAGACGATGTTTTGTCCGGCCGACTTCTCATAGAAGAGATTGTCGTAGGAACCTGAAACCTTGCATGGTGAAAATATATATATTGAAGATATGCAAAGTGGCATTATTGTCAAAATCGTCTAAAATTGACGTCGTGGGAAATTGTCAAATGTGGTGAATTTTTGGCTTGAACTTAGCCGTGAGACGATGTTTTGTCCGGCCGACTTCTCATAGAAGGGATTGTCGTAGGAACCTGAAACCTTGCGTGGTAAAAAAATATATATTGAAGATATGCAAAGTGGCATTATTGTCAAAATGGTCTAAAATTGACGTCGTGGGGAATTGTCAAATATGGTGAATTTTTGGCTTGAACTTAGCCGTGAGACGATGTTTTGTCCGGCCGACTTTTTATAGAAGGGATTGTCGTAGGAACCTGAAACCTTGCAGCGTGACTTGACCTCATTTTTCTTTTACTGTTTCACGGGGGATCTTGCTTTACTGAGGCTGTAGTTCACTTTTCCTAACCATGTATCCTGCCATAAACTGACCTGGATATAAGCGTGCATTTAACATGCCTGGTGCAGAGCGCCCGTCCGTCTATCCAACCACTCTCGAGCGTGTGATTTTTTTAAAGACTTTCAAAGCTTCTGTTTTACATTTTGACCGTTATAACTTGAAATGCGATGAGTGGCATCCAAAAATTACATCGAAAACTTTATTACTATTAGTGATTTATATACATAATATTTTATGTATAATTACATTACATTACATGGGATTTATATAGCGCATGTACATTAAAATGGTCAATGCGCTTTACAATTGTGAAAAATGACTAGACTAGATTTGAATACTAAGTACCATTAAGCTAAATACCATTAAAACGAATACTGTTACTAAATGCTGCAAAAATGCCACTAAAAGAACAATAATACTGATTAATAATAATATTCGATAAACAAGTGTGTTTTTAAATCTTTTTTAAAACGATTTATGCACTTGATGTTCCTGAGATTTTTTGGCAAGGAGTTCCAAAGCTTTGGTGCTGCTGCGCTAAAAGCTTTGTCTCCGCCATATTTCAAGGACGTCTTGCGTATAGAGAGCAATAACTCGTCATGCGCAGAGCGGAGGCCAGGTCTTGATGGACGGTTTATGGCTAACATGTCGCGAATATAGACTGGTGCAATATTATTTAGCGCTTTGAACGTCCATAGCAGTATCCTGTACTTGATGCGAGATCTGATCGGTAACCAATCAGTTCACGCAAGGTTTCGGTGATATGCTCATGCTTGGTCTGGCCGGTGATCAGCCTAGCTGCATTGTTTTGCAACCGCTGCAGCGCGTCTAGTTGCCATTCAGAGATGCCGTATAAGAGCGTATTGCATAATCAAGTCTGGATAAAATGAGAGAGTGAACAAGAATTTTGGTTGCGTCGGCCGTCAAACATGGCCTCATCACTCTTCATTGCCGTAATTGATAGTATCCTACTTTGATCAGGTTATTCACGTGCGATACCATTTTTAATTCACTGTCAAAAAAAGCACTGAGATTCCGTACGCATAGGGTTGCGACAATGGGCTCACTGTCTACTAAAATTGAAGTTGTTTGCACTTCACGCAGTTGTTGCCTTGTACCAAAAATGATAAACTCAGTTTTAGACTTGTTTAGCTGTAACTTGTGTTTAGACATCCAAAGCCCAGTTGTTTCTATTGCGTCCTGTAAATAAGCGATCCAATCTCTTTGAGACTGAACAGACAAGGGATTTACCACTTGGTAGAGTTGAGAGTCGTCTGCGAAAAGGTGAAACAGGACTTGTAGTGCTCTGAGCAACGAACCGAGATCCCGTGTGTATTGGTTATACATCTTGGGGCCCATACCTGACCCCTGTAGAAAACCCGTTAGCAGTTCAGTTGCTTGTGAATATACATTGCCAATTTTTACCTTTTGTGATCTTTCACTAGGATATGACCGAAACCAGTTTAGGACGGTGCCAGAAACATGGAAGTTGTTTTCAAGGTTTCTCAGAAAGATGCTATGGTTGCAAGTGTCAAAAGCAGCCGACAGATCTAAAAGTGTTAACATTATTATCTGCTCCTTATCCATGGCCATGAGGATGTCGTTTTGAACATTGATTAGGGCCGATTCGGTGCAGTGACCAGCCTTGTAGACGGACTGTAAGGGTACGTCCAGTGAAAATTTATTACTGTGTTGTGCGATTTGGTCGGAGACAGCGCGTTCTAGTATTTTTGAAACAAATGGCAGATTTTAAATTGGTCTGTAATTTTTGAGTTCTAAGTCCGCGTTGGCCTTGTTCAACAGGGGCTTCACTATTGCTTGTTTGAACGATGCTGGTACACTTCCGGTAGCAAGGGATTTTTTAATGACGCCAGCTAGCGTCGGAGCTATTGTGTCTATGCAAGACTTTAATAAAAACGTCGGTATTGGATCCAGATCACAATTTTTTGTTGGTGCTTGTAAAACCAGTTTTTTTTTTTCACTTCCGAGACTGAGAGAGAACTGAAGCTTGTTGTCATCATCCGGAAATTTTTGCACTATATTGTCAATTTTTGTTTTGAAGAATTCTGCCAATTTTCCTGCTAATTGAGAAATTGAATGCGTTTCAGGAAGACGTGTTTCTGCTGGGATTTTATTTAAACTGCGAATTATATTAAAGAGTGCCTTATGATCACCTTGGTGCATTGGTGCATGATGCATTAAAACGATGCACACAGAAATGCATGTTATTAAATTTTAAGTCTATTAATTTTTTATCGTGCTCAGCTGCACACAAGTTCAACTGATCTGGAGCTCTATTGCATGCACACACATGTACTTATTTTTAGCAATGCGCAATTGAAGCCTCCACTGGGTTTACAGCAGGCCTCAGCTGTGAGGTAATAGCACACTATGCACAGCGAGCATCAGCCTTTTGCTCAGTGCAGAAGAAAGAGAAATTACCATTTCTTTGCGTATTGATTTGACTTTGAAAACAACCTTAATAATTAATAAAAATATTGATAGAATTAGTTTACCGCAAGTTCTATATGCTACGAAAGTTTGGTGTCAGTCGGTCCAGTAGTTTCTGACGAGTTGTGATAACAAAATGAAGTCCGACTGTAAAGAACAAACAATTAAAATCTCACGGGTCCCCTTATGTCAAAGCATGTAACTCTTTGGAAGACTTCGCCTTGCCGAGTGTTAATAAACATGCCCAGTGGTTCGAAATGCGAACCGTGCATGAACGCAACCTAAAGAAAAATACGCACTGGTCTGAAATGCGAACCACGCATCAACACAAATCAAGTGAACATGCGTACTGGTGCGAAATGCGAATTGCTCATCAACCCAAGTTGAATAAACATGCGCACTGGTTCGAAACGCAAACCGCGCATCCACGCAAGCTAAAGAAACATGCGCACTGGTTCGAAATGTGAACCGCGCATCCACGCAAGTAAAATAAACATGCGCAGTGGTCCGAAATGCATATCGCGCATTAACGCAAGTTAAAAAACATGCGCACTGGTCCAAAAATCAACTCAAGTTAAAAACATGTAAGTTAAATAAATATGTGCAGTGGTTCGACGTGCGAACCGCGCATCAACGCAACCTAAATTAACATGCGCCCTGGTCCGAAATGCGAACTGCGCATCAATGCAACCTAAAGAAACATGCGCACTGGCCCAAATAAGAATTGCACATCAATGCAAGTTAAATAAACATGCGCAATGGTCTGAAGTAAGAACCGCGCATCGAAGCAAGTTAAATAATCATGCGCACTGGCCCGAAATGCGAACAACTTATCAATGCAAGTTGAATAAACATGCGCACTGGTCCGAAATAACAACTGCGCATCAACGCAAGTTGAATAAATATGCCCACTTGTCCGAAATGCGAACCGCGCATCAGTGCAAGTTAAATAAACATGCACACTGCTCTGAATAAGAACCACGTATCGAGGCAAGTTACATAAACTGGCCCGAAATGCGAACCGTTCATCAACGCAAGTTAAATAAACATGCACACTGCTCTGAATAAGTTCCACGTATCGAGGCCAGTGACATAAACATGCGCACTGGTCCGAAATGCGAACCGCACAATAATTGTGTGTGTCCGGCCACCAGTACACTTGTGCAGATACAATTTCCTTTCGTTGTTCGAAGGTATCTTTGGTAGACTATCCGGTCTACCAGAGGGACATTTTTCTGGGAAACAGATCTTTGCACGTATTTATCGGTCTATGTTCGGATCCGTTGCTAAATTAATTATATAGGAAGCTCTTTGCTATCTCGTCTTTTCAAGTCCAATTTTTTAGGGAAATTCCCTTGCTCATGCCGGCTGGACTTGGTCTTATCGCTTTTCGAAAGCTTGGAGTTTGTCCTTGGACAAACTTGTTAAAATATCCATCCGCTCTGTGTTTATACATCACAGATATTTCTCATCAGAGATCAACTGTTTTATAACAACGACATCCATGTATTCCATATTTCTATTTGCAATGAATCGAGCAAAAGCAAGTAAAAAGAACAGCACAACTTGGCACAGCTTTCTCATATGTTGCCAAAAATAAAAATAAAAAAAAAATAAAATAAAAACAGAAAAACTTTGTGTACCTAAAATATTCGATTTGCCTCATCCGGTCTTGTGACAAGAAAAATGTTGTCTTCAGACCACCTTGAAGTGTTTTTAAAACTGATTTAAAAAATGCCGTAGCAATTATTTTATGTCAAAATTTGCAATTCAAGAACAGGTAATAAATCTAAAGTGTCAGAATTCAAATTATCATGGATCATTCTGGATCACAGCCTTAGCATTCATCCGTACATCTTGGCATTGCAAAGACGAGTCTGTTAGTCTCCAAGTCACGCGTGTTTCCATCCATTTGCTGATGTAACCTCTTATTAATTGTGTCAAACACTTTTGCACACCCTCATGTTTCTTAGCCCCCAGCCGGGGCTTTATTCCCCGGAGGGGGGAGGAGCTGTAGGTTTGGATGTTATCCGTTTGTCTGTCCTTTGAGCCGTCTGTCCGTTCATTCATCGCCGGCTGTTTCTCTCTCCCTGATAATTCCTTTCCTACGATATTTGATATATAGCTGACCTATAAAATTAAGTAGTTGCACGTTATTTTTAGTTTGACCGACCCATTTTCAACAGTGGCCGCCAAGTTAAATTTTCAATTCCGTTTGGAAGCTGTGTCGCTTTTACCCTTTCTGTAGTAATAAGTTTTCAGCATGGCAAGCACAGATAAAAAAATAAAACAATGAAATAAACACGTTATTAACACGTATCTTATAGTTTGTTTTTTTTTAAAATATACTTTTTACTTCATGACCCACACAGAAATCAAATGATTCTGCATATAGCTTGAGAAGTGCCGAATAAGTAAAGCGAAAGCATGGCTTCAATTTTCGTTTCTATTATCCTGTTATTGCGAAATAAATGAACGGCAGTGTAAATGTTAATTAACTGCGTTGACAAACACACTTAATTTCCGTGGGAACGAGTTAAGATTTTTGCAAAAAAATGTAAATCTTAGATTTTCTCATTTGTTTTACTTAATATCAATGTAAGTAAGGACTGTTCGATAACTGTTTGGGCGGGTGAGGGGTGAATTCCTAAAAAAGTAGTTCTGATCTTAAGTGAGCACCATGTTCCCAGATTCTCTAGTGAGTCGGCGAAACAAAAAGGCCAAATACACCACAGACCAAACCACGGTTGGAGGTTGGACATCAACGGAGTGTGGCAACATCATTTCCAGAAAAGAGTGTTCTGTCATCTTAATGTATAGGACATGCAGACTGGTAAAATATGAAAACAGTTTTGGCATGTAAAAGAATCTTTTCAACTGGCAAGTTGTTTTTAGGATCAGGTTTTGATTGCATCTTTTTGTCTGCGCAAAGATGTTTATGCATTCTTGCACGATGAGATGTCGGGTGCGGGACACGGGCCCATGAATCAGTCACGCTGCAGTGAACGTGAACACACGTTAGACGCCCTGCAATGCGGACGAATCGCTGTTACTCAGGCGTGCGCAAGGCTGTCAAACTTACTTCTCGATGATGCCTAAAAAGAAAGCTATAGAGAAATTGGTACAATGTATTCATCAGCTGCATCGGTTAAGATTAGAAGGTTATCTGTGACAACCATAATAAAACATAATTGTAAAAACATAATAGAAAAAAGGAAATAGAAGACTACTCGTAAAAATCTTGTGTTGAAATATTAAATTGAGAACGCTTTTATAGTGCAGAAAGTATCACATCCATGCATGGGTTCCACTTCCCATATGGTTATGCTAATCGGCTCCTTCTTTGCGAAGGGTCTCTAAAAAAACTACTAGACTGCAGAATGTTGAGAATGACTGAATGGAAGCACTTGCTTGCATGGCAGGTGTTTGACAAATCGATCGTTTCGTTAAGAAAGCAGATTCTTCCTTCTCCAAAGGCGGGCAGAAGTTTGACGAGAAACATTCAGGCTTCCGGCAGGCTGGTTAAAGATCCATTTACATAAAAATTGAATCTTTCTCTGTGTTTTTGTGTGGGGGAAATAGCATGTTCCGGCGCTCCAAAAAAAAAAAAAAAAAAAAAAAAAAAAAAAAAAAAAAAAGGGAGAGGCAATGATCATGCATGTGGATACACTCTTTTTTCACAGAGAAATCGAAGAGCGAAATATGTGGTTGGTGGCAGTTGTAATTTTACCAATAACGCTGTTAATAAATTACTGTAATGTTCCATTACAATGAAAATCAAGTTTTTAACTAACAAACCAATTCCACAGACAGCTGCGTAGTTTTAAAATGCAGCTCTGTTCGCTAGTCTGACAATTTTTCTGTTTTTGTGCGTGTCTCTTCGTTTAGGCCTCCTGTTATGGACGCTAGTTCATTTTTTTCGCTTGCCCGCATAACCGGATTGTGAACTTAATTTATTTTAGAGATGTCCACAATGGCAACTCGCTGTTTTGCTGAATCAGCTCGCCCCGCAGGTTTCATTGAGTTGACACAACACCTGTTAATATCCATAACCACGTACTGAAGATGTGTGCCTGTGCTATGATATGGTATCGCCCTGATCTCTCTCTCTCTCTCTCTCTCTCTCTCTCTCTCTCTCTCTCTCTCTCTCTCTTTCTCTCTCTCTCTCTCTCTCTCTCTCTCTCTCTCTCTACTCTCCGCTGTCTCTCTCTCTCTCTCTCTCTCTTTCTCTCTCTCTCTCTCTCTCTCTCTCTCTCTCTCTCTCTCGTTCTCTTGTTATGTGTGTACGTGCGCGGGAAATGCGTGCGCATGCGTGTGTGTACCCCGAAACACTAAATTGTCTGTTTACATTTGTTTGACAAAACAACATGAAACCTACAGGGAATGAACAAATATATATTGAACCTGTACACCTTCCGTTATGGATGTACATCATTCTTCTGTCTGACCACCACAAAAATATGAACTCAGTCAAGTTTTAGAGGCGTGAACAGTGGCAACTTGTGGTGTTGTTGAAGTTTTTGTAGAATTGTGGTAGTCATGAAACGATCTGAGCGCCAGGCGTATAATAACAGTTTACGTTATTACTAGGTGCGTATTCCATTTGGCGGAGAAAAAGATCATAAAAATTGTCTTTTTACACTGTTCACCTTCTTAACTATCCCGTCCCTCCCTTCAGTTGATCATTCCATGACCGATAATATTGCTCGGTTATTCGTGCTCAGGTGGAAACATTTCTGGTTGTTTACGTTTTGTGTAAGAATTTACGTGGTATATAAAGAGCACGCACGGTGCGTAAACTCAAGCGCTGAACTACTTTAGATTGAAATAAACCTGATATTTTTCATTTGAGTCCAAGTGTGTTTTGAAGGTTTGTTTACAAAATTATACAAACAAATGCTGACATCTGACAAGAATTTCAATCACAGTCAGCCAGAGACATTTGATATAAAGCGGGATGTTCTGTAACCCGGCCTCTGTGTTAAGCTGATTGCATATGGATTTGGAACGAAGTAGGGGTAATCACTTAAAAATTTCTTCTTCCGAACCTATAAAATGGTTCACTTTTACTTTACAAGACAGAGCTTTAGAAAGTGCAACTTGCCCTCGACTCCTCCACTGTCCAAACGCTCGCCGCCATCCTAACCTCGCGCATGTTCCAGTCCTTTCGATTCAATTCTTTCGATCGTGAAACACTAATTTCAGAAATGGGTGTAAGGGATCTTGTTTAAAGATTAGTTATATAAGCTTTAAAGTTTCAAAGCTGGCAGCAGTCTCATCTGGAGCGCGGGATGATTGGGTGATCTTTGTGAATAAATAAAGGAAAACTGTTCGAATGCGTGGGTGTATTATACTCCTTCTAGAGGCGTGTCCGCTATAAATGGGCCGACCTTGTGGAAAGCCAGCTTGTCGAGTTTCTGACTTTATTCCAGCTGTTTTTAAATTGCCCTCCACACCTACTCAGCCCGCGACTCTATCACTATGGGCTGATATCGCCAGCCGTGAACAAGATCTCTGGATCCGGTTAAAAATTGATCATTTTTCATGTCTCATTAAAAGGAAAACGAAAAGTTCTGAAGAAGAAGAAGAAGAAGAAGAAGAAGAAGAAGAAGAAGAAGAAGAAGAAGAAGAAGAAGAAGAAGAAGAAGAAGAAGGTCTTGCACCACGAAGCACGCTTGATTGTAACATGCTCACGGTTTTCCCGTTACGCTCTTGTTTTCAGAATGAAAAACTGTTCCACGTCTTTTTATATTTGACCAGGAACAGTTTGAAACTGCGTGTATTTTTAACGGGAATGTTCATTCAAGCTCCTTCATCAGCTCGTGTTGAGTATCTCATATTAAAAAAATTATCCAAAATTATCTCTGGCAGGTCCAGTGATTTTTTTTCTAAAATAAGGATGAAATATAAAAGAATGTTTTCCTCCTGACCTATTGGCAAATCTTTTGTCAGTCTTACAATCTTATGGCCAATAACGGTCAAATTGCAAAAATATCACAATGCACCTGTACTTGATATTCCTTTGCTGGTCGCCTGACCATTTGCTTCGATAGCTCAAGCTTAAAGGTAATGGACTGATAATCACAAGGTCAAGAATTCAAGCCCAGCTGACGGCGTATTTTTTAACGTCTCCCTTTATACGTCTTATAGGCAACATTTGTAGCTCTGCCGCCCATGGAAGAAGTGGTTTGCGTTGTCACCGGCGAAGCAAGAGGTTGTAAGTTTGTACGACTGTTTTGCTTGCCTGCTACATCTCTAGTGTTGCTCAAGATGCGTAATAATACTATGTAAGTATTAATGGATTTGCAGAATTTTTTTATCGGTTCTGCAAAAACAGACTGATAGCCTAAACAGAAACACAGCGATGGTGTTCTTCCACAGATCCTGTCCGATTACTTTTAATGTCAGTGTTTCCCATGAGGCCTTCTACCTAAATTTAAATTTTGTCAAAATTCGTCGGTTTTCTTTTCACCATTGTAATATATTCGCTTTTACAGCTGGGCACAAGGTCCGCAGACGTTCCTATGTAAATGTGGATTGGACAGGACAATTTAAAGTTTAAAATGTTTTCATTTCTGTATGTTCGGAGAGGGAGTGGGGTAGCACCCTTTAGCACTGCTGTTTATGATACTTGCCGTTCTGAAAAACGAGACTTATCCGCGGTCAGCGTGCCAGCTCTGACACCTACCAAGCGGACTGAGAATGATGAATGGATCCCGTTCTGCTTCGATGAACCCCCATAAGTAACATTAGGGATCGCTTACACAGACTGTGATGGCGCTCTTGCAGTCTTGTGCCGTCCGAAATGACTTCGCTTCGGACAACAAGAGCTAAAGAAGAAGCATGTTGTACAGAGGCAATGAACATTGCCCTTTTTAATCGTGAAATGGATATATCCCATTTACAATTTGCAAATATAGCTCTCAATATCACGTTTAGCTTATTGCGGTTGCCCACTGCTTTCTTATTGCTCATCACCAAATAGTTAAAACAGCATACCGTATTTTACGAGTTCACGTACTACGGCATAGAGTGCGGTTATCGGCGATAGTCTTTCGCATGCTGTGTGGATCAGATAAGGCGGATTCGCGTTAATTCCTCAATATATGCGTTCAGTTTTTGTACCGTAAAACTATTTTCTTCATTCGTGAATTCCAAAATTTGGCTACGCAACAAAACTGCAGTATGAATTTTGAAATCGATCAAGTGGGATAAGCTGTCTGGGGAGGGGTACCAAGTAATGTAGTAGCTGGTGAGTGACGTTAAAAAGGATTTCTTCTTGCTTGCCACACCATTGATATTTGCCGCTTTCCATGCTATCGTCTTGTATCTTGCGACTTTACAATGTGAGGTATCGACTGCAATGCTTGCGTGTCCCGTCACGTGTTCACTGTTTCCCAGGACAACCCTGTTCCATTGATAAACATGTCAACCCAGCAAGCACTATCTACGAATACGCAGAATGGACATATGTAATGACTTCATAAAAAAAGTAATGGTGTATTCAGTTTATTTATTTCATTGATAAATACTGATTATTTCCATGACGCCCAATCACTTTCCATATGTATTATGTGCATTGCCTGTCGATAATCTGTTAATTTCTTGAGAAGAGTGCAATAATAAATAATGCTATAAAGATATAATAGGGAAATATTTATAGAATCTATCTCTGTGGGACTGTGCCACTAATATCAGGCTAATGATCACGCCAGATCTATGTTATAGATCAATTAGAATCTAATGACCACATATCGTTATTTAAACTAAGATTGCCTTTATATTTTTCGCCATGCCTGGAAAATGGACAAATTTGCTTCCAAGAATTTAAATTAATCCATGACGGATTTATAAATGAACGGCAAATTTTAAAATGATTTCTACGCTGTTTTTTTTTTATATTTTTTCAGATTTACATCGTTTTGGCAAATTTTGAATTAATGCAGTAATGCAGTAATTGTTACTATATGGACGCTTGGACTGCATTTGCGGGTAATCTGCTCGTGGACGTCCTGTTTCCGATTCTTAAATGTATGTCTTTCTGCATATATAACATACGATTTGTCAGAGAAACTGACCATCATCTTGAAAATGAAATGGGCTACTCCCTTTGTTTGTAAGAAAAGCAAATTAACGAAAGAGTACATCAATGCTTAAAATGTATGACTTCCTACTGCTTGTGTATTCTCGGAATGATGCATTACTCGCCAGGAAAGCTGGTCGGTATTCACTACACTGGTATTTTACACAGCATCCAATTTGTTCTGTTTTGAACGAATTTCTCAGAGCAATTTACAGTAACTTCTGTTGAGACGTAAAATGTTTCTATGTTATTTGCTCGAAAGTGATACATTCCAAAAACAGAACAGGGAGATTTGTTTGAATGTTTGTTTGTTTTTATTATTTCGCCAGTGGATTTGGTTTCGGGAGGAGTGTGATCTTTTCTGCTGAAACTACCAGGTCTGATGTTATTTGAAAAACAAATTGTCCTCTACTCGGAGTTCCCCAGTGGCCTGCTGCTGGGAACACTAACCGCCATAATCACACGGCACTCATGTAAGTTACAACGTTGAAGCACCACTCGGCCGATTTCGGCCATGAAGTTGCGCTGCCTGAGCCGCGTTGAGAGGTTGCCAAAAGGTTTAACCTATATTTCTAAAGATATCTTCTAAAGTAAGGGACTGAGATTTCAGATCGGCTGGATGAACAGTAAACATAATTAACAGTCTCTATTCGATTTTTAACTGCATACAGTACTTCATTGATTAAACATTATTGAAGGTGAAAGAATTGCTCACATGGTCATAGGAAGTGAATTCATTTTCTTATAAAGTGGATGTGGAACTATTTTAGTTGTCACTCACAGATGTATCATGTGAAATATTTCAATAGCAAGCAATTTGTGGGTGTAATGGACCATAGGCTGTTTGTAACCTGAACGTGAAAGGCAATATACTTGATTCCAAGGATTTTGGCTTTTTAGTCATGATTCGAAGTTTTTGAGAATGCATTTTGTTTATACTTTTTAAAACGTTATAATGTCACTTGGGGAAGTAAAAAAGTCTTTGTTAGTTCGGTACATCAGAACATAAAATTAGACACAGTTGCAGATTCGAGATTTCGTAATAGCGGATCCTTCCCTCCGAAGAAAGAATCGCCTCACGAATGGGTGAAAAATAACCCTGTCTCCAGTACGTAAGTTTCTCACTGATATTGGTAAAGATGCAAAGCACCCTTATTTTAACAAAGTTATAACATTTTGAGTGTGCATTCCCAACCCGTTTTCTGTTGCCACGTCAATAGTTGAACAGGTGGAAATGCGCGAAAAAAGTTTGACCACAGTTTAGCTTGTGTGAGCTCATGTTACTTTTGACTCGTGTAAAGTGTAGTAGCGCGTGACAAAAATCACACCTGGATCATATCATGTATAAATCGCATTGTAAATTGACGTAAGGTCGTCAATTTCATTTCACCCCTGACCTTGTTATATTGACATGACCTTTGACATCGCCTATTGGTCATTGTAAAACAGCCAATTAAACGCGCAAGTGCATTACAAGCGTTTTCTTGCACAGCCGTTTGTGGAGACTGGGTACTCAAATGTTGGCTTAATGAGTACGTGCGGCAGGAAAAGAAAAATTCTTTCCCTACAGTTAGCGATCTTTAAAGGCTAAACAAAAACGATTAGCAATATTTCTGTTGGCTCAACAAATCAGCGAAGTTAACATTCAGTGGTATTTCATTTCCATTTTAGCTGATCAAAGCCAAGAGTTAACTTTGCCTCTTAATTTTCCTTGTCCGAGAAATAAGCAGTTTAATAAAACGGAAAGATCCAAAAGAACGCTTCGTGCTTTCTTTATATTTAACTGGCTCCTCCAGTTTGGTTCGTTCCGTGTAGTGCAACTGTAAAATTGATTAAGATATAATTACACATGGTTGATTAAAGCTAATTAACATTTCTTTTATTAACGTGTCAAATTGTCTGTTCGACGAGTATAAAATGGCAAGGGTGGAAAAGCTCAACTAATTGAATAAAATGGCTCCGCCCTTGCCTAATTCCCATTCCTTGTAAAAGCTCTTAAGTACGAATACATTGAAAATAACAATCTTGCCTAATTATCAATGATCGCTATTGAAATAAAATGTCGAAGTTTGTTGTGGAGTTGCCCGTGAAACTTTTTTCGATTTCAGTTTTCAAAGACTGTGTATGTTGATTTTATTTTGATGCTTTTCTGGGTTCTTGAGTGATATTGAAACTGGGTTGCAGAGAAGCTTCTTGGTTACCGCAGTTCCGGAAGGAAAGCCACATACTTTTTATCTCGTACTAATTGTATTAAAATTTTTAGAATTTTTAGACTTAGGGATAACTTGATTTTGTGGCTACACTGTATCCTCAGGCCACAATGTGTCAACTAATTAACCGTTGTATAAATGCCTCAGTAACGAGGGGGCCGAGGAGATATCCAGGCAGGGGGGTGTCAAGAAAAACTCCATAGTAATTAGCCCTACGGGGAGCAGAGTTCTTGCTGGTTGTACATGCCTGCATGGAGCAACATTTGACGGATTAATTTTGAAATAAAAAACTTTGTGAAACAAGAAAGGCACGATATGATTCTGGAATCTATCTTAACAGGTTTCAGTGTTTATGACAGAAATATGGGACAAAGGTATTCTTGATTTTGGGCATGTAACTTGTTTTATGGCATTCAGATTCAAAATTTAATTTTAGCAGAAGTGGGTGTATGAGAAAAGTCGTTCGATCGACCAGATTCTAAAAATTAAGCAACTTAGATTGTAATACGCACGACAGAAAACTAGAGGAATTAACTCTCCTGAGAACGGTTGTATCGAAAATTTCACGCTCTTGTCTTCGGCTCCTTCATTTTTTACCAGAAATAAATAAAGCACACGAAATAAGAACATTCAGATTGATTGCCAACATCAACGCATTATTTACAAAATAAAGCATGCCTGTCGGGAAAAAATTGAAACCAAAATTCATCTATGCCGGATCAGCAAGATTTTCCAAAGTGGATGTAAATTTGCTGTAAAAATTGGAAAAAGATCGCGAGTGGACGGGCCATTTTTTTTTCAAAGAAAATCTAAAAATCAGAAACAAGACAGTTTTTCTCCCTGTGCTAACTTGTGTTCTGTCTCTAACACACGCCTTTGTTTTGGGAGGAAATGTGACAAATCAACAAGTAAATAATAAACATCCCATATTTTAGTGGCAGTTTATCCCATAAATCGTCACACGCTTTTCCTCTGATATTTCTCAACACCTATTACTATTTGACCTTGAACTGTTCTGGCATGAGACAGCCGCACGCACTCTTTAAAAACTGGGACCTGGATATATATGTCACTCCATGACCAGTTATTTTTTAACCAGCATTCAGGAAAACAACAACATGTCATAACTTCCATTTTGTGAAAAAACGACTTGAAGGCAAAACTGAAACAAAAACATTGCCGTATTTATAATATTAAAGCTTTTCTTTATATTTTTTGTGTTTTGTGTTTTAAATGTTTTTGATAACGGCTGGAGTTTAGTTATACTTTAGCATGCTCAAGCAATGGTTAACCATTTGTTTTGACTGCGGTTTCCAATCGGGTTGGAATTATTTCCCAGACCCGCTTCTGGCAAACGTTGTACCTGGAAGTTCCCATAGGAAACAGACGGGCTCGGCAGCTCGCCGTGTCCCGTGCGATCACGACGCGTTTTCTCCGATCAGAGCTCCGAAAATTGCAGTAAAATGTAAATGTAACAGCTAAAGTGTAAACACTGTAAAATGCGAAAAAAGAGGCACAAAAAACAACAGTATACATTAATTAAGTCCGTATGGAAATTATTCAGATTTTTCGTATCTAGCAATTTAGTTGTGACGATATCATTTATGCATGTAATGTAGACAATAGATCTCTGAAAAGATTATCCAAAGCACAATTCACGAATACGAAAAGTACCACTTGTTGTTGCCTTTATCTGAATATGACGTAATACTATTCTCTAGCTGAAAGAACTTAGTCAGTGCAACTTTAATTAGCGCAAAAGAAGCCTGGAAATTGTAAATGCAGTCTTTTGCATCTAATTTTTTTTAGAAATATACTACTCCTTTAGAAAGTGACAGAAAGTGAAGATTTGTACAGGTTCCTTTGCTGGCCTGCTGTCTTATCAACTTGTTTTCTTGTTTACAAACACCACACCCGTCGAAATAACGTGTTTTCTTGCACAGCACGAGGCGACAGGTATACAGTGTCTGTATTTATTTGCTCAGCCCGTCAAAAGACAAGTCTGTGAGATATCGGCTCCAGGCGACTTCAAATATTTTGATGCTTAAAAAAATAATGAAAAACATGATGCATCTCCACACATTCAAGAACTCCCTTTATTTATTGTTCTTTAATTCAAATTAACCCCGTGGATGCAGATCATTATTTCTTTTCTACAACAGATAATCCATATTTATGTTTTACCATAAAAATAACACACTAAAAGTAAGTTTTTGTGCACGAGTTTGAATACTGTTTTCACTGCAGATGGTGAATTCATAAGCAAGGAATACAGGAACTTTATCGTCAGAAAGCTGTTACATTCGTGTAGGAATCCGGTTTTTCTCAGTCTCATGATTATTAAGCGGGTTAAGTGCATTAGGTTGAGGTAACCAAACTTAAACATAGGTTTTACCACAAATTGCATCACAAAGTTTTAAAAATTAAAACTGTAACACTAAATTTATCGTGAGAAAAGTTGGAGTTCTTCAGAAAATCATTTTAACTAACACTTTTTTAATCGTTCGCGTTATCATTGGAATTGGGGAAATCCAGATGTAAAGAATTGAGTACACCAAAAATGTGTTTTATTTACCTTTGAACTATTGATTTGCCATCAAAACCTTCGACTCTGTGATTTTTACTATTCCACTTCATAGTAAAACTGGACCGTTTCAGCTTCAGAGTAACGAAAATTACACTTGGGCTACAAAAAATGCGATTCTGAAAACTTAAAATTTGAGAGTTCTATAAAAAAAAGTCATATCAAGTTGCAGCAAAACTCTACGTAGCAAGGCTTTTGACGTTTTGGCGTCTGAGGCTGCGACAGTGAACCGGCAACACAGCAAGATTGAATTTGGTTGTAATTTGGTTTTAATTTTTCACATCCATAGATCAGCGTGTTTGAGCCAACGTTAAATAAGCGTTGGATAACCAACGATGTGTAGATGTTGATTTTGATCGCATAAAAACTCACTTTCGCAGTAATAAATATGGATGCAATTTGGTTGTGATTTATCGCGACCGTAGATCAACGTCTACTTGACGCTTGTTTAATATGTTGTGTGGAAGTTAGACAAAAAATGCTCTGCAGACGTGACGTTGCTTTCTGGTGGCCAAAAATCCCACTTTCTCCGAGACTTTATTGACATCTTTGATGCAACATTGACTAGACTTAATGATTTAATTCAATTATAGATTATATTCAATCTTGTAGCAAATGAACGGCGTATAGAAACATTTAAATTTTACCAAGTGTTATTGACAGTGAAGTGGAAATCATAATCACAAATGGAAATAAACAAAAGAAGTATAGAATTAACATTCATATTTACATTTCAACCTCCTTTGAAAATAAGATGAAAAAAAAAAAACAAATAAAAAAATAAATAAAGGATTAAAGGGGTATAGCTGGCGGGCCAAACATTCATAACTTTCATGCATTTATAACATGAATACAACTTAATAGCAAGTGTAATAACATTCAAACGTAGGAACATTCTCGGTGAGAGATATGTTGCTCAGCTGACGGCAAGCTACATCATATGCACTCAATATTTACTCATTGCGCACAGCGAATTCATTAATAGGCTAAGGCTGTAGATGCTGTGGACAATCACAGCGCGTACCTTGCAACTGGGTTTCTATTGCAAAGTTTCAACATCCATTTTTGCATATAAATGTAAGTGGATTTCTTAACTTATTGCGATGGACCAATAGGCCATGCCATAGTATGCCTCTGCCAACTTTGGTCGTTCTAGTCCTAACCGCCTCAAACTATTTCGCGTTACAAGATGATGATATGAAAAATTCATACAGAAACACCTTATCTTGTACGAATTCAATAAAAAATACTCAATGGCAATAACCTGAAGTTTCGAACCATTTTTAAACTTTTGGACAACTTTTCGAAAGAGACTGTTGGAAACGCAGTTTAACCGAAAAATTAACCTCGATATTGTAGCTGAGGCCATGTTGCGTTACTTTTGGTCCACTGTGCTTACTTCAGTGTAGCATCCCATCAGTTCTGCCTCCTGTTGATACCTTGTTGTCTCCTTAGTACTTCAGTAAGTTGTAATAGTGTCAAAATCCATCAGTAGTATTACTTTGCCCCGATATCCAAGGTATATTGTAAGCCATCAGTGCTTGTCACTAAAACTTTTGGTTGTAGTTTCGTTGATTTATCTTGCAAGGGGTAATTTACCTCATTCTAAACAAGACACCTTGAGCTCATCTCGCATCTGGTTGTGCTTACCTTACTTCTTCCTTTGAGGTTCTCAATTCGTTCCTTATAGCCGATCTATGCTTCTGACAAACTTAAAATGTGGCGTCACCCGTCCAAGTATGAGCTGGGCCAAACAATGTTAACTATCGTTGTGGAGGCAAACATTCTAAACTGTTGTCAACATATCAAGCCGTGAGAGAGGGTTGATGCCGTCAGTTAGTCACAGGTATTTTCACATTGTAGGAACCAAGATGCTCATGTTTTCTGGAGGACATCCTAGCAAATGCGTTTTCCGGTCTATTGATTTACTTTTTCCCCCTATTAGGATTCCTCCCCGGGAATAGTAACATATATTATTATTCCCGGAGGAAAAAGTAGTACAGATTGAGTTTTATGGTCATTTTTAGGAAGACTGCTAGTGTATCATGACTATAAAGTCATATGTTTCTGTGAGTTTGATGTAGACGGTATTGAGATTGAGTTTTAGATGTTTAATAAAAGTGTGAATTTCATGTGACTTTGGTTTTTATATAAAAAAAAGAAGTGAGGGAAAAAGTAATATAGAGGGGGAAAGTAATATCTATTACGATCCCCGGGAGGGAATAGTAATATATGTTACTATTCCCGGGAGAAAAGTAACATTGGGGAATAGTAAATCCTTACACCGGTGCCACAAAGTTGTAGCGAAGCCAGTGGTCACCCATCCAAGTACTAGCCACGTCAAACACTGTTCAACATCGTTGTAGAGACAGTTAGTCTAGAGCGTACCTAAAAGCTAAAACCAGGACCATGGATCGACGTTACGCTACGTAAGTGATGGGACTAGGTCGTGCCACAAACTTCATACAACCGACTTCAAACTATGTCTACTGAAATGGAAAAAAAATTAACTTAAGGCTGAGTGGGAAAACAACAACAATTACAAGTCTAGTTATTCCAAGAATGTAACTAATATTAAATGGATTCAAGAGTGATTTGGAAATAAAATCCCAAAATCTATTCTGAATTACATATAAGAAGGAAAACCGCCTAGTATAAAAATCTACCAATGCAGGATTACGCACAGGGGATTAAGACATTGGGACTACTGCTCGTTTTTAAAAGCACAGAATATTATGTTGAAGTTTAAAATTACTCACAATAATTAACACCTAAATATGCTGTTTCAAATTTAACAGTTCTGTCAATAATTCCATGTATAACAATTGTAAAATAAAAAATGGCATCACTAACATGTTTGTACTTTGTACAAATGTAAAATTATACTGGACATTGTTGGAAAATTTGATAAAATAGTTTCGTTCTAAACAAATTTATATTAAATACATGGACTGGTAGAATGATAATATTGAAGTCTTATTACAATCCCGTTTATTCATATGTCAAAGCCATTCGAAAAATCGGGAAAGAGTTTTCGTGAATTTCTATTATTTCTTAACTCTAAACCTCAGATTAAAATGATTTGTGCCTTGAATAATATTTTGTTATGATGGGACATACTCTGTCTTTTCGGACTAAATGTTCTCGGAATATGTCAAATGGTTATTGTATCAACAACAACAAAAATTGTCACTTAAATTAATTATCATTTTGTGTGAGTATTGTTTGAGATATATATGAAATGATAGTAAAAATGACCCTTGAAAAAACTTTCAAGGGTCATTCAACCGACCGTCATCTGCTTCTTCTGAGGTGAATCCACACATCTCTGACCTCCGAGTCTCTCGTCCTTTTAAATATTTTATTTCTTGTTTACTCGTAATCTAAATTTATGGCTTTTAATGCTTTCATTGTATAGAATATGGTTTGTTTGAGACATTTAACTTTTTGTGGACTTTTAATTTTCTCTCCTACGTCGAGTTGAGCTACCTCTCTTACTTTGTAATAAAGCATCCCTGCGGTCTTTCCCATGTTTGCAGTACTTTTCCTCTACTCTAAACATTACTCACTCCGCCACCAGTTTTACTAGTCGTTGCTGTGCACATTGTACGAGGTGGCAGTCGAGCCCGGTACACCGGTGCTATTTTTTTCTTGCTTTCTTGTTGATATGGTGGGCTTATTCCTTTTAATAGTACCAAGGCCATGCATTTTTGTGCCAAAGGTTTAAACAAGTATCTCGATAACTGTTAGAGAAAACCTGTTCAAGCTCCATATAAAATTTAAGAGTTGTACAACTTCATGGCTTTGGTTGGAGATACGATATTGCCTTGGTGCGCAGTCGCTAGTCTTCCTTTGTGTGTGTTTTTGTCCTTTTCATTTGAGTAAGGAGTAAGATCTGGTTCAATAAACTATTTAAATTTGAGTCTTTTATCATCTCAGTGACAGAATTTGCACTTAATTCGGCAGCCTTCAGAGTATTTTATGGGCAGAGTCTGTGGAGAACTTGAGTAGTAAATTGTCGTATGTTTACACACATAAACAGATGTCCTTGGTGCCCCCAATAAAAGAGCTGCAGAAAATGATAAGATTTTGGATAATTTTTTTTTAGCGAACCAAAAATCAATTTATGTTATATCAGTAAAACCAAATGATATATGACTAAAATAGATGTGGAACTGTATAGAACTGTAGACTGAGTTGTGTTTTACCCGTGTGCTTATGCGGATGCTAGTAAATAAAAAAAATGATAATATGTGTAAGACTTGATAAGTTATGTTTTGGGTAAAATCATTCTAACATCGTTTTATTATACGAAGTTCCGGCAAATCTGGTTTCGGCAGATTTTGTTTTAAACCCTAAAGAGCTGGCACCTTTCTGTGAGTCTATCATGTAAGGGTGATAACTGATGATTTCCTTCTTATGCTGCAATATATTTTTACTGAAACAAAAACAAACAAAAAATAGAAATAGAAAGGGCATAGTAATCTAATTGGGTCTTTATTTTGAAACTGACGAAATATACATTTGGTCATGCTGAAGAATAACATATAGAATTAGTTGATTTCCTAGCAAAAGGTAAATCTTGAAGTTAACAAAAAAAAAAAAAAAAAGAAAGAAAGAAAGAAATAAGGGGGAGGTTTCCGTAAATAAGCCCAACAACTGGGAATTGTGATATGAAAATATTCTGAAGCTAATAAAAAAATATGTGGTTTGCATATTTCGAGTATAATCATAATTTCACAAAATACGGCATTTTAGTCCTGAGGAATATTGGGACAACTTATTAGTTAAAAATCTCGATTTAAAAAGAAAGCAAAATTCAGTTTAATTCGATTTAGAGAATATTAAGATGAGCAAAGAGAAAAGATTCAGAGATGTATTTAAGAAACAAGAAGAAAAGTCCAACGCTTCCTCCTTCTAGCGTCCTCACTTATTTACGAAAACATCCGCTATTTACATGAAAGTTCCGAAGAGCGCCTACATATTTATCTACAAGCAATTACACTTATTTTCTAAAAAGCTTCTTTAATTAATAAAACTGTCAACATTTAAGTTTAAATTACAATTACTAGTGAGTATATTCAACGAATTGCAATAAATAAAACACCGAATTTATTTGAGCTACAGAGCTTGACGTCATAGAATATGCGGATCCAGGTTCTGATGACAGGATAAACAGCTAAGGCCGAAGTGGGATTGCAACCCTCTCCCTTCCTGATCCCCGATTATAAAAAGATCTAATATATCCAGGATACCGCGTGTCAAGGCTCCTTGCTTACAGCTTACTCATTACCGATGAAAAATAAATAAATAATATAACAATCTATCCTGCACGTTTTAGTGCATACTGATATGAATATCACTCGTTATAGACACTCTCCCTGTCAAAGTATACAGAAGCTTCATATTATATAACACTTTCCAAAAACATATAAAAATGAACACAACTATCCCAAAGTTTAGAAGGAAAATAATAAAATGGTATTATTAAAAGCCGTTCGCTTAGTTCACGTAAAGGAAGGGGAATCGTCTTTGCAAACGATCAGTGAAGGATCGCTTGGGGAAAGTTACGGAATTCTGGGAGGATGTGCGTAACAAACATGATCTCTGCCCTCCTGTGTCAATGGACGCAAATAATAGCTATGCAGCACCATACATTCTACAAGACCGGTCCACTCAGGCAATAAACACTTAAAACTTTTTGTTTAAAATTTTCAACAAGAGAAAAAAACGTATCAGCCACTGCGCGTTTCCACGAAGTAATAAGCGACGGTCATTGTGATGGTTATGTTATGGAGACTCTTAACAAATAGATAAAAGTCCTGACAATATGTACATTGCTATATGCTAAGCAAAGATAAAATTCTTAAAGTTAAAATTGCCATATGCGTTATGACAGTGCAGTGACAGTAAATGACAGTTATTCAGAGCACCGTAATTGTTTCATGGAAGAATAACAGATAAGTCTTAAAGCACCACATATTTTCCGTTAAAATACGAATACTGTGCAAACAGCGTCACGTGACGCGGCTGTGTTTTTGCGACACCTTATCGGTGTTTCCTAAGTGTCACTAGAGTGCGCCAGCTGAGTTTCCAATCGCCGAGGAGATACTCGGAATAAAATCCGTCAAATCTGAATGATGCGCATGCGTATGACTCAGCAGTGGTTTGATCACCATTGGGTCAGTGTACAAATGTTCTTGTGAATACGGCGGCGTAGAGTGCGAACCCGGACTAGATTCTGGTGTCGGCAGACCATACGATGTTGGTATGGCATTTGATTGGCTCAGACTGGTTAAAACGGAAGACGTGATTTCCACTTTAGTCATGTGGCTCTCGGGCGATGTATTTACATGAGCTGCTGAATTGGGTGATAAAGTAGAATTGTGCTCGCTCTCGGGTGACTTCATGCCAGTTGAGTCACGGGACGGTGAACCTGGCTCGGCCTTCACCCCTGAAACAAACGTAAAAATTCCCGTGTATAAGAAGAGCTGGTTGTTTTATTACGTTCAAAAAGATCCTATATATGTTAAGAGTAAATATACCAATGCGAGCAGCGAATGATAAACTTAAAATAACACAAGTATCTTGTAGCTTATAACTGAAGAAAGAAAACAAGTTAAAGGTTTCTGTAGTTTAGTGGCAAAAACCAACCTGCAGTAATTCCAGCAATCGGGGTACCAGAGTTTGATTTCAGTGGATTCTTTGGCTTTCTCTTCCGGGTTTGAATACCATCTTTACGCATGCTCAGTGGCCTGTTGACACCATGAAGCTTGTAATATAGTCCACAGGCGTTGCACACGGGCTCACCCTCGTTATTCCTACGCCAAAGTGTCGTGGTCGTCGTGTGACAGTTGGCACAGGAGAGACCAATCCGCCGAGACTGCGACTAAACAAAGTAAATACCATTCTTGGCGATGCAGCAAAATCAAAACTCGGAAAATAGTGTGCCGTAGAAAATAAAATTAAAAAAAGAAGAAATTAATTCATGCTGCTTGTGTGCTTTTTAAATGTCACACGACAAAATCACACTTTTAACTTCAATAATTAAAATATCTAAAAAAATTTTACTTCCATAAACTTACACCGACGAGTCGCTTTTGTGGCTTCAGCAGAGGTCTGTTTAACCCGTTCATACGATGGTACAATCCACAGGCGTTGCATAAGTAGTGCCCGGTACCGTCCCTACGCCATAGTGGTGTAGATATCGCTCCGCAGTTGACACACTCACGTCCTTCCGCGTAATATGCATCTTCTAGAAACATAAAAAAATACACACACGTTTTATTCAGAGATCTTTGAGGAAATGGTGTAAAAATTTCTGATGAAACTCCCAATTTTCCGGTACTAATATCACACGATACCTCATCAATTGCAAAGGCTTCTCTTACAGAATGTAAAATGGAGTATTTTGTTATGACCCAGGTCATGATACCTTTAATTCCTGCCGGCATTCAGCATTTGAAAGCTACTTCATTGACCTTCACCAGTATTTCCAAGGGACACTTCCCACACACTTTGCACACTTTGAGTGACATTTTAGACCTCATTGACTTTGAAACTTCAAAGCTGTATTGTTTTTCTTTTGCATGTTTTTAAGTTAATTTGTTCTTTAACGGTAACGGATTTTTGCAAACAAGGGTGTGGAACATACGACCACATGTAATGAAAATAATCTACAAGTTTGGCTGTTGGCGGATTCCCAGACAAAAAATAGAATTCTGTATTTGTGCAACTTCACTTTCTCCTGAAGCAACTTACACAAGGTTATATTATATCTGCTGTAAAATACGATTTGCTGACTTTTTGTTGCGAAGTTGGTTTCACAACTATCACGGTCAGGTTCCGCTGGAAGTTATCACTTTAGCTCTTTCAGGTAATAAAAACAGTAAATGTTTAATTGAATAGTTTTATTTTTTTTAGTCCATTATATAAGTTATAAGATCCATTAACAATTGTGGTTACTGAAGACTAAAAACTACTGCTGAATGTGAATTTTATTGAAGTTCAAGCTTTCGTTCTGTGTGTCATGAAATCGGTTTTATGTTTTTCAGCTTAACCTGACATTTACGGACTCGATTGTTTGTGTAGGACTTTTTGGCATCCAGTACAAAATAAATGGCGTATACTGTATATTGAGTAACATCTGCATAATATCGGCCACCAGTCCACTTAACTGTAACTACAAATACCGCTGTGATCCAGAGTTTCTAAGGTCTCAAGTTTAAGTTAACTTGAGAAATTTGTTTATGCATCGTTAATACAACTAAACAATATCACGAGTATACGCTTCCATGTTAGACTGCTGGAGAAAGGTCTTCCCTTCTCATTTGTGTAATGGTGTTTCAGTTAATTGAGTTCATGTTGGGGCTTTAAAGAGTGCAAATTTCTAACACTTAAATCCACTTGCTTTTATTTTCAAGTGCTACTCTTGCAGCAACTTTGAACTTTGCTTCTTTTTTTCAACTTCTTGCCCCTTACATAAGTAAATAAGCAAAACAAATCGTGTGCAATGTCTAGAAAATGATATTGAAATTTCAGTAACTATTTTGTAAACAAGTTGTAAAACTCCGTCTAGTATTCGTAAACAAAAGCAAGTTTGAGCCGAGGTCACCGTGTAAATTGATGCGCGCGACACGCTCGTTTGTAAACCGAATACTTCCGATAATGTAGCTGAAAGCAAACTATTTATTTGTGTAGGAGAAAAAAAACGATCTCGTGCGTGGTCCCACGTTATATAATGGTATGAGGAGGGAGGGGCGGAATTGTTAGGGTTTCAGTTTTTAAGGTTTGATTTGTTTTATAACTTTGCTCCAAAATTGCAAAGTGATCCTTTTCAGTTTGAAGCATTATTTTATATTATTGCAAGTGTGGATTTTAATAGCTTTTCCATGAGATATCTGCTCAGTCTTCCTGGTAACATAGCAAAAGCGTGGACTTTTTATTTGACCCCACGCACATAGTCGATGGTATACTGCTGTCAAAATATAAAAAAGAAGGATATTGAAAAGTGAAATCCTATCTGTCGATTGAATGTCACAACAAATAACTGTCTTGCACTCATCATCTAAGCACTATTTCCTGCACACTTCAGATATTTCATTTAAACAAATTACATACAAAATATTTATGTAGCCTTTCACCCATCTCCACACGGCACTACTGGTATCGATACTTTTTCTGGCACATTTCTGGAATAACATCTTTACATAACTTTTATGGCTTGGTTTAGTCTGATGGTATTTTCTGAAATTGAAATTATTGCTGACTTTAACCCCCCTCCCCACGTCCTCCCTTCCTTAAAGAACATCAGACTGACTTCATTTCCTGTTTTCTGTCATGGTTATTTGAGCACACATCTCCCCATTTTATCGCATATTGGGTAAGCATTGAATATACCTTGGTTGGGAATCCAACAATAAAATCTAAATTTAAACATTCATAAGCTCTAATTCTTTGTTATTTTTGGCACTCTACGATGTCACATAAATGTATACGTCTGTTCGTTATGCCCTCGGACCAAAAACGCCACGGGTAAAAGCGCGCTTTTTTATGCAGATCAGGCCAAAGCGCCCCCGGTATGAAAACCTTCCCGGGCCAAAGCTCTCTGATAAAAGCACTTAGGCCTTGTATTTCCGCGGTGGTGTGATCCATGCTTAGCTACACGCTGTTGGTATGATCTTGGCACCTAACAGCGCTAGTGTATTACTGTCGAGGCGGCATAATGTCTGCACTCTCAATGGTTTGCTTCTGGGCGGGCACCGACATGAAGCATTCCAAGCTCCACATTAATCCTTCTCTTCTTCCTTTGCGAGAGCAACCGAAAGTTTTCACGGATGCGGTTGAAAAATTAAATCGAGTTGGAAGATTTATTATTTCGTGAAGAGAGAATATAACACTTTCAAAGCATTACGCTCCTTTCTCATTTTATCGCTACAGAAACAACCAAACAAAGTTGGGTAAATTTAATTTTTAAGACAAATACCACCAATGCATAGGAGAAGACGCTGCATAATTTATTTGCAGCTTTCAAAGTTGTAACTATCACTGCTTTTGGTGGCGAAGGGGGTTGTTTCGAACCAGTGGGGACAGGAAATTTTGCCCAGGAGAGCTGTTTGATTGTGAAGAGTAACAAAGTATCAGGTATAAGTCTGATATCAACAATCCGGATCCAACACTCATTTCAAAAGAATTTTGCAATTTGTGAGTTTTTTTTTTTAGTTTTTTTTATAATTTTAAGCACCTGTAGGGATCAAGAGCAAAAAAAAAAGTATTTGCAGATAACTTGAAATGAACTTGAATGTTTGTCCTTTCCATTCTGATGTTTTTAAATATTGTACATACATAAATGTAAAAGCAAATCGACCCTTTCTCGTGTTCTTTTTTTTTTTTTTTTTTGTACCGTTTGTTTTTATTTCTCAAATTTTATCATCAAATATAAATATTGCCAAATATTAATTACACTATAGATTTTTTCTGTGAGTACAAAGTCAGAAATAAAGACAAAAAGAAAGAAAGCGTGTAACTCGCACTTTTGAGCGCATTTAGAGAGATTTATTAGCGTGTTGTTACCCATGCAGGTGCGTTAAGATAAGGGAAAGATAACATACAGGTGATATACATCTACGAGAGATTTTATCTTGTTATATGCAATGTCTTCGGTGATAAGAGCCAAGTGCATACAAACGTATGGAGCCGCAAATTTATTTTGTTTTCTTCCTTTTTGAGTAGAACGTTAATTTACAATGGAAGCAAATTAGTTTTGGTCAGCAGATCCTGAGGGTTGGTCTTTTTTCTCGAAAAACCAAACGTTTGCTAATCTCATAAAAAAGGCGATGTGAGGGATTGGCAGGGGTGAGGGCGGGGGTAGTGTGGGGGTAATCCCAAGTAGATAACGCCGTTACATGTGCGAAGGAGGGAGTGCCCCCTCCCAGGTTTGTTTCGCAAAAAAATGTTTTGTTTGTTTGTTGTTTTTTCGTCATGCAATATGTGGTGCTTTTTGAAAAAAAACTCAGCAAGATACTCTAATACTTTTAAGAAGTGAAAATATATGCAGTATATCTCAACCTCTCTAAAATGGCACCAGGAAACCTGTCACTTTGCCTACACAGCTGCCAAATTCTGGCTCTCGGTAACAGATTGGCTCGTATATCATTTCACATGGCAAACTTTTTTTCTTCACTGATGTGACGAAAGCCAGTGCTTCAGTTTAGTTAGTCACATAATATTTTTGATGCTAGGCGCATGGGAAGCAAAGTATTTTGGTTTCCGTCTTATTACAGTTTTTTAATATGATAAAGACAGCTGTAGACCTTTCAAACGACAAAAAAATCGGTTTAAGAAATGCTCTTTGAGCCTGATAAATTAAATAATATTTAAATGTTACCTGGTCTAGGTATGAATCCCTGAGTTGGTGACAGACTGGGCAAATTCTGTGCGTAGTCACTCCACGATTTATTTAGTCCTGCTGCCATGTATGAACCGCTACCGCTGCCATATAAACCTAGCCCAGTTCCCTGCCGCAATTCCGTCGCAGGACTAACTGGCCAAGATCCAGGATAAGCCGGACTAGAAGTCAGACCACTAGAATATGTCGGAAGCTCGTAGGAAAGCGTAGGATTGGTTGATACTGGTGTCGGTGCGCTTGGAGGTAAAACGCCATTCTGGTGAAGCATCGGCTGTGAGGCGTGAGTCGTAGGTACATAAAGGGGTGCGTTGCTGTTAGTTGTCATGGGTGATGAGCTCAAATTGGTGTTGGTAGATGAATTGGGGTTTGATAATACCGAACTGGCTGCGAATGCTGTCCCTGTGGCACTATAGGGACTAAAACCACTACGCCATGTTGCCCCAGAGTTGTTTGCAGGGAACAGATTAGCAGTCTGCGTATTGCCGGATACAAGCTGCATGGCCATAGTTTCAGAACTGCACAAACAAAAAAGAGAAATGATTCATATTAAGTGTCATATTTGCGTTATTCACTTGTACTGTAACTTTGCACAGTGATAAGGGAGAAAACACGGTTATATTTGTGATAAGCATAGTAAATATAAAATTAGGAAATTGGGCAACTAATACATGCTGGGCAAAATTATCCTACGGAAACTGGATTTTTTGTTCCTGGTCTAAAATACTTTTCAGCGTAGACTCGACACTAAATATTTTTCAGAATATGTGGCTTGTAAAAACTGTAAAAGGAAAGAGGATGCCTTTGAATTGTTTCTAGAACGTGTGACATTTTAATCTAATTAACTACTAGAAAAGTAAATATGTGAAACCGGCTGTGTCTGGATTCCTTCAAAACCATGGTTTTTTTAATGCAAACGAATCAGTCGTCTCACATATCACAGTTACAACGATTAACGTGTTGTTTACATTTTACTGATCGGGCAATTACTTTTCCAAGCAACTCTTTGTATTGGGTTGTAATTAACACTGCGTACACACTCCAGAGTGTTTGTAAATAACCTGTGTGTTTGTGTACCAAACAACAAGTGTAATAGAGTCAGGCTTTTAGCCTGTCAACCTCATTTTGAGCACTTTTACATCAAGTTCAAAGACGGTGAATTCTTTTAGAGGACTTTCCTCAGTTTCATGAACAAAAAAATATGAAGTAAGAAAGTGGGGGGGGGGGGGGGTTGATACGACACACACGGGGAATTCTTTTAGAGGACTTTCCTCAGTTTTATGCACAAAAAAATATGAAGTAAGACAGTAGCGGGGGGGGGGGGATGATACGACACACACGGGGAATTCTTTTAGAGGACTTTCCTCAGTTTCATGAACAAAAAAATGAAGTAACAAAGTAGGGGAGGAGGGGTACGACATTTGCTCCCGCATCAGCAGTGCTCGGAACAGAAGAAAACTGTTTTTGTAAATTAACGTAGATGTATTAGTTGTCATACCATAATGCGAAATCGTGTATTAATTATTTAGTGAAGGACCAACCTTTACATTTATCAATACCATAATTCTGAACAGAATGACATAATTACAACTTTTTGGCTTAACTCAGAAGAAGACAAAACAATAAAATACATGGGATAAATTTAGTAATAAATTTTTGACACGGGATTTTTCAGAATGAGAATACTTGTTTTCTTTCAGTCTCCAAGTCACTGCCGTTGGGATGCAAATGTGGTGCTTGGAGGGGGGTGGGTGGATATGTAAACATATTACTAGACACCAAGACAATTGTACCTTTCACTTAATTGCACGCCTTGAAAAATAATCGGTGCTCATCAAAACTGACGTGTCATTTGATTGACAGCCTTTATGTTAATGAGGTGCGGCCGATAAGACTGCTATAATGGCATACTGATTGCATGTACTGTTAATGTCACATTAGTGTGCGTATTTTGTGTGCAGTTGTCCCAGCGTGACGCGTGAAAAACCGAGTAATTACTGATCGTTATCAATGAATGAACTAAACAAACTGCAGTCTGAGATTCGATCCGGAATTTTCAGCATAATTTAAACATATCTCCTGATATAGGGCATTTGATTGAGCTTGAAAACTTGTACAGATTTGTTAAGATTTTATCGAAAGTAACGACAAGTTTCCAAAGTGCCATGATCCGATCTGATAAGGGTTCTGGGGTTAGCGCGAAGCTGATTAACATGCACCAATGTGTATGATCTTAACATCTTAAGGAAATTTTGCTGTTATAATTTGAGCGAAACTTTAGGTCTTTTTGGTCTAGCTGCACGAGAAATGAATCCTGCGTATGTATAAGAACAGATCAAAATACATATGGTATAGCATATAACACATAAATAAATGGCGAAAAATGTAGAAACATTGGCACAAAAAGATTAGCACACACAAAAAATTTCTAATACTTAAAATCAGCAGACACTTTTATGCTTGTTCCCAGTGCAAAGTTGCCCCTGGATCCGTGTCACCTGGGAATTCAATGTTGCGTTGTGCACAAAAACGAAATGGTTTTTTTCTTGCAACATAAAACTTCAAAACAAAAAAACCAGGAGAATGCTGGAACGGATTTGTTTGTAGCGGTTTCTTTCGTGAACTTGCAATCCATACTTAGCAGTGATGGCGGTTCAAGTAGATGACGTTCAGACAGCACCAATCCTAAAGTTTACTTTTTAAGTGCACTTTCAAGGTGCGTGAGAGCGCACCAATAGGTATCACACGGAAGACGGGAGAATGTGTACGTGTCAAGGCCAGAGTCTCGAGCGTCGCTTCTGGATATTTAGCCGCGTGACAAGTTGACACTGTGACGTTGACACAGTGCAATGTATTGGCAAACTGCTCAACACCTTCGGCTCGTTTCCTCAGGCTGTTTCTCAACACCTTCGGCTCGCTGTTTCTCAACACACGTCTGTGGTCTGTTCTCAATCATGACGCTTTTTCTTTCCGGTGCAGCAGTCATAACGACTTTAGAAATTAAAGAGTGTCACAGTTTCACAGACTAATACCAAATTTGAACCACGCGTTCCGTAGCATCGCCTACTCCGCTCTCCCTTCTCCTCGATCTATGTGATTCGATGACGGCTAATAGGTATTTTTGTTTGCCTTGAACGTTGGCGCCTATGCTTTGTCGAAAACGCCGTTTTTAGGATTTCCAGAACTTGCAGTTTTTTTTAAATAATAAAAAGTTCCTTTAATGTCAAGCATATAATTCAGCTCGTATGAAGAATATAAACGATTGTAACGACGAGAGACAGTTTAGAAAAATAACAGGAATTCGACAACGGGCAAACTGACATCTAGTGTGAATATAAGTGTGAAACAGGCCGATAGGCATGACCGAACAGTTATTGGATGTTCTATCAAATCACTTGATCCAGCTCCACTCTTTAACGGAGAAAGGAATCCTTTTTCAAAACTGCTGTAATGGATGAGTGGCTACGATGCGTGTTTTGTCGGCTCATTTGGTTGTCACAACAGTTATATGTTCCACGTCGTGATGGAAGACGCAGGCAAAATTTCCAGGGGCAAATTTACACGCACAGAATATCACTGTACCAGATTATTCGACACCACTGGCAATAACATGAAAGTTTCCTGAGATGTTTTCTACTGGTCCGAGAAAACTGAATTCGAACATATCTTCAAAAGCGTGGATCGATGGCTGCATTTTACTGGAATTGCAAACAATGGGGATTGGGTTTTGGCAATGAAATTTCAGTACATGTCTCACGGGAGTTTGACACTTGAGTGAATGAAGGCTCACGTGTGCGGGTTTGTTTATGAATTCTCGGTGATGCTACACCATGTTGATTTATGTAAACAAGTTACAATAATGTTTTCTTTGGGCATGCTGATTTTCAGTCTCGTCGTATCCAGACAGGAAGATGCCTTTCAAACTGCGAGTAGTTTTTTAGCCATTTTAATCCGCTTATAAACAATTGAAATGTGCATTTTTGTGGCATTTTCATGGAATGACGCACACCGCCTCAACAGGCAAGGCGACATCTCAGACGCATTCTTTTTAACTGTGTCAAGAAACTATTTTGGGGGTCCTTTTTTCTGACTCCAAAATGATTAAAAAACCAGAGTGGGAATTTTGTGTATTTGCTTTATATATTAAGTATTTGTAAAATTATTAAATTACTATTGACAAAATTTGGAGGTAATTAAAAAAAAATGAGGTTGAGTATTTTAATATGAGAAAATAGGTAAAATTCTAAGTCGTGATTCATAGGCAAAATAAATCTCTGGCGCTGGATTTATTAATGTTAACGCTACACTTGCTGTTATAATTAGTTAGAAATTAGTAGTTTTTAATTAAGTGTGAATGTACTGGCGCCTGTTGGCCCTCTCACTGATTGATTGCGGTGCCGACAGCTAACTTCATCAGCTAGCAGCAACGGCGTGTCAAAACTAACAGCGATGCTGGTGCCGCATTTACATCCGGCCTCTAGAGGCCTGGTTTGTCCCTTTCCAGAATACATTTTGGGTTTTATCAGTTTTAAAACTTCCACTCTTCTATTCTCATTCTGCATATTTATGGGACAAAACATATATTTAAAAACAATCTTGCATCCGGGGATCACTTAGCGACTGTACTTTGTTTATTTTTTGTTTGCAAATTTTTTTGTGAAATGTTTTCGTGAGTGCTCAAAAAAAAAAACTTTTTCGATATCCAGATGTACTCATCTGATGTGGTATATGCTCATTATTTGAGCACACTTGATATTATAAATAAATAGAAGTTCAAACGTCGGAAATGCTCAACGGCTAAAATAAGCCTCTAAGCCAGAGGGCGTTTAGTTTCCCTAGCAGAGAGTAACAAGTGTATTTGTGAGGGTATCAATGTCTGCGATTAAATACTAGCTCTGGAACTCTGGAAATGTTACAGGTGCAATAGCAAATAGGCGCCACATCTGTCAGTTGCAGTTCCGTACGCATCTACACCAGCGGTTGTTAGCGGACGGGCTCTTGCATTAATACACTCATTCACTCTCCTCCCCTATTGTTTGCTTATGAGATTGGTGGCGATTTACAAGTTTTAGTTTCCTGTCTGAGGCTAAAACTTAATGCGCATGATCCTGGAAAGTTTCTAAAAACGAATTTGCAAAAATAAACTGGACTGTTGTTTCCTACCATAGCTGGTGCCAGGAACGATGAAATGAGACATTACCGTAATATTGTAAATTAAGCGATCGCAAAGAGACCGCGCTCGTGATTTGATTGAAAATAACATCCTGTTGGTGTGTGGCATTTTTATGACGGCGACACTTATTCATTCACAACTGTTGTAGTGGCAAAGAAATGTACAGTGCTCCATCCGATCCAAAGCATGAAATCTAGAAAATCGCTTTCGTTTAGGCAGTTATGGTTTAAACCATATTTAAGGCATCGATATTTTGATTTCACAGATGATTCGTCTCTCACTTTAGCTGTCAAAATTTGACGGCCTTTTGCAGCATGCTATATGCAAAACAAGATTTGGCAGTTCGAAATATAGTAAAAATTTCACAGCATTGCAGATGACTAATTTTCTCTTCCCTTCTTTTCACATATACCTTATTATTTACAGAATGCGGAAAGGTATAAAAGGCCACCTTTTATAGTTACACCTACTCTTAACAAATATGTAGAGCTCAGCGAAAATAGCACTGATAAGAAATGTCTTTATTTGTTGTAGCCATTTCTCATGGCCAAGAGAAAAATGGATGTTCTGTCTTCATTTTTTGCCCTGGCTTTACTATGTTCTGTCAAAGAGAACATACGGTTAATATTGAATGCCGTTGGTATAACCGCGGGTTAGCCAAGAAGTTTGGAAGCTCGGAATCTGTCGCTCAGTGAAAGGCCATTTGCATGCACTTGGCTTTTATTGTGTGTATGACTATTGGCTAAGATGTCTATTTTTTTATTCGTGTAAGCGCATATTTGAAGAAAAGAACTATAATAATCAAGGTCAAAAGCCTTATAAAAATATCTAGAATGTCCCATAAATATATTTAGTGTAATTTTATGGGTTTACTCTCTTGATAATCAAAAGTAAGATTCGTTATTTCGTAAAACTAAAACTAGCGCCTTAAATGTGACGTAATATATAAAATGTAATATTAACATAAACAATGGCTGTTGAATCTACAGAATAACTGACAATGTGAGGATAATAACTTTGATTACAAAATTTTAATCAATAAATCATTTCTGTTATTTTTGAAGTCCGGTGTTTAAAAGGATCGATTAAAATAGAATAAATTTACCTACATGAAGGAGTGATGTAAGATATTTTTCCCAAACTTCACAAAATTATTTATGTTTTTTTTTTATAGTTTAATAGTTTTGGACCGTGAATGTTAGCAATCGTAAAGTCACACAGCCAATTAGAACAGCGGAAATGCTGCACTTTAGTTTTCTTGTGTAACTAACTTAGTCGCCAAATGCTAAACGTCAAAACAAAACATATGCCTTCATTGCTTTTTTTAGTTGATCATTTTTTTAAAGAACGTGATCTCCAACCTTACACGCTGAGGAAGCTTGATACGACTCTTGTTTAGCGTTATACACTCGCTATTCACGTCTATCTCGCCTACTGTCTGAATATGTACTGCTATCGTTACAATGAGGTCCTGACCTGTTACTATAATGAAAGTGCTGCTGATAGAATTGTATGGGATTCTCACCGTTGCCTTACCCCCCGCCCCCGATACAATTATGGCTCAGTATCTTAGAAAATCTCTTAGAGAATCCAGTGTATTAATTGGAGATTTTTTTGTCATAAATTCTGCCACTTTTCACATAAAATAACCACTTGTAAAGACGAGCTCAGTCAGTTTGGAATTCATTTATTTAAAAAATCCAAACGCATCTGTATGGTCATACAGGTCATGGTCATTCTTAAAAACGAACTCAAAAGTGAAACATGAAGTTGACTTTTTTATACTCTAACGAAATAAAAGTGACGACTTGGTTTTGAAATGGAAAAACGAATCTCTAATGAAAAAGTCAGAATGAGTAATGATTTTCGGGAAGGTAATAAATCGCCACTTTTCATAAGTATTAAAACGTGACAAATACTCCGGCCATTACAGTTTCTATGTACTAGATATATTGACAGTGCAATATACATTACATGCAGTTTTATTATGACCTAACTGCTTTATGCTAATGCACATATTCCACTTAGAATATATATTACATTCATTTCAACTACTAAGCGTGGTGTGGATTTTTTTTTTCAAAATTCTGGCACTGATGTTTTGCTCACTGCATATTAACCAGCAACCCGTGGTCAAGCTGCTTACTTTTCCACTTCCAGATTTTGAACTTTCTCGACAAATGTGGGTTGTTTTACATTCTTGTAATCCACAGTTCGCTCTCACATGCTTTTAGGCAACGTGGAACCCAGCAGGATGACATCAAAATAAATAAATTGCGATACATGACTTTTAACAGTTTCTACTTTTCCTCCTGTGAACATGCTAATTTTACTTACACATCAATTCCGGAAATTATTTATATAAATAACTAAATCTATTTTTAGATAACAAAAAAGTTTCAAAGAGTCAATAATATATTACCTTTACTGTCCTTCGGTTGTAGCGGATCTGGATGCCGTTTTCCTAAAAAATGAGACTTCAACCAGAGTAGACTATGAAGCTAATATTGTAGTAGACAAAAAATCCAGAGTATTTTCTTAACGCTATGCCTTTTTTCTAAATCTCAGTCAAATTGCCATTGAGCAACATCAGTTTATTTTCTCTGTTCAATATAGGGTAAGAAATTTTTAAGGCAATTCACACCAATCATTTAAAAATTGTTTTTGTTTCAAAAATCTTCGAAGTTTTTCGTTGACGTTTTTTTCTATTATTGTGAATGTGATTAAGATTGCGTTATCGTAGCCTGATTAGTCTTATCCTCTTATCCTACGACTGTTGTTAGGAATTAATCCATCAAGTCCTATATATGCGTGACTTTCTAGGCAAAAGAACGCGTGACACTTGAAAAAGTGTGAACGCTCTACAGGGCGGTGCCTTAGTTACTGTTTCCAGATGCTCTTAGCCAATCGTAAATTGCTTAACAATGCGGATGGATTCTATTGGATAACGCTGTTGTAAATGCTGCTATTTTCCTAGTAATCAGCAGTGTAATTTTTCATGCAATTTTCGGTGCTGCACAAAAAACACCAGACTGCATCAGGACAGCAATCATCAAAATCTGTGTGTGGGGATGGGGGGAGGGGGTTGGTGGGGCGATATGACCTCTGTATTTTGTAGTTGGGACTAATGAATATAAACGGTTACATTCTTGGTTGTAGCCTACGAAAGCGAGCAAACAAATGTTTTTATTTTAAAAGTGTTTGTCTGTGTGTGTGTGTCGATGGTGACAAGGAATGGTGTATGGGGGATGTATTCGTGTTTGCACTGACCGTGGGATCAAATGGCACTTGTCTATTTGCGTGTAAAATTTATATACTAATATGCCTTCCTGGTTTTAACGCAATGTATGCAGTCAATGTATACGATAAGTGTGAAGAAACTTAAATGGCGCCCAAACAGAGACCTTTTGCAAGAAGCAAAAACTTTTCAGTTGCGTCCCATTTTACTTCTTGTGCCTGCCATGTTCAGTTAAACGTTTCTTAAAAAGTTAAATTTGGCAACCACGACGAGGGGTTGAGTGTGTTATTTCAAAATCAGCACCCCGCGATTATGACTGGTTTTAAAGAAGTCATGGATACATATGGTAATCAGTTGTTACGTTAGTGGCCCCGGGGATTCAGAAGTAAATATTACTTCTCGAATAATATGTTTTTACATTTGATTATTTAATACACCGATTTAATTAATCATGTTTGTATTTAGCCGTAAATTACGAAACAAAATCATTCATGGATTTTTATACATCTCCCATTCAACTGATCCAAACACATCTTCGATTCATATTTAGGATTTGGGTAACCGATTCAAGTATATCACTTTTGAAATATGAACGTGGTATCAGTTTAGTCAAACTTCTTTTTAAAAAACATGGTGACCATATACTTGTTTTTATTGAAAATAAATTTTATTTCAGGGAAAATATTTTTTGCCAAAAGATTCTACTACTCAATTGAGAAGTGCTTCTCAGACGTAAGATCTGAAACGTTAATGAAGAAATAGAGTACTGTCTTATACCCAAACCCGCGTCAAAATGATTGATAGGTGGGGGTCAATGAGTGGCAGTACCACGCAGTTGTGTATTTATGCATCACGCGTTAATGCTATGACGTTGATATGTTGCCAGGACACCTGAGATATAGCACCTGTAGACGCGGCACGTGGCTGGATTTACTCGTGCGTGACCGTGCCCCGCGGTGCCTTTGGCTTAAGGATTCGGGGGTGGGGGTGATCGAGTGGAACTCTTCTTAAAAAAATTTTCTCTTCATGGAATAAAATCGTGAAAGATTAATTAACTAGCCCCAGCTTCTTTCAGGATTTTAGTTTGAATGTCTTGAGATTTAGGTTGATGGTGGCGGACATAAGTTCCTACATGGCTATTGCTTTCTTTAGCGATTTGCCAAAAATTTGCGGAAATATTGGCAAAAAATTTCTTTAAAACGTATCTTCACCCAGAGTTTTGGTGGAAACGTTGTAAAATTTTGGTGGAAGGTAGGGTGCGTAAGTGTCCACCTGGCTATTACTTGTTTTGGAGATTCGCAAAAAAAAAAATTAGCGAAAAAACCTTTTTCGTAAAATCTTAAGTATATCCAGAAAAAAAGTGTTACTGTCTTGAAATATTAAGTGAGAGTAGCAAGCGTTACGACCTATCTGGCTATCTCTTTTTTGGTGATTGACCGAAAATCCAAAACCAAAACAAAAAAAAAATTCAGTAAAATCCTAACTAGCTGCTGGAAAATAATCTGACTGTCTTGAAATTTTAGATAAATGTAGCACGCGTTACTATCTGATTGTCTATTACTTTTTTGGTGATTGGCCAAATATTGACTAAACATTGGCGAAAAACCAAAACATTTTCAGTTAAAGCTTAAATGACTCCAGGAAATGGTATTATTGACTTGAAATTTAATGAGCATTATTACCTACCTCGGTGTTACTTTTTAATGATAAAAATAGAAACAGTATGCCTGTCTTTAAATTTTAAGAAAAATTAGAAAGCTTGCTACAATTTTGGGGAATTTTTCTAAAATTGGCGAAAATTTTCGCGCAAAACTAAAACATTTCAGTAAAATCGTATCAAAAACTTGGAGAATAGTCTTACTGTCTCGAAATTTTAAGTCTTACTGTCTAGCTGGGTGTAACAACATTTGGTCATTGGCCAAAAACTGGCGAAGATTCCAGTAAAATCTTATCTCCAGGAAAATAGTTTTTCTGTCTTGAAATTTTAAGAAAAGGTGGCATTACTGGCTATTACTTTTTTGTGATTGGCCAACAAATTGGCGAAAATTTTGGCGAACAACCAAAAATCTCAGTAAAATCTTAACGAATTTCAGGAAAATAGCCTTAGTGCTTGTAATTTTAAGTAAAAGTAGCACAAGCTACTACCTGACTATTGCTGCCTTCCAATTTTAGATAAAGATAACCATCATTGGTACTTACCGGGCTATTAGTGTTTTTGGGGAAATTGGCGGAAATATTGGCGCAAAACCAGTTTCTTACTAAACCTTAAGTAACTTCAGTTATGTACGCTTACATTCTTAAAATGTTGAATTACGGAAGCGGGTGTTCAAACCTACTTTGCTATTGTTAAATTTGTTATAATATTGGCGATAGAAACTTTTTTTATAAAATCTTAACTCGAAAAATTAATCTTACTGTCTTCAAACTTACGTATAGGCAGTAGAAATTGTTGCGTACCTGTCCATTGCTTATTTGGTGATTAGCCAAGAATTGGCAGTAATATTGGCGAAAAATGAAACTCACACCACAGAAATGTGGCCTTACTGTCTTAAAATTTTCGCTTTTTTGCGTAATTCGGAAAAAGATGCGGAAATATTGGCGAAAAATCAATTCTTACTAAAATCTTTACTAGCGCTAGCAATATGATGTTACTTTCTTAAAATTTTGAATTATGGAAGTGGAAATTAATACCTATATGGCTATAACTATTTTGTTGATTCGCCAAAAACATTGTGGAAAAACGCAACGTATTTGACCTTGATCTCTTGAAATTCTGATTAAACGTGGCAGGCTTTGATACCCACCATGTTGTTGCATTTATTCGTGATTCGCCTAAAATTAATAGAAATATTAGCCAAAAACAATTTTCATGACAACGTCTCTCCTCCTAGGATTTATATGGAAACACCCTAAAATTTTGATGGAAGGTAGTGGTATATTTGTCTACCTGGTTGTTACTTTTTTGGTTTGGCGATTTAAAAATAAAAATGGCTTAAACGCGTAGCTATTACTTTTTTGACAATTCGGCAAAAAAAAAAAAAAAAAAAATGGCGGACGTATTGGGATAAACCGTTTTTCCATTAAAATCTTGACTGACGCCAACCTTTTTGTGTTAACTTTGGGGAACGGGTTATACTTTATTCGTGATTCGCCTAAAATTAATAGAAATATTAGCCAAAAACAGTTTTCATGACAACGTCTCTCCTCCTAGGATTTAAATGGAAACACCCCAAAAATTTTGATGGAAGGTAGTGGTATATTTGTCTACCTGGTTGTTACTTTTTTGGTTTGGCGATTTAAAAAAAATGGCTTAAAAGCGTAGCTATTACTTTTTTGGCAAATCGGCAAAAAAAAAAAAAAAAATTGGCGGATGTATTGGGATAAACCGTTTTTCCATTAAAATCTTGACTGACGCTAACCTTTTTGTGTTAATTTTGGGTAACGGGTTATACTTACATGTCATAAATCTTGACAGCATTCGTGACGTGGGGCATTGTCCATGAACAATCTTGTGTTATTTATGTAAAGATAGTTAAAACCGATTTTTAAATTTTTGATACTTGAAAACGAATTACAACAATAGCGAATGAGCATTAATTGTGATAATTAATTCAATTAAAGATAGCTAAAAATATTTTTTTTAGAAATGCTATTTCAAAAGTTATGTTAACATCGGCAAAAAGAAAACAGTTTATCCTTCAAGAGACAATCAACTGTAAATAAATTAATTAAAAAAAAAAAAGAAAAGAAAACTGATTTAAGATGCCTAAACTTCAACAATAAAATATTAAAACAACATAAATGTATCATTAAAATGACAGACTACGCCAATCTTTAATGTTACAATGCGCACGAATCAAAACTTTTTCCCTTCACTTTATTCAGTATGCACTCATTAAATATCCGTTATGTGGGTTGTATATGCGCAATGCACTGCTAAAGAACAGTTACTGATGTAAGTAATTGAATTTGTAATAACCTTAATTCGGTTTTTGATATAACCAACTCTGTTATTGGCATCAATAAAAGGACTGAATTTATTTTAGGAATATTCAGTTATTGATGTAAAATTATATTAAAGATGCAAGGAAAACAAACTTATTTTTCGACATCAGTAAATTGTTATTGATGTGAAAAGTTAATTTATTACTGTCAATAATTCACAATAAAAATGCCCATCGTTTTACATTCAAAAAAATAAATTTTTAGTGTGTGGTATTCATTTTCTGATGTGAACAATAGTGTAGAATATGTAACAACGGAAGTATTCTTGATAGATGTAAAACTTATTGACATAAAAAACAAAATTTAGTAACTGACATAAAAACCCCAAAATGGAAATACAAGTAAATCGTTTACTGATTTCGATTTAAACAGTGATCAGTGTGATGCCAGAAATATCAAATATCAAAGTTGATATCAAAAGCAGTAAATATTCTTTAATTTTAATATCAGAAATTAATTTGTGATATTACAAAGTTAATTTTTGACATTAAGAATTATTTTTTACTGTCAAAAATAAATCAATAAATGGGAAAATGATATTGTGTGGGCTTTGCCGTCTGTTTATCTGGCCGTCTGGAAGCTTTTATATTTTGCTGTTCCTCTTTCAATTTTCTCAGGTTGCCAGTAAATCTTTATGTCCCAGTTCAGTGGACAAATATTCATTATTTTATTTTCCCAATTTGCCAGTTTAGCGGCCTGATGGCGGAAATATTCGTGAAAAACAAAATATTCAATAGAATCTTAACTCAATCAGAGAAATGGTCATATTGTATTGTAATCTTAGTTAAAGGTAGCAGCCACTGGTTATTAATCATTTCTTACTAAAATCGTAACTAATGCTAGGTATATAATCTTACCTTCTTAAAGTTTTAAATGACAGTAGTGGCCATTAGTACCTACTCGGCTATAATATTTTGGATTATTCTCCAAAAAACATTTATTGAAAACAACAGGTTTTAAGCATATGGTCTTAATCTCTCCAAAATCTTATTTAATCTAACGGGTACTAGTACACACTTGGCTCGTCTTTTAGTGATTTGCTTAAAATTGGCGGAAATATTGGTCAAAACCAGTTTTCATGAAAACGTATATCCTCCGAGGAGCTTAGTAGACACGTCCTAAAGTTTTGATGGTTTGTATATCAATCTGGCTATTACTTTTTTCGGAGTTGCGAAAAAACTCGGAGATTTTGGCAAAAAAAAAACAATCATTTTTCAGGTAAATAACGCCAAAACAAAAGCCTTGCTGTCTTGAAATTATCGTTACAGATAGTGGTCATTGGTACTTTCCTGGCTGTTACTATTTTTGATAATTCAGAAAAAAATTGGTTTAAATTTGAATTAAAAAACTCAAATTGTTTTCGTAAAATTTCAACTGACGCCAGAAAAACAGCCCTACTTTCTTAAAATTTCAAGTTAAAGTAGCAGGAATTACTACCTACCTTGCTGTTACTTTTTTTTTGATTCGTCAAAACTTGACAAAATAATTTTCCAAGTTATATCTTAACCGACGTCAGAAAAATAAAATATTGGTAATTAACTTTCCATAACTTATTTTGTGAAAAATGTTACGAATATTGGTAAAAACCAGTTGTTTTAACCAACGTTAGGTACATAATTTTACTGTCAGAAAATTCTGAACAATGGAAGTAAACACTAGTAATTACCAGGCTAGTATTTGTTTTGTTGTTGGTTCACGAAATTATCAAATATATTGGCGAAAAACCATTTTCTTATTGAAATCTCAGCTGACACCAAGCATATGTTGAAATTTTGATTAAAGATGGGGATCATTGCTACCCGGCTATAATTTTTTTAATTGCCAAAATTGACGGAAGAATTTACGAAAAGTTTTTATAAAGTCTTAATTGACAGCATTGTTAGTTAAAGACAAAAGCTGCCTGGCTTTTACTTTTGTTTAACGATATTCCAAAACTGGCGAAAATATTGGCCTAAACAAATAATAATAATAATAATAATAATAATAATGGAAATTTTGGTGAAAACCACCAGATCCTAATGGATGCAAGGGTATTTAACATAATCTCATTGTCTTGACACTTTAATTGAATGCAGTGGGCATTATTACCTATACGGCTGTTACTTTTTTCGGTGGAAATGTTGACGATAAACCATTGTTTTTATTACAATTTTGACTGGTACATAGCCTTACTGTCTTGAAATTTTCCTTGAAGGTATACTGCTATGTCATAGATCCTGACATCAGTGTTTGTGAGCTAGTGCACTGTCCATGGACGATCTTGTTTATTTTCTAAGTTTATGTAAATTGACAGAACTAAAAAATGTCAAAAATGGATAAAGAGGCACACATTTTCCGTCGTTGTGAGCTTCTGTAAAATTTGTCACCGGACAAAGCTGTGTAATTTCGACAACTGCTTAATTTGGATAAAGTATTTCGGTACCTTTTAAATTTCCATTTGTTTTTATACAATTAAAGCTTAGATAATTCGGACACCCCTCTATTTCGCAAACCGGATATAATTATTTTTATGTTGTCTAGTCCCAAGTGGGTTATCTGTTTAAGTGTCTAGTGTTGTTCATTCAAATTGACAGATAAATTAACTGATTAATATTGATTATGAAAATTGTACATGGAAATATTATTGTGTAAATCTCGTTGAAGGATATGTGGAGATTTGTGGTATTGGGCCTATCATCCTTAATATTTTGTATACCAGTTGTCTACCCGCCTTTAGTTTAATCAATTTTACGTGTGGAGGTTTGGGTCAGGTATCGTTTATGTTTTGCGGAGGGAAGGGGGAGGCGAGGGTTACTAAACCTGAAATTCCTTGTTTTTTTCATACAGTCATTACATTTTGGATTCGAATAATTTTAACGGGCAGAAATTTCCAGATATCTGAATAATGATCTGTTTTCAATCCAAATTGTTCACCTATATTCAGTGCAATTAGCCGTTCAGTTCAATTAAGCTTAAAACATTTTGTGAATGAATATAATGATGACCTCACAGAATGCTGATAAACTAAAGAGTCAGTACTGTTTGCCACGTGTGCAAAACTGTAAGGACATAATACCGAGGAGACATTATAGAGGCATAGATTGCCGACTTTACCAGCAGTTGTATGCTTAGAGAAAAATTCATAAAATTACGCTTTTATGAATCGTAGTTTTCTCGAGGCAAGTTTTCAGAAACTATGAGTACAATCCTTTTGAAACACTACACAATGAAACATTTGATACAGAGGTGCACTGTTTAATTATTATTGAAATGGCGTATCGCTACTTTTTCAAAAATCAGTACACAATTAGTTTTGTCTAAATAAGTTGTCAGAAACTGTAATGCTTTTAGAACTTTACATAGTAAATACATCTACCTTCGACATTGTCGTAGGGATAGGTCTTGTGAAACGGTTGTGCTTGAACTTGTAAACGGATTTTAACTAGACCGAACTTCGCTACACGGTAGTGAAATGGCACTTCTTGCAATTGCAGCAAGCGGGAGACACATTATATTTGGTCAAAAACAAATCTCTAATTGTTTCGAGATAATTACCAGCTTCCAGTTTTTAGGGATCGAAGTACATATAAGGCAACCTCTTTCAGGCGCAATTGATTAAAATAAGTTCAGAGTTGCGCTAACCGTTTTCGACACATTGGTGAACGTTCGGCTCTTGACCATGACCGAGGAGGTCAAGGTTTCCGAGATACCGCTTATATAACATATCATAGACCCAAAGGGTCGAAAATAAGCTCAAAATCACCCTAAATGTTTTTGTGATGACGGTAAACTTCGGGTGGTTTACCTTGACCATTACCAAGAAGGTCAAGATGACGGAGGTACCTCTTACATAATGCCTTTTAGGTTCAAACATTTGAGATCACGAGGTTACTCTATACTGAAACCGTATACCTGTTTAGTCAAGGATCTGAGCACCATTTCCAGCTAGTTTTCGTGATAAATAGGGGATTTAAAATATTCTGACCAAATTGAATTTCATCTTCCTACGTCAAATAACTTTGGAGAAGTCATTCCTTTCGAAACATTACGCAGTGAAACCATATATGTTGAAGATTTGAGCACATTATTATTTCCACAGTATTCCAAAAAGTGACGGATGGGCACTTAGTGAAATATTGATGAAAAATTACACATTTTACATCGAACTGAGGAGTTTTGTCCAAAAAGGTTCTCAGAAGCTATAATGCCCAGTTTGAAAATTTGAGAAAGTGTAAGAAAAAGTTACAAATTAGTCCAGTGATTCTGCCACATGAAAATATAATAAAAACAAATAAAATTGCTATGGCACTTGGACATTGATGGCCGCAATAAGTTCTATTATATGCCCTTTTTGTGTTATGCATATAAACTGTAATGTGTAAATTATGTGCAAACATTCTTATATTGGGACCACAGTCGATACACACTAGACTGTCTAAATCGCGTTGGCATCAATTATCAGGTTAATTCGGTTAAGCGTTTAATGTGCGTTTCATAACGTTTATAGTGTACCTTCACGTCAAAAACTAAATGAAAGTCACTAAGTTACTTTTGCTTCAGCTGTGATATCGCTGTCGGAAGGAACATCAGCTAGAATTTGAGTTGCAAAAAGAAAATAATGTTCAAGATACATAAAATTTAGCAACAGAATTAAACATTTTCATCAAGTGTCCGGGAATATTTGGTAAAGCGGTTTTTTTGCTCTGACAGTTTTTTTTCGGGAAGATTTTACTCCTTTACCCCTTTAGCACCGTATTGGTCTTTCAGATTCAACAATAACAGGGCGCTGTAGCTATAGAAAAGCTCAATCGGTGCAATATTAACATTTATACAATCAAAATAATTTTATATATTTAATATTATATAATATATTATTATACTATATTATATTATTATAATATTATATTACAACAGCCCAACATGAAATAACCAATTTCGTGACTTTTAAAGAAGTCAGCGAAGAGCTGAATCATTATACATGTGACCAGTTTTTTGTGGATAAAATGTGCTTTCATTTACAGATTGAACCATTTTATTCTGTTTTTATCTCTGTGCAAAACATCTTGATTGAATGAGCTTGACATCAATTCCAGTTGAACCCCTTTGTAAATAAAGCAACGTTTAGTTTTAGCACAGGTGGCCGCATGGGCTATACTCATAATGTGGACTGTTTCAGGTGCTTCTGCCCTATATTTCATTTCTTCTGATTTGAAATTTGGCAGGAATGATCTCAAGGGAAACACTTAACGAAACTTGTATTTTATTTAGCGATTTTACCAAAACTAGCTGAAATATTAGCCAAAAACAAAAAGAAAAGGCCAAATTTGGTATCTGGCAAATTGGTTGAGTTGTTGAACTTTGCAAATGTGTTTATTAAAGACAATGTGCTCAAAATCTTAATTTGTACGAATTTCAATGTTTATCAACTTCAACAGATAACTGCTAACACCTTAGCTAATATACATAGGTTGATCAGGGAATATTCCACTTGCCTGACGCCTCTTGCAATATTCCTTTCTAGCCTATCCAGTATTTCAAAGTGTCAGGAGCAAAAGATATGTGTTTTATCTTGCACTCCGAAACACGGCTTAATTGAAGATAAACACAAAAGAAAACATTGCACTTATAGAGCAGTGGTTTCGATTCTTTTCAAATTTGACAGAGATTAATATCCCAATTCAGTCCTTCAGCAATTTTCGTTAGTTTGTTAGATTACTTTTGAAATTATAACTTTCGTACAATATTTTGTAATGTTTTTCAGAGGCCCATCATCAAGAATCCTCTGCCAAATTTATATTTTGGTCAAAATTAGTGTATTTCTCCTTTTATCTACGTGACTTAACAAATTTACTGAAATTATCAATGAGTCTGTTTAATCTGTATATGATTTTGTTCTCAGGTTTGCAACTGAAAGAAATTAACCTGGGATAGTTGTAGTCTTATAAATTTGATTAATATAGCCTTGATTATTTTAAGACTTTGTTTTTACCAAGAACATTCTACGAAATAGTATCAAGAACATTGTTACCGGATGTTCCACAGTTAACTGAATTCCCCATATGTAATTTTGTTGCTTCTTATACATGAGCGAATGGCGGGGGGGGGGGTGGAGGGGTGGAAGGAGTGGGTTGAAGACTTGACTTCGAGTCAACTATAAATCCGTGCCACGCCGATCCAAAACCTGCCAACAAAATATACACACCTTGGCGCTCCGCCGCTGGTACCATCCACCCTCTGTTTTTGTACAGTAAGTATGTTGTCTTTGCATTGCTATAGACACTGCAGTAACATTTTCCGCCATTCTGCGTGACTTGTGTGAATGACCAAGAGGATGTTTTGAGCAACAAAGCTCAGGTTTGAAGCTCTCAAGGTTAATCTACTGGATACAATTTAACAAAATATACACATTTTGTGTCAAGAATTAGAGTTTTATTCATGTATGATCTTCGAAATAATCAGGCCAGTCGTTTTTAAACTTTGCACATTACAATGTATGTATATCGCAGATGCTCAGTGCCATTCTGCTGTTTAAATTAATGAAAAGTGACACATCGGCGCTTTGTCAGTATTAAAAAAAAAATACGGTTTTGTGTCGAGATTTTGTCAAGGTAAGTTCTCAGAAACTACTATGGCCTGGGGATACGTATATGATTTTACCATTTTTGCCATTAGAACACTTTCACATCGTTACAGCTGTAATTATCTCACGTTGGGATCACACTTAATTGCAATTAATTCGGCTATGCGTTCAGTTGTAGTTTTTATGCATTTTCGCATCATGTTGTAGACAGTTTCCCTTCACCTTAACATAAGCAAAATTAAAGTCACTAAGGCACACGTTGCATCTTATTCGCTGCCCAGAACGAAATTAAAGTAGGTGATATAGAAAATATTCAATAAAAGAATTAATATTCCTCCATTTTTTTTAAAGAAATCGAACCACAAGTGTGTGTCTCGTTACTCTGACGACACCTGGGAATCGTCACCTGACATTCTTGCTTGTGTCATTTTTTTACTTAGATATTACATTCTATTAGGATAATTGCTTGCAATTAATTGCAAAATGACAACGGAAAATAAGGAAGCCTATTTGTTCAATTCATGACTCACGGTGTTTCATACAAACGAGACAAAACCATTGTCTACAACAAAACTTTTCCGAAAGAGGTTTAAAACCTTTACTCAAAGTTAAAGTTTTCCTTTTGTTATTTTGATGCTATATTACTCAAATAAATCTGAAATACTAAAACTTTCTGACTGGTGTGCCATGAGTTATAAAATGTTCTTTTCATATTCAGTACGTTTTGATGCCTTGAAGTCTTTTTCATGTTTTCTGAGGACTTAGATATTGATGGTTTTCTTCACCGCAGCTGTTTCGATGTTATATCTGCAATAAATTTATTTGCAATGAACTTTCTATTTGAGTCGTATGCCAACCGAAGAACAATCGAAAATGTTTATGGTATCCATAGAATGAACCTCTTTGGACAGTTCTGTAGCCAAAACTGTTTGTCTAGACAAACTAATTAATGCATGTAAAAATCTCACATTTGAAAAAAAAATGTTTGCAGAAAGATATGAAGATGTTATAAAGATGTTGATTATTAGATGTTCGAAAGGCGAATCTGTGGTTGCAACGTTGTGGAAATGATTCACGGCCACCACTTCACCTCATGGGAAGGGGCAAAGTCCTGACCAAAACTTTTCTTGTGGTCGGATATGTATCTTAAAAAATAAATTTCAGTTGATGAGACTTGTTTCATTTAAAAAAGTATACCTACATATAACATAGCGTGTATAGTTGAGATTAAAAGTAAGAGATTAAAGGCAAGTTTAAAAGCAAGTGTAAATTTTGGAATTTCAGCGCCTGCATATCAGAGTTTTTAGTCCTAACTTTGAGTTTAAGTTATACAGGTGGTAATAGGAGGATACAAACATCGATATGCAATTATTAATCCCCATAAATGGCCTCTACCTTTCCAGCTCGAAAAAACTTACCATTATGGGTTCTTCAATAGGTCTACAGTTGCGCAATCAAAATAAAATTTGCACCTGGTGATATTTGTTTCAGTATGATATGTTTTTCACACATTCCATTCTTATTGATCTTATATATATATATATATATATATATATATATATATATATATATATATATATATATATATATATATATATATATATATATATATATATATATAAACCGATATCAAAGCATCAGTGCATGGTCATAAAATCTCAAAAAGAATAAGAACAAAATGATAATTATAATAATATTTTTAATCAGCTTAAGATTAACGCGTCGGTAAAAAGTATAGATAATTACACGTTTTACTTATGGTCTCAGAAACTTTATTGCTAAGGATTTAAGAACTTTTTTAAAGAAATTAGAACTTATTTATCCTTTTAGAAATCGCCCACAGATTGATTGAGCGACGCATTGTCAGATGTTGATAAAATTCATACATTTTGTATCAGCAGGTGTCATGTGCGAATAGAATTTTTATTCTTTATTAGAATGTATAAAAGGACTATATTCATCCGAACGAATAAGCTTTTTTGCATCTGGTCGTAAAAGACAAACCTAGACATTCATAATTATTGTTTTCAACAGACGATATTTGACGTAGATGACCTTTTATTCATTCAAATTAGCGTAAGTTAATGCCTTTTGCCTTGCCACGCCTTGTGTCCCATCATGCTGTTTTTGCATAGTACGGGAAATCAGTAATGACTTTGTATGTGAGAAAAAGTGTCAAAACCTTCTTAAATGAGTGAACGACTCGATGTTTATCTCTTCAAAGATGTAATTGACAGATCTGTTGTTGTGACATCTTGTCTTAACTCTTCAAAGTTACATAAATATTGGAAAATTCCTACATTTAAATATAGAACTGTTATTATTTTTCTCCGTGCAAGTCGGTTCAATGCCGATTGCATTGACCCAGTATCTTTTGAGTCTTTCAAAATGAGACAGAATAGAAACTCGGTGACTTGAAAGAGTTTAATGCTCTTGTCATGCACTGCGTTGACGCAGCGTAACAAATCTCATGTGTCTACAGTTGTGAATGTCCACCCTTAACAGAATATTGTGTTAATATTATCCGATTAGTTTATTATGGAATGCCATTTTAACATTTAATGCTTATTTTTGATATCAAAATATAATTAAAGATATCAATAAATCAATGTAGATCTCAATAATTTATATTTTGCTCTCGATAATTGAATGCTTGATGGCAAAAATTTATTTTTGAGATCAAAGATCGTCAATTAAATTCTGGAGATTAAAACTTGAGTTATTGAGATCAATAATAACAACACAATTTTTGATCTCAAGGATTGCTTCTTTTTGTACAGTAAAAAGATTCTGTATACAAGGAACAGTCATTATTTATTTACAGATGTGTTTCTGAATTTTTTATTAAAAAACAGACTGATATTTTGATACAAAAAATCTATTTTTGATAAAAAATCGTTTGCAAATATCAAAATACAACTTACAAAGAAAATTCTGAAAAAATGATAACTGAAATAAATTCTTGATTTCAGTGAATTATTGAGCTAAAAATTTATATTTGCTCTCAAATATTTCACTTTTGCTATCAAGAATAAAATTTTTGATCTTAAAAAATCAATTTTAGATATAATTAAATCATTTTTATATCAATAAATATTTCTTGATATCTCTAAATATTTATTGATATCAAAAAGTATTTTGTTGAATTCAAGAATACATTTAGTGATACCAAAAATACAATTGCAGATGGCAAAAATTAATTCTTGATATTAAAATATGGATTTTTTGAGATCAAAAATTAATTCTGGATATCAGTGATTCCTTAATAATTGTGAAAATGACATTCCATAGTTTATTTTCTTCAGCGATTAAATCTCCAATCTTATCTTAATTTGTTAATCAGTCATGGTATTGACATTGCTTTGAGTAGCGGCATCTTAGTTATGAAATTTGATTTGTGTTGTTCTCTTGGCGACAAATCATATTATCCTGGGGCAGCTACTGTAGAACACTCTAAAGTAGCGTCATATATGGAATACTATATATATCGTGATGCGTATGCGATTCTTTAGCAGATATGCCCATATAGGAATCGTTGATGTCTTGTGAAATTTGAGATAGTGAGCCGATTTTTGTGGGGCATTTGCGTTTCAGTCGTAGCTATTACTATTCTCGTTGATATTGTACCATTCTTTATGTCGCACTAGAAGCGTAGTCCGGTTAACGTGGTCGCATAAGAGGCTTAAATCTCTGTAGTAAGAGAAGTGTATGCGGGCTATATCAAGAGTACCCTAGTCTATATCCAAAGTAGCCTAGTTAAATGTGTCATACCCCGTTGCCTCCATTCCCGACTTTTCTGCTTAGAAGCGCTAAATTAAGCAATTTTACCTTGAGAACTACCTCATCTTTTTAACAACTGTTAAGTATATCAAAGGACACACCAACATGTCAAAACGAAATAATTCGAGGTTGTTGACTTTGTTTCTTCTTGTTATATTATGAGGAAAAATTGCTGATTGCAATATGTGATTAAGCATGAGCGTCATTACATTTTTTTCAAGATTTTCATTTCTTTATTAAATTTTTTAGTTAAGGTATCACACTGGGTAATTAGACCAGCTTGAAGGACAGAAAGGTATATTATTGTTCGGTATTTATATTGAAGTATGACTTAATTATATACTTGTATAGAAGCTAACATACACCAGATTGAAGGTAAAATTATAGGTATTTAAGATGACGACAACAATATTGTTCTTGGATTGACACTGCAATTTCAAAATGAACCCAGAGATGTACCCGCCATAGAATATCAGAAGGCTAAAATTTGAAGAAGAAAAAATAATTGTAGATATAGGTCAATTTTCGTTTGATTATTAGTTATTAGTTTTTTTGGCACTAGAAAAAAAGCTTAATGACAGGTTTTAAGTGCAAATACATATAATTTAGTAAGAGAAGTTATTTTACTTCTGTAATTGATGTGAGTGATTTTTGTGAGAAGCAAGTTACTTTTCTGTCCTTGTTCAAGAATGTAAACCTCTGTCACAGGTGCAAGACTGTCGATTATCGCTTCTCTTCCGGTTTCTGTTGAGAAGAGGGATGGCGAGAGAATTATAGCTTCATTTTATCAAAATGACAGGCAATGGCTTCTATGCTCATGAATAATAGACCCCGGATACTAAAATCAAGAAGTTTGTTTCGAGGTTTCTTAAATTTAACCTGTAAGCCTGAGTCTTGCAAAGACAACCGACGACGCAGGGGCATATTTTTTTGTGTCTTTGTAAACTTAAGTAAAAATTGTTAAGTAAAAATTAAAAATTACAATTCAGCAACAAGAATTTCAGCAATGATGAATCAACAAATATGTCATGTAAAAATAGCCCCTGTCGGATTGACATTTACTTAGTAAAATTGTAAAAGGTCACCAGCCGAACATACAACTTTGGAAGTGAAACAAGACCCTTTTCCTTCGCCTATGGATATTTGAATACGCCAGCATGCCAGTTACAATGATGTGTGTGCAGTTTTATCACTGCATGGTGTTTACAAACTACATGCTTTATCAAGTATTTTAAGATCTAGTTATATTTATATTCAGGTCACGAAGTAAAAAGTCTTGTTCCTCATCCTAATTTTAGAGTAAGTAAAATTTTAGAATGTATTGAATATGAAGAGAAACTGAGATGGCTTGAAAACTTGTGAACACATCATGCGAATTGTTTCAAAATTCCACATCTTGAAAGTGAGTTCCTGGCCTTTAAACCCTTAATGCAATGGTTAAAAGGACGTGGTGGATGGCATTTTGTTCGTCTTTTTAATTGGTATATCGTAAAGTGTACTACGTGTAAAGCATTTGACAACATAAATCATCACGTATGCTTGTGACTTACTGTTTGGCTTCAGTGTGTTGTATTGTTTTCAAATCAACGACGCATCATAAACTCGGCGCAAACATTTAGTAATCAAGTCATGTTCAGAAGCATAACAAAAGAAAACACGATTTTTACTTGGTTGAATACTAGATTGCTGAATGGTGTTTTTATTAAAATAAAAATTAAAACTGTGTATATTTGAAAGCAAAACAGGCAGGAAAGCGGTCTACATCACAATTTATGCTATCCCCTTTCCCTCTGCCTCCTCCAATAGACAGGCTGATTGTTGTATTTAATATAACTTTTTTGCAGTCTTCTTGTTTCTTTTCAAAATTTTCGGTGTCTTTTTAAATGATCAATCACAAAATGTTTTTTCCAGACAGAGGATTTGATTAACAAACTGCAGCCTGTCTGTGGATAGTCCATTAGTAAATAAAAAATAGTTTTGAACTTTTTTCCATTTATGGAAATTGAAATATCTTTCCTTTCTGAAAGCACTGTCAAATTATTGAAAAAGTAAAATATCCTTCAATTGCCACTTGTTCATAAACAGTTTTAAAAAGTCTTAAATGCATGTAATTTTGGGGTTATTTCATCAATGAAAGCCTGACTGTAGCCTCAATTTCTAAAAAAAAGTTTGGTACTTGTTTTAGGCCCATGAATAATTAGCGTTAGTGCTTTTGTAATAAGAGACCTTCATCAATCAAATCGGTAAATTTGTGTACGTTCTTATTGAAAAACTTCCCATTAATTTATAGAAAATATTTGCAAAAAGATGGCTTGATGCAGTTCATTTCAAACTTTTGTTCAGTAATTAAGATTTGTTTTATTTAGAGACTGTTTTATGTAGAGACATATGATAGATTTGTTCTACGAAGTTTGCCGTTGTAACATAACGTAGCGACCAGGTCACTTAGGGCATGATTTCATTTTTAAGATCAAAGTCTACGAAACTGTTCACGTTGAAAACGAAGATGTGAGTATAGAATTGAAGGATTATTATTATTATTATTATTATTATTATTATTATTATTATTATTATTATTATTATTATTATTATTATTGATGTATAGTTGAATATAACCAGCATAAGAAAGTATTATTTATATCTTCCTCCCCCGTTTACTCCTGGTATGTCACTTTGCATCCTGGTCCAAGAAGTGAGGCCCAAAGGTATGGCGAGCAGAGAAAGGCTAATGGTCTTTTTAATGGGATGGAAACGGCAGTTTTGTCCCCGTAAATATTATAGCTGCCGTTGGATCTCACTGACACTAGAAAAGCAGATTACTAAAGCGGACTGGCTATCTCTGGAACGCAGGACGACGGTGCCTCCTCTCGACGAGATGTACAGAGAACTGCTCGACTTGATTTCGATCCTTTGCAACTTTCACGTGCTTGAGCAATGTGATCGCTGCTCACTAAAGGTTTTCCCCGATGATTTCCCATTCGTCTTTACCATGCGTTATTATTTGTGATTACTCCAGAAAATCTGCCCTTGACTTTGAAAAAGTGCGGCTTTCTGCACAATGGCACTTAGTCTATGCAGTGAAACCCTTCGTTCTGAAAGTAATCCAACACAATTTTCAGATCCCACTGCACTATTTGCTTTACCGGTGGGGTCTTTTAATTTTGAAATTTCGTGGCAGGTTAGGCATTCGTTCTGACCTGGATCGTACCCCGACACCTTATGTAGGGACGAATAAGTATATCAAAAGACCAGATCGATTTGTTGGAGGAGCCACCATGAATCTTTGTGGTACCTGCGTGAATATCTTGCATTCGCTCACAACCAGTTGCAGTGGCGTAGATGATTTCTGGTAACACATGATTCCCGTGCAATTGGTACAGTTCTGCAGTCGCTAAAAGAATCTGGTGTCTCCACCATCCACCTGATTAGTTTTCGTTGGGTTCTTTAGGGCCACCGACGCCATGCGAAATTTCGACCCCCAATATGTGCTCCGACAAGCCCTCTTAAATCACAGAAATCGCCGCTGGAGGCTAAGTATGAAGCTTCCGTGGCAGCCAAAGGCAGCTGCGTGCATAGTTCCCTATAGCCACCGGGTACGAACACGGTGACATGAGCCTTTCCGTGAACCTTCTTGCCCACTGTCCCGGCAACACTTCTTCTGGCCTTGGTGCAATGCCTGCGAGCACATTGAGCCACCCGGGATGTGGTGAAGTAGCAGTGTTGTGCCCTTCTACTCTTCCAGATTCCACACTTCTCACGTAATCTCATTAGCTGTAGAGAGCATATGCTTCTTTGCTTGCGTATATAGCTGATCGTGGTCTAGTTCTCTATCAAGCACATTACTACCTGAGGCGCTAGCTAGTGGCGACGTAGGGCTGGGCATACTTCTATCACATTGATGTGCGCTTCTTGCAAGTCGGCTGGTTATTGACCTTGAAACAATTGCCCTTTGAAGGAAATTCTCAACCTGCTTGTATGGCGTTCGTCTTGGGATTGGGGAATCAATTCAGCGTGTTGCTTCTGTTGCCACGTCACTCGAGTTCTGTCCGGGTTTGTTGAGTCAGTCCGATTGGTGTAGCAGCGGCCTAATTGTGCCGCTTTTCTGACTAACCTCTGGTAATGAAGGGACGACAACCTGCCCAGTTGCAGCTTTTTTGCCTTAGCTACCTGGAACCTTAGCAGCTGCTCGGCAACCGGCAACGGCAGGCAGCCGGTTGCCCTGCTGCTATCAGGTTTTCTTTTTTCCACCGACGATTTGATGTCATGCGGTTCATCTGATATAGAGGAAGAAGAATTACCTGCTTTGACTCTCACCCCGATTTCTTCAGATTCACAAGAACTTCGAGTTTTACGCATTTGTCTATGAGTATTTGCTTGCTCAATTGAACATTGTTTCACCCTGCCAGCCAGCCGTCTAGGTCGTAAAAAATCAGCATGGGAAGTCGTCAGGTCTACGACTTCTACGGCCGCATCGATTTTTTGAACACATATGGTTTCAACGACAGGCCAAATGGAAGGGGTTGCACCAGTGCCGTTTGTCTGCTACCCGAAACCATAGGTATTTGAAATAGCTCGGGTGAACAGTGATGTGGAATTATTTGTCCGACAAGTCTAATTATGTCGCACGCATACCTTTCACTTTGAATGATGGCGTTTGCACTATGTTGTTGAGGGGCTTGAGATCTATTATCAAACGCCACTCTCTGTCTGCTTTGACCGGAGGAACACTCAGCCGAGGAAGCCCGCCTGATCCGTGGGGGATCTCTTAACATGTCTGCTCCATTGTTGCTTCTTACCTTTTGCTGTCTGTCCAGTTGCGGTGGCCCTTGGGCATAGCGTTCTTGGAGCTCCCTGTTTTGGACTTCCTGTGTAAGCCGGATGTCTAACTAAGAAATCAGGATAGCATCTGTTCTATTGCTTGTTTCTCTAACAGTTGCTCTTGCAGCTCTTCCTTGCAGGAGATGATCAAGTTTGAGTTTTTTTGTCTAGTCTGGTCCTTGAAAGGACTGGACCTTGCTACCTGACACATGAGTTGCTTCGGCGCCTGCGGAGGTACAGACTGCGTCCACTGACAGTAGCTGCCTCTATTGTGGCTTCTTCTTTTGGGCACTCCGTGCAAGTGGTGGTGGCCCTTTGGTATAGCGTTCTTGCAGTGCCCTGTGTTGCAGTTCCTGCACATAACCGGCTGTCGGCTAACAGTTTGGGGGGCACGCGGAGACACTGAACTAATTTGTCTTACAATGATCGATATTTTCGCTTAATGTTTCAGTTCTACTGCTATGGAAAGCGAGGACGGGTTGACTTTAATTAATTTTTTTCTGTATTTTACCAGATAGCTAAGTAGCTAGATAACTAGATAACTAACTAGCTTAGGGACCACTGTTGTTTCCCAGCTGTCGTAGGTAAGTCGTGAGGGAAGATCTTTCCGTCGATGACGACGCGGAAATACGGAGACGAGTGCTGCGGGTGGCACTTGAGGCCGGGGGCTCAATTGACGCCGTACAGGTGCGGCTAGGCAATGAGATCTGTCGCCGGGAACCTCTGCCGGCAAAAGTTATTATGAAACATCATAAATTGCTGTTGCAGAGCATCTCTTACTATTACCTCAAATTCCGGAGGCGGATTTGTCCCAACGACGAAAATAATGGGCTACCATGGTTTTCATTGTCTGATGCTTTGACGACCCCGTTCGCCGCTTGAACTATTGACTGCGCGAACAGAGAGCGGTGATGGATCCACGTCCCGTACCGTAATGTAATACTTCTATTGTTACTGGCAAGCTCGTGAGAGATAGCAATGATCCTTGCGCAGATGACTTGCGCTATTTCTTTTCATGTTTCTGTGATTTTTTTTTCTTCGACTGGGATTTGATGTGCATTGTTGCCATTGAATCACTATCTGAATATCTGCGCTAATCCTGCAGAGGCGTGCCCTGTGAGGCGGGCGCTTCTCCACAGCAGGTGCGATGATTGACACCTTGTTACTCACAAATGTTTTATCTGACCGTTACTTAATTTACGCGACTTCAGCCTTTTCATAACTTCCCACTGCTTAGACGATGAATCTTGACACACTTTTTACGTCACTGTCCCATTGCAATCCTATGAAGCGGTGGAGCAGTCTTGGCGATAATCATGTAGATCTTCTTTCTATCCGATGTATCCATATCTGTTCTTCTTTAATATGGCTGGCGATGCATGCATATCTGCAGTAAAGTGGCGGTACTTTAGTAAAATTTGTGTGCAACTTTTTAGAATTGCCTACAGTTGTTAGTTACTTATTTGTATGTTTTTGTATTTTTTTTGTAGTGCGTTTTATTGTTCAGCGCTTAGAGCTAAGGTAGATTAAGCGCTTTATAGATGTGCTGTAATAATAATAATAATAATAATAATAATAATAATAATAATAATAATAATAATAATAATAATAATAATAATAATAATAATAATAATAATAATATTGCTTTTTGTGTAATTCGGAAAAAGTGGCTTAAATATTTGCGAAAAAAACAATTCTTACTACAAAGTTGTTACTAGCGATTAGAATACAATGTTACCTTCTTATATTTTGAATTATGGAAACTGAAATCGGTACCTAAATTGGTGGAAATATTAGCCAAAAACAACTTTCATTAATACGTACCTCCTACGATTAAAAAAAGTCCAAAACTATGATGAAAAGTGGTGGTATATATGTTCCAACTGGCAATTAATTTTGTATGTTTTTCTTTTTGGCGATTCGAAACAAATGGCCGAAACACATGGCTATTACTTTTTTGGCGATTCGCCAAAAATTGGGGGATATATTGGAAATAAACGAATTTGCTATGAAATTTGAGTTATAGGTTATGCCTATATGTCATAAATCTTGACATCAGCATTCGTAAATTGGGATATTGTGTATGAACAATCTTGTTTATTATCAGTATCATTTAGATATTGTTCAAGCGAGTCGCAACGATTTTTTTCTGTAATTTTGGAGGTCAAAGGCCAGTAGTTTTTGACCAAGAGGGTATATTTCTAGCTTAGCACTAAGCGTTTAGAGGTCGTTCTAAAAGGTCAGGGACATGCTTGGTAACCAGTTAGTACCTGGGTGGCCCTCCTCGTTTGCATAGTGAAATTATGACACACTGTTTGTATGGCGACATTATGGTGTAGGGCTAAGGGCAGTGACAATGTTTTAAAGGGCCATGTACAGTAACAGTATGACTTAGGGCTGTGTACAGCGACATTGCTGTACATGACCATATGACAGATGACTATGCACAGTGACATTATGGCATAGGGCTGTGTACAATGGCATTATGACGCATAGCCGTGTAGAGTGAAATACAAAATTGTGTACAGACATGGCATAGGACGTTCTAAAATTTGTTTAAGGTACAGGCTATACACATTGACATCATGGCCCTTAGTTATGTACAGTGGCATTATGGCAAGGGTATCTACAGTGACACTGTGACACGTGGCTGCATACAGCGACATTATGTCCCAGGGCTCCGTAGAATGACATTATGGCACATTGTCCCTTTGCAGTAACAGATGTGGACGACCCAGAGGATTACTTGGTGTCATATCTATACCTATGAGTTTCCAGAGGCAAGAAGCGGTTCGCACAGAGTGCCAATTTAGTTATAAAGGACGGGGGTGTAATTTTCATTGAGTACACTGCACAAACAGGGGGTTCTTTCCGAATGCGCTCTGCATTTCGGTATTATTTCAAACTTGGCACTCAGCTTTTATTGGTCGTTTTAAAAGGTCATGGGCACACACGATAACCAATTTATATGCGAGTCCCCCCACCCCTCCTCCCCGGGTATACAGTCAAATTATTGCGCAGTTGAAGCAGTGGAAGACTCACTTTTCTTTGAGGACGCCACGCAGTAATGGCCAAAAATTTGCGACACTCTGTATGTGTTTTGACGTCAAGGTAATGATACGGACAAATGAACGCCCTATATAGGTAGTGCAGATTTGCTGCTACGGCAGCCAGTGTCTGCAACATCTACGGCACCAGTTTGGGACTAGATAGTTTCATAGGAGTAATATAACTTAAAAACAATAAGGCAAGTAAGTAAATTTCAAGGATATTTTTGCAAACAAAATATAATATGCAATGGTTGGGGAAGTAGGTAAACCGCTATTTTTTACCGCTATTCACTAAATTATGAAAACAATTTACAGATAACACGAATGACAGCATGCCAAATTACCATGTTGAATGCCATTTTCACATGCATTAGGCAATTATTTATATCAATAATTAATTTTCGATATAAAAAATTAAATTTGAAATCAAGAATTAATGTTTGCTCTCTGCAGTTTTATTTTATTTATGATAACTCTAAATATATTTTTATCTCAGAAATTATTTTTGATGTCAATAAATTCTTAAAGATATAAAAATACTGTTGATATTAAAATGATTTTATGATATCTAAAACTGAATTTTAGAGATCGAAAGTTCATTTCCTGATATCAAAAATGAAATATTTGATAGCAAAATCTCAATTTTGAACTCAATAATTTATTTCGTTTTTGTTGACATCAGTAATTTATTTTAGATATCTTTTCAAATGAGACTTTTATTTAATATTTGTTGGAAATCTGCAAATTATCTAAAAAATTAATTTTTGATGTCAGAATGTCTGTCTGTTTTTATATCTATATTCCGAAGCAAATACCTGTGAGTGAAATAATGGCTGGGCCCCTGCATACGAAATCCTTTTCATTTTTTACTATAAAAATGAAACAATTGTAGAGCTAAAAAATTCTATTGTTATTTTTGATATCAATAACTCAATTTTTCTTCTCTTATATTTAATTCGTTAAATTTTATTTAGCTCTATATCTTCCTTAAAATATTTTCAGTTTCTGAAATTGACTTTTTGATATAAAAAAATAAATTGATGCTATCTAAAATGCAGTTTTTTTTGTTTTTAGAGAATTTTATTGTGCACAGCCATATCCGAGTATGCGCTGCGTGGGCATAAACTATAAGGAGCACTTACAATACAATATATATATGCATCTTTTACAGACGCGACGTTTTCTAACAATAACTTTGCTTATCAAAAATCACAATTATGACAAAAACAAACATAACAACTTATAAATGAATCACGACCATCTATCAATATATCAAATCGCCTCTAAGTTTGAAAACACTTCGCCAAAATAGGTCCATTTTAATTTTAATTTATCTTCAGATAATGATTGCATGTATGCGCAATGTCGTAATTTTGCGTTTCTAATAAACACGTTCTCGTGAAAATTTTCCTCATTGACTCTAAACTGATATATATGGTATTCTACTAACAAAGAGAGGTTATCCTCTGTAATATTATCTTTTCCAAGTAAAAAGTCCCATTTGGAGTATGGGATGCTTAAGCATCTTCTTATAATTTCTCTGGCTTTTTTGACAGTATCAGAAGAAGTGTATTATCGTATCCGGCGTGTTACAGTACTTACATGCATCGGATTCTAAAATTTTCCAGTCCTTTTTCTTCTTGTTAGTAGGTATTATATTATGAATGAGTTTCAATTTGCAGGGCCAAAAGATAGGTTTCTTTAGTACATTTTCTGCAAAGTAGCAAGCTACGTAGAATCCGTGATTCTTCTAGCATACCTGCATTCGCCCAGAACACAATACTTACCGGAGGCTCTACAATTTTGTTTATCAAGACCATGTAGTAATCTTTACACTTAGCTTTCTGTATATTGATTAACGAATCTTAAAGATTGGGTCAGAGCAATCCACTTTATAATTATCTGTAATGTATCTATTGTTTCCTCTGTGTTTTAACCATTTGCCGATAGATATTTTCAGACCATTGTATAGTGAAAAATTGACACGCAAGTCATATCTAGCTTGGAGCTCTGTCAACGAAAACACTTTTATTGATAGCAAAATATAAATTAATGAGATCTAGAGTGCAATAAATCAATGGGCGAGGTGAATGTTTTTACTTATTTTGGCGATAGTTTTCATGATATTTGTTGCCCGGCGTACCCACTAGGTTATTTTTAGCCATAATATCTTGGAGAAGAGAAAAAAATTTTTTGTGTGTTTCAGAGGAATGGTTTCTAAAAAAACCTTTCTTAACAGACAGTTTTAAGGGCACGCAACACATATTCTTTCCAACAAGATTAAAATCGAAACTTCTAGTGCAACTGTATACATTCATGCTGTCTGTCCAAGAAGAAGTGGGATATTAAATCGTAATTATTATAGACAGTTTTTCGTAAAGATTAATTGTCTTGATATTAAATTGTTTCAGTGTTATTACATTAAGTCACCTATCAAGGTGTTATTTTGAATAATCTACTCAGCCCCTATCAATAATTGACAGAGCAATGATTTTAAATTTGTTATAAAAGGCTGAGCAGCGTATTATTGAATAGAATCACATAAAAACATCTATTTAATGTGTTGCTTTAACTTTGTTATTTGTGTTGTTTCTGTTGTTGTTGCTGTTGCTGTTGAAAAACTGGTGTGAGGTGTGCAGTGTCGTAAGAGATAGACTTGAAATACTTTCTAGCTGGGTTAAGAAAGACTTCTACGTAAGACGATATTAAGTCTTAAAGACAACATTAAATGCTCAGTTTCAAATTGCTTTACTGAGTGTACGAAATATGGCAATATAATTTTACCAAATGGCTACAGAAAAAATGGCACAGTAGTGCGATGTTCACTGCTGTTTAGTCTGAAGATTACAAATTCCTTGCTTTAATCCCAACTCAGAACCAAAAGAACAGTCCATATATCGCGCACAATTTTTTTGCAGTTGACACCGTTAAGGCAACAACTTAATCTCTATGTTTACCTTACGAGCCATTAGATGCACTGTTGAGTGCTGTTATTCCTTGTAATGCTTTCATGTTAGTACAATAATATAGATCAGAGGGGAAAGTTGGGATGGGGGTGGGAAATTGTAGCTTTCTACTCCGAAAAGCTTAGCCGACAGGGATACTTTATAAAAAAATTATCTTATGATGACATGCATGTTTTCTTAGTGTTCTTTTACTTGTTTTATTTTTCTTACGCTTTACTATTTTTCTTTGCCGTTAATTTTTTACACCTGGTTTACCAGATAACATGAATATGAATTAAATATGGTGGATGACATTTTCGAAAATATTTAATCTTCAATGGAAGGAAATGAGAGAAAACATGTTATGCTCTAACAAAATTTACCCTTTGATTCGATACAAGTCCACGATATATTGTTGCAGAGTGACGTTGAAGATGTATGTTCTATTAGCATTTTGCGCTGTAGCTGCGGCAGCAGCGGGTAACCCGCTCCTCTGTGAAAATGGTAATGTTATATTGTCTATTTGCATGCCTATTTTGTTTGCCTTTTGTTAGTGTGGGCTAACAGTCTAAAACGTAACTTCTGAAGTCTTGTTACTGATGATTAGCTGTCACATTTCAAATGCTGTGATAAAAGTATTGTATGTATTTAAAAAAAACAAAGAAATACCTTGGAAGTTGTATATTAAAATGGCTGGTGTTGTTCATGGACTTGTTTAAGATGTACCACCGTAAATATGCAGATAAAAACAAACCACACATACACACAGAATAATTTATTTTAGAGTTTTGCCCGCCATGCCTGGACGTTGTGATAGTTGTTGATCGCTCATCGAGTGTATCTGGATACCACTGGACGAAATCCTACATTCCTTTCTTGCAACAGTTTAGTTCTTTCCCAGTTGGCGACTACAAGGTAAACTTTTCCTTTTCATTCATTTATTCTTTGTCTACTTCTTCCTCTTCTTCTTTTGAAAGATCGGCTGCAACGCATGGCAATCGAAGAGATGCAAGGGCCCATTCAAAAGTGTTATCAAATTTTCGTCCACTTAAATACCAAACAAGCAAACAAACAGTTTTTCTTCCCGGAGAGTTGTCCCAAGATTTTGTCGTTACATCTCTTTCGGTCACTTTTAATCGGTATACAGTGTACTTGGTGCAAAATTGTTCACTCTTACTTTTTTCCAATTCACACAATAAAGTTGAGTTTAACGTCAAATATTTATATTTATTAGACAGTTGTTGATATCAATAAAATTTTAGGAGCAAATATTCATTTTTATGTAAATTTATTTTTGATATCTGTAATTATATTTTTTGATGTCACTAATAAATTTTTCATCTCAAAAAAATTTAAATGAAAAAAAATATTTATTGATATAAAAAGCATTTGTTGATATCAAAAGTATTAAATAATATCAAAAATAATGTAGAGGTATAAAATTAATTTTAGAGATCAAAAGTTCAATTCTTGATAGCGAAAGTGAAATATTCGATAGCAAGACTTCAATTCGAGCTCAGTAATTTATTTTCTGTTTATTAACCTTAAGAATTTTGTTGCTATATTGGCATCAATAATCCAGTTTTATATCCCCAAAATATAACTGACGCTTAGCTAAATTCCATTTAATTTGATGCCTCTCAGTTTGTAAAATTAAAAATGATTTTTTATCTAAAAAATTAATTTTTGGCTACCTACAATACCATTCTTGATACCAAAATACAAGCTAATGAGATCTTCTTTGATTTATTGATGTCTTTAGTTATATTTTGATATAGAAAATTAACATTACATATTAAAAGGATATTACACAGGGCGCGAGACAAACCCAGCATTTTATATCAACAGTAATTTCTGTCCATCACCGATTAGGACATCTTATGTTTTGTTGATAATTTAAAGGTAGGTTAACGAATAACGCAGCAGATTATTTATTGATATTAAGCGTCAACCGAAAGGCTAATAAGAGAACTGCAGCATTGGTGGAGTTTAAAAGCATTGTTTTATTCAAAAATCTTGTTTCATTCAAAAGAATACAGTGACATGGAACTGTAACTTTTATATTCAGTCATCGTATTTGGCATTTATAAGTGTCTTAAACAAACGCCGTGCAAATAGTATAGCATTTGGCAACACTAGAATTTTTATGTGTGACTGTAGGTAAGGAAGTTTCTGATAGTTTTATCTCAACTTCAGTTCATGACAGTATAGAGTATGGTTTAGTTAAATTCTGTTTATGTAGATATCTGTTTATGTTTATATCAGTTACAAAGTATAGTCGTATCAAATATATTTTTGCTTACAGAAAAATAATAAAATCCGGCTGTAGTTTTTGCGCTTAATGCAAAAGACGAGGACTTAATAGAATGTATAATTGGCAATAAAAAATCTGGGGTGTTTTTTTCCGGGGCGCAATAATAGAATATATAATTGATCATCAAAGATCCTATGGAATGCCGTTTACACATTTATTAGGGAATTATTGATATCGAAAATTAATTTCTGATCTCAGAAATTGATTTTTTGATATCAAAAATTAATTTTTGATCTCAAAAAAGCCATATTATGATATCAAAAATTAATTTTTAATATCTGTAATTGTATTTTTCATATATCTAAATGTATTCTTGATCTCAAAAAATAACTTTTAAGATCAATAAATATTTAGAGATATCAAGAAATATTTATTGATATCAAAAATGATTTAATGATGTCTGAAATTGATTTTTTGAAATCAAAATTTCAATTCTTGAGAGCAAAAATAAAATATTTGAGAGCAAAATGTCGATTTTGAGCTCAGTAATTCATTTTCCTTTTACTGGCATCAAGAATTTATTTTAGATATCATTATTTCAGAATGAAACTATTTTAATTTGTATTTTGAAAACTGCAAATGAGTTTTTGATCTCAGAAATTGATTTTTGACCTCAAAATATCAGTTTATTTTTTTAAATAAAAAATTCAGAAGCACATATCTGTAAATTGATAATGACTAGCCCTTGTACGCAGAATCTGTGTTTATTTTTCTTACTGTACAAAAAGGAAGAATTCTTGAGATCAAAAATTGTGTTGTTGTTATTGATCTCAATAATTCTAGTTTTTATCTCCAAATTCTATTGACGATCTCTTAAATTTTATGCAAATGTGTCTCTCCTTTAAGATTTTTTAAGTTTGTAAATTTTACTTTTTGATCTCAAAAATAAATTTTGGATATCTAAAATTCAATTATTGATAGCAAAATATAAATTATTGAGATCTATATTGATTTCTTGATATCTTTAATTATATTTTGATATCAAAAATAAGCATTAAATGTTAAAACGGCATTCTGTAAGATCTGGGGTGTTGCTTTAGTTCCACAATAAAACGGGATAAACGGATCTGTCCGATAGTTTAGTTATACGTCTAATTTAGTCCATCAATACTTGGTATCTGTGGACATTCTAGGATTCTGGGGAAGTGGAAAAATATTCGTTTTGTGTGAAAAAAAACATTGGTCATTCTGGTTAAATGCGGTTATACTGCTAAAGGACGATGAGCGTCTTGGTACATTTGATGCATTACTCATAAGCACAGTTTTTTGCATCGTTTATTAAAAGATGTAAATACATCCGTTTCATCTAGCGATCACTCATTTGAAATCAAATTAACTATTTGTCTGTAATACTTAAATCCGACTGCTTAAAATGATGGCCTTTCATGCAAAAAAAGTGAAATGGACTCCTTCATTAACAGTGACATATGTTTGGCATTTTACAAATGAGATGAACTTTCTAATGGGGATTTATCGGATTTTACATAATCTTAATGAGGACATACATTTCAATACTTTTATAAAAGCGCAATCACTAGTTCATTTTATCCATTTATTTTTTTTATTCAGAAAAAAATAGATGATGAAGATACGACTGTTTTTTTCTTGTGGGGGTGGGAGGGATTTACTACTGTGAATAAATCATTGTATATTCAGATTTATTAGTAAAAAAAACCTTTGTAATATTCAAATTCACGGGCATTGAGACCTGGTTTGAATTTAAGACTTTTGTCTTTGCATTACAAGTACACCATAACAAACTGTGTGGTATTGTATTAAGTTTTGTAGTTGTAACAAATATTGTTCTTTAGTGTATTTTGGCGGAAAAACTATTTATGCTCAAACTTTGAAGATTATTAAACGTGTTAGTGGAAACTAACTTTTTAAACTCTGGTTAAATGCAGTGTTATTCAAAGTGTTGCCCTAAGGGACAGGGAGCAAAGGAGGGGGGACTTGAATGGTAAACAGACACTGCAGCGTTTATCTTGTAATGCACACATATTACAGTTTATAAATAATTCCAACAAATTTTACAAACAAATATTTTTCCAATGCTTTGATTTACCGAGTAAACGATCATTATAAAAAGCTGTCAAATATCTTCCATTTCTTTTTTCAAAATCACAAAAGTCTAACCTACTGCTTACAGGAACTGTATTTGGGCAAGTTAATGTAAATTTGAAGTTTTGTTGTTTTCGACGAATGCACACAGAAACATAAAATTATGCATCCCTACAAAACCAAAGACGATATATTATGCAAGTTATATTGATTGTATTGTTTTGATAAGCTTAGTGCTTCTGTGATAAAATATGGTGGAACAAATTTCGTGAGAAATGTTTCATGCTAGTGTGTGATTTCCAGTTTGCTTTGGTGACATTTGGAACTAATGCTGCATTAAATTGGAACTGGAATGGAACTGAAACTGCGAACAGCACTGAACTTTATGATGCAATGGGTATGCTTTTCTTATTAATTAATCTGAATTATTTGAAAGGCTCATTGACTAGATAATGGTATGACGACGGTTCACGAAACGAAACTCCCCGACTAAATTCATTTTATCTTTTTCAGGAAATGTTGAGTATACACGCGGACTGACGAATACAGGCGCTGGTCTTCAGCTTGCAAGAGAAGAAGTTATTGAATCAGTTCATAATAGGTAGAATCATTTAAAAACAGCTGGCTGACTTTTTTACATTGAACTTCTGTTACTTGAGACACTTAAACTTTTTAAATTAAAACTTTATCTCAAGGCGGAGAGCATAAATTATTTCGAAACTGTTATTGAAATGTAATACAACAGATAATAGCAAACTTATTTCGTCAGTAAGCAACACCTTTTTTCCCGTTACACAAACTTTGCGGTTTTGTCGAATTTATGTAGTCAGCCAACATTTCAGGGGGGTGCTGTACTGTGAGAAAGGATCTGTGCCCTGAGATAGCGTCAAGGGGGTACACTTAATCCGTATTAAAATCCGTGATAAAATTGCTGGAATGCAAAAATACAAGCCGATTGCATTCTGAATTCCTTGCACTTAAAAGGGTGCCACAATTTGCTATTTTTTGAGCCAGTCCATTTGTCTGCCCTGGTGAGATAATGAGAAAAATATAAGCTTTTCTCTTGGTATTAACTATTTGAATTTTATTTCGTAAGCCGCGTAAAATATAGCTTTCATTTCTTTAAACCTACACAAACTAGATATTTTTCATGTTTATAAGTTTATTAATTCTGCTTACCCCTTTGTTCAGTCCTTGTTATTAAATGCAATATGACGAGTATGTTCATAATAACTATGTTCTATTCTACTTAGAGAGGAATGCCCTGACTACTGTGTCGTTTTAAGCAATGGTGGGACAAACCATATATACCAAACTACGTTTGACAAACAACTTCCTTTATTCCAAGGAGCTTGTGTACGTACTGGGAGGTGAGCATCAGAATCCGATTAGTCGCAAATTCTTCCAAAGTAATTTTTATGATTTTAGCAGTTTTTTATGTGATTTCTTATTTCAGATAAAATATTTGAACTTATTTTTGACGTTTTTTTTTAACTTTTTACTCACTTACTATTACAGAGTAATAGCTGTTGGCGTCGGTCATGAACCATTGCTAAATAGCATTGCATCCCACCCGAGTTTTGTGGTTTCAGTTGAAACTTTCGGCCAACTCCCAAATTCCGGTTTTAATCGGATACAGATACTTTTTTGCTCGCGTAAGTGATTCGTTCGTTGATTACAATAATTTCGCCAGTATAGTGTTATAATTAAACATTACATGGCCTCTTAATCTGTAAATAGTTAGCTTATAAAATTATTATAACGGTACTATGTATGTAAATATTATGTTGGTAGAAAGGAGTGGCATAAACGATTATTCGGTTCATTTAATGTCATTAATTGGAGTGACTTGTAAGATGCATTGGATGCTGCATTTGCCTTACGTTGTTTTCACATATTTCAAAAAGTGTTTTGGGTGATTTTATTGGTCAGGATTTGTTTTTAATTTGTGCTCATAGTTAGCCCTCCATATCTGATGTATTCATGCGTTGTTCAACGCATTATTAATCAGAATCAGTAAAACCACAGTTATAGACACCCATGAAGTAGGGAAACTTTCTGTCAGCTTCTTTTAAAATGCCACTGCCGTCTTCAAACCTCAAATTGGGGCACCTGGCGATTCAGGAAAGAGAACACTTTATCTTACCCGTAACTTCACTGATGTTCTGAAATTTACATAATGACAGACTCCTTATTCGGTGCTCTTATTTTGCACAGACTAAATAAACGCATAGTCGCCTTATTCAACAGTTTTGCCCCTGAATTCATCTTATCATTTTTCTAAGCAAAAGAAATCCCTGTATCCTGATTGGGTTTTATCGCTTTTTTTGTTCACATAGCAACCTCAATTCCAATCGAAATAAACAAATCTTAAAAGTGAGCTACTTTTCTTTACCAAACACTGAGCAATTCGTCGGATTATTTATAGAACTTGGTTAATAATCAAAGCCGTCGCTAGTAAAGGTGCTTGAAAATTATGATATTTAATAAAATATGACTTCCACTTGTCGGATGGGTTAGTGGGTAGTTATTTTCTAGAGGCTGACTCCTCACCCCTACCCCTACATTGAAGCATAAACCTCTATATTAGGGGCACCCCGCTGTTAGAGTCATAGACTGCCAGTCAATATCCCTAATAGAGAGGTTTTACTATATTTCAAAAACCTGGTTATTTCTTCTGTGGCTACATGACCTATACCCATAGTGTACGTTCTGGCACGCGTCCGTCTATAAATTATTTCTACTGCTCTTTAACTTTTCGCCGGATTCCAGTAAAATATTATGGAAATATGGTCCACAAAGGGAGACAAATGCAAAGTATTTTATTTTTGCAATTCACCATTTTCAAATAGTAAATAATAAAATTAAAATTGCCGCCAAGTTTCCGCCATAGTTTTGAAGCACAGCGCTTTGTTAATGTGACGGCACCTATTTACCGTCACTTGACGTTAGGTTTTTGGTGCGTTGTTAATGTAATTATTTATCCTCACAACATTCATGCACCTTTTGATGTATATTATTTAAATCTTGTTTGGAGGGGTACTGTAGCACTGCAATATGCGTCATTATTTGTGTATTACAAACCTGGACCTTTTGAATCACTTTAAAAATAAGGGTCTCAATGCAACATTGACGTAATACATTGTAAAACTTTACATTTGCTGATATCAACATATTTGATCATTGTTTCAGATATCCCATGCCCCCCATGTGCAGATATAGCCGTTGTTGTTGATTCATCTAGTAGTGTTGGTAGATACAGGTTCAACAATCGGATTATACCATTCCTGAAAAACTTTGCTACAACCGAAAACTGGACTATTGGCAGCAGTTTTGATGAATATCTGGTAATTACATACTATCATAAAGTTGACACGAGTAGTTGCAATTATATGTTTGTTGTAACAGAATAATAACTTCCAGCTTTACCAATTAATCTGCTTGTTATACTTTTTCTGTTATCTAAAATTTAATCATACTCATGGAAGTATAAAAAAATCAAATCGGTTTGCCACGAGACAACAAATTTTAAAAACACTTTGGTCTAAAGATAGTTTTTTTCCTTTTAAGTTGGTATCGTTTATGCCATATTAATTTTCCAATGAAAGAAACGGCTAGGTTTTCACTATGAGGTCAACTGTGATATTTGAATTAAAATTACTGGAGGAATTAGGAAGAAATTCATTGTTCTTTGGTACAGTGACATATTCTTATATCCATGTATATTCCGGTGAAATTATCAAATCAGAAAGACTTCAGTGTGGCCGGTTGAGTAAAGATAACATATGGAGTTAACCTTCAAATCGCTATTTTTCAAAAACAAAGGAATAAATTCCATGTTTGTCCCTCTATCTTGTTTTGATACAAAGTTAACTTTTGTATCATAGTTTGTCGGAACAGTAAAACAATCCATTGCGCAAGTGCTTTTTAATTTTGTGTTTTTTTTTTAGCTGTGCGAGTCTTTTTGTCTCAAACATTGAAATAACAGTGCTGTTGAAGCCATGAAGACTAGTATAAGGGAAATGTTTTGGATAACCAAGTAATTCGGATTTATCTGAACTAAAGATTTAAACAGCGGAAACGTGAAGGATAACGCCGCTTGTAATGTCAACACGACTGAACCATTGCCGCAGTATTCACAAAGGTTAACTTGTAAAGTTAAGGGGTCTATTTAACTTAGGTTGATTAACAGAGCTGCTTAGCTCATATTCATGAAGTAACTAAAATTAGACAACCGAAATTGTTCAGTTAGCTGATGTGGTAAGGTTTAGAAGTTAACCCATTCCTTGGGATAAACCAGTTGCAGTTTTGGGACTTATAATGGCAAGCTGATGACTTACAATTCTGTGGCGTGAATATATATTTATGTTTTACACAAGAAACTTTGATATACCGATGCTCTTTTAAACTCCCCTTAGGATGTTTTTAAAACAAACTTTGCGAAAATTTGCAGGGAAAATATAATAAAACATTTTACTCATATTCAGTGATATTTCTTATGGTATATGGTGTGGGATGACGTAGAAGTCGGGCTCTGCTCTCATTTCGCAAGTTGTAATATAATCTTTGCCACAATATGTCATTTTCACAAATATAATCCTATTTTGTCCCGATTCCTGGCGAAGAGTGAGTAAAACTCATCTTGCAGCCTACAACCTCGATGGATCCGCTAAACAAGCTCATGCGAAGGTAGTCGCGATTTGATGAATTTCTAAAGCAGAGGGTAAATGACGACGCGTAGAGTTTGTAAATGCAAGTTGTAACACCACCAAAAGGACGATTTCAGTTACTATTTCGAGAAGAGAAACTTTTTAGCCCCGGCTTCTACAGGAGCAGTTGTTTTAGCAGTCGTTGAAAATATGGGCGTATGCACGCTTTAAAATTGAAAAATGGTATCTCCCATTAGGTTTTAAGCCCCAGTGTCTTGAAATTTTGGTCAATGGTAGCAGAAATGAACAATTCACCAAACTTTGTCAGAAATATTGGCCAAAAACCAAATTTCTTTACAGTAGATCTCCTTGGGTTTTTGTATAAACTTTGATTGGTAGGTGCATAAGTGCTCACCTGACTATTACTTTTTTGGCAGTTAGTTAGTTAGTTGAAATATTGGCCAAAAACTAAATTTCATTAAAATGTACGTCATCCTAGGGTTTCCGTGGAAACGTTCTTGCTATTACTTTTTTTCGACTTGCCGAAAATTGACGATGATATTTGCGAAAAAAAAACAATTAAAATCTTAACTACCTCCAGGAAAGTAATCTTTATGTCTTGAATTTTAGGAAACCAAAAGATTTTCAGTAAAATCTAAACAAACTCCAAGAAAATAGCGCCATTGCCTTGTAATTTTAAGCAACTGTAACACACATTACTATATAACTGGCTATTTCTTCTTTCTTTTCTTTCTTGACTATTTGCTAAAATTGGCCGGAAATACTGGACAAAAGCAAATAATTTTAAAACGTATCTCCTAGGATCTTCATACAAGCGTTTTAAATTTTTGCTAGAAGGCAGGACATATAGTGTCTAGCTGGTTATTACCTTTTGGGGATTTTCCAATAATTGGCTTAAATATTGGCGAAAAAACTTGTGTTTTTGTAAAATCTTAACCAACTCCAGGAAAATAATCTTTATGTCTTGAATTTAAGGTGGAGCTAGTATTACTGCCAAACTTCTTCGGTTAAACTAGGTATTTCGGGTACATTTAACTTACATTTAACCCTCCTTAATAGGAAACTAAAATTTCGTTTATCTGGTGCAGTTAACTATTGGGTTAACTACAAAAGTTAACTTTTCCAAGAATTTAGTGTACAGTCAGCTGTGCAGGTGAATACGGAATAGCTTTAAATTTTTGTGAATACGGCATTTTGGTTCTGTGTGTTTAATGAAATGAAAGTATTTAAATATGTTTGCATATTTTAGTTTTGACAATAACCCATATACAGACAACGTTGCTCGTTCGCAGGTGGGAGTAGTGACATTTAGTTCATCTGGTACTCTACAATGGCAATTTGGAGCTAACGAAACCAGCAATGAAACACTATTAGAAACGGCTTTCGGTAAGTCGTAATCTTAAAACTATCAATGACGTTTGTCACAAATTTATAAATAGTTCAACCGGGTGTTGCCAAGAAGTATACTATTGACTGTTTACTACAAAACCAACAATATTTCAAGTTTCTGACTCCGCTTTCCCTAAAGATACACAACAAAAAGTATAATATTGATATTCCTTTCGAGCTCGTCTTCAATCAGTTTCGATAACGTGGTAATGGATTTCATTGTTGGTATCCAACCGAGGAAAGTGATCAGTTCCATTTGTTGTGTACCAAGTGTTGATTAATTGGGGTTACTTTGTTGTGATCTTAGCTTCTTATTCGATTGCCTTCATAAGTGATGTGTAACTTGACTCCGGTTTATTGTGCTTCAGATAGGGATAGTAACAAGGAGAGCAGGTGCCAACTTGCATCGAAATAAAACGAAATGTATATGATTGCTTCTGCTTTTCTTAAGTGCAAATTCTTTGTACGTTAGTTTTGTACTTCATGACACTGCGCAATGATGATTATAATATTTCGACACTTATTGTGCTATCATTCATATAATTACTACCTTTAAATACGTAAATCATTGTTTATGACGTAAATGTATTAATTGTACAGGTAACTATGCTGCTGATATATACGAATTTTCGCACTGCGGGTCTTTGCCTATATATTTGGCTGTACCAACAATATCGGTTCTGTCGTCCTGTCTTCTAGCCGCTTGACCCTCTGAACGTTTTTTGCTAGTGCAGTTTAGTTATCATTGGATCTCAGTAAAATTTTCTTTAAAAAATAGCCAACTTAAGGGGAAAACTGCCCATCATTTAATTTTTGTGATGGGCGAATTTTCGCCAGTTTTGCGATCCCTAACTTTGCAAAAAATGCATCTCCTTCTACAAATTCTGTTCAATTTGCACTTTTTTGTAGGATTTTCGGCATTTGACGAATTAGCGAAATTCAAGAGTTTACCAAACCATTACCAAAAATATGTTTTCTGTATAATTTTTGAATTTTTTACAGAATTGTTAACACTAATAATGCCAGTGCGCTTCAGTTAAATTTTGTCATTTTTTTTTGGTACTGCGCCAAATTTTTTTTGCTTTGGTGGCAAAATTCTAATACAATTTTTTACTTTTCTTTTGCACTTTTTATGCATTTGATCGGAGTTTTATTCAAAGTAGATTGTAAGAAGGAATGTTAGTGGCTCGAAACAGTCACGTACTACCAAAGCACAGAGTTTAGATAGCTTGACGCAAACGCCAAGAAGTATTCAAGGGGTCAAGCTGAAGTAACTGGAAAAGATTATGAAAAGCATTAGCCACTTGATTTGATTGGATATATATATATATATATATATATATATATATATATATATATATATATATATATATATATATATATATATATATATATATATATATATATATATATATTGCAGATGTGGAACGTTGTGTTATTTTGAAATCGACGCAAGACTAGGGGATTTGATCAAGCAAATTCTCAGATGCTATAAAGCCCAGCTTTTTTCCAATTACAAAGTGAAAAATATTTCTATTGCACGTGTGTGATGTCGTATTATTTTTTAAGTTGGCTTAAAAGAGATGCAGTGCCACTTTCTCAGGACCTGATAAACAGTTAGATACGTTGTATCAAAGCTGGAAGTTTTGTCGAGATAAGTTCTCAGAAACTATAAAGCCCAGACTTTCACACGGTTAACATATTTATTATTCAGCTGTGCAACGTCGTAATATTGCTAAAATCGGGCTGAAATATGAAACTGTTCACCGTATGTAAAAAAGCGCACTCCCAGTGTATTGCTACTATGATGGCAGCTGGAAACCTTTTTTTTTTCAGGCAATAAAAAAAGATTTTTTAAAATTTAATATTCAATTGATAACATAGAATACGTTGTCTGCTCGTCTGTGTCTTAGCATCTGGCCCATATGCGAGTATTTAAAATGTATATGTTAATATGCTCCGAATATCAAATCTTACCCTTACTAGATATTAGGTATTATGTTAAGTTTTTGTTAATAAGGAAAAAGAAAATTAGATACGATATTTTTATGGTCGTATTTGCATATAATCAATTTATTTATTTCATCCATATTTTTCAGATAATTTGCAGTACACGGGAGGATTTACCAATACGGGTGATGGGCTGCGTGTTACTCTTGATAGTATACTTCCTGTCGATAACAGGTAGACTAACTCTTTTTACAAAGACAGTCGTGCTTGAAATAAGTAACTTATTCAGCTACTGTTCCTAAATTTTATTACCTGTTGCTGGAGCTCAGAGAAACAATTATTATCAGCCGAGCCTACGTTCCTCGGTGGGCTTTTCCGATCACCTGTGTGTATGTGTATGTATGTATACACAAAAATACTACTCTTCCCACAAATGTGGTTGATCGTTGTGAAATTTTTGCAGCTGTTTCCCTGATTTTCTTGCATCATTCCTTTATTTTGTTTGGCGACTTGGGCAAAATTGGTTAAAATATTGGCCAAAAAACGTCCAAATTTCAAAAACATTGCAAAATGCTACTACTTGACAGTTCTTCTTTAATCTTATAATTATAGCGATAATTATTATTATTTTTTTCATTATTTATATTATTCTCGAATAGCACGTACGATTGAATGGTCCTTAGATTAGCAAAAATGATACCAGGTAGATTTTGAGTGGGACTGTCTAGCCATCCTTTACCGACTGTTACTCCCGCGATGTTTTGACCTAGACTCATGGTCACAATGGCCTCCATCTTTGATTTTGAATAACGGGTGTTGTGCTGTCTACAATGGCTTGTTATCAGCGAAAACTGGCCAAATATTTGCAAAAATGGATAACTATTTGTGGCACATATCCAAGCCCATTTCCTTTACTATCAATATTGCCCATGGAATCTACCAAATTTAAATGTCATCAAAAATGGTAGTATAGTTTTTTCCTTCCATCTTTGTCATGCCTAGCGTTTCATGGTTGGGTACAATGTGCACGACATTTTCATTACTATTATTGTTATTTTCCAGGGGATCTATTTCTATTTCGTGACAAACAGAGTTACAGGATTAATAACGTTTTATGCTGAGCAACATTACAGATTTTCCATTTATTATGCGCAGTGATTTTTGGCACTTTTTTTGTTAATGCCACAATTATCATTGTTTGGTGGTGAAATACATATTTTCGTGTGTCTCTGTCACAACTTTTCGCTGCCACATCTCTGTAAAATTTAATTGTAGATTCTTGAATTTTTGTGTTCCGATGCTCTCATATAAATCTTCCATTATTTAACATATTCACAATGAAGTTTTTTCCTGACATTAATTTTCTTTTTTATCCCATCTCATTCTGTTAAGCGATTTTGCATACATGGAGTGTCTAGACTCTATATGCCAAGGTTGGCCAAGGTCACATAAGATTTCTTAGATTTGTCATAAATATGATATCTTGCGATCTTAAGTTCAAGACTTGTGGTCTTTCTTTTACATTTTCGCACATGCCTAAATACTTCTGGTGGTTTTACCGTTAGAGATGTTCTTAATATATGCACACTGTGTCGCTGATTTAATTGGTTTATGTAGATTCCTTTAATTTAGTGTATCGATGCAGCATGCTGTGCAGTTTTCCTACGCTGCATTAACTTTTCTATTTCATTTTAACAGAGAGGAATGTGCTGATATTTGCGTTGTAATTGTAAACGGGGCGATCAGTCCACAATACCTTCAGGATTTTATTGACATAAAAGATAGCTTCAAAGGAAATTGTACTAAGTAAGTGACGATGTGTAACGCACTTTTAAGCTTGTTGGATTTGAAGATTGTAAACTAATTTGGAAGCTGGCAAAAGAAAGTAAAAAAAATCTTTATTGTGTCAGCAATTTTATCTTTAGAAGACTATAAACGAAAGAATTTTACTAATGGTTAATGAACAAAATAGGTCAGAACTTACTTTGATGAGTGCACAAATAGAAACACTTTGTACTTGAAAGGTCTTCAAAGTAGATAATAAGCCAGTAAAATTTCTTTGAAAGTATTTTTTTTAAAAGAAGGATTAGTATTTGTGAAATCCTACTCAGTTCGAATGAGTACGACGATATTTATCGTGCTATTTTACGGATGTCTTTCAAATAAACACAGTACAAAAATGTATGACTAATATATATCAGTTCAAACAAAAAATGAAAAGAAAATATTACAGTGTTAATGTTGTCTGCTGCTCAACGGGACGTTAAGCAGCAAACCAACACACAAACATGCTGCAACTGTCATTTGAAACATATACGTAATTTTAGTAAAGTAAAGTTATTTTACTGATTAAAGCTTCTGCCACACTACCTGTTAGGATATACAAAATGCTGTTTCGTTATTGAAATTTCAGGGTGATTGTTCTTGGTATCACCACTAGTTCAGCAGATATAGTGAGAGACCTGGCTACTTCTGAAAGCTACCAGATACTTGTGCATCAATGGAACGAAGTAGAAGAGAGCTTCAGTAACGTTTCCGATGCTATCTGTGACTTGTGTCCGCCAGTAGGTTTGTATTTTCTGTCTGGCTGGTGAGCCAAATCATATAAGAACTTAGGAATTCATTTCTTACGAATGGTATTCAAAACCACACAGAATATTATTATTACTGTGCAAAACTATTAGCTGTGGAAATTGCAGCTTAATCGAAAGGAAGCAATGTGATGACCAATCTGACCATGCCGTTATATATGTCAGCAATCTATGTTCGAAGCGTAGGCAGTCTGTTGTTTTTTAATAGTGCCAGCCTGTCCGATGTGTGCAGATATAGTATTTGTTGTGGATGGTTCTGCCAGTGTTGGTGGGTATTTTTGGAGAAACCGAATTATTCCTTTCCTAAAACTCTTTGCTAATACAAGCATGTGGGACATTGGCATCGATACAAACGAATATCAGGTTGGTTTAAATATCGATTTAGAATTCAGTCCTGTAATTGATAAGTTAATATGAAATAATAAGTTTTATTATATATATATATATATATATATATATATATATATATATATATATATATATATATATATATATATATATATATATATATATATGTATATATATATATATATATATATTTGCAAAATAGTGTTTTCAATATCATGTTGGCGACTTTATCTGGCGTCTGTCTGTGTATTTGCAAACTTTTTTCTTTTCTTTTTACTATTACCACAGTTTTCATGTGAACAAAAAAATATGAAGGAAGAGCAGACCATTTGATTAGTATAAACCTGTATAAACCTTTATTTGACTAATCGCAAATTCTTCTCGATACCATTTTTCACAAAACATATTGTTTGCTAATATTGGGTGGGATTTGCTAAAAATCTCCAAGATAGTGCCGAAGATCATGATAAAAAGGCTTGTTGGTTTTGATAGCATCCTGTAATTTGTCGATTTTTCATCTTTCTTTTTCTCAATTTTCTTAGAGTTGTCGTGATACAAGAACCCTCGTATGCCAGTGTTGTGACTTGTAAATTGTTTATGCTTTGAAGGCCACCATTTTTATTTTCTTTCTTAAAGTGGTATAACATAAATATTGACCTTTCTGTGGTTTTGAGAGGTACTTTACTTAGCTATGCAGAATAGATAATTGGTTCATTGTTATCAAAATTGCTGCAAGGTTTTGAGAGGCACCTTTGCTATGTAGATTAGATAATTGGTTGACTGTTATCAAAGTTGCTCAATGTTAGCATATTTCACATTAAGTCTTAAGCAATTTTTCAGTAATTTTCAATATGATTTCTTTTCATTTTCTTGGTAAAGATTTGCCCCAAACCCTGGACAGCTATGTCTGGCGTGGTTTGTTCCTATAACTACAGTGGCATAATATGTGACGGGGAAATGAAATTTAAAATTTTCTTCTGCAATTTTAATTGCATTGCATTCACACTTGAAATATATATTCCCATTGCCACGTGTCGGTTGACGTTTCACCTTTTGTCGATTCTCACTGTCAGTATTTTACCACGATCTTGTAATATGATTTTGATAACAATATCGATGAAGCGCAAGCGTGATCCCAGCTTTATAGCGCTTTATGCCAGTGGAATCCGGGCATATTTTGTGATTCCAATGTACAGAACTTCAATTGCTAAAACACGATAGAAATTACTGAAACAATCGCTTGAGTTTGATTGAAGTTTCTTAAAATTTGGTCAGGATCCCTGTAGTACGTTTGTTATTGATAGTCAAATAAATTTTGCTGAAAGCACTATAATTTTCTCAAGAACTGTGTTTGATTCGGTTTGAATTTGCATATGCTCAAGTATGTTCCAAACAGACTTCTACGAGGGAATTTATTGCATTCAGTGTTGTTTGTAGTTTGTGTAAAATTCTAGTTAATGGACGTTTTATAGATAGAGATACTCAGGTGGGCCATCAGCAATGATCATGTTTTAAATGACAACTGTTTCAAATCAAATAAAAAAAAACAACAGATATATTTATGATATGAATCTACTTTTATTTGTAAATTTTATCGAGTACAAAAAAGGTCTTGCGGACTTTTTCAGTTTGGTACCTTTTTGTCTAAACTTTCTTCGAATAATCTGTGCACTAAATAGAAACCTCATTCTTGTCTTTAAATTTTGTGAACAGTTTGCAACAGTTGTATTTTCCACTACTGCTGAAGTTGTGTGGAATTGGAATGACACTGAAACCCTAACTGCACAAGATTTAGCTACAGCCTTTGGTGAGTTTATCGACACTGCAAATACTTTCGTACTTGTATGACTACACGCTGCATAATAATATTTAGAAGGAATACTCGAAACGTAATGAATACGCCATAAATTAACTTGCCAGTTTCATTACACAATAACACAACCATATTTAAAAGAGAAGAAAATAAACATAAAATATCAGGACAATATGTGGCATATGATTTCTTTCGATTTCAAATCGGAGAAACTATTTCAATTGATTCTAGGTTTTCTTTCTTTGATAGGATTAAAAAGAGTATCAATTATAACTAGCAGTTTGCCACCGGTGTAGGTTATATAATCTGTCCGTTAGTCCTTTCTTTCGTCCGTCCTTCTATAAACTTTGATTTATTATTATTGCTCATAGATTTCATCTCCTCGCAGTAAAATTTTGTGCCCATTTTTTTCTTTTATTTTCACAATTAACCAGTCTTCGCATATTCGGTGAACCGATGACTGTCTTTCAAAAAATAAATCTTCCTTTACAAATTTGTTTGAATTTGCTCAAAATTTTACATGAATGTAGTTGGAATCGGGGGTAAAAAATCTCTGATATTTTATTTTCACGAATTGACGAATTGGTAAAATTCCAAAGTTTGCCAAATTCTCCCCAAAAATATATTCTCTCCATAACTTTGTCCTATTAGAATTTAAAAACTACTGCGTCCAGTCCGTCTGATTCGAACTTAAACTTGATTTATTAGATACAGTCGATCACAGTTTTATGCAAATTGAATTGTAGCAAGAAATGACATTGGATGGTCACGTGTTACATGGCTATGTGAGTGTGTGTTTAATCTGTATGAGTGCATGTGTAATGAACATTACACATTTGCACAATTTGCATCGAGATTATTTTTTAAAATAGATACGGTCCATCCTTTTTGATACATGTACAGGTCCTCCCTTTTAACATCTCACACAGTGGAAACACATATCAATTGCAGATGCGCAACGTTACACTATTTTTGAAATCGACCGATAATTTTAGGACCCGTTAACAACTGATAAATAATCAGACATTTTGTGAGGAACCAAATATTTTCAGAAACTATAGGGCCCAACCTCCTTTTTGATTTTTTTTTCATTTGAATGATTTTCAGAAAGTTCCCTATACATTATTTGACAGAGGAAGATGAAATTTGGCACACGTTAAAATGGTGACGAGGTTTCGGTGAATCAGCAAATTTTTTTCTTTACTCAAACGGTCAAGGTCAAATTGAGGTCAAAGTTATTTTTCTATAACTTGGTTTCGAGAAAACACTGCAAGTGGGTCATTCCGCTATGTGGCGGAATTCTGTCTTGTTTTATATTATTTTCGGCCAAGAATTGGCGTGTCAGTGCTTTACTTTACAAACTTTGTATCGACCCTCGAAAAGCTTTTGCGTCTTATTTTGCTATGATATCGTTGTCAGAATGACCACAACCTAGATCTTGCAACTCAGCACGAAATTAATGTAGACGCCACAGAAAATAGTTAATAATAGAATTAAAATTTCCTTCAGCTGTTCGCAGTACTCATCGAAAAAGCGCAGTGCTAGTTTGTGGCTCTGACAGCACCTGAGCATGGCAACTTGACGATCTTGTTTATTTCGCCTTCAGTCTTTCATATTTCAACGAAACAATACAAAATTAAATTAGATACTTAAGCAAAAATTTGGTTGACGCACAGATGGACTGAGTTACCCAAAGAAAGAAACCAATACTGGCGAAGGATTAAAACAAGCTCGTTTAAATGTGATTGATGGCGATGGAAATAGGTAGTTTATTTTCATTCTATAGCGTGGTTAGGCGCACATATTTTTACTACTATTATTTCAGTTTTATATCACACTACCTATCTTTAAATTTTCAGTGCTATTATAGACAATTTTTTTAATTCAGAATGTAAAAACCAAAAGAATTACATATTAAAATTTAAATAGCAACTTCCAGAAAAATTTAGATTAACCTGGCATGTAATCAGAGAAATGGGCAATGTCGTAACCAGAGAAACTGGCCATCACATAATCATGCTTTCGTTATAGTTGTATTACTTTTAATATTGGGTCTGAGATACATTCCTCCTTTGTTGGATTTTCTGGTTACTGTTTCCAAGACTAAATATCACAACTTACGCTGCGTTTTTTGGTAACCAGACAAGAATGTACTGATATCTGCATTGTGATCGCAAATGGGCAGACCAATGACCACCACATGGCTAACTTTAATGCAGAGAAGACCCTGTTTATGAGTAAATGCAACAAGTAAGAAGAACAATGGATTTGCTATCACTTGCTTAAGAGTTTCATGGGCTTATTGGTGTGAAGCCAGTGAAGACATATCCAGACCTACTTATCAGTCCGAACATACTCATAAGTCTACTGACTTATTTTTGTGATGTATAATGGCTCCAAGCTGTATTCGTAATTTATATAGGATTAATTCATGTGATTTTTTATTCATAGCACGATCACATTTGGCGATATTTCAAACGCGATATTTTCGTTCTTTGTGTCACAGATATTTGTTCTTGAACGCTATACGTGTGAGCTATCGAATCTTATATGCATATATTCTTACAGTAACAATGCGTTTCTTGCAGAGTTATTGTTGTCGGTGTTGGAAATACCATCCCAAAAGCTACGATGACATTAGCTTCCAATGACAACTACCGTTTTGAATTCCCATACAGTGAGATCTTAGACGGGTTTCAAGAGGTTGCTAACGCAACTTGTGGCCTTTAGCATTTGTAAGTATTCATGGAAAATAATATTAAACCAGAAAACATGCAACTTTTGTTTCTCATTCTTCGACCAGGTTGCTAAAATTAATTTAAAAAGGGGCCAGGCTCTTTTGTTGTTGTTATTTTTGTACAACCCTTCCACATTCTTGGCTGTACAATAGCATTGATGTAAACTTACGAACAGTAAGTCACATAAAAATGGAAAACACTGCACACATTGCATCTCAAAATCTGCCAGGAAAAACGTGTAAAACGGTTGTAAAATTATTAAAACTACTTTGGTCTGAGCTGTATTAAGTAAAAAGAGCTTTTCTTCAGCCTTGGAAACAATCTGCATTTTTCTTTTCAGGAAAGAAGAGTTCTGTTGAGCAATATACTATATAATTCGACTTTTACATAATCACTCTCAAATTGAACTAAGTTTAATTTTATTTCGATATTGTTGACTTCAAATATGTTACAATATGATTTAATGCGATGTTCATCTGTTTTGTAAATTGAAGCCTTTTACCACCTAAACATCACAATGGTTCACCCTGAGAACATTGTCAAAACTGTATTCTCTGTTCTTGTATAATCCCAATGTGGGTTTCTATATTGCAAGACCGTTTTTATACTAGCTAAACTCAGTTATAATGAAAACGTTTTATGGTGTGTCCATTTCTGTGATATAGGGCAAGGCTTCATCTAGGTTTATACAAAAGATTCTTTTCGATCGTGTCCCACATAAGAAATAATTTTAGCCCCAGCTTCTAAACAAGCAGGAGTTTAAGCAATCGTTAAAGGTACGCTTTTAAGTTGTAAAACTATATCTAATCCTTGATTTCCAATCTGACTATCTTGAAATTAGTGTTGAACGTTATTACTTACCTGACCAGTACTTTTTAGCGAATAACCAAAAAACCAGTCTTAACCGATCTTTAAAATCTCAGCAAAATTAATAAAATCTTAACTGACGTCATGGATATAGTCTATCTTTACAGTTTTTTTTATTTAAGATAACGAGCATTGAGACCTACCTTGATATTATCCTTCACTGGTAATTTGCGAAAAAATATTAACCAAAACCGACTGCCCACAAACCGTATCTCCTTCCAGTATCTCAGTCAAAGTGTCTTAAAATTTTAATTGAAAGATTCAAAGCTGTTCACGTGGCTATTTTACTGTTGCATTTTTGGCGATTTCCGAAAATTAATTGGAAATATTGGCGATATATTGCAGTAGTTTGCATTAAAATTTGAATTGATGGTTACTGCCTTGAAATTTGAGTTAACTGTCAGCATTATATGCCATGAATCCTGACATCAATGTTCGCGAGCTGGTGCATTTCCGTGGACAATCTGCTGGATACCCTAGCTAGAATAATTTCAAGATTCTTAGGGGAGTGCGAAAACTGCAAATTAGACAACAATACTGTACCTAAACTTTCTGGCATATTCAAAATAATTTGCTTGTTATTCTGTAAAGCATAAAGAAGTTTAAACAAATATAATGTTGCACCTACTATGTGTATAGTTATCCCGTTTAAAGAAATTGTGCTTCATGGCCATGTTATCGGTGAACAGTACTATATTATCACAGCTCAAGATATTGTTTCAGTGTATATTTTATTTACTTTCATCATAACTAAAAGGGTCTGAGATAATATTATGATACGCCATTGTTTGTCTAACATCATGTAACAACTTCGTTATTTCATTAGTTGCAAACATGTATGAAAGTACCTTCTTAAAATGCTCTTGGTTCTCTTTTTTTAAATTAGAGTATCGTAATTATTAAGTGAATGTTACAGCGAAAATTGTGTCATTTTGAAGAATACAGTTCGATAGCAACTCGACTAAACTCCAGTTTAACCAACCGGACCTGTCAGTACATCTAGCTATTCTCAAACATTTTGATTTTTGCGATATTAAACTTTCAAGTTGAACTATTTCAAAAGGAATATCTGCGCCAAGCGCTTTGGTGTGTTGCTTTGTGAATGCGATATAAACTCGCCGCAGGAGAACCTACCCTGGCCTATGTGCTTTCAAAATTGTTTAAATTGTCGACTTTAGCTAATTTTTTTATTTTGGAAAATGGAATTATCCATAAGTCCACATGAAACTGTGAAATAAATCTTCTAGTTATGAATAAATTGCTTTGGGATTGACTTGTTTTCTGTCTTCACACAATTTTGTTTCTTTTTTTTTTAGTTCATCGAACTGTTCGATAAATTGCCTTACACGGTAAAATATATTGTTACTATTTTTATTATTGATAATTTAGTTTTACATGTTTCTAAATTTTTCTGTCAATTCACCGTTTTGTATATTTTTCGGTAAATATTTAGTTGTGATCCTGGCAAACGTGACATGTTTTCACTTGGTTTTCACTGGGATTCACTTTTCTCGGATGGGATACAAACTGAATTTTGTAAATTTCCTACTTTTAACTGTGTTCAGTTTGGTGCAATTATAGCTTGATAATCATTTGCCAGTTCCTGTGACAGCCGATCTATCGCTTGAAGGTTTTACTTACTTTACAACTCGTGCTAAATGATTTCTGCAAAAAGTGAAATTTTACCCGAATATTTCTGTTTTGCAAAGATTGTTATTAATTTTAAAATGCATTCCTAATTATATGTTTCCCCCAAAGGGGAGGCATATAGAGTACGGTGCCGCAAGAGGCCCCCCTTAAACGCGATTTGCTATAAAATTTTATTGAGTTGAGATATGTTCCTTATCTTTTGGTTGGTGTTCAACCTCAAATCCCTCTACCTCCACAATAGTGAATCAGTTATTAAAACTTTTTACTATTCATGAAAAACTGAATAAAATATTTTGCCCTTAATGAGACTTTTGCCCCATACCTGCTGCAAAAGGCCCACGGGTGCCCCCCCCCCCCCTCGAAGGGTACAATGTGAATATCATCTCAAAAAATTACTATCGCCTATCATCGGTTACACTCTGTTATGTTTTTAGAAACAGCAAGGCCACTTATTAATTTCATGATATTACCCTAAAATCTGTAACCTATAAAAACTTCTATGGCTTCCCAAAAAATTCTGATTCTTATGAAATTGACCACCTAAAATTAAAAAATGTCTTTACTTGCAACATTGTGCACTGTTGTGGTTTTATTTAGATTACATGTGCTTTCGTCATGTGGGGCTTCGATTTAGAGTGAAAAAAGTAACACCTTTCGAAATAACGTTGAGTGGGCCTTTAACCCCGCATGGGCGTCTTGCCCCACCTTACTCTATAGCTTTTGGTGTGCCCGCCCGGCCGTCTGTCTGTCAGTCCGTACGTCTGGAGCCAATTCTCCAATTCTCTTAAAACCTGTTTGCATGTTTGGGGGCGCATGTCCACATGATGCCCATGTTATTTTTTTTTTCGTTCCTCCAAAAATTTTATTTTTGGCGAATTTTTGAACTTAAGAGGGGTTTTGAACAATTTTTTGCTTTGTCCAGGCCATAGCGCTCAACAACTCGAAAACTAATGAACCTAGCGCTTCGACGCAAAATACATTATAAGACTACTTTTAAGCAAGGAATTTTTCGGCACAACAAAGTTGTACCTATGACGTCATCACTTACGAGTTATGACGTCACTTATGTTTTAAAAGCTCAATAACTCGAAAACTAATGAACCTAGCGCTTCGGCACAACATATATTATGAGACTACGTTTAAGCAATGAATTTTTTGGCACGCCAAAGTTGTACCTATGACGTCATCATTAACGAGTTATGACATCATTAATGTTTTATAACTCGAAAACTATCATCAGTTACGAATAATGACGTCATTTGTTTTAAAGCTCAATGACTCGAAAACTTGCGCACCTAGCGCTTCGGCACGAAATACATTGGGAGACTACATTTAAGCAAGGAATTTTTTGGCACGCCAAATTAGTTTCTATGACGTCATCTTTTACGAGTTATGACATCATTTATGTTTTAAAGCTCAATAAATCGAAAACTAACGCACCTAGCGCTTCGGCACAAAGTACATTCTGAGACTACTTTTAAGCAAGGAATTTGTGGAAACGCCAAATTTGTACCTATGGCGTCAGCATTTGTGACTTATGACGTCATTTATGTTTTGGAGCTCAATAACTCGAAAAATAATGAACCTAGCGCTTCAGCACAAAATACATTATGAGACTATTTTTCAGCAAGGAATTTTCTGGCATACCAACGTTGTACCTATGACGTCATCCTTTGCGAGAAGAACGACCATATATGACAAATGTTCGCTTGGGCGTTATTTTATATTTCAAGTTTTTGTATTTTTTCACGATCCTCGAAACAGTTCCATGAATTTTGCTCCAAGCTTGCAGGAAGAACTACCACAATGGAGAAATTTTTCCGAAGTAATAACTGCTCATTTTCGGCTAACCATGTAATTTTTCAATGAGTGAAACGTCCTTTTACAACAGAATACTAACTGGTAAGCAAGGTAATATTGTTCGCATGTTTACTTCTGTATTCGTTATGTTCAAAGTGACTGATTGGGGGCAGGGGAGACATCCGTTTTTGTTTTAACAAAAACACTGGCCGCTATAGTTTCAAAAACTTATTAATTTTAAATATTAAGTAGCCTATTTCAAAATAGTGAAAAAACCCAAATTAATAAAAATCATTTTGAGGCTTTTATTACTGTTGGTTTCATTTCAACCAAACATGTTGCAAAGTATCAATAAAACAAGAATATGGATTTCTACGTTATATATGTTATATATAGGCCCAAAGTTGTAATGTTCTGTAACGAGTCGTCAATTCAATTTGTCGAAAGTGGATTCGATAACCATATTTTCCACCGAGACTTGGGGCAGTAGTTTTTACCTGTCAGAAACTTTAAGGCCTAGCTGTTGACCTTGAACATCAGGGTCAGAGCTCAGAACACGAATTTGCTTTTTTAAATGTAGAGTGTGGAATGCCAAAATGAGATCAAAATCTCTCACTTTCTTTTTCAAGTTAGCACAGATCACGTCATTTTGACCTTGAAAACCTATGTTAAAGTTAAGATCGCGAAGATATGTGTTTCGCTCTTTTGAAGGGGCCCGAAAATGGGTCAAAGTTAACCTGTCTGTTTCTGGTTTTTTTTATGTGGCTTTGGACCAAACTTGAAGTCAAATTTTTATGTTTCTATGTAACATATAATCTCTATGTTGTTATCCCTCATTTGATTTCCTATAGGGGCTTGGACTTGCAAACGAGCTCAGAATTTTTCAAGGGAAATCAGAAAACGTGTCTTTGCCAGGATTCGAACTTAAGTCCAGCAGTTTTTTAGCGCCACGATTCCTACGCGGTGTCGCCCGTTGGGAGGCCCTCAGGTACCAAATGCATATCCGTAACTTTTAAAAACAATCCCTTAACATGGATTACCAAGAAATATCCCTGTTTAACAAAATGTTGCAATCGTAAATTTAAACATTCTATATTTAACCCTTAACGAGGAGCAAAAAATTTGATAAAGGAACACCCTCTTGTCGTCAAATCATATATTTATGAGTACTCACGCAGCTAGAAGTCGCCTTACTACAATCACAGAAAGCGCCAACACACACACACAAAGAAAATTGCTTTGACCAGGGAGTGTACCCCATTTTTTGTCACTTTTGCTTATCAAAAGTGTTTAGGAAACTTTCATTTAAAAATTTACGCTGAAACTTTGAAACGCTTCAAAGCAATTTTCATGTAGTGGTGGTTGTAGGCAGGGGTGAGGGCAGTTGACGTAGTTGTATGAGTGGTAAAATATGTCTTCTCTATTTTTACCCACATCTATTCGGATTTGGCTAGAAACGAGCTACCATTTAGAATCTGATATTGTAAAAGCGATCGCTTCGGAAAATCATTTCTGGAGCCACCTATTCTGCCTCTAATCCCGTCACTTTCTACATCAAGCTCTCCCACTCCTTCCCCCCATCCCTGCAGTGTTCCGCCACTTCGCACGCTTTTATTTAATTTAGCAAAGCCTCAATGGGGCTGTTGGCCGAAATTGGGCAAGGGTGTATCATAAAGTACATACGCAAAAATTTAAGAGTTTTTGACCACCTGTAGGCAAAATTTGTCACACGACAACTATAACATAGGATATGAGACTTCATTTCAAAATTCTTTTCAACCTATTTCTCTGACCCCACCCATGCAAAATATCGCACTGTGTCCAGTACCAACATGATATCGTGGAATTTTTTGTTTTGGGAATATAGTAATAAAAAAATACTGGACTCAAGTTCTACACGCTGGTAAGTTAGCAAACAAAATCGTTAATAGCTAATATATAATATATAAGATTATATACAGACATAGTTAATATTCATCAGTGAAAATTCCTTCGAATCTTTGAAAACTTCGAAAATTACGAAGAAAGAAAACAGCACTTTTAATAGTTATATTTTTAGGCAGAACTAAAACCACATTAACTTAGTCATAGAACGGAATAATATTTATATTTAAAAGTGCAAGCGCAAATCTTTTCACCCGCCTTTTTGTTGGACGTGGAGAGCAGTTCTGAAACAACCCCACTCACAGACAAACAAACGAACGGCAGGCAAAACGCGTTGAGAATAAGCCGACTTCACTCTCGGCTCCCCTCCAAACAAGTGGAAATAAGTACAAAAGTTATTACCTTCTCACCTACCTCTGCATTTGCATTTTATTGCGTTAAGCTCACAGTTTATATTACATTTTTGAATATCTACAATCAATAATACATGTACATCTACACAAAATATGTGTTCTAATTCGCGCTATGGCACTGCCGTATCCACTACTCTAAAATAGAGAACTAGGATAGAGAACTAATGTTCGCACAGCGACAGCCACTTGCTGCAGCCCCCGCCCCCTCAAACCACCCCCTCCCCACTCCCACCCTCGCCCCTTCTCCTTGACATTCAAGTAGGATGTCGTTATGGCCGAAGCCGTCATACGGCTTATTGCGACAAAAACATTTTCTCAACTCACATAAGCTTTTCCAAGCAGAAATGTCCCTTAAAGTGACATATCGGTAATAATGACACACTTTTCTAGATCCCAGTCACTAAACACCATGTTCTTTCTTGACATTACAACTAGATTTAGATAAATGAACAGGCACAAAATTGAATTAAAAAAATACCGAAGGAGAAAATATGCAAAGGGGATCACACACAGACCTACTGTAATTAATCGGAATAACTAGGGAGTTATTACTCAAGCGTCATTGATGCAAATGATATGCAGTGAATATTTTCAAGGCGCCGGGTTAACCTGTAAGCTTGAAAATCAATTCCGACTGCCATCAAACCCAATCAAAACAAAACATAATTAAGTCACAGTTACCGGTAATGTAATCAATGTCCAAAATAAATTAATTTACAAAAACGTTTTATTTGTTATGGCTACAGCGGTAGCGCATGTCAGTGTACATTTCTGAAGTTGAGAAAATCAGAATTGTCAATTAAAATACAGAACGTAGACAATATTTATTTACTTCATGACAACTCCGAACCCCTGCCCCACCGTCCACCTCCACAAAAAAAGAACATTCAATTTTCCAGATCTTTCACTCACCCAGTTCTTTCAGTTAGGTGTGTATTGAGAAGTATTTGGTTTGTCTTTTTATTTTATGGATAAGAAACATTACGTAGTTTATTTAGTAACTTTTGAATGTCTCTCGTGACACGGTTATACACAGAGGAGAACAACAACAGTGTAGGCAACATGTTGTCATTTCTATGACACAAATGCAGTGGCTGAGACACGGTCACGTGACGTCACAATATGACGTCGCCGGGGGAACATGGAATGAAGGAATAGTGTTGTCATGGTGCTAGGCTTTCGCAGCGACGGATGTGTTGTTGCCTGAGGCCGGTGATTCCAGTTGTCTGCCCAAATACTCCCTGAAACACAAAAGTTCTGTAGAATCACCAGCATAAGAACAATAAATTCTCACAGAAGGCCAGGAAGAAAAATAGTCCTGTTTCGCATCCCATTTTAAAAAATCCTCCTATAAAAGGCCATCTCCATATTATATTTGAAATATTTCCCTTTCACTGAAAAAATGGAAGTTCATTAAAGCCATTCAAGCTGTTAAAGTGGTTCAGTAACTAGAGGTGTCCAGCAACGGAGGTTGAACTGTGTCTGTAAGCCACGAGATATAATTGACGCCATTTATCAGGACCTGCATTCCCCTGCCTGGCGTGGGAAGTGAATGGGATTTATCCCAGAAGGCCTTCAACTTAAATCCGTCTAAGTAATTTCCACACTAATTTCCATCCACCTAGTATGGGGCACGTTTACCAGTTATGAACCATGAGTTTCTCCACGGCGAGAAGTGCCTCGCACCTAGAACTGGGCACACTTACCAGTTATGAACCATGAGTTTCTGCACAGCGAGCAGTGCCTCGTATCGTACGTTGGGATCCTCGTGCGCCAGGTGCTGCATCACCAGCTGCTTGCCGCCTAGTTGCTCTATCACACTGCCAAATATAAACACCCCCTAACTGAATATCAGGGTGGAGACTGGAAAGAAGAGAACTCGGTTGCATGGTGGTAGTGTTTTTTTGTTTTTGGTGGGGGAAGGGAAGGGGTATTGAGTGGTGAGGAAAGGGTGGGAGTGGTAGTACGGGTTGGGGAGCGGGTGGATCTTAGATCTCCTGTACTTGTTTGTTTTAATTCTTTTAATTCTTTTGTATATACACACATATACAATAGAACCTCATTTACTCGAACACTGTTTACTCAAAGTCCCGCTTTTTTTAACTTATACAAGTCTTATAAAAAATTCGGTTAACTCGAATTCTTTTAACTGGAAGTAATTTTGGGGCAAAAGAATTTTTTAATTAAAAAAAGGCCTTCTTACTTTTACGGCCTTGAAACTTGTATTTTTATATAAGAATTTTGCCTAATTTTTTATAAACTTATAAATACGACACAGTTAAGAGAATACGTTTCAGTTGACGACGGGGCGATATGCACCGAGGAATATGAGTGACGACACGACAGTCGCATCTGTGATGCCTACTGAAGTCGATAGTGACACTGAAAGCAAACCGGATACGGACATAAAACAGAAAACCAGACGAAATTTTTAGTAGTTGGAAGATTTGTGACATGACATGTGCGCTAGAGCCAACGCGGATGAAGCTCTCATCAAAATGAACTGCATGTTGAACTGGCTTGAGGCCACACGCGGCTAAAGGCACATCAAAAGACAATGAAAGATTTTTTCAAGTCGAAATCCGCAAATAGTGACTATAACAACAGGCAATGAAAGACAGTTTAAAGTTAAAATTGGTGAATAATAGGTGTACTTGTTCCATATATGTGTAAAATGTATACTTGTACCATGTGAATGCGAAGATATGTCATATGATATTCGAAAATGTTGTTTTATTTTACCCCCATCAGAAACCCAAAACACGGTTAACTCAAAAACACGGTTTACTCGAGATAATTTCAAATCCCCGGCGACTTCGAGTAAACGAGGTTTTACTGCACAAATATACTAATTTTTTTTATTCTACAATCATTTTTTTCTGAATACTCTACTTCAAGGAAATGCAGATTGGAAAACACATAAACAAGTGATTAATGCAGGAAGCACTGTGATACAATTCTATAGCCAAAGTAAAACTTGCATTAAAATGGTCACTCAAGTTTGCCGGCGCGGATACTGAGGGGCGTGCATTAAAATGGTCACTTACACGTAGATAGTGACGGGCCTGTATTAAGGTGGTCACTTACGTTTCACCGCGCTGTAACTGACGGACGTGCATTAAGCCGATCACTTACGTTTTGCCGCGTGGATAGTGACGGACGTACTCGCCGATGTCATGCGAAGCCACGGACAAGATGAGTGGATCCCGACTCGTCTCCAGCAGTTTGATCAGGATCCTGTTAAAAGGGTACAGTATCCATGATACGTACACACAGCCCCTGGCAGTCAGTACACACGATCAGAACACAAACCTATCCTGATCAGTACACACACATCATTTCAGTAGGAAATATATATCCTCAAAGAAAGCTTTGATGACTTTTGCTTAAAGCGCGGTTAACTTTTGTTTAAGTTTTCTGTTACAATTTAGGTTAGCCAACAGAATCGGTAAACTGGTATTCATGAAACAAGTTAACTACAAGTTAGCCAACCTATTTTATTAAGTTAACTGGTACAGTTAACAAGAAATTAACTCATTTTGCGGGGATTCCCCAATGATGTAACAATGGCAAGGTGGTCACAAGGAAAAGTAGCGTGAAAATTTATTAGTGACGTGAAATAACTTAACCGTCGTGAACAGCAGGTTAACTGTTGCAATGCACTGTTCGGTTGACTATAAAAGCTAAAGTTTCCTGTTAATTGTACAGTTAACTAGAGAGGTTAAATTTTGTGAATACGGCGGCAGTGGGCCTGCCGAACAAAAACTAACACAACAGACTGAGCCACCAGAGAGGTGTGCGGCTGATAGACAACACCCAGAGCGGTTAGAAAACAAGAGGACTGCTTACTTCAACAGCTCGTAGTTCTTCTCGTTCAGGCGGCCAGCATTCTCCCGCCAGAACTTCTCCGACTTGTGTACGGGTGACCATTCGAGCCGTCCCGACCGGATCTCGCTCGAGTACTCGTCAAACGAGCTGTGGAGAGAAAGAGAGAAACACCTAACAGAGATGTATTCGGCTTGAATCAAACACCATGGAACTATGACACAACCATTGTAATTCTTATTAAAATACTTTTGTCTAAAGCGATGAAAAATGAACAAAAAGAAATCGAAGGGATCACACCATCACCATTTATTATTATTATTATTATTATTATTATTATTATTATTTGCTATTAATATAATTGTCAGTACTATCATTTCTTGTTACTGTTAAGTGTCGCACCGTCTCCAACAAGCGTTTTGTTCTGTCCATTTCTTCCCGGACTCGCATCTCCTCCCTCGTCCCCAAAAACGCAGGTCACTGCCTGTGGCCCTTCACACTTTCTACCTGTTGCCCTGAACACTTTCTACCTGCGGTCGTTCAAACTGAATTACTTATAGTCCTACACATCGACCGAACCGAGGTTAGGCGACCTGGCTGACTTGATGTCCTCTACAGTGAGCTAAGCTGCCGCACAGTTACCTGCAAGCTCACCAACCTGAGGTCCTGTACACAGGCCTACCTGAGGTCCTGCACACTGGCCTACCTGAGGTCCTTCACACTGGCCTACCTGAGATGCTTCAAACTTTCCTGCCTGTAATCCTACCCGATATCCCGCACATTGACCTCTCTGACACTGATATAGCGTGTTTTCTCCACAACTGCACTCCGGGACTACCTGAGGTCATGCACCCCGGATCTACCTCGGGTCCTGCACACCCCATCTACCTGAGATCCTGCACACTGGCCTGCAGCGTTTCCGTCAGGTACTCGATGTCGTCCGTCACGTCGGGGTCGTCGAACTTGCGCCCGTCGAGCAGCACGAGGTGCTTGAGCACTTTGCACTGCACCATGGACAGAGCGTTGTCCTGCACAAGCTCCTTCTCCGTCGGCTTCTCTAGCAGGTTCTGAACAATACCGGCCGCATCACGTGACAACACGGTGACGTCACGTGATAATATGGCAAGATCACGCGACATCACAGTGATGTCACGTGGTAACATGGTAATATCACGTGACGTAACATGATAACATGGCAAGATCACGCGACAACAGAGTGATATCTCATGGTAACATCACGCGACACCACGGTGATATCACGTGTTAACATAATAACATCACGTGATAGCACCGTTATATCATGTGATAACATAATAAGATCACGTGATAGCACGGTAATATCACATGACAACATAATACCATCACGTTATAACAAGGTAATAATACGCGCGAAAACACGTTACTATCACGAGAAAACAAGCTGGAATTTACACCAGTGAAAAAGAATGATAATCGTGGATTGTGTGCTCTTGACATACTGAACACACTTGTTACCTGTTTAAAAATCACTTTTACTTTGTGTACAACAGCTCTAATAGCCTGTGACACATATCTATACAAATATTTCTATTTTTTTCCTTTCTTCCTATTTTTTTTTAAATTGTCACGCAGACTCACCCTAAAAGTAGCTAGAATAATTCTTATGACTTTTTCTTTCACGACCTCGCTGAGAATATCCGCTAGGATTGGCGTGACGTTAAATCTACAATCACACACGGAGTATTATTAACATACTTTGTTATTAAGCATTTCCAAGCCTACTGCAATGAAGCTGGTACATTCTGTGGATCTAGTCAGGTGGACTGAACTTGACCCACTTCTTTGCTAAGTGTTTTTTTTGTGAAATCAGTACAAAAACGACATTTCTTTCACTGTTCAGTACCGAAAAATTATTCCAGTATAAGATCCAAGGCGGAGAGCATCCGATACTGTTGTAAGATACAGAAGGGTGAAGAAATGAAAGGAGAAGAAAGTACGGGTAAAGCAGAAGGTGAAGTACAAGTGAGCAGGAGTAATCGGATGAGGAGGAGGACTGGAGGAGGAAGAGAAAGGAGGAGAGGTGGAGGAGCAGGAGATGTGGACGACGAGGAGGAAGGGTGGAGGAGGCAGAAGGGAAGTAGCAGGAGGGTTGGAGGATTGGAGGAGAGGAAGGAACAGAAGAGGTGGAGGAGTGGGGGAGGAGGAGGGGCTTGAGGAAGAGGAAGGAAAGTCGCACGAGGGAGATGAGTACCAGGGGCAGGAGTGGAGGAGGGCTGGATGGAGAGGGGAAGAAGGTCACAGGACGTCATGACAATGACACTTACTTGCTTAAGTGATCAGCCAGCTGTGGGTTGAAAGTGATCACCCACAAGCAGAACGTCAGCTGGTACTGGATTTGAAAGCCCACTTTGCCAGCCAAGAGGGAAATTATACTGAAATAAAAAAAAATCAAATAATAGCAGTATTTGATGCTTCAGTGCATGGACTCTGACCCAGAATAAAGACTTGATTCTTGCGCTGAATAGTAAATTAGAGCTCAGCGCAAAATCCATCCACTCAAAACTAATATAGCAAGGGACTGTTTAATGTCTTACTCCACGATATTGGAATCAATCGTGTAAGACGATGGAAAACAAAAGAGACGATCCATGCGGTGTCCTGTAATACTCACCCCCCCCCCCCCCCTCCTCATACTTGTCCCACCCCCCACCCCCCCAATACACACAAAAACACACAGATCAAGTGTAGTTGAGGCTAATCCAAGGGCATATAAAAGCATAATAAAAATGGGGGAGGGGATGAGATACAGTGATACGGCTGCCGCACCCCCCCCCCCCCCCCACGCGCTCACTCCGTCCACATGGACGAAGGCGTACCTATACGCATGTATTCTATGACCTGTTATCACAGTAACACTCACGCGCTCACTCCGTCCACATGGACGAAGGCGTGCCTATACTCATCTATCCTCAGCATCATCTGGAGACATCGCGCCACTGTCTGGATATACTCGTTGTTCTGTAAAAGTAAAACAACACTTACGGTATAAAAATTTTCCCTTTTTCTTTTTCTGGTCATTTGTTTATTTTATATTATTTTGTATTAATTATTCACTGGTACATCTTTTTTTATCTAAACCGTGTAAACAATCTATACTATTCTCTTGCCGATTATCTCAACGGCAGATAATCCCTTACAATGTTCTAGTGTTTACATAAACGCACATACATGTGGCCAGCTCATTTTCATATTCCATGCGTGAAGAATCCCTTGTGGTTGTCATTGCTTATTTCTCTCACACACACCACACACACACATGTGGCCAGCTAATCTGCATACACGCAAATGAGCAAAGAGTCACTTGCGGTTGTCATTGCTTATTTCTAACACACATATACTCACACGGCCAGCTAATCTGCATATATTCAAATGAGCGAAGAGTCACTGGCGGTCATCAGTGCTTATTTCTTACACACACTTACTGAGTACACGAGTCACTTACGGGAGCCTTGAGCTGCTCCTTGAGCCAGGTCAGGAAGTAGACGAGGTCGGAGCCTTCCATGGCCTCCTTACCCCAGCACGCCAACTTGGCCACGATACGGGCAGTCTGCAAATAAATAAAAAATAAATAAATGAAATGTAAACATGCGTCAATGTGTCAAGCGATAGATGAGTTCAGCTGATTAAGGAAGCATTTATTAAAATTCGCTTTCTCTATGCAAATTTAAACTTCTCTTCCCCCCCCCCCCTCCCCGCTCTCTCTCTCTCTCTCTCTCTCTCTCTCTCTCTCTCTCTCTCTCTCTCTCTATATATATATATATATATATACTGGGACTCACACTGATTCTAATTTTGTATCTAACAGCTCTTTATCATTTCATTTTACTGTGTAACAACAAATCACAACAAATAATATTTTATACTTTGTTTTGACCAGCTTATTATTAAGCCGCCAGACCTGATTAGATCGTTTACCTTGTCTTTAATAAGGCTGGTGGATCCATTTGGGATGTTTACCTGGTTTATAATAAGCTGTCAGGTCAGCCTAGGCACGTTTACCTTGTTTATAATAACGCCGTTGCGTCCATTTCATACATTTATGTTGTCTATTATCACGAGGTCGCGTCCATTCAGCACTTTTTTCTGGTTTATCATGAAGCCGTCTGGCCCATTTAGCAGGTTTACCTGGTTTACTATGAAGGGGTCGGGTCCGTTTGGTACGTTTACTTGATCTATTATGAATCCGTCCGGTCCATTCAGCAGGCTTACCTGATTTATTACGAAGCGGTCAGGTCCATTCGGTGTGTTTACCTGATTTATTATGAAGCCGTCGGATCCATTTAGCGCCTTAAGCTGTTTATTGTGAAGCTGTCGGCTTCATTCAACAGTTTTATCTGGTTTATTATGAAGCCGTTGGGTCCATTTGGCTTGATTTCCTGGTTTATTATGAAGCCGTCGGGTTCATTTAGCAGGTTTACCTGATTTATTATGAAGCCGTCGGGTCTGTTGAGCATATTGAGGAATGGCGACCAGACAGACTGCTTCGTCTTCTTGGCGTAGTCTTTGAACATTTCCACCCGTGACTTCTCTTCCTGCGCCAACAAGATAAACGTTCTCGATTCCACTTCCTGTAACACGTCCCCACCCCTCCCTCGCCAACACACGGGCATAATCACACACCCGCAATTTCTTTTGTATCAACAAATCAAAAATGTCACGACATCCTTGTATTTTGTCTCTGAGGTACAGTATCTTTTTCCTAGTTTCCTAATTGCCAGTACGCGCACAAAGAAACAGTAATATTTTGATTGGACGCCCGCTGGATACGCACAACCGTACTCAACGCTTGCCGCGAGCAAGTCATACATCATGGTGAGAAGGTATTGTTACGTTTTGTGGTGCCAGACAGAACGAAGGGAGGGGGGGGGGGGGGGGGGCTGGACATTGGGGCGGTATCTGGACCGTGGTGCCTGTCGTTGTGAGGATGCACCTCATGGTTTGCGGTGCCGGGGAGGGCGGGGATACGGGAGCGCGAGAGATGATGGGGATTGAAGCGGTACCCGGAGCCACCATGATGAGGCTGTGCTGCACGGATTGGGGTGTCGATGAGGGTGGGAGATAGGGGAGGGGGTGGGCGGAGGCGGAGTGGCGGTCGGGATGGTACCTGGAGCACGTGGTCCATCATGGTGAGGATATACTTCACGGTTTGGGGTGCCGGTGAGGCGGGGGTGGCTGAGGAAGGGGTACGGGGTGATACCTGCAGCATGTCGTCCATCATGGTAAGAATATACTGCACGGTCTGGTCCTTGGCGATGCTGTCCATTAAGTTGAGGAAAGTCTTGGCGCACTGAAAGCAACAATACAAAGCTCTACAAGATCTGCAACATCCGTCACTACCCTGGAGACAGGGAACGGCCACACAGATCAGTACTCACTATTTTAAAGAAAACTGTCTGCAGCGCATGAAAACTGAGACCAACGGATGACAAGATATTGCTTTGAATATTTCTATCGATATTTATCTTATCCCTAGCATTCACCACTCGACCGCTATGACGTAATATAAGATCATACGACATATGATGGTGGGAAAGCGAAAAACAACTTACACGCTGATAAAAGACCCAGTTCAAGTGATTCACCCTACTGCTGTACCGATATCGTTCAAACACGCCTCAAAAAACAGATCTTTTTACAGGACCGTAACACTGCCCCCCTCCCCTGCATGTTGTTTGATGTATGTGCCACTTACACCGCAAGAGACAATTATTTCGAAGAATACAGCCCACGCCCTCACCCTCCCCTCAATCCCGATATTGTGTTATTTTGGCGTCAGTTAAATCCCTTTTGGGAAGATCTCAGTTTGAAACCATCAGGAATCAGAAAACTTTACTTCATCCTTAACTGCCCATACACCAGGCAAAAGTGCCAACTACGGCGAAAAGTGCACATCAACAAGTGTATGCGAACACTTCATGTAGCCAGCCGTCGTAGAAAATGCTTAGGAAATATGTATTTACCTGGTTCGGGTGACTGAGTATAAGCTTGGCACGAACATCCGGCGAGGCTGAATCAAGCTTTGTTATGACGTCATAGTCCTCTTGCGAAATCATCTGACCTCTGTAATTATAGAAACAGTGTGTTCTTTGTCACTGGAATATCATACATATATATATATATATATATAAACCATCATGTTTAAATCATCGTATCCATCTTAAGTTGGGAAATATATGAGTACAAACCGAAGTCAAGCAATATAAGGGATCTCAGGACTTGAATGTGAAGTTCAGCTTCTGTCAGTGAACTAGTCACTGAACGAATTCTACCGAGTTTTTTTTTTTTTGGCCTGTTTTCATACGTCTTAAAACATGCGCGAAAAGCTGCGCAGAGTTAGGTTTGTCTTAAAACAGCCGTCCCAAAAAAACAACCAAATACTGTCTTAAAACAGAAAACCGCTGCGATGACAGTGACGAAACTTTACGTACAGCATAACATTGTGATTCTTCAAATATTCAAAGTATCATGATAAATGTGTTAAAGTGCAATTAAAAACTTTATAAAATCTAATTGGGATACATTGCAATTTGTTATTTAAAAACAATGTTGTTTGTCGCCATTTTGAATTGAGAGTCCAATTACGGCTTTTTACGACAATTTGATGTGTCTCAAGCTTTTTCTCCTAAGACGTTTCAGAATGTCTTAAGACATTCTGAATCCCAAAAAAACATAAACAATGGTCTCAGAATGTCTTAAGACATTCTTAGAGTTCCAAAAAAAAAACTCGGCTAATAACCGAACATTTAGCTGTTTCTGTCCTACATGGCGAAGTTCCCCTCTCGTAACTGAGCACCTTCGTACAATAAATATTTTCTCTGTACACCTCTGTACAGTGAACATGTTGTTCGCTCCCAAAAATGTTCTTTATAAAGAAGTTGAACTGTATGCATATTTTCATATTCGATAGCTCGATTATTTTATGGACTGGGGAGGGGTTTTTATTGACCTATGGTATTAACAAAGGTAAGTTATAATTCAAAACCATTACTAAAAGCAGAATTTCAAAATGAAATCAGTTTTAATATTAATTTCTTTGATATTTTTTAACAACAGTTCCAAAACCACGGTTTTTTTAACGGGAAGTACCAGCAAATAATAGCTCGCAATTACTTCGCACCTGCTAACGGAAACCTGACAGGATATCGTTCTGTAACATGAATGACTGGAAGTCAACAGGACAAGTAATTCAAGAAATCTGTATTTTATTTTTACAGATGCAGTTGTCCAAATTAAAGAAAAATGACCATTTTACCGGTAGCCTCGGGTATGGTTCGTCAACTTACTGGAGATAGGACAGCCACTTGACCTTGTTAGCTCGCACCTCATTGGCTCGTTGCTGCAATGGACTGGTCGCCGTGTAAACACCTGTCAACCAATCAATCAAACTAATATGAAATATTGTGTTTGCTAGGATGATTTGAAGAAATAGAACAACCATTTTTGAAAATTTAGTGAAAATGTTAATAAACGTGAGGCAATAACCCCGCCTCCTAAACTAGACCTTGAGACTTGCAATTCAATAACGGTTGCTGTTAAAACTTCGGATTGAAATCAGTCACTGTTTAGCAACGGAACTGTGTTGCACAGGAGAAATGTATCCTAATTTTGGCTCCCGCCTTTGACGATCCGATATGAGTATTCCATAATTCAAACGTTTTATTTTGCCATTTAACCAGAAAAAAAATCAAGAAAACAATACACAGATGGCACTACATGTTTTACTCTACGTATTCGTAACCCTTTTACACAAGGTCACGGTAACGGCGTGTACCCTAAGTGTAGTTGAAGACATGATATAGTACCTTGTCTTCGTACATCCTCATCTTTAAAAAAAGCACTAGAAAGGCAGTCTTTACAACTGCGCATCAGAAACTTTCAATCGGCATCTTTTTAAATTTCACTTATATTCATGCTTTAAATTTTGGGCACCAGCGAGATTATCGAGAAGTTTGAGGCTGCCATTAGGCTGTGCAAATTGCTAGCATAAGGACACAGAGAACTGACCCGATTGGCTAAACAATAGTCCTAGATGGCTCTTGCTTCCCAGCAAGAGTCATAGTTCCTATAATATAACTTGTCATTGATCTCAATTTTTCAATCTCGGCGCACGACTGGGGCTAATGGCGTTATTTTAGAAAGGGTGCATCACATAAATAACACAATTATAAATTATGGCTCACAATTTTTACGGTCAAATAACAATTTTGTAATGAGAAAAATAGATGTTTTTTCAGATCAGAATATAGAATCTCCCATTATCGCCCACAACAACAATGAATCTGCAGTTGTAAAACCACTCTTTACTCCACTTTGGTAGTTTGGAGGAGGTCGAAAATAGTGCGCCAGGATACTTCTCAGTGTGTTTTTTAAGAAAAGGCATTCCACTCCGAACCTCGGTGTCCTGAAACATGCGCCGAAAGATCTAGAAAAGCGAAAATTGAGATCAATGGTGAATTCTATTACAGGAACTGTGACCCTTTCTGACCTAGGAAGACAGAAAGGGTCCACTGGGACTAGCTAAACAATGGAACGCGCTACAGATCTAATTCAACAGATTAAGACGGACTGACTTGGAACTACCAGGAACGATTAAATTAACTTAGCTCCAAGAAGCCCTCCGCTACTGAGTTTCGGCGCAGGGCTCTGATAAACAAATATACCAAGTATAAATAATGAAGAGCTGACTTGGGGCAAAAGATAAGATTTATTCCAACTTCAATTACTACGTAGATTCCGAACAGTCCAAACAAACCTGATTTTTCCAGGTCATCTATGTTTGACATTACTGAATCAAATTTTCCTTTGTAATCGTTCATCTTGAAAGCGGTTTTGTCCACAACGTCTTAAAACTTATACCGCAGAGATTTTTACGACAAACTGCTGGTCATGTGACGAATAAATTTTAGGACTGGCTATGTTTTAAGTAGTTATTTGGCATTGCTGTCTGGCAAGCGTTGTTGTCCAACAGTCAGCCTTTATGTCCCTCTTGTTAAAGCTTGACAAGCTTGACAACACATATTTGAGGTCGATTTCAAAAACATGACAAGTAATATAAAGGCGAATCAACACCCTCCTGTTCCAGGAACTCTAGCCCTTCACGAAAATGTATCTTACAGATGTCAGAACAAAAGGGAATTTCAAGGCACATTTCATAACAAAATGGTGCTATGATAAAGAAACAGAAGAAACTGCTGTACAGCGGTTTGCATTTTAATGCACACAGCAGCAAATACTATGTAGCAGCAGTTTATGTCCAGCTTCAGATGGTGGTGCTCTTTGGAAAAAAATACAGGCACCCAAAGTAGCCATATTTGTGCTGCCTCCTGGATTTCTATGTCTTTCAGAGATGTTTTGTACTCATTTTCTGTACAATATTGTTCGCTGCATAAGTTATGCCCAAATAAGGCTATTTTATTCAAACTCTAGCCAATTGTTAAAACACCATTTCGTTCACCTTGTTTAAGAATTTCGGCTTGCTATATTACGTTATATGCCCAAACATTTTTAAGTATTTTGGTAAGTCAAGATTAAGCGCTATACAAACTTACACTAATTTATTATGAAAAACTTAAAAAGCTTCCAACATATTTAACAGTATAATAATGAATTCGACACATGTATTAACAATTTTTAAAGATTAGATATAACATAGGAGATATGTACATTTTTTTGTTTATGTCTAATTATTTTAAACAAGCTTTAATTTTCCTGGAAATAGAGATGCAGCGGACTGCGATTAAGTAATAAGAAATGCAAGAAATACCTCGTTCAAGTAATGCAGAGAAAATCAGGAGCGGGAAGGTCGGTCATTGCCTTCCTTGTACAGCCTGGCGCGTTTGTAGACACATTGAAAAAAAAAAAAAAAAACAGGTTGAGGTGTTCTTTACTAATTTTGACTTTTAACTGTTTTTTTTATTCTGTGGTATCTTAAGAACAGGAACATATATCAACAACCTTCTTTTGGAAACTTAACTTTTGTTTCACTGTCGGATATGGTATATGAGTTCTGGGTGGCAGATAGTGCAACTCGGATTTTTCATACGGAAATTCAAAGCCCTTTCGGAATATACGGTATGTTTCTTCGTACAAATATTCTCATAGTGGTAATTGTTTAAGTTTTTCTGAAGGCTGTGCCTGTGAGCTGGTTATTGGAAAGGCTATAAATATACTATATATATTAATTGACCCAATTTTCGCCCATAAGTGTTTTTTCGTGCTTTTCTCCAAACGTCGCGTCCTTTGAAATCAAGCCTATTTACGGATATTAACGGATTCGTGCGTTTCCGATGAATGTGCCGTTTCGACAGCAAATTTACTGGGGGAGTTATAAAGAAACGATAAGGGGGAAAATCACCAGAATGTTAATTTTATCGGACTGGCTATTTGTACGCCGGCGTACAAATAACGAGGAAAACTCTCTTATTTGTACGCCAGAATGAACCAATCATATCCAAGTTAACAAGTGGGCTTTCTGCTCAGGGCTTTGTTTTCAGCATTGCGTCTTTAGGTTTTGGGGCGAAATTTTCATATTTTGGGGAATTTGAGCGGGCTTTAAAATATTTTCAAGAAGAAAACAGCACATTGTTTGTTTATAAATGCAGCAAATCGATGCAATCGAAGAATTTAGAGCTTTCAAGAGCAAAACAATCTTATATGTCTTATAATTACGACTTTCTGATATAAAAGAAGCAAAGAAAGCGCAAAAACAACTACATTTGTTGACTTCCCTTAATAAATATCGCGTATAATTGCCACTAGAGCTTCTTTTACGTCGGCGTACGAATGAGAATCAACTCTCTGTTATTTGTACGCCGACGTACAAATTGCCTCTTACCTTTTCGAGATAAAAGATATAATTCTGTCAAATAGTAATAATTTGTATTTAAATGATAAAAAAAAAAATTTCGGCCGTGTAACTCTCAATTAAGCTTCCCTTAAGCCGGCGTACAAATAAGAACCAATTCCGTCTTATTTGTACACCGGCGTACAAATAAGGAGAAAATAGCTCTTATTTGTACGCCAGCGTATAAAGTACTCTAATACGCTTCATTGCTGTATTTTTGCCGATAAAAGGCAGAAAATCTGTCAAAAAGTAATTATTTTTGATTGATTGATTCTTGCGCGTTTATCTATCATTACTTTCTGGTTAATACTATCGAAACGCCAGCATTTTTCGGCAGACTTCAAAATGCGAGCTAGCTTATTGACAATAAGTTATTGTGCATTCACTGCTGTTGTTGATGATAATTGGGAGGGGGGGGGGGGGTTATTCGACATTTTTACCCGAAGAGAAAACATGTTTTTCTTCAGCTTTTCTCCAAACGCCGTGTCCTTTGACTATGAGTTTATTTTAGTTTATAAACAATATCCTAACAATACAAAACCTGTTTCTTATGCACTGAAAAAACGAGTACTCTTCCGATTAGTCGTCGTCAGAGGCTCCCGGTAATCGACTTAACAAAAAACTGCGACTTAACAAAAAACTGATTCCTACCACAAATTGAGTCTATTTCAGCTATTTCAACGTTATTAATGAATACGTGATGTTCGCAGTTACTGACACTTCGATAGACAAATTGTTGGAGGTCATGTGTCCTACTGCCCACCCCACTCCTTGGATGAGACGTATTGGGATACCTCCGTCGCTGAGGATCCACCCCGTCGAAAACAAATTTGAAAGTCTTGTGCGGAATTTTGAGCAAATTTTGTTGCCATCGGGAAACGGTTAGGACTTGTGCATGCAGACGGGTGTGTGTGTGGAGGGGGGGGGGGGGTGGAGGGGATGAGAGTGATTGCTATCTGAGCTGTTCACAGCCAAGTAATTCATTTACCAATAAAAGATCCTGTAAATAAATTCCAAGAAAATCTAATGATAGGGAACCTTTAAAGCTGCACTCCCCCCCCCCCCCCCCACCCCCACAAAAAACATCCCAGTAATGATATGTCCTTGTCAGGGACGGGGTTGTGAGTGCCTCAGGGTTGAAATATGAAGTAAGAATTACAGAAACTGAAATGGTTCATTTTTCACGAAGGGGGGGGGGGGGTGGGGAGAGTTTTCCTGTTCCGCTTAGACATGTATATTATGGTATTTCTTGCTGTCGATTCTAATGAGGTTGGTGTCTCTGAACAGTCTGGGCGTTATTGTTGAAAATAAGGAGAGATATGCTCGATTTGGACCTACCCCGCCTGGTGCTTGATTCGGGCAGCCCGGTCCGGCACCCGATTGGTCCACCAGCTCGGTCAGTATCCGCGATGCTGCCGGTAAGGCCAGGTGCATGATTAGCCCCCACCCCCCTCCCCCAGCTCGGCCAGATGCACCTTGGAACGACTGGTGCCTGTGCCAGCTCGTACCTGTACGAAGTTATGCCATTTTGGGTATCTCGTACCTTCTCGAAAGTCAACCCCTATCTGGGCTTGAAAATGTGAACGCCATATGTGTTTTACAGTTTTCTAACATTTTTTAATACATTATATATTGAAAACCAGGAGAAGAAAGGGGATGGCATAGTGTGTTAAACAAGATTACTACAAAATTTCACTGCAATTAAACCTTAATGACAACCGCGTTCACCATTTATAGCAGATCAGTGGGAAACCTTTACTGGATTTTACACATTTCCTGGAGTGATTCACTTATACTGAAAAATTAATTGGCATGCGTACAATGCTATGTGAATTGCAATAAATCTGCGATTTTATTTTCACATTCCCCATTTGCTGCGCAGGGATTGCCCCTGCGATTATTATATAAATTGCATTTATTTTGAGTTAATTTTCGTTGGAATTTTTTTAGTATCTTTCTTAACATGTTTATTTGTTATTTTCCTTTTTGTCTTTATTTATTTATCTGTTTTTTTTTTTTCTTTTTTTTTTTTTTTTTTTTTTCTTTTTTTTTTTTCCTTTTGGCAATTAAGGTTCGAGAAGTTTTACACAGAAGTACTGGATGGACATATGATGTAGAAGTACACATTTTGGAAGAGCTGTGGGTTGGCAGATGTGCGAATTGACAGAGGTACGAGTAAATGTGCGATTTGGCAGATGTACGAGTTGTGCAGCGTTGCGAGTTGGTAGAGGTGGGAGTTGTGCAGAGATACCAGTTGTGCAGAGGAACAAGTTGTCAGGTGGCTGACTCGCCACAGAAGCGACGCCTAGTCGCCATGGTTACAGATCATGTGCCAACTGATTGTCGCGTGCTTACTCACTGCGACATTTAATTAACCCAGGTTTTCTCTGGATGATTTTTTGTTAGACCAGCCGACTTCGTCGGGCAGGTCTTATCACATCATTAGAGGGGCGTCCGTCGTACGTATGGTGTAAACTTTTACTTAAAATGCTTCTTATCCTTCAGTTTTGATCGGATTCCTTTCACGTTTTGTTGGAATGTTCTTTAGATAGGCCTGTATTGGATTTTTTTTTGTTTTGGCAATCTGCCAAAAATTGACCAAGTGAGAGGTTTTTTTACAGTTTTTTTGGCGTTTAATTTTCAAAATGATTCTTCTCCCACAATTTTGATTGGATTTCTTTCCAATTTTGTACAGTTGTTCTCTGTGTGGGCCTCTCTTGAAAATTATCTTTTTGGCAATCCGCAAAATATTGGCCAAATGGGGGCATTTAAAAATATTTAGAAGCTCATTTTCAAAATGCTTCTTCTCCCACAGTTTTGACCGGATTCCTTCATAAATTTATACAGATTTTCTACAACCGGGTGTAACAGTATGAAAAGAAACCATTTTTTGGCGACCATACAAGCCTATTGATACGTGATTTACTAGATCTCGGCTGGTCACAATGCCCCTATACATTCTTGTTTTATTTTGCTGCTCAAGAGAGACGTGACTTGGTCGCTGATTTAGACTTCGTGCAAGTTTCTCCTTTCCGTCCTGATTAAGCTGGTTATGTTTCTGTCAGTATAAATTTTCTGTGATCGTATTTACAAAATATCAATTTTCTAACATTCTGTTTGACAGAATGCCAATGTGTGGACTCAAGTTCTTTAGAGAAGGTAGTTGACATTGCGACATACAGTAGAAGTGGCCTGGCTTGAATATTTCGCATGCGGAGCGCTGTTTAAATACAGTTGTTTATGCTTATGAACAGTACTAGATATCAATAATAATAAATATAATAATAATAATTATTATTATTAAATTAGTAATAATTAATAGAATTAATCAATTAAGTGAAATCAAGGAACAGAACGAAACGAAATTTTTGGCACTATTTTGCGTGGTCATGGAGGCAGTAGGATTCCGTTTGAAGTTCGTTTATCTGAAGAATTTATTGTACAAGATCTGGTCTTATTTGAACATTCAGTTATAAACGCCTCATGCTTGTATGAGGATTATCACTGAGTGTGCCTTCTTTATGAATACATCTGGTTTTGAGATGTGATTTAGAATCGAATCACATTTTGGTCTGTTTAGTTGCTATGGACGAATTCTGTTTTGAAATGTTACTTTCTGCGGAGCAGAACGCAGCTGCACCGTAATTTGATTAGAATACTGCGTGGAGATGTGGTAACGTGGGATCTTTTTTATTAAAGAAAAAAGAAAAGTCGATGCGGTATCACCAAAAGCTTAGATTCCAAACGCTTATGAACACGGATCCTATTTCTCCTTTAATAATAAGAAACGTGTATTTTGAGTAACAAGTTGCTAAAAAAAAAAGAGCTTTAAAAAAAGTACACCGACAAATCGGCACGCCAACTTGTGTTTTGATTCATGGGACTAAGAGAGGTGGTTGCCTCGTAAAATAAGCTGTTTCCGCAAACGTGATCACACTAATTGCTTTTTCCGTTGCCGTGGGCAGTTAATCAAGGGTTGGCTTAGAAGCGGCCTGCGATTTGTCGTTATGGGGCGTCATTTTATGTGCCAGCAATGTGGCCTGTTGTATAAACGTGTCTCGTTTTGTTCGGTTTCCAACAAATTCAAACCGATGGTTTTATTCTTGAATAATCAACATCATCTGAAGATGTTATAATCATGTAGGAACCCCAGGGTTGAGACTTTGTAAAATTTTCTGGTCGCCCAACTTTAAAAAGTTAGTCGACCGGCGCAATTTTTGCAAAATTTGTCTAGCCCGCCTCACATGAAAAAACAACAACAAAATGGTGTTAAAATAATCAACAGTATTTACCTGAAAATACTCAGAAAAAAGTTAGTGGCCACTCGGGCGACCAACTCAAAAAAGTTGGTCGTCCGAGCCAAAAGTTGGTCGCCACGGGCGACCGCGAAATCTCAACCCTGAACCCACTGGTAAACCAAGTTCCTCACTAGATGAAGAGCCGAATAGCTATCAGCCAGGCAACAAGACAGAGAGCAAGGTAACAAGCCGGATAGCTAGGCATCGGAGCGAGTATAGAGACAACAAGCGGGTAGCCAAGCAGCCAGGTGTAGCTTCACGTACCAAAGGATAGCTAGACAATATGTCAAAAAGCTAGACAACTATCCGAATAGCTAGACAACAAGCCAGAAAGCTGAGCAATAAACCGGATGGATAACTAGGCAATAAGCCGGGTAGTAATCAGTTAAGGGGAAAGCTACATAGCAAGCCGGATAGTTAAAGAAAAAGCCCGATAGTAGCCAGTATGCCAGACAGCTAGCCAAAAAGCCAGGAAAGTATACGACAAGCCGGATAGTTCGAAAACAAGCCGGATAGCTAATCAGTAGATCAGATAGCTAAGTAACAGCTAGACAACTGACCGAATTGCCAAACAACAAGCCGGATAACTAGGGTACCAGTGGAGTTTACATACAAGTATCGGTTAACCGTCTAACAGGTGATGATATTCAGTGACTTAAAAAAAAGTTTGAAAAAAATGTGTATGCGACAGAACCTTGTGCATCCGTCATTGCATTCAATAGATATACACTAAAATAAAAATACCGGATGTAGCGTTTTTATGCTGGTAAAGCACGGATAAACATAGCTGAAAACTTTGTTCATAAAAACAAAGTATTAGAAAATGATAGATAAAATTTAAGAAAGGCTGAAAACCCCTTAATACCACATCATTAAATTCACAAAAGTAGAAAGAGTTCCTTTGACCCTTTTCAGTGTTTGAGCAGTAAAACCCCGGATGGGGGGGGGGGGGGGTGGGGGGGGGGGTACACTCACATACCAACTGGTTGCCATGCGTGCTAATTTTGAAATAACACCTCTGCCCCATTTTTAACCGAACGCGCATTGAATTTCCGAAGTAGCTTCCTTTTTGTTGAATACGCAGACAACTGAATGAAAATTACCCCCACATTTTTAAAACAAAATTGGCAGAGGGCGCGGACCTCGTCTGACCTAAAAGTTACCCCCATTCTCCAGGCTTTTTTTTTGTGTTTTGTTTTTGGACTTGCATGGTAATACACACTTCATATCGAGTGGACCCGCTGGAATAAAAAAAGCCCTATGACCACTGATTTTTATTTCAAAACGGTCAACTAAATAGAGGACGCGTAGATTACTATAATAATAAAAGAAAATCCTTAACGTATCTATATTTTGATCAACAAAGTTGGCTTCAAAGGATTTCTAGAGATCCGTCAAGTGATATTTTTTTTTAATGCAGCATATGTGCCCACTTTTATGATCTTTTTTCTTCGTTAAAATGCTGTACAGTATGGCATGCTATCTTTCCCCACCCGCCCCCACCTGCACACCCCACCCCCATCTCACGAGTGAAGAGTCCTTGTGTTATATCATCCTCCGGATAGGATTTTAGAGGTTTAGCGGGAGAAGAAAGTCTGGGACACCGAAGTGGGCAGCTGAGCAAATTCCGTAGTGCAGACCTTTTTTCAGCCATCTTTCTTTAGCCGAGGGAAGTGTTCTGGCAGGCTGTCACACAGTGTTGTTAGTTAATTGAGTTGCCTTGCGTGTCTGACCGATAGTGACTACATTGACAGCATCTCATAACATTTGCTTGTTTAAGTTCATTAAGAAAGTGCCACTTGTCTATGAATAATGGATTGCCTCAGCAGTTAACGCTTCGGAGGAAACAGGGCTTCTGCATTTGGTTAATACTTAAAAAAAGGATGATTTTGTTTTCTAAAAAGTAACCTTTATCCTTTGAAAGGAGGAGAGGCTTTCTGATAGCTTTCAGAAAAGCACCCGATACTTTTACGTCATCGGGGTAGCTCTTTATGTCATCACCGACACTTTTTACGTAATCTAGGTCATGCTTTAGGTCATTGAAATCAACCTTTGCGTCAGGGTCATTCTTTACGTCATCAGGGATATCCCTTACGCCATATTTGATATTTTACGTTATCAAGGTCAAATTTTTATATCCAGTTTTTTTTTTTTTTTAATTTTTATTTATTTGTTTATTTTGCGGGGGGGCTGGGGTGGCCACTTTTTGAATGTTTTGGCTGTTGTTCAGCTTTGAGTAATTAGAGATAAGTGGAATGTTTTGACATTAGTGTTATAAAGGGAAACCTTTGCAGTAAGCAATTGGTGGCGCGTATTCCGCGTGCTTTGCGCGCTTTTGGCCACCCTCGCAACACGCTTTTGAAAGGACAGCCCGTACCCTGGTACGCGTTTATAGTTCCAGGTGCGCCTTTGTAGAAGAAAGAGTTTTCGGTTTTACCTAAATTAGTTTGCGCTTATATATGCGGTATTCGCATCGGTCCAAGCCAACAGATTTAATAAATTAAATGGCAGTTCGTTCGACGTTCGTACGAAATGCCACCTAGAACAAATGCCACCGGATCTAACTGCCACCGGTTTTTTTTTTTTTTTTTTTTTTTTTTTTTTTTTGGCATTGTATGCTCAAATGCCGCGCGGAGAAAGTGCCACATTTAATAAATTCAGCCTCCTGCCCTCTAATTATCCCCCGTGAAACGGAGGGATATAGGTTTGAGATTGTCCGTCTGTCTGTCCGTCTGTCCGTCTGTCCGTCCGTCCGTCCCCTCTTCAAGCTAAGGACTTTGTGGACACCACTTCTATATCAACGAAGCATAATTCAGCTTTCATATTTCATACAGGCAAAATATAGGGTATAAAGATGTGCAACGTCAAGGTTTCAGTTTGATCGAAGCAAAATTGACAAATTGACAGGCTTTTGAAAATCGTCGAAAATAGACATATGTGCACATGTATAGGACTTTGTGGACACCACTTCTATATCAACGAAGCATAATTCAGCTTTCATATTTCATACAGGCAAAATATAGGGTATAAAGATGTGCAACGTCAAGGTTTCAGTTTGATCGAAGCAAAATTGACAAATTGACAGGCTTTTGAAAATCGTCGAAAATAGACATGTGCACATGTATAGGACTTTGTGGACACCACTTCTATATCAACGAAGCATAATTCAGCTTTCATATTTCATATAGGCAAAATATAGGGTATAAAGATGTGCAACGTTAAGGTTTCAGTTTGATCGAAGCAAAATTGACAAATTGACAGGCTTTTGAAAATCGTCGAAAATAGACATATGTGCACATGTATAGGACTTTGTGGACACCACTTCTATATCAACGAAGCATAATTCAGCTTTCATATTTCATATAGGCAACATATAGGGTATAAAGATGTGCAACGTCAAGGTTTCAGTTTGATCGAAGCAAAATTGACAAAATGACAGGCTTTTAAAAATCGTCACAAATCGACATATATGCAAACGGAGTGGACTTCAAGGAAGGGTGTCCAGTTTCCTGTCAATGGTAATCCATTAGCTTAGATATTGCATAGGGGTAATATTTAGGGTTTCACGGGGGATATTGCTGCTCTCTGACAGCATCTAGTTTTAATTTCACAATTTTTTTCGTTTCGGTTTTTCTAAGCGCTGTTGTACCGAAGATATTCAACACAATTGTAATTCTCTCATTTTAGAGAGAGAGAGAGAGAGAGAGAGAGAGAGAGAGAGAGAGAGAGAGAGAGATACTGGTGGAGGTTAACTGGGAGAGAAATTATTGTTGCTTTTAGCTTGACGTAGTTAAGGAGTTCTTTGATGTGCCGTTGGATGGATACATTGTTTGTGCAAGGCTTGAAGTTTGCAGCGGGTGGGGGAGGGGGAGGAGAGTAGGGAGTGTAAATAAACACGCCAGTTGTTGAGCACTTGTTTCCCTCGCGTAACGAGATCACTCAAAGCCACTAAGAGCTACCTGTCAGTCACAAGTGCTCAACACGTCTGTTACGTCACAAGTGCACACCTGTCTGTTACGTCACGTTTCGTGAAAGAAATCAGTGACAGAAAGAGAGAACAAATGGGTTCGATGTTACAGATTTCAGCTGTTTTATGTAGCTAAAAAATACAGATGAATAGAAAGCTAGCTCTTTAGCACCAGGAACGATCACAAACTTCGAAAGGTTTAACTTGGTACAGGCGAAATATACACAGGAATAAAAACCGGCTTCGTAGCTTGTTGAAGTAGAGAGAGCCTGCAGGATTTTTTTCTGATGGTCTGTGCTATTTCAGTAAGCCCTGGGTATGAGAACCAAGGTAATTTTTTCTGACCCTCAAAGGAAATCAAACTGGCTTGGCAGACTACGTTCACGCAAGTACATGAAATACATTTTAACCGTGCGAAAATACTACAGTGGCATTGTAAGTGTTCCTTCCTTTTTTTGCGGCGGAACCCCTTTTGTGGTGGACACTCTTTGGTGACTGGCGATCCCTTGTGACAGACATTCTTATGGGGCGGACACTAATTTGTGGCTGACACTGTTATGTCGCGGGCACGCTGGTCAGGCGGACATTTACATGTGACAGTCACCTCCATACGATATTACTGTGAGGCCGACGCTTGTGTATGGCGTGCATTTTAAATAAATGGTGTGGGCACTTCTTTGTGGTGGCCACACCTGTGTGGCGGGGCATTGTATGTGGCGGACATGTGTGTGCGAAACACTTTTATGTGGAGGACGCTTGTATGTGATGACACTCTGGTGTGGCTGACAATTGTATGTGGCATACACTTGTTTGCGGCCGACATTTCAGTGGTTTTGACACTTTGTTTGGCGGACATTTCAGTGGTGTTGGCACTTGGGTGTGGTGGACATTTTAGTGGTGTTAGCACTTGTTAGCACTGATGGACTTGTTAGCACTGATGGACATTTCAGTGGTGTTAGCACTTGTGTGTGGCAGACATTTCAGTGGTGTTGGCACTTGTGTGTGGTGGACATTTGAGTAGTGTAATCCTTGATGACATCACGAGTGGGGAAGTTATGCCTGGCTGTGACGATCGTAACCCAAATACCAAAACACTCATAGATTTTGTACCAGGCATCTGAAGCGAAAAAGTCTATCATTTGAACTTTAGCCAGACCTTGCAAAAAAAAAAAAAATGCAGAGAAGTCATCCATTTTCATATTTTAAGGCTGGTTAATGTACTGCCAGCGTCGTCTTGGTGATGGCGAGACCCTGAAGGGCGTTATCCGGAAAAGGAAACAGAAACGAAATGGGGAATCGCAGAAGTTGTCACTGCTCATTGCCGACTTCTGTTTAATCCACAGTTACGGGAAACCATATTATTATTATTTTTTTTTTGGGGGGGGGGGGGTGGGGGTGGATAGAGGGGGTGGATATCCAGAGAGTTGGAGTCACCCGGGACTTTTATCGCAACTCAAATTGCGAAGATATTGGGCGATGTGTGTTAAAAAAACGGCGGCCATTTCCAAATCCAGGCTATCCCCCTCCCCCGCTCCACTAAACACACCCCCTTTGGCATTCCTCCACAGTTGATATTGCATGGAAAATTCCACAGGAGAGAAAAACAAGTCACAATTTTGTGAGTTCGTAGGGGGGCCAATAATAAGTGAACGTACTTCTTGATGTTTGCTAGGTGTTGGAAAGGGGGCAAGGTAGAGGGAGGGGGGAGGTTTACCCATTCATCTCGTGCCGCCGTGCTCTTCTGTAAGTCGCCAGTAATTGACTGATGTCAATTAACACTAATTGAGTAACGCTGTGATGATGATCTTGACAGACCTACTGCCTCTTTCATCTCCTCCTCTCTCGACGTTAGTGCTATTAAATAGGTTGCTATAATTCTTTGCTTACTGTCAAAAAAAAAGGAAAGAAAAAAAAATGGATGAAATGGAAGAGCTGAGGCTTGTAAAATACGAAGAATTATTTTTTCATCCCGCGAAACGGGAATTGCAGCGACTGCTGTTTGGTGGGTTGATGTAGGCAAGATGTAGACAAGAAGTCGGCATGCGAAACCCGTCAAGTCACACAAAGAAATTCGATCCCATCGCCTTTTTTCTCAACATATGCCTCAGAGTTTTGTAAAAACCGTTTTCCATACGTTTGCTCGGTTTGCCGTGAAATTTTCTCTGTTGATTATCTGATAGTGTTTTATTATCCCCCGTGTATATATATTTTACATGTGCAACGTCGCATTATTTTTGAAATCGACCAAAAAATGTCAATAATACGACTTGTCAAAAATGTAAATTTATTGAAACTTATTTGCACTTAGATAGATTTTGTCCAGGCGAGTTCTCCGAAACTATTCGATCCAGCGTTCTTAAATTTTATGCAGTGAAAATATAGATATTGTAGATATGCAACACAATTGCGAATGTGTTGACCTAAAAGTCAACATTTTCGTACCAGTCAGTAATATTTGATGATCCGAAATAAGTCAGTATCTATTAAATGTTGCCTCAAACAATTTAATGTCAATTTATGCGTGATTTTAGACTGGATAAGCCGATTCCGGGAGTAGCTGCAATCATGACATTTCCAAGATGGCGAGGATCGTGCACGTGATGTAGTCTCAGGGGAACACGTGCCTTAAGACAAAGCACAACAATGGCCACGTGTGATTATGACGTGGCACACCACCATAGGCATGGCATATTGTACAAAATAGCGCACATGTCCCTGTACAAGCTCGTCGCCATTCTGTTCCTCATCTTCATTATTGTTAGTTTAATTGCGCACAGTTTTCTAACGGGATTAGAAAACATGCATCATAGCGACTCGCCGCACAACCGCCGACCGAAAATGATACGCGAGATTGGGAGTAGTTTCAGCTCTCCGGATCTTCAGATCCAGATTGAGGAACTAAAACGGATCAAGGCATCTGTGAATAATGAGCTGCGTGATCTGGAATCCAAGCGCCAAAAATTGAAAAATGAAATCAATAATTACACGGATCATGTTGCTCTAATCACGAGGGAATATGACAAATCTGTGAATGAGCTAGAACAGTTACGGATAAGCGTAGAGCAAAAGAAAATGGAGAGATTGGATTTAGATAAGCATTATACGCCCAAGTTAAGCATGCCCAAGCGACTGCTGCCTAATGCTATTCCAGAAAGCGACGTTCCGGTGTCGGGATCGCCGTTTTACTGCCGGTTACATAACTGTTTCGATTTTGCGCGCTGTTCGTTGACGTCACAGTTTCCTGTGTACGTATACAACGTGTCGAAACATACGTTCTCTGACAGCGATGCGGAGTCGTTTATAAAGACGTCAGTCACATATGCATTTAATTCTAGTCCATACACAACCAAAGACCCGGCTGTAGCCTGTATATATGTCGTTCTTGTAGACTACCAGAGCGTTCTTAACCCGCAAAAGAAGGAAGAATTAAAGTTACATTTGTATGGTTTGCCGTTCTGGGGTAGCGATGGTCGTAATCACGTGTTACTCAATTTAGCCCGTAGCTATAGCAACTGTGACGTCTTTGAAGGCGTGGACATTGGCCGAGCTATGGTCGGACATGCATCGTTTCTGGATGCAACCTATCGGAGGGATTTTGACGTGATTCTCCCGCCGTCGCTAGGCAACAGTCATGGTGACGTATGGGATCAGTTACAGCCCCTCGTGCCCGCCAAGCGAAAGCATTTACTCTCATTTCAAGGCGAAATGCCTTTCCTTAGTCAGAACCTCAAGTCAACATCATTACAAAATGCAGAAAATAGTCGTGAGTTAGAAAACCAGAACTCAGTCAAAAACAGTGATAGAAAACAAAATATGGAAAGTCATTTTCATAAAAGACAACTGAAAAATATACCCAGTGAGGGCAGAACTACGAATATAGCACAAACAGTTAAATATTTAGTAGAATTTGAAAGAGCCATAATACAGACTTTGAAAACAATGCAAACAGATTATCCCATGGATAACTTCAACTTCCGCTTCACATGTGATCACGTGGTGCTTGGCGGGATCAGCGCGGAGTGGTCGCTATGCGGACCAGATTCAGAGAGACACGCGGTGTTGGGAGAGTCGACGTTTGCGCTGATTGTGGCGCCGCTGAATATGTCCGTCATCTCGACGACCGCGCTGCAGGTTCGTATCTACGAGGCCCTACGCGCTGGCGCCATCCCCGTCCTTCTCGGTAACTACGCGCGCCTGCCGTTCGACGACCTGTTGCCATGGCGACGTGCCGCGATTGTTCTACCGAAAGCACGCGTCACGGAGCTGCACTTCCTGTTGCGCTCTCTCGCCGACGCTGACGTGCTTGAGCTGCGGCGCCAGGGGCGCCTCATCTGGGAGCATCATCTAGCGACGACGCAGCGCCTCATAGACACGCTGTTGGCGGTACTCAGGACGAGGCTGGATATCCCGGCATTCCCCGTTCCGGAAGAGCCCTCACCAAAGGCCTTCAATGATAGCTTTGTGCCCATCACCGAGGAGGTAATCGATCACTTATTAGGTATTCGGTAACTAAATAAGCACACTGTTTATCCCTTCCTGCCCCACCCCTTCCACCCAGTGTGTGATGTGATAAACTGTTTGGACAATATACTTGTCCGATGTTTGTTTGTTTGTTTTGTTTGTTTTGTTTGTTTTTTTTTGTTTTTTTTTTTTTTGTGCCTTACCAGATTCGAGATTCAACTGTTGTACTGTCTTTGATCTATTTTAATGTGAAGAAAAATGTGACAGTGGCTTTTACGCGGGAGAAATGCACAAAATAGCCGATATGTCTCTCTCCCTACCAACCCCCTTCCCCAATCCCCCACCCCCACGCGTCTAATGTTTCACCTGCCTACACTCAGTATTGGACGTAATAGCGACCGTTATTTGCAGATTTTTCATACAATCCCTGTTATTAAGACAGAATAATCAGTACTGTTACACGTAAGACAAGTGCAGCTCGTTGTGCGTTTGGGTTTGCGGGCGAGTTCGAATTCGGATTGGGAACAACCCAAGTTCGAATATAAGTTATATTGAAAACAGGGTCAGTAATACGAATGAATATTGTGAAGTTCTGTTTAAAACAAAACAAAAAAATCCTTTTGTTTTGCCTATTATAAACACATGTTTGGTCGGGCGAACAGACTAAGAGATCCACCGGCCATCAAATCCCGCGCCCTATTTCAAGCACATGCCTGACCCTTCATCTCTTCACCCGCCCATGCAACACCCACCCACCCGTTCCCCACCAGAAAGCTACCTGCCCGATCCTAGACTTTTTCAGCCAGGGATGGCCGGGTAATCGTTATTGCAAAACCCTGAACTTTATCTCATCTTTTCTTCCAAGTTCCGTGAAAAAACGTGCGTTTTTTTATCCAGGTGAACGTGCTGGATATCGCTCAGCCGGAGGGGGATGACTTCCTGGGCGTGGTCGAGAGCCCCTTCCCGTCTCCGCGCTTTACGCGCAACTTCACGCAGGGATTCCGCGACTTCCGCTTGGAGCGTGATCCCTTCCACCTATACCCGGTCACGCCGTTCGACCCCGTACTGCCGAGTGACGCCAAATACAACGGTGTGTATACCTGTCTCTCTGGCTGCATGTCTGTTTATCTTTATGTTTTTCTGTCTGTCTGTTGTCTTGTATCCCGAGCTGTCTGTATGGCTGTCTGTGTATTACTCTCTGACTGACTGACTGTCTGTTGTCCTGTAATGCTTGTCAGTCACTGTCTTCCTGTCAGCCCGTCTCTGTGCCCGCTAGTCTCTCGCTATGCATGCCACTGTCTGTCGGCCTTTCTGTCCCTCTGTATGCCCGTCAGTTTGTCTGTTTGCCTGTCAGTCTCTCTCTGTATGCCTGTCAGTCCCTCTGTGTGCCAGTCAGTCCCTCTGTGTACCTGTCATTCTGTATGCCTGTCAGTTCCTCTGTATACCTGTCGGTCTGTCTCTATGCCTGCCAGTCTCTGTATGCATGTCAATCTGTCTATATGCCTCTCAGTCTCTCTGTGTGCATGTCAGTCTCTTTGTATGTCTTCAAGTTTCTTTGTGTGCCTGTCAGTCTTTCTGTATACCTCTGTTTGCCTGTCACTCCCGTTGTATGCCTGTCAGTCTCTTTCTGCCTTTTTGTCTCTGTCTATGCCCCTCTGTCTCTCTGCGTGTCCGTTTCTCTGTCTGCCTTTCAGTCTGTCTGTATGCCTGTCAGTCTCTCTCTATGCCTGCCAATCTGTCTGTATACCTGTCAGTCCCCTGTATGCCTATCAGTCGGTGTGCCTGTCAGTATCTCTGCCTTTTTGTCTGTGTGTGTGTGTGTCTCTCTCTCTCTCTCTCTCTCTTATTATTATAATTACTATTATTATTCCCAAAGCAAACTGCTTTTCTGCTTAAACATGTACTGTTACTGCAAAGATTGGAAAATTATTAACCTTGTGTGATGAGTATCAAAGAACAAAAAAAAAAAAAAAGACTTACCCAGTTGTGACGTTTCAGACAGGTAATTATAAAAGAATCAAGAAAAAATGTTTTGGAAAAAGCAGTAATTATGGCTGAGAAAGAAGATGCGGTTGCTTAGATACGGAGGTACAACCGAGAAAGAAACCGAACAAGTCCGGAAACGAAGTGAACAAGAAACGAAAAAAATAAAAGAACACAAAATAAATAATTAAAGTTTCGAAGTTTATGGATCTTGGGATCTGCAAAACGGAACACCAGATGTTGTCATACAACAGCGGTGCCTTGAAAAAAGAAGTGCATTACTTGGTCAGCCCTCTAACATGCGGCGAAGGCCTTCAAATGTTGACGCTTTCGCAAAAAAGGAGAATAGTTTGGAGTGCGCATGCTCAGAGGCCGAATTTTTAGGGTCACAGAAGGCGATCAAGTTAAAACGACATAAAAAAAGTGAAATCAACAAAAGTTTGTGTCACTCGGTCGATGAATAGATTTTTCGGCATTTAAATCCTTTTGGTGATATGAGAACATTAATTCATAAATATTTTAAAGTGGTCTTGATACTTTTCACATCGAACTCAATGCGTACTTATTTTCCACTAAAACTGGATGTCCTTTTTTCTACCATCGAGCGTCGAAACTGTGAAGTTGATTATTTTAAACGCCACTGATAAAGTAAGCGCAGCGAGGAAAGGGGAGGGGGTTTGCGGAGAGGATGTGAGAATCTGAAACACCAGGCATGCACAAATGGGTGACGTCACATATTTTGCCTAAGAGGGGGGGGGGGGGGGGGGAGGTGGCGGGGAAGAGGTCGTAGTATTTTTGCTTACATTCTTTAGGTTCATGGTTGTTGCCGGTTACTGGTAAGCCTGGGACATATCACAAGGTGGCCACAAGTCAGGAAAAAAAACGAAAAGCTGGGAAAGATAATTACGAATTTTAATGGCCTACCTGAAACTCTGAGGTGTTTCCGACCCCCCCCCCCCCCCCTCTCCCGGATTGACATAATGAAGCGTTCCCATGCCGCAGAGGATTCATTTTAGTGCCTTGTTTGCCAAGAAATAAAATGTCTAGTGGTTAATGTTCCTAAAACATTTACTATCCTGCCGCATATCATACAGTGATAGATAGCGTGGTGTGGATTATACTGTGCCTTTTCACCTTGATATATAGCCCTGTTATCTATGACTGTGCTGTTATCTGTAACTCAGCTTTATCTAGTAATTATAACGGATAACAGAGCTAAGTACGACAAATATTTATGATCCAATATCGCCCATATTTTGTTTTTTTTTTTTAGTGTGTGTTTTTTTTCCTGTTTTTTTTTTTTTTTGTTTTTTTTTGTTTTTTTGTTTTTGTTTTTTGTTTTTGTTTTTTTTTTCTTGGCCTGACAGTGCGTCATAGACTGCGCACGGGCGTTAGATGCTAGTTTTGAAGACAAAAAGATAACTGAACATAGTCAAAACAGTGTAGCTAGCGCCCAAGCGCTACCGAACCGGGTCTGAGAACTGCCGAAGCACAGCCCGAATAGGGACAGAGCTTTACCGAACCCAGCCCGATTAGTGCCGAAGCGTTAACAAACCCACCCGAACTCGTGCCGGAGCGTTTCCGAATCCACCCAGACTAATGTTCGAGCGTTACCGAACCCACCCCGACTAGTGCCGAGGAGTTACCGAACCGAGCCCGACTAGTGCTAGAGCGTTACTGAACCCACCGTAACTAGTGCCCAAGTATTACCAATTCCAATGCAGAAATGGTACCCTAACGTTACCGAACCCAGCCCGACTAGTACCGAAGCATTACCGAACCATACCAGAACGTCACCAAACACAGGCCGAATAGCTCCCGAGCGTTACTGAAACGAGCCCAAGTGAGACTGAACCGGTATTCTGCAATATTTGTCCATCTGCCCTGACACGTGTACCTGCTACCTTGAAACGTATGCCTGTGATTGGGGCAATGAATAGGTAAAACCATTGGCTCTACGGGTTCAGGGGCATACCTGGCCCGCGGGGATTGAGGCTTGCCCCGCCCCCACTGTCCTGATGAACCTTCACCCAGGTTCCGGTTTTTGTTTATGTGATAAGTCGGCTGTGTTGGGCACAGCGTGGAAGCAACGAAGGGACTTTCCCACGCTAGTCCATCCAGGATAGCGGCTCTTTCCTTTGATGGGAGCTACTTTTAGCATTGCCAGGTTACTTAAAATAAAGAACAATAATTGATGTTTTAAGTTTGTTTGTTTGACATGTTATATATTTCAAGTTCACTCGAAAACATTATGTTCGGGGCCTGGATTGCCCTCCCCGAGAGGTGTCACCCCGTCCCATACCCACCCCGAACTGCGACGGGGTCGCCCAGGGACGGCTGTAGTGCATTGTGGATGGGATGACTGCAGGAGCAATTGAGGTATATGCCAAGACTATTCAAGTTACACATACAATCAGTCGTGGTGAGCGTGTGGTGGGGGAGGTGGGGGGGAGCTTTCCTCCAAAGCCTCTACTAATTGAGGTCAAATAGTTGGCGAATATTTGCTGCAGACGTGGTGTTTTTGCATCCAACAAGTCATCACTTAAAGCGAATCGTCTGCACCATGTGAAGCGAATTGTGGGATGTAGCGTTCATATATCCACTCAAGTTCCACAAACTAAGCGAACGTTTGCTTCATTAGTACTTTAGTGCTGCTTGTATGACACCTGCTTCGAACGTTTTTGACAGAAATTTTAGCCATCCTCCCTCTTATACCTCCCCCCCCCCCTCCCCGGAACCATTGGTTGTTATTCCTTCGCTGTGATATTTTATGCGTAGTTTATCCAGCTTAGCAAGTTCAGGTAATTTTTGCTTAAAATTTTTGCTTTAACCCAATTTAAAGGTCACAATGGTCGCCATCTGGGATTTTCACCTCACAGTTTCTTGTGCATACCATGCCACGAAAAATACTTTATCGATCCCACCCCCATCCCCCATCCCCTGCCATCTCATATCCAAATATGTAAGAATGTTAAACGCCGTTGGCTGAAAGTTACTTATTGCAAAACCGAAGTCAAAACATGGCAGGGGTCAAATCATGGAAGTATTGATTGATTGATTGGTAATCTGTTTCAGGTTCCGGGGCCGCCATCTGGGATTTTCACCTCACAGTTTCGTGCGCATACCATGCCACGAAAAATACTTTATCGATCCCACCCCCATCCCCCATCCCCTGCCATCTCATATCCAAATATGTAAGAATGTTAAACGCCGGTGGCTGAAAGTTACTTATTGCAAAACCGAAGTCAAAACATGGCAGGGGTCAAATCATGGAAGTATTGATTGATTGATTGATTGGCAATCTGTTTCAGGTTCCGGGGCCGCCATCTTGGATTTTCACCTCACAGTTTCTTGTACATACGATGCCACGAAAAGTACTTTACCGGGAGAGGTTAAATCATGGAAGTATTGATTGATTGATTGATTGCCAATCTGTTTCAGGTTCCGGGTTTGGTTTCCGGCCAATCGGAGAAGGCATGGGAGGCGCTGGGAAAGAGTTCAGCGAGAGCCTGGGCGGCAACTGGCCCCGAGAACAGTTCACAAGTTAGTGTGTACGGAGCAGTCTTAGCTCGCATCTGGCTTTGAGAACAGTTCACAAGCTAGTCTGTACGAGGCAGTCTGTTAGTTCTCAACTGGTCCCGAAACAGTTCACAAGTTATTTGTAGGTTTTAGTACTTGGTTGAAGGTGTACTTTGTGTATTTACAGGTTTATATACTCGAGGACACGTGTATTTGAGTACTAGAGGGTAAGAATACTTGAGTATTAGAGGGTTCATTTACTTGATTTTAGGAATACTTGAGTACTTGAGAATTCATGTACTGCGTACTTGAGGTTACTTGTGTACGTGTTGGTTGCAGTCGTGATGCTGACGTTTGAGAGAGAAGCCGTGCTTGTGAACGCCCTGGCGCGACTCAAGGGTCTGCCCCATCTCAATAAGGTGGTCGTGGTGTGGAACAGCCCGAACCCGCCAGCCGATGACTTGCGCTGGCCTGACATCAAAGTGCCCGTCCATGTGAGTAACCCCCTCCCATACAAGGGTGGTCGTGGTGTGGAACAACCCTAACCTACCCGCTGACGACCAAAATTGCCACCAACTTGCCCAAAAGCCAAGGATATAACAAACAAATCGCGCGGTTTATTGTGAAAGATTTACGACCGTACCATTTAGTTGATTGCCCAGAATTTCGAGACCTATTGACTACTTTGGAGCCAAGGTGAGACATACATATTTTTACAATAAAGAAAAAGAGGTTCAAAATGAATTTTTTTGTGACACCCGACTTGTTTTCTTCTTGTTTTGGTGTAGTTTATTTAAATATAGTTTCGTTTCATTGCAACTTTCAGCCAATCACCCCTCCCCCCAAAAAGTAAATATCTGTCTGTTTTTCGCCTATTTGATGTAAAAGTAAAGAATTTAAAACCAATGTTGAAACAGATCTACTTGATATGTTTTGAGGATCAATAAATTTCTAAAATTTGTGTGAATATGCATTCAATTTATGTGTATTTTCAGGTAGCCATCACGTCTGATTCCTGGACAAGCAGAGCAACAGATTCCTACATTACAATTACAGCAACGTTCATAGACGAGAACTGGAGCTTGAAAAACTTCGTTCTTCAAACACGCCCATTGGTTGATAGCCACACTATTGAAAACATTTCAGAGGTGATACAATCGGCAATTGATGAATGGTGTCTTGACAAAAATACCACCTCTCGTGACCGACAATGCAGCAGATATGGTGCGAGCTGTGGCAGTTCTGCAAAGCGATCCTCACATCGGTTGTTATACTCACACTGTAAATGTGGCAGCCCAGAAGTTCTTGAAAATCCCCCAGGTAGCCAGACTGCGAGCACGAATTCGGCGTATTGTAGCTTATTTTCACCGAAGTCCTCTGGTGAAAAAAAAAATTTACAGCAAAAAGCAGAAATACTGAAATTACCGAATCACAGTTTGATTCAAGAGGTGGACACTCGCTGGAACGGTACTCATGATATGGGCCAACGATTTCTTGAGATGCAAGTTGCAGTCTTCGCGGCTATCATAAAAAAAGGGAGTCATTGCGGCACGAGAAAACGAATTAGGCGCTTTGTCTGATGCAGACACGACACTGGCTGGAAACTGCGTTGCATGCTTAGAGCCACTGAAAACAATAACAACATTGTTGTGTACAGAAAAGCTTCAAACCGTATTTATCAAAATGCCGCTACAGAACAAACTGCAGAGTCGCATGCAGCCAAACTCTGATTACCCTCAATTAATCAAAGATTTGAAGGACATTGTTGTGAAAGATTTGAGAGAAAGATATAAACCTCTTCGAGAAGTCTCACTACGCGCTACAGTAGCTGATCCAGGGTTCAAGTCGCTGGCAATTTTACACGAAAACGAGCGTGCCCAGGCTTACGTTGATCTTGCGTCAGAGACGCTTAAGCTATTGAGGCAGTCCAAAGACAATGACAATGTAACCAACGAAGAGAATCCACTCGAGATGGAGAAATGCAAGGAACGGAACGGTGGAAGCATGACCGGTGTGACAGCAAGGATGACAGTGAGCCCAAGGCGAGAAAAAAAAAACTTGAATCGTAGCCAAGTGCCCTAAATATGCTTTTGGATGACATTTTCTTCACAAAAACTGAAATTAAAAAATCCGACACTGATATAATTGCACACGAATTACAAAACTACTGCAACCACGGACCTTAATACTGACCCGTTTGAGTTTTGGAAACGCAATGAATCGGCACTGCCAAATATGGCTAAATTTGCCAAAGCAGTCCTCTGTATACCTGCAGCGAGTGTCCCAAGTGAAAGGGTATTTTCCATGGCAGGGGACATTATGACCTCGCAAAGGTCATCGCTTTCCCGAGAATCTGTGGACATGTTTCTTTTCTTGAAGAAAAATTTGTAAAACTGTGTGAAACTTACATGTGACAGTTGTTTTTTTTTTTTTTTTTTTTTTTTGTTGTTATCAAAGTAATCTGAAATTTTTGAACAGTGATTTGTGTTAGGTGGAAATTGTAGCAGAAACTCATCGCGAACGCAACTGCTGATTTTTACAGAAAATACTGATTTGGATACATAGCAAAACAAATGTCCTGGTTAGGAAATTATACTGACGTTTTTGATGTGATAAATAAAATCCTTCTTTGCCAATAACTTGTCTTATGAAAACCAATTAAAAGCGGTTTTTTTTTGTGTTAAAAAACCGGTTCGAACCGCGGTTCGGTTTTCCGAACCGGTTCACAGCCCTACCACTCACTGCCACCCAAAACAGGCCCAACATAGTACTTCGCACAGCATCCCCTACCTCCTTTCCCCCACTCGTGTGCCAATCCCTCCCCTCCCCCTCCAGTTATCCTGTTCCAGTCCATGCTGTTCCGACCATAACGTACTCATGTAACACACCCTATTGCTTGCCGCGAGTGTTGCCTCCCACGTCTTTCTCAACGATCTGTGAATAACTTTATGACCAATACCCGAGTTGTTATGTTATTGATGAAGGCTGATAAAAATCCCGTTAAACGGGCCTGTAATTCTAATTTCAATAAAATCTGAACTCTGAAGCAAAATTGAAAGAGTGTTTTTTTTTTTTTTTTGGAAAGTATATTTTATCGTTTTCGTGTGCTGCAGGTAGTTAAGACAAAACGGAACAGCTTAAACAACCGCTTTCTGCCGTATGACGTCATAGAAACTGAGGCTGTTCTCTCAATTGATGACGACGCTCACCTTCGCCATGATGAAATTATTTTTGGTTTCAGGTAATTTCATGGTTCTTTTTTTATAAAAAGGAAGAAAAAAAAACTTAAATTTTTTGTCACACAGTAAAAACTAAAAACAAAGAAACGAAAGCGAGATGAATTAAAAATAAACAATAAAAAAAGTTATAAAAAGATCAAAAGAGATTGAGTGTGTAGTATTTAAGAGTTGTTCTTAGGGTGTGGCGGGAAAATCGCGAGCGACTCGTCGGCTTCCCGGGCCGCTACCACGCGTGGGACGCTAAGAGTGACGCCTGGCTCTACAACGCCAACTATTCGTGCGAGCTCTCGATGGTCCTCACCGGGGCTGCCTTCTTCCATAAGGTATACTCACTGCTTTCCTCATTGGCCTCCATCGTAGATTTTCACTCGAAAATTACTTTTTTACACCACAAATCAATAACTCCTTGACGCATTATAACCCAATTTTAGACTGTTGGAATCTATAAAAAGGTCGAAAGTGACCATGTTTAATTTTTCACTACAGTTTTTTGAAAACTGATGATTAGCTTAACGCATCGTCGCAAAATTGCAGAAAATGGTGCAGAAATAAGGTCATATTTTTCTTCAACCATTAAACTAGAGAACATAGACAACCCTCGCAAATATATATTAGACCATTGATTTGGAGAAAAAGTGTGGTCACGAGATCGCATTGGCGCATTCTATATTATATCGCAGTGAAAATAGAGTAAAAACATCAGTGTTTTGGTTGTTTTCAGTAGTACATTGCGGGTTTCAGCATTCAATTGTACAATGCGGGATTACATGATGTGTTATAGCATTATGCGTGTATTCAAATATTGCATCATCTGTTTCAGTATTACGCGTATCTGTACAGTTACGTACAACCTCAGGCTATACGAGATCTCGTGGACGAATATCTCAACTGTGAAGATCTGGCCATGAATTTTCTCGTATCCCACGTGACCAGAAAAGCACCAATCAAAGTAAGGAAATGATTTGTCTTGGTGTTGGGGAGGAGGGAATTTGAGAGTTTCATGTAAACTTATTGAAGCAAACTCAGAAGTTTTGAGTTGTAAATGAAAAATAAATAAAATAACTTAAAAACAGAAAATAATAACTAAGTCTTATGCACTTTATAAATGATGACAGGAAGCTGACTCCTTTAGTGTATGTTGTGTGTGATTGGTCATGTGACTGGATGTGTGAGTGGCGTGTGATCTGCCATCTCACTGGTCATGTGACTAGTTAAGTGATTGGTCATATGACCGGAGGTGTAACTGACCATGTGATACGTCATGTGATTGGTTGAGTGACTTGCCGTGTGATTGGTCGGTTTTGCAGGTAACGTCACGCTGGACGTTCCGCTGCCCGGGCTGCCCGGCTGCGCTGTCGGTGGACGAGGAACACTTCGCCGAGCGCCATCGCTGCGTCAACTTCTTCGCCCGCGTCTACGGCTACATGCCGCTGCTGCACACGCAGTTCCGCGCCGACTCCGTCCTCTTTAAGACGCGCATTCCGCATGAGAAGCAGAAGTGCTTCAAGTACATCTAAGTGACTGCAAGAGGGGAGGGAGGTCACTCCCGCTCCAACCCCAACACCCCCCCTCTATCCCCGATGTGTGCATATAAGTGACTGGGATGAGGGGAGGGAGGTCACTCTCATCCGCGCGATGTGCACATAAGCGATTGGGTGAGGAGAGAAAGGTAGCGAGTTGCCACCCCTGTTCCACCGCTCCAACCCTCCTCTCCCCGTGATGGGACGAAAATTCTGGGTGTCTGGGTGAGGATAGCGGAAGACGGGGTCCCCCCTTCTCCCCTCCCTCCATAATTTTCTCGACTCCCCCCCCCCCCCCCCTACCCCTCACACGTTATATGAAGAAATTCTTGAAGAGCTTAACTTTCTCCGATGGTTAACTGGAACGTGTGGGGTTGAGGGGGGAGGGGGAAGGGGGGCGGTAGCGGCATCTTAAATCACAAAGGCTTTTATATATATTTTTCTTTCTTGGGGCAGTTGGAGGAAATCCCTTGTTTTCATGTGAAGAAGTCGTACATTTTCACCACTGCCGTAACATCGTTCCTGCATTGAGCAAGCCATGCGGGTCATGGCCTTGTAGTGTGTGCAGATAGATTCCACACCTTAGATCGAGTGGTCTGTAGACTCCCCACCTGTGGTCAAGGCAGCGGAGTGTAGATTCTAAATCGTTAGGTTGCAGCATTTCGATATCACTTCGCGAAGTGCATTGATGCGTGCAGATTCTACATCGCGTGTCGCTTGACCATAATATAGAGATGCACCTCTGATAGCACGTGGATTCCACCACAAAACCCTCACTAGCATATTCCGGTGTTGCTGTACGTAGATTCCGCGATATTCACCAGTAAAGAGATGTTGCACATTGTATAGCAAATAAGTACTATCGAGTCAGTTGCTTCCGATGACTTTGGACATTCTTGTTGCATAATGGTAAAAATTTGATTATTTCCGAGTCATTTAGTTCTTAGATTTTATATGCAAATTGCAAAGCTCTCATATATAACAAAGGTCTTAATTAAATGTCTTGTTTTTTATGTGTGCGTGTGTGTGTGTGTTTTTTTTTTTTTTTTGTGTGTTTTTTTTGTTTTTTTTTTGTTTTTTTTTTGGCTTAAGTCAGAATCCACAGAGAATGTGTTCATCTGTTACGGTCTGAACGTGTTGGAGCTAGGATGTGTCAGGACGTTCGTGTGTTCTGTGTAAATAACGCGCTTCTGTCCACGCCTTTGCTGTTCTTCTTTATATGTATACATGTTGCAACTTTGTGACACCCCTCCCCCTGTGCCCCCTCTCCCCACCTCCCTTCCCCCTCCGCCCTCGTTCGCAGAATTATAGGGCCACCATTTGGCTGTGGCAGCAGTTTTCGAAGAGACAGAAGTCGTTCTGCCCCGCCTTCCCACCCCACCCCACGTCTTTGCGTATTTTATGTATGATCCCTAGTTTATTCCCCACAGGTGGAACCTGTGGAGAACACGATAACTTAACAAAATCCTGCAAGGATTTTAATGAAACTTGCTAGATAGCTTCTATGGGAACAAACACAGATCGGTATTGTAAATGGGCCAGGTTCGTCCAAGGAAAATGTAGCAGCTTGACTTAGACAATTTCAGCTCTTTGTTGATTATTGTTAACACGATATCTCAAGTACAACTGCAAGGATTTTAATGAAACTTGATGTGTAGCTTCTATGGGCACTAAATAGGATCGGTATTGTAAATGGGTTACGTTGACCGAAGGAAAATGAGCCAAATGGACTTTGAAATTTACCAAATCCAGGAAGTTATTCAGCATCGGAAAGAGTTTGTTAACACGATATCTCAAGAACAACTGGAGGGATTTTAATAAAACGTGGTATGTAGCTTCTATGGGAACAAACACAGATCGGTATTGTAAATGTGCCAGGTTCGTCCAAGGAAAATGCACCAACTGGACTTAGAAAATTTCAGCTCTTGATTGACTATTGATGACCATGTTTAACTGATGGGGGGGGGGAGCCTGTGGGGAATATGTGGGCTATGCACACTGCTCTAGTTGCTTTTTGCGTGGCTGGTTTCGTGTTGGATCGGACCCGGTGTGTTTTCAGTTGCGTTTCTATGTACCGAACCAGCTGTGACTCCATGGACGCGTAAGTTGAGGTTTCCATGGCAACATCTGGAGTCAGAGTGATTCCTCTGTTTGTGTCTTACCGCTGTCCTCTTAGATCTGTCTGTTATGTAGAAGTATAGAGTTGAGTGATACATGAAAAAGTAGTTCCTGACTTTTTGAGTCCTGTTATGGGGGAATCCACAGCCCTGGTATCCACAAAAGTTAGCTAAGCACCGCATATGTGAGATCAGCTGATTTACCATACGTTTTAACAAGAATGTTTTTATACAAAAGCAAAATTTATTATTAATTTTCTCAAGTTCTGTTTGCTGTGTATTGCCATTTTAACATTTAATGCTAATTTTTGATATCAAAATATAATTAAAGATATCAGTAAATCAATGTAGATTTCATTAATTTACATTTTGCTGTCAGTAATGGTATTTTTGATGGCAAAAATTTATTTTTGAGATAAAAAAATCTATTTTACAAACTTAAAAAATCTTAAAGGAGTCATTCATTTATATAAATTTAATAAATTAAATAATAAAAGAAAGATTCTATATACATGGACCAGTCATTATTTCATTCATAGATGTTTGCCTCAGAATTATGAAACATAAAAACTAGACTGATATTTTGACATCAAAAATTAATTTTTGAGATCAAAAAGTTATTTGTAGATTTCAAAATATAAATTAAAAAATCACAGATATCACGTTTCACTCATTTCGAGTAATTTACAAATTATTCTGGAAATGTGTTTTTTTTGTTTTTTTTTTATTTTCTCTTTCAATGCGTCCCTACACTGACAGCTGCAGTTTCTTTTAAATATAAATAAAGAGAGCAAAAATTAATTCTTGATATCAAAAAAAATATTTTTGAGATCAAAAATTAAGTCTTGATTTCAATAATTTGCTATTAATTGTGGAAATGGCATTCCATAGTTTGCTACCCGAGGAGAAGTTACCTGTAGTTACTTCTGTAAGTACCGTTCCAAAAGGTATGCAGCATAAAAAAGTATTATACGTAGAAGTTGGCTGCTGGCCAAAAATGGTCTTAGGAGAAATAAGCACTTATTCGGGCTTCGTCAGATTGTAATGAAGCTTAGGAATTTCAACGCATTTATAAATGGCGTCTTTAGTTTGTGCATAATTATGGCGACGGACGAGTCCTAGTGTTAGATTTTGTGTAATCAGTCAAGTATTTGGTCAAATAGGTGACTTAGTTTGTTCATGAATGGAATTAAAAAAAAAGCTACAAAAGAAAAACATTGTAATATTTTGGAAATAATTCCAGTGTTGTCAGTCACAGGCTGTGTGTGGGTGATGAGGTGTACGGTGAACCGAATGGATGGGTTTGTGGTTAATAGGCTCCGTGGATGTTAGGGTGGAGGTGGGGGGCGAAGGGAGTGTTTGTGCGTTGCCTTTTCCACAGATGTCTCTATTTTGCTTAAGAGATGTGCAATGTGAAATGTAAGTTCTGCGGAGGTCAGAATGTGAGGAGGGGGTGGGGGGGGGGGGGGTCGAGGGAAGTGTAATGCGTTCCCTTTTCTACACGTATCAAAATTTTGCCCAGAGTATGTTCGAACTTTGCTGATCAGAAGCGAATGCTGCTTCCAACTTTTTGGGTATTAATATTTTATATTAAAGTGAAACAGACAAATGATTAATAAACTTATTTCATAAATTTACAAAAATTTGTAGATTCGTACTGCTCGGAACACAACTTTTCGGATTATTCCGTTGTTGTAAAACAGTTGACCTCTGAGCAAATGTACCTGGCATGTATAAATGGAGAGCGAATGGATTTTTTAAAAAGTAGTCCCTCTCTTTACGGTTACTATTATCGCGGAATCCCCAGTGGGTCTGCGGAGTAAAAAGGCGTTATACACAACAGACCGAACCGCCGTAGAGGTTCGCTGTTGGACAAAACGGATTAATGAGACAAACCGGTATCTCTTTGCGATGAGGAGAGGCAGAATAACCCGGCCAGTGTAGGAGGGAATATTATACTGAGATGTGTCATTATTTACACATTATACCACCGAAGTATAAAAGAAAAAGGCCACACTCTGGTGTTTGGAGAAAACCAATATATTTGGGAACAGGGCCAAACCACTCCGGACTAATCCCCCTCCCCGACCCGGCTCGGAGGGATTTGGTCTCTGGGGGGGGGGGGGTAGGGGGTTCGGTTCTAGACCCATTTTATATTTACAAAAATATCGACTCTGGGGGTTTCTTCCCAAATACCGTCAAATCCGGAACAACGGATAGGTACGACTCCGGTAGCCCACTTCTTCGAACTAGCCAGATAGTCTAGTGAGATCATTTATGTAATCACCACAATTAAAGCATTTAACTTGATAGAAGTATTAATTGCAATTCCATTCAAAGCCATTCAGGGTACAATGAATTGCAATTGATTGAAAAACACAAGAAATGCAATTATATTCAAGCTATGTAAATTGCAATTGAATTATGTATCTCCCCAAAGGAAGGCATATATAGCTTTTGGTGTGTCCGTCCGTCTGTCCGCAGCGAGTTGGGTGAGTTCTCAGAAACTAACGAGCCAATTCTCTCAAAACTTGTATGCATGTTTGGGGGCACATATCCACATGATGCCCATGTTATTTTTTTTCGTTCCTCCAAAAATTCTATTTTTGGCGAATTTTAGAACTTAAGGGGGGTTTTGAACACGTTTTTGCTTTGTGCAGGCGATAGCGCTCAATAACTCGAAAACTAATGAACCTAGCGCTTCGGCACAAAGTACATTATGAGACTACTTTTAAGCAATGATTTATTTTGGCACGCCAAAGTTGTACCTATGACGTCATCATTTACGAGTTATGACGTCACTTATGTGTGAAGCTCAATAACTCCAAAACTAATGAACCTACAACACAAATTTATTAGTCGGGGGTGTTGGCTCGAGGGGTATGGTTCCGGGGGGGGGGGGTGGCACGGGAAGTTTGTCTCGGGGGCTTTGGTCGGTATCTGGGGGGGGGGGGTTCGGTCCTGGACTCCTTATTTTCCGTTGTATATCCATTCTTTGTATTGACATGTACATATTGACGGGGCCGAGCCATTATGATCGGGCGGGTGCTGCGAACGCTGGGTATGAAGGGCAGAGGTGGGGCGAGGAGATTCGATTTCCCATGGCTGTGTCACAGTGACAGTGCTGGCGCTTTGCTTGCGGCTGACCGCCTGCAGGTGATGTATGGGGAGGAGCGCTGATCACTGGTCCACACACAGCCACGAATGAGGCGGCCTATGTGCGTTCTCTAAACCCCCGACCGTCTCCATGTGGCATATCATGATCAAACATTACGTCTTTACAAAAGAGCATCAGAAAAAAAATCAAATAAAACTAAACCGAAGTCAGCTCATGTCCGTCTATCCGTCATCGCTTTTTTGTACACGCTGTATCTTCGGTTCTATTGGTCGTAGAGCATTAATAGTTAGCTTAAATGAAAGGTCTCGACCTGTAGATGCGCCTTTTGGTACTTTTGGTCAGATTCGGTCGTCCGGAAGTGGTCAAATTGACCAAAATGGGCGATAATAAGGGTTTTAAGGAAATAAGCTTGTACACGCTATATCTATGGTTCTATTAGTCGTAGAACATTAAGAATATGCTCAAATGAAAGGTTTCGACCTGTAGATGTGTCTTTTGGCACATTTGGTCAGATTCGATCACTCGGAAGTGGTCAGAATGACCAAAACATGCGATAATTAGACTTTTTTTGGGAAATTAAGCTTGTACATGCTATATGAACGGTTCTATTGAACGTAAAGCATTGATGTTAGGTTCAAATGAAAGGGCTCGACCTCAAGATGTGCCTTTTGGTCAGATTCAGTCATCCGGAAGTGGTCAAATTGACCAAAATGGGCGATAATTGGCGTTTTAGGGAAATAAGCTTGTACACGCTATGTCTTTGGTTCTATTAGTCGTAGAACATTGCGAATAGGCTCAAATGAAAGGTCTCGACATGTAGATACGCCTTTTGGTACATTTGGTCAAATTCAGTCACCCGGAAGTGGTCAAAAATTGACTTTATACCCCTTTGAATTTGGGGGGCGGTTGGGGCCTGCTCGTGTTTCACAAATACTTACTTGTTTCTACATTTCAATAGTAATAAAGCAGCTGATGAATGCAAGACATAAAACAAACCAGTGCAGTGTTATACTTGATTTATTCCTGCTTATCTTTAGTAACGTACACAAAAAAATTCTCATGTGCTCTGCGCTTTTCTCAGTCATCAGCTTGTCATTGTTTGAAGATAAAATCGTTGGCGTGACTTCAGCACGTTCTATTGCATTGTGCACAGTTACAACACGGATGTGGTAAAAACTACATCATTAAGCAATTTAACTTCTCTCAGTGTGAAGACAGTGTGCAGGATGGGGTAGGGGGACGGGGGGTGAGAGGAAAGAAAGCGGAGTGACGTGGGGGGGGGAGACCCTGAGGCTGTATTCGTGATAATGCACCAGTCTCAGTATGTATGTGATAGATTTGCTTCAAGCATAACCGCAACCGTTGTGTGAACCATGACAGTTAACTGCGCAACTAAAGCGTGGCGCGGAACAGTCACCAAGTTGCTAGGAAACCGCTGCAAGAGGCTCTGGTTTCTTGGCGAGCTTTTCACGGAGAAGTACTTTGTGTATGAATTGGCTTTCCGCTTCCTTTGACGTGTCCACCAGAGTCAAACACACGAACTCCTTGTCCTAAAATGTAGATATGTCTTGTATATACCGTGCAGTGCAGTCCATTTTACGAGTGAGAATGGTCATCTATGAGACATATATATGACGTTCACTTGGGGGGCATGGTTGACTGATTAGCTGTTACATGTTTGAGATTGTCCTCATGTGACTTTTTTATGAAGATTGTGCCTATTTCTCCTATATATGAGCGATAACGCTCACAGACGACAAGAAATATGCATAATATTGCTTACCAAAGTAGGAAGTATTGTACTGAATTGGCTCACCTGTGAGGCGTGTATAAATGCAGTTAGTGTCTGTTCTACTATTAAGTCACTGAAGCGGTTGCATGCCTCATCAGACCAGTTCTCCTCAATGCTCTCCACACCTGGAACATTAACATCAGAAATGCAGTAATTATTCACCGGCTCAAGAACTCGGCTGCAAAACTATTTTGAAGAAGGAACGAAAGACGAAAAACAGAAAGAAAACAGTGTTTTTATATACTGATTTTTTTTTCATATAATATTGCACATTTCCCTAATCTCTTGCGGATCGCAGAAGAGTAAATTTTTGTGCCATTTGATAGTTTTGGGTCAAATCATCCAATCGCCTGGTGCAGGAGCAAAACACTCCTGTAAAATGTCAGCGCAATTTTGCAAATCTTAAGACGAACCAGTTGCCAGGCGACTCACCCGCCAGCCTGGCTTTGATTGCCTGGAAAGGTAGTAACTGGAAGCATGACGTCAGCACACGAAGACAGCTGATCGGCATGACGGTGAAGTCTCCGTAGTCCACGAAGTGAATAGCGACCTAACGACATAATAGATTAAGATATTCATGATTGTGTTCTCTCGTTATCGCCATCGTTCTTCCACGGAGACCTCCCTGTTCAAAGAGTATCCCCCCTGGTTTTCACTCGGAGATGGATCATTTGAAGGCTTTTTCTTACTTTAAGCAGTTTCTTTTGAACAGCTTACAATGCTACTGTTCTGACAGTTTTTATACCCCAAACACAACTTCGAAAAACAGCCATGTAATTCTTAGAGTCAATAGACAAAGTGCTTACTTGATTAAATATAACTTTCTTGACAACGACACGGTACCATAGCTTGTCATGGAGGCCCGCGTAGAGCTGTCCTTCATCCAAGCACTCCCTGCTCACCTGGTAATCCACCTGCCAAAATTTAATTTTGTAAAATATACCATTTCAGTCATCGTTTGTAAACAGAAGTCGGATTTCATATAAAATATATTCCCATCAAAGATTATACCTGTAACGCTGCAACTGTATCACTCTGCATATAAAGCTCAGAGCTGTTGAAAGAACATTACGACACGGATTATGTATCGCTAATATTTATGCTGATGGCATGGCAGGACATGTGCATTGATCTCTCGTTTCTCTTCCATACTCCATCCTTGCTGGTGGCAGACTGTGCCAAGAACTCGTTGCGGAACGTATAGGACTCCCCTAGTACCAGTGTTCGTTGTAAATCACAAGCACGACTTCTATTCCAGCTCTCGCAGCTCTTCGATACGATATGTGGGTAGCAGATTGTGACAAGGACTCGCCTCATGACAGTGCTCGTTGTAGAACACGTACATCGCTTCCGTCGGCTCACGTAGCTCTTCCATACTATGTGTGGGTGGCGGATTGTGTCAAAGACTCACCGTAAGACTAATTGTTGTAGAACACGTGCATGGCTTCCGTAGGCGTACGTAGCTCTCCCTAGTATGTGTGGGAGGCCGATTGTGTCAAGGACTCACCTCATGAGAGTGCTCGTTGTAGAACACGTACATAGCTTCCGTCAGCTCTCTTAGCTCCTCCATACTGGCTTGTGGAATGCACTGAAAACCATTTATAGCACGCTTCAACCAACTGAGACATGGAGAAAATTGAAAGATAGAGGGCCAAATCAAGATGCGAAAGGGGCCGATATCGGGGTGAAGGTTGTAATGGTGGAGTGGGGTGTTCATGGTGATGGGGGCAACTCATGCAGTTGTTTTGAATTACAAATGGTCATTTGTAATTCGGCGGATAAGATATCGAATGCCAAAGAGAAGTTTACGGGTATTCTTTTGTAATCAGTGTGACCATTAACATTAATCGTTGTCAACTTAATAAAACTGACTTTCAAAGGGTTGGCTTTGTCGCATACACCTAGGCTAAGTCCTTTTTAAAGATAGCAAAAATAAATAGTGATGTAAATATTTTACTTCCCAAAACCATAGAAACTAGCTTTACATCATTTCAGTGTAAGTTATTTTACATTACACATTTAGCAAAGAGTTTAAATTTTACACTTTGAAGTGTAGGCTTTTTATAAAACGTAATTTAATTCACTCTGTTCCGTATCATTCTTAAGTTTTCCTACCCGGAAGTTGTGCGGGTTCTCTACCCACGTGATAAACAGTTCGTCTCCACTCTGCGGCAGAGTTAAGGCGGGTGGCATATCGCCTTCTCCAACAGCGGCCACACTACTTGCCAGCGAACAGGCCCCTTCTGTGCCTGCATCGGGCAACTCTACTTTTACCAAGCTCTCTGTGACGTCACAGTCGGTAATCGGCTCCACCTCATCTGGCTTGGCATCTTCTTCATCATCAGATATAATAATGAGGCTCTCTAAATGCTCTGAGAATGAGATGTTTTTCTTGACTGATGCTTGAGACGGGTCTGACGGGCTTTCTAAGACCTTGTCTGAATTACCATATATCTCGGTGCAAGAAATGTCTGACCGATTAGCTGGCTCGCTTTCGTCTAAATCTACTATTGGGTCATTGTCATCTGAGTCACTCAGCGCGTCCAGGTCAATAATTGGGTCGTCACGGGCTGCCAGTGGATGGCCTGGACCTTGCTTTGTATCATGTGCTGTAACAGGTGACGTGGGTCGAGGGGATGCTACCGTCGCTGGCCTCACGACGTCACTTGCATGACTAGATCGGTACTCTTCGGAGATTAACGGCTTTGCTTCCGAATTGTCGAGCAACAGTTCCGAGTTTTCCAGCAGAAATTCGTCACCCCCGATCACTTGGATCTCGAGCGACTGCTCCTCACACTGGGATGGACTGTCTGTTTTCCGCTTCAGTATGCCTGCAAATATTAATACATAAAATCAGAGCCCAATGCATTACTGCTTTTTGTTTAAAAACAGTTTCTCACATGAAAAAAGATTGGCAAAAAAAAAAAGAAAAAAAGTTTAACTTCAAATCTGGGTAGCACTGCGTATGATCAGAACCAAAGAAGAATAGGATACTATTATACTTGTTTAAATTAACCACCAACATGGAGAGTGGAGGTTATGGTAATGGCACCTTTGAGGGGTTTGGTATTGGGAGAGCCATCGAATGACTTTCCCTTTCCGCTTTCAGTTTCCGCAGTATCCTTGTGAGCTGAAAGATCTGAAGGAGTTTCTTTATGGGCCGAAGGTGGGGTTTCTTTATGAACCATAGGTGCAGTTTCTCTGTGAGCCGAAGGCGAGGTTTCGTCACAACTGTACGCTTCGTCAAGCATGTGAGCATCGTATCCGCTCAGCATATCTTCGTACTCAATCACCTACAACCAGTAGCATGGTACTATCTAGCTATGTATGCACATGTACTCATCCAGGTACTGCCATGTACTCATAATAGACATACGTCACGTCGCTGGAGACAAACATATAAAAATTATTATCGGTAACAGATGCTTGAAATGAAAGCACTTTTATTAGAGAAAAAGTACTTATGAAGAGCAGCATTTTCGAATGCAGAGGCTCCTAATATCACCTTTCTATTGTCTCCTGGTGATATTGGTCCATGTGGTAGATCATCCGGGGACCTTGGTGACCTGGGTGACCTCAGTATGTTCGGATAGCTGGGTGATATGTCAGGCGTTTTCACCTCATCCGCCCATACGCAAGACGTCGGCGTTCTCGGTGACGATAGTCCCGAAGAAGTGCCACTCCTTGCCGACATCACACTCGTTGGTGAGGCATCGCTTTTCGGTGACGTCACCCTTTGGCTACTGGCATATTTCCGGGCCACAGCGACGTCTACGCGTAATGGTGACGTCCTCTGCTCTTGCCTCGGGGAGTCCCCGCGTGACAAGACATCCTGCCGTGTGCCTGACTCGTTGGATGTCCCCGCGCTGTTTCCCAGATTTTTATCTTCATCGTGGAAGTGGTGTCGCGTCGCTGCTATTTGGTTGTCCTCGTCTGACATACTGAAATGGTGAAGCGTTGTCATAGCAATTAATAATACCAGTAAACAACATTTTATGTTTCACTCAGCAATGAATTTTACTTCACAGAAGCTTTATGAGATAAGTGCTTTATCTGAATTGTTCAGTTCTTTTATTTACACTCTGTAGGCTGTGAACATACTTTTTTCGTAAATTTTCTCTGACGCAGTAAACAAGCATGTCCAAGGACATGACCCAGCCGAGCCAACTTGATACATACGCAAATGAGCAACATGCCATCCATTAATGTTATACACAAGTATTTCTATTGGTGTGTTACATTTTGAAAGCAAAACAAACGGAAAACATTTTACATGACACACTAAACCTAGACTGATGCATCTGTCTTTCTCAAAATCTATACCCGCGCACCTGTAGAAGATGCGCTCTTCTATCAGCACCTCACTCACGGCTATTAGAGTTCTTTTCTTTTGGAAATATACCTCTACCTGAGGCAGGCCAGTGGATGGGTGCTTTACAACCTCCAAAATTCTAAGCTGCAACAGAAATTATCAATACACCACACTGTGAACCGTGTTTTGCATCGTAAACGAAAACTGGGCTTCATATCTGGGAATGTGGACGAAAAGCGCCTATGCCCCGATCACAAGCACTACCAGAACAATTATTCTAAACGCCATCTTAAACCCATCCAAAGTACTATTCTGAACATCATTTCGAGCGTTATTCAAGACGCTATCCTAAGACTGAATGACGCCAACCTAAGTGCTAAACGAATCCAGCGCATGAGAGAAGAACCAAACACATTTGCTAAAGCGCACCCATCTCAGCTGCCACTGAATGTCACATTTACTGAAATAAACAAAGAGCATGTAAGCAAACCTCATCCAATGGACAGAGCTCTCTCACTCGCTGACACGCCTCGCGTGACCACACGCCCCCTGGCGGCGGCAAGCCGTACAACTCGCATTCTATAGCCTGTATAAATATATACTGCATGGTTTTAGTATTTTGAAACAGCTTCACATATTTGCTGCACAATGACATCATCAGATATTGTTAGACATGTGATTGAAATTTGGCTTATGTCCAATATATGATGTTAAACCAACAAGCTTGTTCGTGGACAAAACATGGACAATCCCCGAGCTCACGAATGCTGATGTCAAGATTTATGGCATATTAGTGTAACTTGTAACTAAATATAGATATATGCACAACAGATTACGATGCAATATAACAATACGCCACGTTTCATTTTTGCAGGATTTTCTAAATAACCCGTAATGTAGTCGCAAGAATCTCTCTGCAGATTTTCTCTACTCACAACTAATCAAGTGCCTACTCATAATATAATAACCTGGAAAGGCAGCCTCTTGAGGTACTTAGAGTCCGTGGAATACACGCGCAGATTGGCATAGGAAATAATCTCTGAGTTGCCATAATCAACAAAGTAGACACCGGCTTTGCGCATGCTCGGGTAGAGCTCGTGAATGACGGCGCGGTACCAGCCCTCCACGTTCGCCTCGCTGTACTTAGCCACACACTCTTTGCCCACTTCCGGTTTCAGCATCAGAAGACTTGCGTTAATCTGCCAATTCAAACCAATTACATCGCACATTTCAAGCTTTGATCTGTTTGCTCTGTTTGATCTGTTTGCTGCTATCAATTTAAAACATCATAAAATCATCAAATCAACTATGGATGCTAAGAAGGGTTGTAGTATTGAAACCACGTGAACAGATGTAGGTTATCAAGTGAGGAGAGGGGGGGGGGGGGGTAGCAACAGAAAAGAGGGAAAAAATTAAAAAACACGGGGTAGGCAAGTAATGCGAGGGAATCAAATACGAAAAATGAGACGACAAACAGATGACACAGGAAATTGAAACGATATACAAATCATCAAGGGAATGGAATATAAAACTGACGGGAAGTAAATGAAAGGAAACGGGAGGACAGAGATGGAAAATACCGTGGCATAAATTTGGTCAATCTCAACCAACATCTCTTCCAGCTTCTGCAGGCCAGGGCCCTGGATGTTAAAGAAGAGGCGGCCCTCATCCGTCACGTGACTCACAAAGCCTTCAATCGTCTCGTTCTCCTGAAGGTCAACAACTCAATGTCATATAGGTGTGGCAGGGCTAAACAATACTGCTTGAGAAAATGCATGTTTTAATGTATGAGCTTTACAGACGACCATGTTTAACCATGTTAATACAATTTTATCTGTCAAAAAACCACCATCAGTTCGGAAAAAAATTTCAAGGCCACCATGACTTCATAGAACTCACCGGTGGTATTTTTGGCGCTAAGTCTTGCAGCATGAGTACTTGGGAGATTTTTTGATTAAGGTTGACGTCTTCATCCGAGCTCGTGTCGTACAACGTCACCTTTATGGTGTCCAGTCTGTACACAAACAAAAATGGCAATAAATAAGAAGTTCACTTATAATACCAGCATACTTCAGCGGCCAAAAACTTTTAGCATGCTTTAGTGGCCAAGTATCCACAGAACAATAAAGAATTCGCACCTCTCGTCAAGTTCGCAGACGAGCGTTTTGCCCAGTGCGCATGCGCGTAGCTCTGACAACATCCGCTCATCGTCCGCATAAGGCTCCAGACCGGTCAGCTTACACGACACTGCCTAAAGAAAGAATATCAAATTTATCAAAGGCGTCCAGGCCCCCGTTACAGAGTACCTAGGATCCCGGACATCCAGTTGCTTGAGGAAGAAGTGGAAAAATAGAAGGAAGAATGAATGAACAGTAAAAGAAGATTAGTTTGTTTGTTTGGTGTTTAATGTCCCGTTGAGCAACTAGAACGGCTATATTAGGCCGCACTTGCTAAGGGAACAAGTGGGGGAAAAGAAGGAAGACTAAAGAAATAGTAAAAGAAGAGCTAGAAAGAAAAATTACGATTGGTCGCCTCCGACGACATGTTCGGAACAGAAAGCAACCCCGACACAGGGAGAAATTCTGATTAGTCTCCAACGAAATGCAAACGCAATGACATGGCAGCTTGCTGTCATGAAACATCTCATGAATATTACCCCAAGAATCACTTCAAAGCAAACTCCGAATCTCGTCTGTGTGACCAGAGGCGAAGATTTTAACTAACTATATAATCAATACCATTCTTTTTCTGTCCTCGAAGTTTAAACATCAAATGAGGAAGATGATGGGGTACATACTTGATAGGGCAGCTGGTTGTACTCCGGATGGAGAGGGCGGAGGTTCTCCAAGTCCACTGTCTCCTCGTCGTCGTGGTCCAGAAAGTGCACCCTAACTCTCTGTGACGTTAGGCCAACGACACGGCACCTGGTGGATAAAAATAGTAATTGTGTAACATCAACCAGCTATGCATTCGTTAGGTAAAGCTTACAGGCTCCTTTTCAGTTAAATATCTTAATTTTCTAACCGCAGGAAATTTATAAATAAACAAACGGCGGGGTTTCAAGCTTTTCCGTTTTCATTTTTGTTTCTTCTGAATGATCAGACATCATTTTAAGTTCAATGAAATGTAAACTAGACAAGGCTAAAGGCTATATTAAGCGTCCAACCACATACAACCATATTACCCTCATTCCTCCCTACCTGAACCACCGATACTCGCCGTCTTCTAGCACTTTCGCGGCCACCAGGGAATTGGGTCTTGGCTCCCCGGTTTCGAATTTAGCATCCTCTAGCGCTGACAATCTTTCCTCTACTGCTTCAAGTTTCCACTGAGACAAATATTTTTTCTTAAGAGTTAATCTGACACATTTTTGTAAATAAAATGGATTCAGAAGTAAGCAATTATACGTCATCAAGTCATACCATTTAGGTATATTCTAATTTTCACTTACTACGGCAAAGTAGTAACAACATAACAACACATATATGATCTTTTTTGGGGGGTGGGGCATGGGAAGGAGTCATTTCTCCTTTCTGCCATTTTTTGACCCTTCATTTTATTTCTGAGTTTTAGAGGACGGTCATTATCTGTTAATTATGAAGCACTTGTGTACATAACAAAGGGTAAACTTATCCACAGCAAGTAACTAAATGCCTCCTCATGTGTAAGCCAGACCCCAGTAATCTAATCCTAGTGAATGCGATCATGATTTTCTATCATATTCTGTGTGCTTAGATAGACCACAATAGCTATCAGTACATGTTCGCATTGAATACTAGGTCGTCATGGTAACTCACTGAGTACTCCTCGCCGACCAGACGTATCGTGACGTCACATGCTGTTTCGACGTAGCTCACGAAAACGTCCCAGACATCGTCTGCTGGAAGCTCCAGGAGCTCTGCAGCAAAAAAATCATGGGTAGTTCATGTTTAATCTTTTCCTGTTTCAACGGACTGTCAGATACCCGGGAAATACCATACACTACAGCTTTAGTTAACAAAATAAACTGTGCTTATTTGAAAAATAGTCTTCATCACATTTTGAAGCGGGAATATTGCCTTTAATTCCCATTAGACTTATCGATCACTAAGATTTCATTAAGTCTAGATGCAGACACTCAGACGTAAACGTGCGGCTCAAGTTGTCTAATGACTTTCGATATGTCGGATATGGTCTAGGCCAGTTCTTTAATAGATAGTATATAATGTGTTGGAAAAAGCAAAGTGTAACATTTGCCTACACACACACACCTGGCTCGGCGGGGAGGGAGGTGTCCACTACGATCCCCTTTTCAATCAGTACGTCGTTGAGGCAACGACCAACCTCCTTTCCATCATAAAGTAGCACCTCGCAGCAGTCATCTTCAATCAATTGATTAATCAATCAATCAACGAACCAATCAATCTTATAACAATCGTTCAATCCATTAGTCGATAAATGAGTTATTTAATATATTATTCAGCCAGTAAATCGAACCACCTTGGTGAAATTAGAGATCAATAAATGGAAAATCTTTTACTCAACATCACAAACCTTGAGGTTAGAGACTGACAGTTCAAAGAAAATTCTACAGGTCTACTATTAAAAACATTTAAACAAAGCTCTACAAAGCAGGACTTAAGTCAATACTTCCGGCAGAGAGAACTTTGTCAGAAAGTACGATAAATTAATTATTCCCAGTTAAAATGAAGCATCCAGACGCTAATGCATGGTTTTTGTTATTTGGCTAGAGGAGAGTAGGGGTAGGACTATTTTATTTTACTTTTTTATTCATTGTTTATATATTTATTAGAAATCATGTGAGAACCTTCAATTGCAAGAACGTTGAGTAACACCTCCTGACTGAAGTCGTAGATTTGTGACAGACCTTTCGTCTCCTCTGCTGTCCATTTGCTGCCCTGAAATCCAAAAACGATTCACGTCCGCATATTCAATTCTCATTGACAGATTATGTTATTAACTCGATTTTCCCTCTCATTTACCAAATTAGATTTTACTTGACAAATTTTTGTCAGACCTTTTTACACTCCAAATTTTAACCTCGACTCCTCTCCGTTCCGCGCCGCTTCTCAGGTTTGGCAGCATCATGTTTACATGGCTTATCATCTCAAGGTTCGTCTAAGCCCTCAACACCCCCTCAAAGAGCTGTGGTAACTAAGCCTCATCCCCACGTTTAAGTAACTTTGGGTACGCCATCGTTACTTACTACACTCACCCCCTCCCCCTCCCACCAGCTCCATCATTTCCCCCAACCACACCTTTAAACCGCCTTAGCTGCGCCACCATGTTTATAGCCCCCAACACTACACCCCTATCAGCCTCCAGAGATTACCTTGGGGGCGACGTTTGCGAGGCGGCACTTGATGGCCTGAGCAGGGGGCTGAGCATAAGTGTCGAGCAGGCGACGCACGCGCATGTGGCTCACCGTTTCTGTGTTGCCAAAGTCCACGTAAAACACCTCGTAGTACACCTGTAAGTCACGCGTCAAAAAATACCTCTTAGTACATCTGCAACAGACACACGCCAAAAACACGTCGCAACAACGCAGACCACTGCTACTGTACGAGGCAGAACTATAAATATTGCCTACAAAACGGATAAAGGGACACAATGAAACTAATCACCTTCGGCGGTTTATTTTTCTTGAAAAAACAAAAAAAAAAAAAAAACAGAACCAAAAGTTGAACCTGTTCGCGCTTCGTATCAGCTGAGATGATCCGTGCTCTGTACCATGCAGCGTTGTCAAATTTCGACATACAATATGTGCCCGGTTGGGCGTTCTGTAGCTCCTTAGGGCTGCCACGGCACTGTTTTAATATCGAAACAATTTTTTTCTTTTGTTAGGTTGTGTTTAAACATGTTATTTCTTCTCACAGGTAAGATAAGTCGCGTTATTTTCAGATCAAAGCAACAAACACCAGTTCAACTGCGTCTCTGCCACAACCCCCGCTCCCCCTGCCTCCCCCACTGTCGCCTCAACATTAATAAATATGTTGATGATACTGAGCTATATCTGTAGGGTAACCAACCCTCCCTCACCTCCCCGCGTCCACCTTAATTTCCACCTCCCCCCACACTGACATATATTTATCCACTATGCCTCGCTTATGATGCGCTGTAACTCGTCGATGGGGAAGGGGGGGGGGGTTCCCTACTCCCCTTCTCCCATCTTTACCCCGTATGTCTCGCTGATGCTAAGCTGTAGTTGCTCGATGGGGGAGTCAGCTCGTTGCACGTAGAAGTGGCCCGGGTCACGCACGAAGCATGTGTACGCTTGCAGCTTGCTCCTGTAGTGCACACAAAACCATGGTGTCACTTCCGCTTTTTTTCTCTACCAATCGGAGTACCGCATCACGTCACGTGATCCAAAGTTCTGATCTCTATGCCTTACTATTACCGGATATATTATTATATGATTATTAAAATACAAATAACTTATTATAGAACTTATAATAATAATAATAGTAATAATAATAATAATAATAATAATAATATTAATATTATTATTATTATTATTACATACGTTTACATACGTATACACATACTTACGTACATACAGACGACGGATGCCCCCGACTGATGTGATAAAACCAGTCCGACAAGTCGGCTGGTCTAAAGAAGGGATGTGGTAAACCAATCGTGGCTGTTCCGGACAATTATCCGATTCTTATCGACTCACCCGACAGCCGGCAGATCCGCTGGAGGAATGTGCAGCGATTCAACCACCTGCAGTAACAATAATGCAGTGCTTCAGTGAAACTTTTAATGCAAATCGATATTCTTTTGGTGATGACAACTAAGAACAGTACGGATAGTGACTAGCCTTCTTTTTTTCTTGAGCTGGTCATGTGTACATGGGTAAAATACACCGAGACCGCAGGGAGGCGGGGGTAAAAACAAGTGTATTTTCTACTGCCGAAGCATTTTTCAGTAGAAGCTGGGGCTAAAAAGAAGTAAAACAATTTTGGAAAAATCACAGTAGAAACAAGAATCTCGCGCTTACCCGAGACTGGACGAGACGATGGGACGTCTGTGTGACTGGGTAGAGGATTTTCCTCTCCGTTCCTTGCACGCTGTCGCAAACGTAAATTACAAAAAAAAAAACTCATTACTTATTTCAAACTTATTTCAAAATTATATCGTTTTAACTTTCATTTCTTTACTCGTTAAGATCTTACATAAGTTTGTGTTATATTAATTGTAACCCCTCCCCCCCCCCTAAATCAGCCCCGAGCAAATAATTATTGATTTTTCAGGGCATATATTCTGCACTTGGATTGTGTCCACTAACGGCATATGCGTAAGCCAGCGTCTTGACAAAGATTTTCGTAACTGCGGCTGTTACGCAACAAACTGCAATGAGAGAAGGAACGGGCAATGTTCTTTTTTCAACAACGTTTAAACAAAATAATTACGCCCCCGTGAACATACTCCTCTATCTGGACTATATCGCTCCATGCACTGATACGGAAGAGCAAGTCGTGCGGAGCCTCTTCACCGAACATCTCCTTATATTCCTCCACCAAACGCGTGTTCCACAAGCCATTGCCCTTCTTTTGTAGCACCTGACAATTTTTTCAGAAAGAAATGACTGAAGTAATAAGATAACCGAACCCTACATTTCTCACATTTTTAAATTTATGTACTTCCTCATAATATATCTAGGCCTAATCTCTGCACTATTTCACAGCACCACAACCCTAAAACAATATCCCTATTATCTCATGAAAAACGGCTCCCATGGCAACCTAGCTTACTCCATTACTATTTCACATTACCCCTGTCAAACATCACCTCTTGGCGTACGGTGCCTATGGCGACCAGTACTGACTCTTGTAATACTTGTTCTTGTTCCCCCTGAGTAATTTGGTCAATTTGGTTTATACATATTTCCGGAACCTACGGAAACATACCAGGAACTACCAGGAAATACAAGTACTCAAAACGACTATGCTTTAGGGAACAGGTTGGTAGTGATGGTTTATAATAAATAGAATCCAATCAAACTGCAGCAGGCAACGCATGAAATACATCACCTAATCTCTGGACCGAATCCCCCACCCACTCCCGCCAACCCCTCCCCCACCCCCTAAAAAAACCTCCATTTAAGTACACTGATGCTAGTAGCAGCAGCATTTCAAGCATACTTGACACTTACTCGGCTGACACGGGACTTGATTTCCTCCTCACCAGGTGAAGATGCTCGCATTGGCTGAGACCTCTCATCACGTGACTGATCACGTGACTGTCTATTTTCCAAAACGTCCCCTTCTACACTTCCTACGTCAAAATAAATAAACATAAAACGACGCCAAAAATTCAATAACTAGCTTGTTGAGCAAATTACTTTACGCCCAAATCGGCTCGCATCTTTATATTTTCTCAACTACAACAAAATCACACGCAGTCGACACAGACAAGAGCACATGCTCTCGGCCCACTTCCGTCTTCTTTCACTTATAGGCGTGTGGTGTGGTAACAAATGCGAGGCACAAAGCTGAGTGCTAATTTAAACAATCATATGGTTCCCGCAGCACAGTTTATGTACCCACAGGTAACCGTCGACACAGCCTATGTACTGACCGTGAGCCCTCGGCACAGCCTATGCGCTCACACGGCACCTTCGGCACAGCCTTTGCAACCACCGCGAACCCTCGACGCAGCCTATGTACTCCCTGGGTGTTCTCGGCACAGTCTTTGTACTCGCCTGGTACCTCCAAACAACCTATGTACTCACCGGGTGCTTTCGGCACAGCCTATGTACTCACTGGGTGCAGTCAGCACAGCCTATGTACTCACCGGTACCCTCGGCACAGCCTATATACTCACAAGGAACCTTCGACACAGTCTATGTACTCACCAGGCGCATTTGGCACGAGGCGGAGTTCCTGGCACACTGTCATGGCCGCCGCCTGCTCGGCCTGTCTCTTCGTTTTGTGCGCCTCTGTAACAGTCATAGCATAGTAGGTCACGTGACTGAGCACTGGTTGATTGATATTCTTGGTTCTTATTCCTACCTTGTTCCATTTTGTATTTATAGCCATTTACAGGCTGATCCACAGGGGTTGTCATGTTGAAAAAAAACCGACATGGAACCTGGAAATAACCGTCTTGTGACTGATGGGACTGAAGCCAAGCTATGACGGGAAAATTGCCAAGCTGTGACACAGCACTAGCCTACCTGTGACGTTGAAATAGCCGAGCTCCGGCTGAACAATAACCGACCTGTGACGGGAAAATAGCCGAGCTGTGACAGAACAATAACCGACCTGTGACGGGGTAATTCTTGCCGTTGAGTATCACGTGACTGAGCCAGCCTTGCTCCGTCTGGGAGCCGGCCAGCCGTGAAACGAACTCCACAGGCTTCAAATACGGGTGCACATGCGCGTGCTGGTTGAGCAAGATCTTAAAATCCTGGTGCGCTGAAACTTGAAATATTTTTGGAAAACTGTTTTACGTTGGCCAATTTCGCAAAATTGATCAGGTTCAATATTTACACCAGATATCAACAGCTGTACTGCGAGCGAGTCAGAAATTGTAAGACGCCAAAAAGCCGAGTAGCGCGTGCGGCAAGTCGAGGCGATCGACCCTGCTCGTCACTGAGTGGTTGTATCAACCACTCGTTGACGGGTACAATCGACCGTGACAGACAGATAGACGAACAGATGGACTAAATGACAGTTGAAATTGACATTTACACATGCTCGACAAACTGGACCTAACTTTCAGATTTTTTAACAGTAGAAAATGGAGGAAACTCATAAACCTGATACATGGAAATATTTTGAATTATCTGATGACAAAGCACAAACCACCTGTACAATATGTCGAACGAAACTATTGCGAAGAGACACAAGACAAAGAAATTGTAGCGCAACAAAAACCTGAAACGTTTAAAGGAAGTGCAAGCGCAAGGGAGGGGAAAGGGTAGGGAGTTGGAAGCACTCACTTGTGCCTGGTTTGGCCGCCCCCACCTGTACCGTTCGACCCTTGCTCCGGAAGCGCGGCGGCACCTCGTAGTTCTCGCCAAACTTCACTTCCGGTGATTTGGTAACTGTCACTGACAAGGAACCCGGAATTCTTCCCTGAAAAGAACTTGAGTCAATTTGATTCGGTTACAGCAACCGGTTAATAGTTTTTTTTTTTTCAATCCCTCTGCATCCAACGTCTCACTTTACCGTGAATATCAATACATTTTCCAATATCCATGGCTGGCGGCTGAGGGTAGGGGTGGTAGCCTGGGGGGGGGGGAGTGCCTGTAAATCTGATACCACTTTTAGGCAGATGCTGCGCCCACGGAAGGAGGCGGGGGCTGGGTGCGGGGGGGGGGGGCGCTGGCGGGACGGCGGGGCGACGAACTTTGACGTCTTTAGTTTCTTCTGTAAATAAGATACTATGGTGTTGTTGCTGATGCTCAGAAAAGGAGGTAATTAACATGAATGACGGCGTGGCTAGGTTTGTAAAACAATCTATCTCACAGTATTTCTTTTTTTAAAGTCTCGATCACATGACTACGTGATCTGTCCCCATGACTACATGACCTAGTCACATAACTACATGACCTGACCACATGACTACATGATCAAGTCACATGACTACATGATCTGACCACATGACCTAGTCGCACGACTGCAGGACATGATCACATGACCCCACCACGTGACTTGACCACATCACCACACGGCCTCATCACCCAGCCAAATGGCTGCATGTGCCCACATGACTACATGATCCGATTACATAAACACATGACTTCCAAACTACATGAGTAAATAATTATCTGATTATGAGTCCGAAAATAATGAGCCTGAAAATATATATTCCTCATAATCTGTTTACGTGACTACCCAATTGTCTGACCATGTGACTATCTCCATCATCTGTCTCTGTGACTACCAATTCCCGGCTATGTGACTAGATGATTACCTGGTCACTCGGGCCAAAAACGGTCCGGGATGGCGTCCAGCCGCCTCCCCTGCCACCGTGACTCAGCTGGGTTGGTGACACCCAAGCAACGGGCTTTGTCGTCCTGGCAACAGGCGACACCGTGGCGCCTGAAGAAGCGCTGCCACGTCTGATGAAATAGCGCTGTTGGAACTGGGCCGGACGGACGTGTGGCGCCGCCCTCAACATGGGGCTCTGACCTGGGCCCGGCAAGGATGGGGAAGGCCTGTGAATCGTAGGCGATTTCCATGTCGAGTAGTTGACCGGTCTCCGCTGCGGTTGCTACAAGCCCCCCAAAATACAATAATCATGAAATCTGTTTTGATTAGTGAATCAGATAACTAGACGCGTGTCTTTATCCAGGACTTCTTTCTACATTTCTATTGTTGTTCTGACACAAACCCGTCAGTTTATTCTTTTGGAACTTTGGCTCCCTTTTTTTTTTTGTCGACAATTTTGTTTGAAAACTAAACACAAAGGATGGATGTACTTTATGTACAACATTTCTCCAATCGTTTTTTTTTTATAGCGCAAATGTTTTATGAATCATTCCTGACCACAATGGAATCACACGATAAGCTTAAAATCTTGCACACCTTTTTATTCATTTCTTTCTACTAATCCTTAATGAGTATGGAAGCTGGGGTGGGGTTTGGGGGTGCGGACCGGGCGATGGTTAAAGTTATAGTTTTCAGTAATGTCGCCGCAACAACGATATCATCTCAGCTATTATGACGTCACAGAAGACGCACTTGTAGCCATAGCGACACTTACCCGTGACGCTTGCTTGCGGCTGCCCTGTTTCTTCTTAGACACCTGCTTCGCCACCAGTTTCTCAATGTTGGCCGTTTCTGTACTCGACACTAGCTTGTATAAAGGTCCCTCCGCTCCACTGACCCGCAAAAGGAACAAAACATAACCCTCAAAACATTTTGCACGTTTATTTATTTATTTATTTTTATTTCGTTTTTTTTTTTCTATTTTATGAAGAGTTGGTCTGATGTATTCAGCCATTTACCTAGTAACTGCATAATAGGACACTAAGCTGTACATCGATTCCCGACACTCAACCACCCTCTCTACCCCTCACCTCCACTCCCTCCGTTTTCACTGCCCTTCACATGTGAAAAAATACGTCCCGCCTTCGTTTACCTTGCATCCCTCCCTCTCTTTGCAGAACCTCGCAACCTCCCCCCACCCTCTGGCTGCGGTTCCAACCCCTTCATTAACAACAACCCCTTCCCCTCCCCTTCCCACTCACCGTGTTACAAAGACCATGCCGGGCCACATCGGCAAAAGTCTTTGGATCAAGAAAGCCTAACTCCTTGTATTACAGCCCTCCCCTCACCCCTCCCCGACCCAACACTCACCGTATGGTACAGATGATGTCTGGGATAGAACGGCAAGAAGAAAGAAGGCCTCCAGATCACCGAACCCCAACTCCTTGTATTACAGCCATCCCCCTCACCCTCCCCAACCCTCACCGCATGACAGAAACTACGGCGAGGATAGAACGGCAGAAGGCCTCCAGATTACAGAACCTTAACTCCTTCTATTACAGCCATCCCCCACCCCTCCCCACCCAACTCACCGTATGACGGAAACAACGTCGGGGATAGAACGACAAAATGCCTCCAAATCACGGAACCCTAACTCCTTATAAGGCAGTTTTTCGCCGAACATGCAGGCCTTGTAATCACCTAAAACATACCGCCCAAAAATAGCAGCAATACCAATCGCCGATAAAGGCCAGTTTTAAGGTCAGTGACGGGGGAAAGAGGGAGATGGTCTAAGTTTAAAGATAAAATAAATAAAGCAGGCAGTACAACAGATCATCAGTGCACAGTAATATTTTGAAATAAAGGTTTCGTAGGCTCTGTTTTTGATTTTGTTAAAATGCGAGACAAGATAACGACCAGTTCCATTGAAAAATAAACAACTGTTCTTTTTTCACGCGATTCACTAAATTTCAATTAAGAATTTAAAGCAGACGACAGACGAGATCCCAACCAACTCCACTGTCGTCCGTCCCAACCCCCTTCCCCCCACCCACAATAACTCCAAATAGCGCTTAAATTATCTTACCTACAACTAACGTCATAACTCATGGCATCACAGACTTTTTTTAATGAGGGTGTGCAACCCCACCCCAAAAAATAAATAAATAAACACCTGAAGGGTCCCGAGTGCATATAAATCTTCCTTCTGACCACCCCCCCGCACCCCAGTCATCGTTAAAATGATCCAGCCGCCTGTAGATGCGGTTTCTGTACAGGGAAGGGCTTTTATGAAAGAAGGTGTATGGAGTTTATGTGGCAAATAAGTGTAAGGATCACTGACTGAGAAGCACGGCGGCACTGATCCCCCGCGTCACGGCCTCCTTGTTGGTCACCAGCGACGAGCGTAGATCTCGCTTAACGGCCGGCAGCTTCTCCCCCATCCTGCAACACACAGCGGAGCTGAGCACAGCCTCAACACAGCGCTGTGAAGCACAGCCCAAACACTGGCGCTAAGCACAGCTCCAACACAACGCCGTGAAGCATAGCCCCAACACAGCGCCATGCAGCATAGCCCAAACAAAGTACAGCAACCACAACCCCAACATAGCGCCGTGAAGTACAGTCTCAACACAGCGCTGTGAAGCACAGCCCCAACACAGCACAGTAAAGCACCGGTTTATTACCTCTTCATCACTGTATTCAGTCTCGATTAGTTGACTCAACTGTTGTACACTGTCTGTACCACCGCCCCGAATGAACTGAGAGCGGTCTAGTTACACTAAGAGATTACATAACGCGCAGTGATTTAATCAAATGAAAAAATAAATCTTGAAAACTCATTATACTAAGATTTTAACCACAATAACAGCTGCCAAAAGATATTAAATTAATTTAAAGCTGTAATTATGCCAACAGAAATAAAAATAACACAAAAATACAAAATATACAAATATCTAAATTGTTGCCAAAACAAAAAAAAATAGTCCGGATGTTCACTCTATTCCGGAAGTTCTCAGAAGTGGCCTTTTGAAATGGGAGAATGTAACATGGTTGAACTGCGAAGGTTAAATAAAAAAAAAATGAACTTGTATTTCTAAGAAAGAAGACAATAAACAATAAATGAATAAGAACGACAACATATAAATATACGCACCAAGATACGAACTAAACGAGGTAAGAGATAAATGTTAAGTTGAAAAGTATAAATTTCTACAGCTCCAAGCAACCAACCCCCAAAAGTCCAGGTAATTCCCCCAAAACAATATTTTACTATGCAGAATTCAAAAATGCATAATAAAGGCGGCTGAACACTATCAACTCAAGATTGGGACATGTTGTCATTTTATCAGACAGGCCTGCAAACTAAAAAAGGTGGGGCTGACTTGGAGCTACGAACATTTGAAAATCCAAGATGCTTGTCAATCGTTATAAAAGATGCTTGTCAATCGTTGTTCAAGTCCGTTTTACCTCAATTATTATAAAACAATTACACAAACAAATGCTTTTTAGCGTAAAAATACTGCTGTGAAACAAAAGTTGTTTTTTTTTATTTTGTGAGCGATAAATTGAATTCACAGGCCACGTTCTCTTAGCCGTCTCGAAAAATAAAGAGGTAGAGACAGTTTTTGTCTCGCAAAAATTTCTCTGGAGAAGGTCAGATACAATATGGCGGAAATGTAAACAAAGGCATTTCTACAACTTATTCGCCAAAATAACTGTAAAATATAGAGATTTTTGAGTAGAAATTTAGTTCAAGGAAGATTTTAGATGTGATTGCACTATGTATAGTGAAATACAAGAGGACCCAAAGGTTTAACCTCAATAAAATATAGGTTGAGGTCGAAACTGTATCACCGATGGTACTGCTGAAGTGGTAGGGACTTTATTAGGTAAAACAGATCACATTTCAACCAATGTCCCAACAAACGATTGTCACAGGATATATTTCCGGGCATATAAATTGCATATTTATCTGAAATAAGCACCAAATAACCAGATTTGTGTTTTCTATTTATCGATTTTTTGAGACGTGTTTTTTTTTTTGGATGGTGTCTCTGAAGCTTCTCTGATGTGTTTGGAGAGTGGATCCTCAGTTTCCTGAGAAATTCAAAAGAATGTACCCAAAATACGCCGTTGTTATACAACAGCTAACCTCTGAAAAGCTCTAGAATAACGTTGTTGTTTAACATGCAACCTCTTTTGATGGTTCGGTTTCTTGTGTGCTATTATCCAATAAGAGTCAACCTCTAAGGCGGTACAACACCTTTTTCGTCGGCATACCCACTGAGGATTGTGCGAAAAAAGTAATCATGAATATAACGTAATACATTCCTCCTTGAACTGTGGACTGTACTAGCAAAAATGCAGCAGTTAAAAATAAACATAGAAATGGACTTCTTGTCACGTATAAAGAACTTAAATTGTAAATTTTCAGCGTCATTACTAAAAGTCACGTCTAGTCTGTTTGTGTATACATGACTGAAAAGTAATCTTTAACATTTTTACATGATACAGAAATTTCATTATCGCCAAAGCGTTATGTCATTATGTAAAATCTGTGCAAGATTAACTTCCAATTACGCATGTGCAAAGAGAATGTATATTCTTTTATTACTTACGCTGATACCGTGAAATTTAAGTTCATTATAAGTGAAGAAGAAAAGACGATTTTTATGTTCACCTTTCAACTGTTGATAGACGATACATATGCCTAAATGTTACAGAACACAAAATTTTATGGGTACAATCTAAAGGTCAAAGAGGTATGGATTACTCGATTCCGGTCCGTTATTAACGACGCTTGCCTTGTGAACGGACACTCAACGTCCTGCAAAAATTGCGACACAAATATGATGTTTTCAACAGGTTATTTTTTCGTGGAAGCGCTTGCTTCCTCAGTGTGCAAACTAGTATATAAATTTCCATTCCCGAGGGGCTCCCAATGATCTGTTCGTGTAAATATATGTTCTTTCGTAAAAGCCAGCTATCTAGCAAAAGGAACAGATGCTTGGGAACAGATCAAACTCTAGATGTTTATCTAACCAGCAAACTTAAAGGAACATATCATTCCTATAGATCTAACAGCTCACGTAGTCAGTAAAAGAAACAGATACGAAGAAACAGATAAACGGCACCCTTAATTAAGAGTATATTAGCTTTTCATATGCTTTAAAGAAACTAAGACGAGGTAAAATGACATTTTTCTCATCCATTTACCTGCCACTGTTTGGGGCGATTTCCAGTTACATAAAATAAACTTAAAATTTTTAGGTCGTTGAGTTGTTATGCTTTTAGTTTTGTATAGTCAATGTTTCTCGATGCAATAACGGTTTTGAGTTATTTTTTTCTTTTGTAAGTTTTTAATCCTTCAGATTGATTACCTTATGGGAAACGCGTGACTGAATAAAAAGAGCTCGTCTTCTTCAACTGGCCATTACTCGCCGTCTTCAACGATAACTGCGCTAGGACCACGCCTGGTCTCAAAATTACCCATCCTCGTTTTTTATGCAAACCAACACATGTGATTTCAAGTGTCTCCCCCCAGGGGATGTGCATAACACGAGAAACATAATAGTAATAATAATAATAATAATAATAGATTTCGGGATATACATTTGTGTACATGTTTCCACGCAACGAAAGATGTCAATCAAATTGTAGCTCTTCCATTTAGTATACATTAAATTTATTTATTTAAAAAATATTCTTTGAGTTAAAATTACCACACGAATCTATTGCAGCATCAGTAACTTAATAAATATTTTTTTGTGTGTTTTATATTTTATGATGGTGTTACATATCTAACATATAGTAACAAAATTTGTCAGCGAGACATTGTGCGTCGCCTTGGGCATTGATATAAATTAAATGGAATATACCACAACAAGTGCACAACGAGAGTCAAGTGAAGTTCAAGATGTGATTTAATTTACTTAAACTGCACTGCCGGATTAACACTTTGCATTAATTAGGATTACATTGTTTACGAGAAGCCTTTTTAGTAAGTATATCATAAAACAATGTGAAGCTTCTGTTGTGGAATGACAGCTCCAAGTCCGCACCTCGTATGATTTTTCCGGTCTTCCTGCAACAGCAAAATATAAAGGGTCCGCTGAGAGTACCTTGCTCACTAGTCTCAGTGGACCCTTTTCGTCTTCCTGGGACAGAAAAGGTCACAGTTCTTTGACCTCAATTTTCCAGGCCCTGGATCTTTCGACACACGTTCAAAGACACTGAGGTTCGAACTAGCATGCCATTTCTTTAAAAGTACAGAGAAGTACCCTGGCGCATTAGTTTTGACCTCGGCGAGACTCCCAAACTAAAGCAAAGGGTGATTTTGCAATAGCAGATTCACTGTTGTTGTGGGCGATAATGAGGATCGGTGTCCTGATTAAAAAAATACATTTTTCTCAGTATAAAAATGGTTACTTAATTGAGCATAAAAATTGTCTGCCGCAATTTATAATAGGGCTGTTTATGTGGTGCATCCTTTCTGAAATAACCTCATTGGTCCCAGTCGTGCGTGGCGATTGGCATTTTTTTTAGTAAGATTGGCAAAATTGACATCAATGGCATGTTCTACTATAGGGACTATGTCACAGGAAGACCGCAAGAGTCACCCAGTACTACCTGCTCAGACGTTCACTTGATATTATATATATCAGTGTCGTTTAACCAAACAAAATGGGGGACAGTCTCCTGAATGGAGAGGGATGAGGTGTGTTAGGTGGTCAGTTAATTCGCATTCGATTTATGTTAGTCCCAGCGGACCCTTTCTATCTTCTTGGGACAGAAAGACCTTCATAGGAAGACCGCGAGAGTAATCTAGGATTAATGTTTAGGCAGCTCCGAGTTTACTCTTCCTTACTTTTACTCCATATATATCATCGCAAGAGCCATGGTTTCGTCCGCCATTATGTTCTGAGATTCGAATTCTGCAAACCAGTCTACAAGTCTGAGTTCTACAACCATTCACTGACAGTTCACGTACAGTTTTTTTTTTTTTGGCGAAGCAGGCGAATTTTTTAATGGACAGCACATCTTTTATTCGTTCGTAAAAGTGGAGCAAATAATACAGCTGTACCCCAAAGGAAACCGAGTTGATTTGTATAAGGTTTTATAGCGAGGAATGAAGCGGTTAGCCAGTAAGCCTAATAACAATTTGGGCGTTCCTAATAAAATGCGCAAAAATACTGCGCTTCGAATACAAACTTACAGGGAAAAAATGAAAGAAATGATAGAGAGATTTCACCTAAATATCGAATTTCTCTTGCAAAAAACAGCAATCGTGTTTTTAACAACCCGTATGCTAAATTTGTTAAAAGTTTTAAGAAATAGTTCTCAGTTTCAATATCTTGTATGTTCCGAGTATAAAACTGTTTTTGCTATGTTTCTTCTATATTTCTTCTATCATTTGTTTCATTTTTTTCTCGATTCCTTTTCATTCACAATTCTTGCGCATTTTATTCGGAACACCCAAAGTGTGATTAGGCTTATCTCCGAGGCCGCTTCTTTTAGCTAGTGTTAATGCTGAATTTAAAATCTCCTAAATTTATATGAAGGATAAATTGAAATTTCAACAGAAATTCATTTTACACTAAACTATACAATGTGGGTGAGGCTTGATGTGACTATCTATAATTCAAACAGAAGCAATTGAAATTCCAGATAATTCCCATCTCAGACGAATATCTTCGATGTAATTGTGCGACGTGGGGGAAAACCATCCCCCACCCAAGAAAAAAAAACGACTGGCAAAAATTTCAGATCTTTTCTCAGCAGCTGCACAAATGGGGAGGGCAACTGAGGGGTTGGGGGAGGTGGGGTTCTTTCCGGGATTCCCGGTGTATATTAAATATACTTGTGATCCTTGTTTACTCAGATAATTGTAAAGTTGTCGGACTTTTTCTCAAACGAAAGCTGTTGCAATTTAAGCTCACTGGGGCATAAGGGAAAAAAACAAGTAGATACAGAAATCAAAGAAGAATAAGAAAAATGGGGGAGGGGGCCGGTAATAGATTGCCAACTAGCAGATATGAGGGAGGGGGGGAGGCTGTTTACAGGAACGTGAAATGTACACTTTGGTGTTTGTTTGGGTAGGGAGGGGGGTACCATTAACCTTTCAGGTTATTCTGTGTTCGTATGTGATGTGAACCCAAAAATTTGCCATTCACTAATGCGTCCTCCTTGTGGGCCGGGGGTGAATTGGCAATTACCCGATTTCGGCCCACAGTGTTAGGCTGGCTGCCATAGCAACGCCAGTTCGACCCGAATTATTGAGATTGTTTGAAGGTTTATGGGATGAGTGCATCTGACTAAAATGATTTCTATCTTACATCTGAGTAATCAGTCCAATGGACGTGGCGCCTTTCATGTTTAGTTTTTAATTATTTAAAAAAATCTCTTTGAACCTATTCCTTGTCCAACCTTGTTTTCGCGATGATTCCCTGTGTTTTAAGCAAGTTTGTTTTGTTCTGTATTAACATTATTGTTTTCTTTGGAGAATGGTTTTTCGTATATTGTAAGCATGATGGTTGTTTATGTTAAGAGCACAGGGCGCGGCTTGTGAATGTGCCGCAGACATGCCTGCGCTATCGAAGAAGGATCCTCGCTACTACGTCAAGCAGGTGCCTCTGCCCATCCCGGTACATACGGGCATCAAGATCCAGGCCCGCAGCGACAAGGTAATCCCCTACACAGGCATCAAGATAAAGGCCCACAATGACACGCTAGTTACATCCCCACCATCAAGGTACAGGCCCACAGAGAAAAGATAATCCTACATCCCACCACACACGGACATCAAGATGCAGGTCCGCAGCGACAAGGTAATCCCTCATTCCGCCCACACGGACATCAAGATCCAGATCCGCAGCGACAAGGTAATCCCCCATCCCCAGCACACACATTCTTGATGCATGTGTGGCCTAGGAATACTTACCGTATAATACTCCCCCTCCCGGAAAATTCTCCCCGTAGGATTATTTCCCCTGGAATACTCCCTCCAGTGACAAGGTAATCCCCAATCCCCCCCCCCCCCCACCCACATGCGTCAAAGTACAGGCCCACAGCGACAAGGTAATCAACCCCCGCCCTCTTCTAGACACACACACACGAATATCAAGATCCTGGCCCGCAGCGACCAGGTAATCCTCCATCCCGCCACAGGCATCAAGATACCGTCCGACAGTGACAGGGTAATCCCCCATCCCGCCACACAGGGGCATCAAGATCCAGGGCAGAGGGCGACAGGGTAATACCCTCTCCTCCCCCTCCATCCCACACGCACACACGCACACACGAACATCAATGTACTGGCACGCAGCGACAAGGTAATCCCTCATGCCCCACACACCCTCATTAAGATCCAGGCCCACAGCGCAAAGGTAATCCACCATTACCCCACACACCGGCATCAAGCTACAGACCCACAGTGATACCGTAACTCCCCATCCCGCCACACACGGGCATCGGGATTCGGGCCCGCAGCGAGAAGGTAATCTCCCATTTACGTTCCTCCCCATCCCACACACACACGCACACACACAATCACGATTCGGACCGCAGAGATAAGGTAATCCCACACACAGGCATGAAGAAATAAGCCCAAGGGCAACAGGGAAGTCCCCCTTACTGATGTGAATCCAACATTTTTTATGTTTACACAAATTTAGATGTTACGCGTCGTTTGAAAAGGGGATTCTTGCATTCCCGAAAATCTTCCGTTTCCGTTCCCTTCTATTGCAGTAATAATTTGAAAAAAAGAGGAAAACTGACAAAGGCGTTGTGGTGACGTCATGACGTCCATTGCTGACACAATCAGCCGCTCTCACAAGGTGACAAAGTTGTTAGGTCTGCCTCCAGTTGTCCAAAATAACAGTAGAGCGGATTTCAGTTGGGAGATCATAACTCCCGTCAGGTTGTTGTGACTCATGATGTCCATCGTTCACTCATTCATACACACACACTTGCAGGTCTTCAATCCGACCATTCCGGAGCGCGATGAAATCCGGAAGTTAAACTACAAGCGGCGACAAGAGCAGATGACGTCACAGGGCTTCCGGTGTGCCCCACACAAGCCGTACAAGGGAATCGGTGATCCGTTCTACTTGGACCACAAGAAGCTCATTCTCCACGCTCTTGGCCAGTTGCAAGAGGTATACACGAATGTTCTCCTTTTTGCAACTTCCACCCCACCCCTCAAACAACACACTGCCCGTCCCAAGCAAAGTTCGAAGGGCGGACTGTAAGAATCTGTCCATCAGTCGGTCACAACGTTTTTTTTATCCCTGGCCGGGGGCGGGGGATATAGAAACGCCTGGTGTCCGTCCATCTGTCCGCAGTCCTCTTTGTCCAGGCTGTATCTTTGTTACTGTTCCTCAGAAATTAATAACACTCTGCAGCAAGAAAGTATATAACGTGTAGTTGTGCAACGTCAGGTTATTTTTTTCAAAACGTAATTTTGGCGATGTTTTGAAAATTTGGACTTTGTCGCCTTTCAGAACAAGTTTGTCCAGGCCATATCTTTGTTACTATTCAGCGTAGACCAATAAAACCCTACAGGTAGAAAGTATATAAAGTGTAGCTGTGCAATGTCAGGTTATTTTTCGATTTTGAATGGACCCTGGTTGGCACCTATCTTGCTATAATTTTTTGGTGAAAAATTATTGAAAACTCGAATGGCTCTAGCTATTGGGCCTTAATGTCTTGGTATTCTGTTTAAACGTTGTAGGCTTGGAACTCACCTGGCTAGTGCGTTTTTTTTTCGTGATTTGCCTAAAATTGGTTTAAATATTAGACAAAACCAAATTTAAAACGTATCTCCTGTTAAGATTTAAATGGAAACGTTATAAAATTTTGACGGTAGACAGTGGTATATATGTCCAAAAAAAATTGACCGAAACACGTGGCTATTACTTTTTTTGTGCGATTCGCCAAAAATTGGCGACTGTATTGGCGATAATCCATTTTTGTAGTATAATCTTGACTGACGCCAAGTACATAGCCTTACTATATTGATGTTTTGGTTACAGGTTATACTTATATGTCATAAATCCAGACATCAGCATTCGTGAGCTGGGGCGTTGTCTATGGAAAATCTTTCTTTTTTTATTATTTATTTATTTTTTTTCAAGTTAAGCTTGTTCAACTTATACGTGGCTCAAGATGTGTGACGTTTAAGTGACGTGTGCGTGACGTGTATGTTGGCAGACGGAGCAGGCGGACTCGAGCGATTCGTCCGAGAGCGAGGATGAGGAGGAACGAGTCCGACAACTGCAGCAGCAGCTGCAGCAGAAACAGTTCGTAAGTAGCTGCAGCTGTTGGTCAAGAACACCGAGTAGAGTCACACTGCTTTGTATGTCACATAAAGTGTGTGCATAGTCAGAGTGAGGTTATATAGGTGCAATGAAAAGGCAAAAAAAACCACGTTTCTCTCCAGTGTTGTGGATACCATCTAATTCTGCGTTGGATAGAAGAAAAAAAATAGTTTTTTCTCCATTATGTTGTTTGGATTATCTATAAATGTGGTCAATAGATTTGCTGTGTAATGTAAATTGAATGCCTTGCTGATCTGGATTAGTTATAGATAAAACGATTAGTTCTTTTGAAAATATGACCAGCTGTCATTTAGCCTACCCACAGAGCTGGGGATAGTTATCAGCAGGCAGCAAAACAAATCCCCCCCCCACTCCACTCCTCCCCACTGTGCCAGTAAATCTTTCTTGATTTTCAGCTTATTATTTTGGACCTCATTTAGTTATAACAAACGCAGGTTTTGTGGCATTAATCCCGGTCAAATATCCGTCTTTCCTGAATTTGTTCTTTCTGATTTGCGTCTTTATGCTGAAATGTCTCTGAAGCAAGATTTGCATTGTAAATCACGGGTCGCTTTCGCATGGGACGCGTTTCTGCACTTGCTTAATTTTGATATGTTGCCACTCCACCCCGCAACCCCCACCCGCCTCACCCCAGGCTGCAAAAACATCTCACTGTGGGTATGCGTGTTGCCCGAGGGCACTTATGTGTAACCATGCGTGTTAAAAAAAAAAATAAATAAATAAACGCGGTCATACATAGTGCAAATTTCGTTAAAGTTGAGGGGCGGGGGGGGGTGTAATTTTCTTTCATATTCTGCGTTTCCCACAAAAAAGGGGGGATGGGTTATTTCAGAAATTCACTCCGCGTTTGCTTCAAAAAGGAGGTGTTATTTCAAAATCAGCACTCCGCGTTTAGGGGTCGTTTTAAAATGTCATGGACACGCATGATAACCACATGGTACGTGAGTGCCCCCACCCCATCCCTGTGGCGTGTTGGTGAGGGGAGGAGAGGTATTTTTTGTTGAAGGTTTCTGATTCAGGAACAGTTTGCCAACCCCCCTCCGCCCCCCCCCCAATAAAAAAGAAGCAACAAAAAAATATATAGACACAACTTTGAAATAGTGCGTGGATTGTGTTTACACGTGTTTGTGTTTACACATGTTTTGTGTGTGTTTACACGTGTTTATGTTTGTAGTTGTGTTGATGGGTACGGGGTTACCGTTTTCAACTCTTAGTCTTAAAAAACTTAAAAAAATATCAATGTGTCACGCGTGTGTGAAACTATGCGCGGTTTATGTTTACAGACGACCACTAACTTCTTTGTGCGTCGAACACGGAAGGACCTGAACACGATTCCCAAGAAGCACCAGCAGGGCAAGTGAGTGACGCCACTTTCTGGGTGGGGGTGAGAATTCATGGGTGAAGTCAAGCTTAAATTTCATCGTTTAAAGAAGAAAGATTTTGGAGAGATGGCGTAAAAACAACCGACGCTCCATCCAACAGAGCCAACCATCACGCCCCTTCCTCCTCTATACTCTTACATTTTCCACCATCCGGGGTGGGGGGGGGGGGGGTTAGCATCCATCTGCCACCCCCTCTCTTTCCCTCATTATCTCCCCTTCATCAGGGGAGGGGTTAGGGTTTAGCATCAATCTGCAACCGTCCTCCCGCACCCCCCCTCCCCCCCCGGTATTCGGGCTTCTCGCCTGTTCTAATGCTGTCCTTATGGTCTTCACTTCCAACTCATTTGATTGAATGAGAGACTTTGCCTCTAAAACTGCTTAAATCTGTGGAATGCAAAAACAGGTTATGATAGGAACCGGAAAGGTGTGTGTGGGGTGGAGGGGGCGGGGAGGTGGGAGCTCAGGCTTGCATAGTGACAGCATTTGTCCAGAAAATGGTCTTGCTTTTGCCCCCAAATAAAAGAGTGGGGTGGAATGAATGGGTGCATTGTAGATACATGGATGTGGTGAGATTGGTGGGGTGGGGATTGTAAGTGATGGACATTTGCACAAGTATCAAGTTGCTAGCAAGCGAGGGGGGATAGCAAGGGGGAGGGGGGCGCAGTCTGCATCGCATATTATTTAAGTGGCTTTGGTTTCAGCTTTGAAACTACAACTTCATCAAACCCCCCGCCCTCTCCACAAATAGAAAGAAACCCAAACTATAGGCCTTCTCATTTTCTGTAGTGTCATTATCCCCTCGTCCTCCCCTCCCCCACCTCCTTCACACACTTGAAGACCATCCACGTGGGATTAATTAGTTTAATAAATGAGTGTGCTGTGATGTGTGCTAAGTGTGTGAAGAGGGTCCGTTCACATTTTCGTATGCGCTGTTTGTTGACCTGCCACTCATCTACAAGTACTCAATAGAGCCCACATTCAGAAAAAAAACGTTCATATATTGTTTAGTGATTGAAGGAAATCAGTCGTATCTAATAAAGCCTATGACTATGAAGCATGAAAAAAAAAAACATGAGTATAGAATTCATGGAGTGTTGTGTGTCATATGCTGACCTTGTGTTGTGGCGTGTTGACAAGGAGCTCATGCGTCGCGTGAAGTTAGGCTGATGCTGCGTGTGTGGTGTGTTGCCCGTGTGCTGTGGGGTGTTGTGTGTTGACAGGGAGCTGATACGTAATGTGAAGTTGGACCACGGCCTCTTCCACATGCTGTGTGTGGTGTGTTGACTTTTTGGTGTTGTGTTTTGACAGGGAGCTGATACGTAACGTGAAACTGGGCCACGGTCTCTTCCACATGCTTCGCCGCGAGCGACAGCAGAAGGTGGAGGCTGAGCAACGACAGCTACGTCAGCGCCAGGAGGCGCTACGCAATGAATGGCAGCCCGCCAGGCGTGACAGCGACTCCGACGCCCAGACTGATGACGACATCGACGATGATGACGTAGAATTAAATGAGTATGGCGATATATCGAATTCTTTTTATATGTTTCTTATCTTTTTTATTTTTATGAAGGAAGACGAATGGGCTTTAATATATTATGTATGTTAAATTGGCCAACACTGTTGACTTCATGGAGTGGTGCTTGTTCAGGTGATATTTTTTATCGCTGCCTCACCTGAGACAACATACTGGTGACGTCATGCGCCTGTTTTTGTCCGGCAGCTACATGACGACGAGCGCACTGTTCGATGACGCGACCGTTGAAAGGGACACATTCCTCACCGAGACCAAGCCCCCGGAGGAATTAGCTGGCGGCGCGGAGGCGGCGACGGGGCAGAGCTTCTGTGCCGACACGTCACTTCCTGTGGGGGCCGAAAGCATCAAGGCCAGCCGTGTGGCTTTCCAAGGGTAAGCACTGTTCATTGCTGCCTGTGACTTCCGGAAACAACTGTGGAGATTTGGGAGAGGGGAGGGGTCAAGGGCAAAATTATGTGAAAGACTTTATTTTCACCCGCAGAGATCATTTGACAAATATTTGTTAATGTGCAAATGAATCTGGAAAGAACTAGATATTAAGTTCCAGTGGTGTCGTGCGATTTTTTTTTATTTCTTGCATTTTGAAACATTTTGCCTTTGCAGCCGATTGACAATTCACGCTAATTCTAACGTTTGTTTTTTTTCAAACGCATGCAGTATCCATTTTAAACCAAAATGTCCTGTTGCCAAGCTATTTGTGTTGTGTTTGTTATCTCCATAGCAACGCTGGTAAAACGAAAATAGAGATATGACATCATTTTTTTACTAAAGATTGCCGTTTTTGCTTTTTAGGACCAGTACACCATATTCCGCGTGGTAGGTCAATCACAAAAATAATAAAGTAAAAAATAAACAGTGATTTGAGACCTTTAATGACTTTCTAGTTGTCTTCCTTTCATTCGACTTCGGACTACTTATCAAGCAAATTTTGATGGTTATTTTTTTATACTGCCAACGTCACTAAATGTTCACCATTTCAATTTCGCAAGCACGGTGTACCTGTCAATTAACATACGGAGTCAATTGTCTTGTTTCTACACGTATTCTTTTTTCAGGCAGTCCTCTTGTTATCTGTATGCAACCCCATAAGGCCTATCTCTTCAAACAAAAAAAGAAAAAGGAAAGAGAAAAAAAAACAGTGTTCAGTGATCTCTCTTCTGAAATGACTGGAGTGGCTCAGTCTTTGACGACACCTGCACCCAAATGCCACGCTGCTGCCCCCGCCATCGGTGTTGGATGGAGGCTTGGTTATGCTTGCCCATTGGTTGGGTTGGAAGGGGATGTGGGAAAAGTCTGTGGCGGCTGTTCATTGATGTCTGCTGTCTCTGTGGCAACGATCACGTGATCACCGGCTTTAACATTCGCCTAGCCCAACAAAGAAAAAGTAAAGCTTGGAATCAAAACAAGTCAAATTCCATGCAATTTTGAATCCGTCCACCCTTCCCCGATCCCCCACCCCACCCCACCCTCACTACCCCCTCCCCCTTGGCAACTAGACGTATGCTTGAATTTCATTGGATATTGTTTGTTTACTTCTCAGTTGGCTTTCTCGTGCTGCAGTAGCATAGTTTGCGTCATCTCCGCCGTCCACCTGCCCTCCCCGACGCCACCTATACACCCTTCGGGGCACTTTTTTCTCTAATTTCCTGCTTATAATTCCACATGCTTCTTTCTGATTGGTTTCTCTGATTACTTGATCTGATTGGCTTCTGTCTTGATTCTGATGATTGATTTATTTGATTACTTGCTTTTCCTTTGAATTAACTTTTTCCTTGCAAGGTATCCCATTTACAACTGTTTCTTACTGACTATAAACTATATATATATATAAAGAGAGAGAGAGAGAGAGAGAGAGAGAGGGAGAGAGAGGGAGAGAGAGGGAGAGAGAGAGAGATTTTAAAGGAAAAGCTGTTTTGTAAAATGTAATTAAGTCTAGTTTGGATTTGTGAAATTTACTGATAAGAACTACGAGTTATGAAAGTTAAAGTTATATTTTGATCAGCTTGGTCACAGGGTGTTGATATTTCAGTGACGGTGCATTGGAATGTTTGTGACACCGTATTGGCATGTTTTTGGCGGAGTTTTGGCATGTTTGTGGCAGTGTATTGGATGTCTGTTGTGGCAGTGTCTTGGCATGTTTGTGGCAGGAATTGAAATATTTGTGGCAGTGTAGTGACATGTTTGTGGCAGGTATTGACATGTTTGTGGCAATGTATTGTCATGTTTGTGGCGGCGTATTGTCATGTTTGTGGCAGTGTAGTGGCATGTTTGTTGCATGTATTGGCATGTTTGTAGCAATATATTGGTATGTTTATGACACTGTATTTGCATATTTGTGGTAGGGTGGACGACGCGACGACTGACGCGGGGCGTGCCAAGAGCCCCAAATCCACGACTCACACACGGGCAAGCTCGGCGAAAAGCTCCCGGCGCCGCGGCCCCATCGCCCGTCCCTACACACCGCAGCACGCCAACATTAAGAAAGGAAATGACCCCGAAATCGACAAGTGAGTCTGCCTCCCCTCTCCCGCACTCCCCCCCCCCCCCTCCGCCCCGTCAGCCGCCACCACTGACCGCAGCACGCCAACATCAAGAAAGGAAATAACCCCGAGATCGACGAGTGAGACTGTCCCCCTTCTGCCACTCTTCACCCCCCCCCCCCCCACCGCCCCGTCTCCAACCCACACACACCACAGCACACCAACATCGTAAACCCAGTGACCCGGGGATGGTTGCCCCTCTCGAAGCCCCACCTACCCCCCCCCCCCCCGATTGCCCCCTCCCGCAACTTCCACCCATCACCGCCAATAAGTAAGCGAAGGTGTAAAAACTACGGATACACGAGGGGAATTATTCACGTTTACCTCGATTTTGTTTCGTGTAATGCTGAAACTATTTCTGCGCCCACCTTCAACCGCAACGAAATAAGAGTTACAGTAATGCCTAAATATTACGAGCAGCGATGAACATGAGAAAACAACTGGAGGACTGAAATCTTTTAAAGGAAATGTTTCATTGTTTTGTGAAGATGATCAATGTTTGTTTCAGACACGCGTTGTTTCGTCAGTTGTGTGCGCTGTGCTGGCTGCTGGAAGCCATGAATACTGAAAACCCGAACATTATGGGCCCGATCAGCCAGTGCTGGAGCATGAGGTATGTATGGGCGATGAGGGGAGGGGGGAGCGAGGGGGGCTGTGGCTGGAAGCTATGAATACTGAAAACCCGAACATTATTGGCGTGATCAGTGAGTGCTGGAGCATCATATATGAGGGGGGGGGTTGGTTGTGGGACGGGTAGTGGTGAAGGTAGGGATTGGGGGTGCCTGGAAGCAATATTTTCAGAGAACACGAACATTGAAGACCGGATCAGTCACGTTTAGGTGTGGGGGTGGGGGCAGGGTGGAAGCAAATGTGAAAATGTGAATACGATAGGGGAGGATGTGAATTTCATTGTTGTGAAGTAGGCTGGAGGACTTTCAGTAAGAATTCAAAGATACTTTCAGGAGAATGAAAAGAGAGTTTCGCATTTGCAGTTAGAGTCGTTTGGAAAGTTGAGTTGTCCTTAATCAATCAAAATGACATTTCAGTGTAGAACTGTTTCTTTTTTTTTAAATTGTGGATTCCACAGAGAAATTGGTGGATCTCGAGGGAAAGACCGGAAACAGGAGAAGGAGCGACTGGACACAACATGGCGGCAGTTTGTTGCTAAGCAACACACACTCAAGGTAGTCCTTTGTTTTCTGCATCAGTTAATTCTGCTGCAAGGAGTGTGTAAATGTTCAATAAATGTCGATGAAAAGTAGATTTGCTCCAGTTTAGTGATACATGCAGTGATATAGGTTTCCCGCCCCCCCCCCCCCCCCCCCGCTGGTATAGGTGTAGGTTTTTCCGCGCCGTGCACGTTTTTGGGTACACAGTTTGGGTACAGGTTTGTCTGTGCACAGTATGGGTACAGGTTTTCCACGCCTCGCACTATTTCGGGTGCAGGTTTTTCCGCGCCGTGCGTGTGATTGTGTAGGTTTTCCCGTACCGTGCGTATTGTAGTATAAATGATTTCCACGCTGTGCACGTTTTGGTACAAATTTTTTTCGCGTCCTACGCGTTTTCAGTATAGGTTCCCTGTCCACATGAATTTAAACCTGGGTGGGTGGGGGGGGTGTGAATGTAGCTAAAGGAGCGGGTGTTGATGGGTATAGGATGGTGGTATTTGGGGAGGGGGAGGGACATTCTGCGCTCCCAAGTGGTGCCCATTGTTATTCACTTAAGCGCATACGCGCCCCTCTTTAGTTACCGTCGGTGCTCGACGAGATGACGCATAGCAACTCGTCGCCATGGTCGCGCGCCAGTTTTTCGCCATGGTCACGCCCATCTGCGTCATCCGCCACCAGACTCCAGGCGAGTTTTCTTTTTTGGCGTTGTACTGTCGCCCGGTTGTTGTGAGCTGTTGTAGCTTTTGTTAACACGGAAATTGAGGTTTGTGAACACGGGACTGCTTGGAAGGCAAGCATGTACTGGCTTAGTGGGCATGGTCACGCGCCAGTCTGTCGCTGTCGTCATGCGCCAGTCGGTCTCTATGGTCACGCACCAGTCTTTAGCTTTGGTCACGCCCATACGCTGGCTTAGTCGCATCACTGTAATTTTTCAAGTAAAGAGTGCAACAGTTTTATTGCCGATTGTGGAATAGATGTGCGTTCTATGTTTTTACAAAAGATAGCAATGCGGCTTTCGTACTGTGCCTATCACAATCTGTAAAATTAAAAACTCGACGAGTTGATGGTACAAGATTTACTATGTTTTTACTTTTTATTATTTATTTATCTTTTAAAGCTTGGCATTTATTCTTGGCTATCGAAAAAGCTTGTGAAGGTATCAGTGTGTGTACACCGGAAATGTCTCTCAGTGTCGTCAATGTGTGTAATAGTGCTGCTTGTTTGGTCGTTGTGTGTTTCTGTAGCTGTTGAGGGCTTAATTTTGAAGCATATAATTTAGCACCCATCCCCTGACTCACTCCGCCACGAAAAATAAATAGATAAAAGGTAAACATTGTGTGGCTCTTGACTTTAAAGTAGTGGTGGGGGAATAAAGACCGTAGTTTATCTGCGTTTCACAACGGTCAATCAAGCAGGGGTTCAGGGAGTGGGGCTCGAGTTAAGCAGGGCTTCGGGGGGGGGGGGGGGGGGAATCGAGGAGGTTAATTCGTCTGTCTTTTGCAAGGTTCGGTCAAGCAGGGCGGGGAGGGGGTGTTAGGGTCAAGCAGGGGCTGGATAGAGGAGGGATAGGTTATCGATCGTCGCCTATATTGTAGGATTTTCAATGTCATGGTGATATGTTTTACTTTCGCCAGTATCTTTATTCTTCCACTTGAGATAAAATAACGGAAATCGTCGCCGTGGCTTGAACCCCCCTTCCACCCCACCTCCCTGTGTCGCTCTAAAACAGTTGAACAATTATTCGTTTTTCTAGACGAATGACGCCAAACGCTCCTTCCCCACCGTCATCTCATACAACAAATATGGCCATAAGACTACGCACTTTTCTACTGTCCTCCACCCTCCCCTCCAAAAAAATAGTTGCAAGTATCCGTACGGGTAGGAGGGGACTAACAGAGGTCACGGGGGAGGGAGGGTCGTGGAGGAAAGTAAGATAGATCAGCAAAGTTACCTTCCAACGTTTCAGCTTTTGTCAGTTATAGTTTTATTTTTGTTATATTTCTGCGTGTGTTCTCGTTCCCGTTGCATTGAATCCATGATATTTATGCCCAGAGTCTCTGTTCCAAATGTCGCTGGCCTAAATGTCGCTGGTCCAAATGTCTGGTGTAAATGTTGCTGGCCTAAATATCGTTGGCCTGAATGTGGCTGGCCTAAATTTCGCTGGCATAAATGTCGCAGGTCCAAATGTCGCTGGCCTAAATGTCTGCATTCTTTTGTACCATATTGAGCTGTATGTTGTCCTGGTTATCTGTTTCAGACAGAAGAATCAACCACCTTGTTAAAAGTAGTTTCTGTTATTATTTACAGTTATCTTATGCTCCCTCTATGCTTGTAGAGCGTTTTAGTAACAATTGTTTATGCTCCCAGATTGCTTTTAGCTGCTATTATGCTCCCATTGTATTTGAAACAACAGTGGAGCCTCGTGAACTCAGATCGGCTGCTACATTCACACAGTAAATGTAAATATAATATTCGTTTCGAATTACCTTTTGGTTTTTTATATTTAGATCATGATTGGCATCACAATTCAAGGAAAGTGAAAACAAGAAAAAATAAACAAAAAAAAAAGCAACAAAAAAAAGTAAAAAAAGAAGCTGTGTTGTAACAGCCCTGTTATTTAACCTCTGCCTGCTTGTTTCAATCATTAGACAGTTCTGAATTTCAGGCGCCGTTGAAATTAATTTTTCACAGTGTTCAAGGTTAAATGCTAATGTGTGCCAATAACCCCCCTCCCCCCCCCCCCCCACAAGAGGGAAGGCAATCTGGATCCTGGCCTAAAAATCCTTGTATACTGGTGTGATATTGGCAACTTCCGGCATCCCGTTTCGATTCCAGCCGATAAAAGGTTCAGATTCCGATATCGAGCTCTGGGGCTGATATCGGCCGGATCCCAACTACAGTTCATGTTCCGACATTTTTTCCCGATGGAAACCAGCTTGCTTTTTTCCCTAGAATAAAATTGCAATGGAGAAACATTCAGATTGACCCGTCTGTTTTCGTATCTGTTTCCATGGTCAATATGTAATTCCCCCCAACCCTTTTGTGTTTTGAAACCAGTATTTATTGGAATCAAGTAGAAAATGGAATCACTGAAACGTGTTTATAAATATTGATGAATTATGTATTAATAGATCATGTATTTTAGATGTGTGTGATTATTGAATGATGCGTGATATTGTTGAAGCATTCTTTGAATGAAAACACAACATTACGAGATAACATGGTGCGTTGTGCCCATATTAATCGCTTACATAACATATCTAAAAGGCCTTCAGTGTTTTTGTTTTGTTTTTTGTTTTTTTTTTAGTTTGTCTGTTTGTTTTTGTTGTTGTTTTTTTTTTCTTTACTTTTTTTTATTTTCTTTTTTGTTTTTAAGCGATTGTTTCTGTACCAATTGCAAACCAAAATATAATTCTGTGCTAATTGCAAACCAGGTGTGAGGTGGGTAGGGGGCATCACGTGTGTACCAGGTATCACGTCTGTTGATGATATCACGTGCGTGTGGGCTGCACGTGTGTACCAGGTATCATGTGTGTTACGGATATCACGTAAGCACCAGGCATCACGTGAGCATCAGTCATGTAAGTAGTGGGCATCACGTGTGTACCGCGTATCACGCGTGTAGCGGATATCACGTGACTGCCCGGCATCACGTTAACCCCAGACGTGCACGTGAGCAGTGGACATCACCTGAGTGGCTGGTTTCACATGTGTGCTGTATATCATATTTGTTCGGTAATAACGTAAGCACACTAAATTATTGGCATTGTTCTCAAGTACAGCCTTTAATATAAATTTTTAAGAGGAAAAAAATGGTTGACCTTGTGCAGGAGCCGAAAAAATGTCTGAAGAAGCAGAGCTCGTCCGCGCTGCTGCTGCCGAAGGTCGGGGGCGTGGCCTTCCTCACGGCCGTCGGCAAATTTAGACGCAGCATTTACGGCGACGAGAGTCCTTTGGCGGCGGCCGCCGGATATGACGTACTACACTGTGTTGTGACGTGGTCTTTTATTAGAGTGCACTGTATGATACGGAAGCACCCAAATTCACTGATGGCCAGACTTTGTTTTGGAAAGTCTTTTCACATCACAACTGTGTGTGTACTGAGTTGTTTGGGTCGTATTTCATTCAGGCGCATGCGTATATGTGCCGGGGAAATCACCAACTGGCATAAAAAGGTGGAACTCGTCACCAAAAAAATGAAGAAAATAAAAGAAGAAACGTTCTTTCTTTTTATGCAGAGCTTTGTTTGTGTCTTTTCCACTCAGTTGTCAACTATTTTCAACCTTTAATTTTTTTTTTGACCTGGAATGGAATTTGGTGGTCCAATGTCTGGGGAATGCCGACGCAGAGGGACAATGTCAACTGTTCGTTTTAAAATGTGGGTAGGACACAGGTAACCAGGCATGGCAGCCTGTTAATGATCACATATCCCGGCTTCAGGCTTCGGGTGACATTGTAACTTGCTGATCAGATGTCTTCTCGAGAATACGCCTAAAGTGATCAAATATCCGGTGGACGCAGACTTCCGGGGACATTGTAACCTGCTGATCAGATGTCTCCTCAAGAATAAGCCTAATGTGATCACATGTCCGATGAACGCAGGCGTCCAGAAACATTGTAATCTCTTGATGTTCATTCGTCCTGTCGAAGATGTAATCTTTAAGGTGATAAAATGTCCACTGGGTGGAGGCGTCCATGGACTGTGTAACCTGCTGCATGTCTGCGTAGATTCAGCAGCTGTCCTTATAAATATCATATTATAATCTCAGATTTGTATAAATCACACTTTTGTTGATTCCAAATTTGCATAATCCATTCGTATCACTGCTGATGTAATTTCTCGCACTGGGTGATGCAGATGTAACACTTCATGCGAATGTAACATGTAACGCTTTGTACGAATGTAACATGCAACACTACGTGAAGATGTAAAATATAACGCTTCGTAAGAATGTACTATGTAACGCTTCGTACGGATGTAACACTTCATGCGAATGTAACAATTAATGCTTCGTACGAATATGATATGTAGCACTTCGTACGAATGTAACATGTAACGCTTCGTACGAATGTAACATGTAACACTTCTTGAGAATGTAACACCTAACACTTCGTGCCAGTGTAAGACGTAACGCTTCGTGCAACACGTAACGCTTTGTGCGAATGTAAGTAGAACGTTTTGTCCGATTATAACACGTAACACCTCATGCGGGTATAACATGCAACGCTTCGTGCGAATGTAACACCTCCAGTTGAACGATTGGTGCGGCATCGTGCTAAATTCTGTCCACACTGTTTAACAAATACTTAATGAATCCGTATTTACAACCGGTTTTTTTATCGATTATTCAAATGACACAAATATTAATGCTTTAATCTCAGAAGTTTTATCGTTTGTGGCAAACGTTAAAGACAGGAAAAAAACTAGACGTAGTGAAATATTAAGATTAAATGTATTTCTAAACAAATGCAAATACAAATGCTGCTTGAGCAATAAAAATGAAACCAATAAATGCTTTTTTAGTAAGAATTGTTCCTTTTTTGTTGTTACAACAAGCGGTGTTGTTCTTCACAGTAAATCGACTGTGCGTTTTTAGTTACGATTGAAGTTGAATTCCTGTATCAAATTTCAAAAGGAAAAAAAAATAGAAGAGAGTGACGTCATTTCACGGTTGTTGATGCAGGTTGCTGGCAGGCGCGGAACGACGCGGATAAACAAAGGAGGGCGCAGATATCCCAACCACGGCTACAGGTCTACGCACAGAGGTGAGACTACCACCGTCCTGCTGGCTGGGGGGTGTCTGTACGGCTGGCGAGGGGGCTGGGGAACAAACAACTGCCGATTGAACAATAAACGAGCTGGTAGGGGAGGGGGTTGGAGCAACTGTCAAACAGACGATTGCGTTTTGTAGACCTTGTCAAATATCCTGGTCACCCCACTTCGTAACGTTCGTCGTCTGACTCAGAAGTTGATCCCTCAGTCCATATTGCACGTGACGTTCCACATTTTTATATCCCGGTTACCCTACTTGATAACTTTAGTTGCCAGACACAGAAGTATACCCGTCCATATTGCACGTGGCGTTTCACATTTTTATATGACGGTCACTCGGTAACACTGTTTCGTCAGCCGACACGGAAGTGGATCACCCGGTCCGTATTATTTACTACAGACTGTTTCGAAAAAATAGTCTCCAACCAGGTGACTAAAAAAACTGGTTGCACGAACCAAACTTTGGTTGTCGCGGGCGACGGTGAAATTCCAATCGTACGACAGAGCAGCGGTAAGGCTGCCTAGTGGATAGTTATCGTGTAACTGTTGAATTAGCAAACACCAACTGCCCAGATACTGCCCGCGTGATAACGATAAAATGAAAAAAAAATGCGTTTCTCGATTATGGTCTTATACCATGGATCAGTGCTTAGGTTTAAACAAACTTGGCTACTAAAGCTTCAGCGATAAAACATACAGGGAGACTGCTTTGCCTCACCCGACACGTTTTCCTCCTTGTGGTGTGTTGTATGCGATGCGTGACGCGTTGTTGCTATGGTTACTTCACAGGGTCCGTTACAGCAGCGAGTCAAGGTCAAATCTCTGTTTCGGATACACCGACTGGAAGCGCCAGCGTCTTGAATGACAGCATTAATCTCTCCAGCGCGGCGGCTTATGCCCCGGGAGCCACCCCTAACATCCGGTGAGTGATGTCTTTTAAATCGATCCCCCCTTCCCTTTACATCATCCCGCGGCCGCTGTCGTAGAATGACAACTGCGTATATACTATATACTATACTATACTATACTTTCTTCCTCCTAGACCCCTCACCCCTCCCAACCTCCACCCATCGCTCCCGAACATCTCCTGAAGCACATCAAAAAGACCGCCCTTTAACCTTCAGAGTATTCTGTTGACACGACACAGCAAAGTCCGCATGGTGACAATCCCATCCTGATTATGTGGGCGTAGCACTCAGCAGTGCTTTACATTTCCCACTGATGGACCAGCCCGGCATGTGAAAAGCGCCCACTGCCCTCGCATAATGTATAGATTTTTAGACGTTATGTCATATCATGTTTTGTGATATCGCATATGGCATGTGTCTAATCGCGGCATAGTGGTGTTGTGTGATCTGGCACCTGGCATTCATGGCAGGGTGGTGTTTTGTGATATCACGCATGACGTGTGGCTAATCGCGGCAATATAGTGTTTTGTGATATCGAACCTGGGATGTATCTACTCGCGGCAGGTAGGCGGTGTTTGATATCGTACAAGGCGTGTGTCTACTCACGATATAATGGTGCTGTGTGATATTGCGTATGGCATATGTCTAATCGCGGCATAGTGGTGTTGTGTGATATCGTACATGACGTATGGCAAATCGCGGCATGTTTGGAGATGTGTGATATCGCACATCGCATGTGGTTACTCGCAGCATGGTGGTGTTTACAGGGTGAGCAGCGCCATCCCGGAGAGCAGCGAGAAAGAGTCAGGGGTAGAGGCGTCCGGCGCGGAGGACGAGGACGACACCGGGGGTACGGCACGCGCGCTTCTTCCTTTCTCCCTCTCCACCCCCTCCTCCCTCTCTCTCTCTCTCTCTCTCTCTCTCTCTCTCTCTCTCTCTCTCTCTCTCTCTCTCTCTCTCTCTCTCTCTCTCTCTCGCTCTCTCTCTCTCGCTCTATATATCTATCTCTGATCTGTCCTCTGTAAGTAATCAGGTTTTTTCACTGTCTGTCCATCCACGGTTGTCCCTACGTCTGTACGGCCACTGCTTTTCGTCGCTAAGTTTAACATCCTACGTAGTCTGTGTGTCCCGCTGTCAACGTCGCCAGTATGCCCCCTCTGTCTGTTTCTCTCACTGTCAACGTCGCCTGTATGCCCGCTCTGTCTGTCAACTTCACATTTATCCACTATGTTTGTCCTGCTGTCAACGTCGCCTGTATGCTCCTGTTTTTCTGTAGTTGTCAACGTCGCCTTTATACCCTCTGTCTATTTGTCCCGCTGTGTTTGTTATTGGTTATCAAAGTAACAGTAAATAACAGTTGATGCATGTGTCGTTTCGTTCGAAAGGTGTCTTCAAGTTTCTGGACGAATACTACGACTCAATGCGCAGCAAAGAGAACAGCGGCGCAGACACGCAGACCTCAGCAGACGACAGGCAGTCGAACGCAGACGGCGTCAGCGTCCACAGCGCAAGGTGAGGCTCCCCTTCTCTTCCCTCCCCTCACACCCTCCCCCCGCCCCACCTCACCGGTACATACACGCAGATCTCAGCAGACGACAGGCAGTCGAACGCAGACGGCGTCAACGTCCACAGCGCAAGGTGAGACCCCTCCTCCCAATCTTACCCGCCGGGTTTTGCCTAAACAGATCTGACGTAACGACAGTTATTGCATAAACATTTTATAAATAACGTATTGAGTTGAGACTTTGTCTCGGTGAAGAAGACGGTAACCTTATGACGTCACGAGACACATGACCCTTTCGAACGCTTTATCAGTTGCGGACAAGGAGTAAAGAAGGGAGGGATGGGAGGGGGTGGAGGAGAACTCACTTCCCCATTCGTCCTTTTTTTAGATCTGAGAAGCGGCCATCTGAAAGCGGGGCGACGTCGAGAAAAAGTCGTCTCCAGAGTACTGCGGTCAGCGCCGACTACCAGTCAGTACCTGAGTACAAGGACCTCACCCCGCAGGAAATCACGGTCAGTACCCTGCAGTGCACTTAAAGTATTGTCTATTTCATGAAGTACTATGTGATGTTTTGATGTAAGTTTCGTACTGATATGATTACGTTCGTAAGATGTGTTGATATAAAAAATACACTGGAGGGGGGTACAGTTGTATAGTTGACGAAGGAGGACGGAGGTGGATGCACCGTGTTTCAACTTGTGTTGCAGAATATCCTGGAGCAAATAGAACGCAGCTACTTGGATCCGCGGCTCCACAAACTCGCCAACCCGACGGAGCGACGTACGTCACGCACCATGCGGGCCGACATCAATGTGAGGCCGAAGAGGTAATAGTCCTTACACACCATATAGACATCCCCCGTCCCTCCACCTCTGCAGCACCGAGCCGGTGCTGGTTTGAATCCTGCTCGTGCCTATTGACTGTGCACTCTATCATGATCGCCCTAGGGATTCAAACTGGAATGGCCCATTTCAGTATAATGTGGCAGGATAGACTTGATATAGCGCTGTGATCCCTGAAAGGGACTTAAACACCAATGATCAATCCCCCAATCATATCGAGCAATCCTCTGGCAAGAACCCGCCAGTCTCACTGGTTAACACACCACCCGAGATGACGTCGGCATTTCTTAACACGAAATCCCCCTCATACACGCACGCTTCTACACTGTTGATATCTGGCCCCCATCTGGACATATATCGTGTCCCCCGACGCCTCCCCCCCCCCCATGTAGTTTCTTTTTGAGCTTTCTTTGCACCCTCCTAGCCCTAGAACATCGGGAAAAAAGCTAGTTGTAAAAAGTAACAACGCGTAAAAATAATGAAAGACGAGAAATTGCAACATCGCATATAAATTCATAAAAAATAAAATGCAAAGAAACCAGGCGACAGAAAAAAGAAGAAGATAAAAATAGACAAAAGAAAAACAGGTAAAAAGAAGAGAAATATAAAAGAGAAGAATGAGAAGAAAGAACAAGAAAGAAGTCTTTTAATGTGTGTTCCGACTTAGATGTTTATTGTTTCGTTCAGCTCACCAGCGGTGCTGGAGTTCAAGGCGTCGTTGCCTAGCAACAAGCGTGGCTCCATGCCGGCCGAGTCTCGGCAGCAGTTTCTGGAGGTCTACCAGAACAAGGCGCTGATCCTGCATGATACGCTGGAAGCCCTCGACAGGTAAGTGCCCGCCACACGCCCAACACCGAAACCTCCAGCCACACATCCCGCACAATTACCCCCCCCCCCCCCACACACACACACATCTCCGCACCGAAACCCCCCCCCCCTTCCAACCGACACCAGGCGCTGATCCTGCATGATACGCTGGAAGCCCTCGACAGGTTAGTGCACCCCATACGCACCACACCGTCACCCCCCCCCCCCCCCGTCCCGCCCCCCCTACACACACACCAGAACAAGGCCCTGATCTTCTACGATACGCTGATGGCCCTCGACAGGTTAGTGCCCCCCACACGCCTCCCACCGACACCCCCGTCCCCCACCCCCAACCCCCCCCCCCCACACACACACACATAACAAGGTGTTCATCCTGCATGATACACTCGAGTCGCTCGATAGTGAAGTGCCCCATACCCCATCTCTCATCTACACATTCTTCCCCCCTCCAACCTACACACACCCCACACTTCTCCATCCACCCACACAATACCATCCCTTTCACCCCCCCCCCCCCACCCACTCACCTACACACATCTCACACCCCTCCATGTCCCCACACTCAAACCAACCGCCCCTTTCCCACACCCAAAATGTACCAATGCCTATCGTTGCTCTATCCCCATGTCTTGGCGTCAAAAGGGAGGGAGGTTGAGGGGGGTTAAGCAGAGTTGTTTTCTCTGTAGCGTTAGTTTGGGGGCAGGATAGTTGTGGTGTATTTTATCTCCTGCACAAAAAAAAAAAATGAATAACATTTGAAGAGTTCGTTTGTTTCACGTCGCAGGGAGAAATTTCGCAAAATACAGAACAAGTTCATCCACCTGCCTACGCGGGGCAGCAGCTTCCACCGCGCCGTGGAGCACATGCGGTCCCGCAGCGTGGCCGAGGAGGAGACGCTCCGTGAAGCCCAGCGCCGGCAGAGCCTCTACCAGCAATGGTACACGGGGGGTGGCGGGGGGGAGGGTTGGGACGCCGGGGATGGGGGCGATTGGAGAGGCCTTCCACAAGGGCCTGCGCCGACATAACCTCTACCAACAGTGGCAAGTGGCGCTGTGACAAGGATGCATGAAAATTTGCTAATTTGCAACATCAACAAAATCATAGTTAATTTGTTGGTATCATCGCTGAATTCGAGAGGATTACTAATCTTATTTTTCTGTAAGTTATCCCCCGTGGAACAGAGGAATATAGTTTTGAACTTTTCGGTCCGTCCGTCAGTCCTTCCGTCTGTCCCTCTTTCACGCTTCAGTCTCACGCGCCTACAGGCCACATTAATAGATGGATTCGTTTCAAATTTTTTACACGGCTTCTCTGGACCCTTCCGCAGTGCATTGACCAAGAATTTTCCGGATCCGAAAAAATGACAAAATTGCGGGCTTTTGAAAATCGGCACTGGACTTATATATACGGCAGTCTCACGCGCCTACAAGGCCGCACTGATAGATGGATTCGTTTCAAATTTTGTACACTTCTTCTCTGCACCCTTCCGCAGTGCAGTAACGAACAATTTTCAGGATGGGACTTAAATTGACAAAGTAGCGGACTTTTCAAAATGGCGCTGTATTTAGCGTACCTACGGCAGTCTCATGCGCCTACTGGTTAATGCATTGATTCATGAAACTGATTTTTTTTTGTTTTTGTTGTGGCTATTTGCTGCACAGGTTCACCGATCTGGAGAGCAACATCCCGGATCACATCAAGCAAGACTGGTACCTGCACAAGGTGCTGCAGCGGCTACAAAAATACGGCGTGGTAAGCATACTTTGTTCCCTCACCCCCGCCCCTCCTCCCATCCCCATTCCCCTTCCTGCTTCCGCCCACTGTCTTTATCTCATTATTGTAAATGCAACCATCCCTCACTGGGTAAAATAACCGAGAAAACAATCTAATGTGCAAAAATAAAGCTGATGAAGAAAAATGTTTATATATAGAAAATCCACGTATTTAATGAGCGTAGGGAGTGAAAATACGTGTAGTTATGTAGAGGATAGGGAATGTTTACGCAACTCCCCTCATGTGGTAACATGTACGTGTAGACTAGTTCCATGAAGTCATGTACACAACACCATGTAGTCAGCCCGTGCATGGAGACATTCACCGTATAATCACCGTGTGCACGTATAAAATCGCTATATAGTCACCCCCTGCATGTAGACAATTCCCATGTAGTCATCCCATGTATGTAGGCAATTTTTCCCGATGTAGTCGCCCCGTGTGTGTAGACAGCCACATGTAGTCTCCCCGTGCATGAAGACAATCCACATGTAGTCACCTGTGGATGAAGATTATCCCCATTTAGTACCCTGTGCATGTAGACTATACCCATGTTATTAAATGTGCATGTAGACTGTCCCATGTAGTCAGCTGTGCATGTAAAATATCCCCATGTAGTCCCCTGTACATAAAAACTATTCCCATGTAGTCACTTGTGCATAAATACTAACCCCGTGCAGCGACATGTGCATGAAGACTATCCCATTGTCGTCTGCTGTGCATGTAGACTGTCTCCGTGCAGTCACATGAAGACTAGCCCCGAGTACTCACATGTGCATGAAGACTATCTAAATGAAGTCGTCTGTGCATGGAGATTGTTCCCGTGTAGTAACATGTGCATGTAGACTTCCACATGGAGTCAACTGTGCATGAATACTATTCCTCTAGAGTCACATGTGCATGTAGACTGCCCCAAAGTAGTCACATATGCGCGAAGACTATCCCCACGTGTGCATGTCCCAATGAGAATCACCTGTACATGAAGACTATACTCGTGTAGTCATATGTTCATGTAGACTGTCCCAATGTAGTCACCTGTACATGAAGACTATCCCCATGTAGATCCCTGTGCATGTAGACTTTTAACTTGTAGTCGCATGTGCATGAAGACTATCCCCGTCTAGTCATCTGTGCAGACTGCCCTCATTTAATCACCGTGCGTAGTCCTCTGGACATAAAACCCATCCCCTTATATTTACCTTCCCTGTAGTCACATATACATATAGCCCTTTTCTTCATGTAGTCACAGGTACATGTAGTCACTTCCCATGTAGCCACATGTATCTAGTCTTTTGTCATGTGGTCACATAAATATGTAGCCCCTCTCCATTCGGCCCGACGAATGTGACTCATTCTGACTTAGAAACTTATGTACTTAACTTAATTAATTTTTCGTATTATGTAACCTCATGTAAATGGACATAACGTGTTTCAATTAATATGCTTTGTTTAATGTCCTTCAAATAACGTGCTTCGTATAATGTACTTAACAGTAGTTTTTACGGCTTTTTTCAGTTAAGTTCTGATTATCTGCACCTTTTTTCTTTGTTTGAAAAAAAAAACACATTTTAATGCGCTAACTTACATCACGATTCATTTGGCTAATCGCTGCGTCATCGTCGTCGTCGTTGTATCGTTGTCATTTCGAACAGAACGAAATGCAAACAGATGGAGTGCACATGCTGAAGCAGGTATACGCCCCGCTCCCCGCGAATTTAAACTAGCTTTTTTTTTAATCTTTCTGATGTAAAATAATGAATCTACGGATCTGCGCGGATATTGCATTGCTTTTCTCACAACAATTAAATAAATACTTTCAGCGTTTACTTTCTTTCACACTTTTAATCTGATTTGACTTTCCATTCTGATATTTGAATTTTTATAAATGAATTTTGACAGAGACAAAATCAGTGAAATTTACATTTAGTTTCTTCTTCTCTGCTTTCAGCCCCAAAAAATTAGTTGGAGAAGGAAATTTTACTGCTTATCTTTGTCTTAATTAATATATTGCTTGGCAACCAAATAAATTGCCAGACGACTAGAGTAAGGTGGGGCAAGAGGCCCCCCTTAAGCGCGATTTGCTATAAAATTTTATTGAGTTGAGATATGTTCCTTATCTTTTGGTTGGTGTTCAACCTCAAATCCCTCTACCTCCATAAAAGTGAATCAGATATTAAAACTTTTTACTTTTCATGAAAAACTGAATAAAAATGTTTTGCCCTTAGTGGGCCTTTTGCCCCATACCTGGGGCAAAAGGCCCACGGGTGCCCCCCGAAGGGTACAATGTGAATATCATCTCAAAAAATTACTATCGCCTATCATCGGTTACACTCTGTTATGTTTTTAGAAACAGCAAGGCCACTTATTAATTTCATGATATTACCTTAAAATCTGTAACCTATAAAAATTTCTATGGCTTCCAAAAAAATTCTGATTCTTATGAAATTGACCCCCTAAAATTAAATAATGTCTTTACTTGCAACATTGTGCCACTGTTGTGGTTTTATTTAGATTACATGTGCTTTCGCCATGTGGCGCTTCGATCAGTTTTGATTTTGAGTGAAAAAAGTAACGCATTTCAAAATAACGTTGAGTGGGCCTTTAACCCCGCATGGGCGTCTTGCCCCACCTTACTCAATATTTTTTGGTGAGAAGAGAATAAATTGTGGACAAGTTTTCCTTTGTTAAAGAGACTACCTGGCATTTTGTGTCACTCAGCGGTATGACATTATGATCTTTCGGTTCACACCTGTTAGTTTATGACAATGGGCTGGTTCTGAATCGATGTTTTTTTTTTGTTTTTGTTTTTTTGTCAGCCTTAAAATTCATTTGCTGAAATATTCGTTGATCTGTGTAATGATTAAAACGAAAAAAAAGAGTTCTTTTGATCTGAGGAAGCTTTGGATCTTCTGCTGTGGACTTTGAAGTGAGATCGACGTGGACAAAACGCGTGCGGATGATCTTTTCCTCATCAAAACGCCACTTCCGGTTTGCGGACTCTCTTGTCATGATTGCCGGTTTACAACCTTTATACTTTAAGCATGGGATATTTTTTAAGTCGTATTTACTCCAGTGTGCAGTGAAGTTTGTTCCATTTACTATGTTTATGTTTATACCATTGCATATGAGTGTGAAGTTTTGCGTTGAATTTTTCGAGTTATACGAATATATATTATTATTATTATTTTCTTTTTTGTCCCGTTTTGGAGAAACTGGAGAAACAAAGGGAGGGCAGGAGAGGGGGTGTTTAGGTGGATGCATGGTTGGGGAGGGGACGGGAGGGGGGTGTTCGGGTAGGTGCGGGGTTGGGAACGGGACGGGAGGAGGTATTCGGGTAGGTGCGGGGTTGGGGAGGGGACAGGAGGGCAGGGGGTGTTCGGGTGACTGCGGAGTCGGGAAAGAGTGCTCAGACTCATCGTATAAATTATGAAGTCTGCCTGGAGAGTCCGTGCTTCGTTTTGATTATCAAAGAAGTTGAAGGTTCACAATACCCAGGGCCTTGGAGGGGTAGAAATGTGTGAGTGGAAGGAAAGAGAGTGGCAATAAATAAGAATCTAAATGAAATGTATGGACACGCGTGGCGTTTGTGGGGAGCCGACTACCGATGTGTGTGGTCAGTGTTGGGCGGGGGAGTGAGCTGGGCTACTGACCGGCTGTCCTGTGTAGTGGCTGACTTGTAAGGTAGTTTCCTGTCCCAAAAGAAAAAATTTATTTTCAAAATAGTGGTTCATAAATCTAACCCAGCTGCAGGGCCGAACATCTTGAGCTGCCGGAATACAGTCCAATGCAACCGCTTCCCCTTCCCCTCCCCTCGTTACTAAAAAAAAACACTTGAACTTAAACGTTAGCCTTCTTTTGTGTCAGGCAGGGGAGGGGGAGAGGTAGATTCTGCTTTGTTTACACACCAGACATCCCAAAGCAAGCTCTGCAATGAATACAAGTCCTATCTTCAACTGGGCTAATATTTATAAAGCACTTGAGATTGCATCAGCTGGTAATAGTTCATTAATATGGTTCCTTGATCCACCGTTGGGCTCCGGTATACGGTGGGGGGAGGAGGGGTTTGTATTCTGTCCTGGCCTATGTTTTACTTTTAACGGTTTTGGCTTTGCTTGGAATGCAGACACGCCGACACGATTTTTAAACGATTTTCAACAAAAATCGGCACCATTGCTTAGTCCGTGTTACTCGTTGCTTTATAAATTAAAATCACAAAGTATTTATTTCTTTATCTTCTATTATTATTATTTATTGCTAATATTTTGTTATTTTTAATTATTTATGTATAATTTACGTATTTGCTTACTTTTACTGTCTTTATGTGGCTCATCTGGCCTTATTTTTGAGATATGGTGGGCGATAATGAGTTATTTCGCGGCTTGCATCGCATGTTTTTTCTTATTTTTCCATAAAATGAAAGAAAAAAAAAAAAACAATTTGTTGGTGGGAACTTACCTGGGGTTTTGGCGTTAGCCGCGAAATATCGCGCCTATTTACCTCAATTTTTATTCATTTTTTGGGAGCCATTATTTGCTTTGTGTTGAATACCTTTGGCGGATCATTGCTTTTTAAGGGGTTTGCCAGGGGCACTGTTAATCGCTTGCTCCACGCGCTTATTGTTCAGTGCACTACATGTAAATTTACCACCTCCCCCTGCTTATCCGGGGGAGGGAGGGATCAGCACGCTTTCTGTAACCGCCTGTCGCGTGAAGACCAGACCAGCTGTTGCAGCCTTTGCTTGTACATCATTTATAAGGTGGCATCTGAACTTTGTGGTTATAATGCGTTGTGAATTCTCGCTCTCACACCAAGTTGTAAACAGTTAACTGTACTGTTTTAACTGGTCACATCACTCTTTTCTACATGTGCCTCATAACATTAATAGTTTTATATCGTGTAAAAAAACAACATCTTTTAGAATCCAGAGCTTAATCTTATGGCTTCTGTTGTTGGGCGGTGAAGTTGTAAGCTGGGTTTTAATTGGACGGCGCCTTTTGTGGGTTACCTCGTGATTAGGAGCCAACCGTTTCAAGCTTTGTTTTGATTGGTCGCCGTTGTTAGCAGGATTTTGATCCGAACCATTCTGCAGGTGGAGGCCAGCAAGCAGAGCGCGTACAAGTTCCTCATGGTGCTTTCGGGGCTGCGCGACTGGGAGGTGTGCGCGCCAGACATCAGCGCCGCCGTCGAGTTCTGTCGCGAAAAGATCGTCGAAATGTCGGTGGACGAGTACGAGGACTGGTTCCACCAGCAGTTTCCCAAGGTGAGAGGCACCAGACTAGTAACAGCTCGCAAAAACAAGAACTTTTCAGCAAAATATTAACTAATTGCTGGAAAATAGTCTTACTGTGTTGAAATTTAAAGTGAAGCTAGCAGGAGTTACCATCTAACTGACTATAACTTTTTTTAGCGATTCGCCAAAAATTGGCAAAAATATTGGCGAAACAATATTTTACTTTTTCCAATAAAGAAATCTTACTGTGTTGAAATTTTAAGTGAAGAGAGCAGGGATATTTACTTACCCGGCTGTAACTTCTTTTGGCGATTCGCCAAAAATTGGCCAAAAATTGTCGAAATATTTGCGATAACACTTTTTTTTTATATAAAAGCTACTCCAGGAATTTATATAAATTTATATAAACCCACTCCAGGAAAATAGCCTTGCTGTCTTGAAACTTTAAGTATTGATAGCATATATTACTGCGCACCTGGCCATTAGTGTTTTAGGGATTGGCGTGAAATTTTTCGTGAAATACCCTAACAATCCAGTAAAATACTACCTTACACCAGAGAAATGGCCTTACTGTCTTGAAATTGTGGTTAAAGAATTGTAGTTGAATATTGACGAAAAACTAGTTCTTTCTAAAATTGTTACTAACGCTTTTTTTTTTTTTTTTTTTTTGTTGCAATCTGCGTATTCATTGATAAGGTGTAACTATTTTATACACTTAGTTTGTTTTACAAACCTTATTTCGCCCATGCATACAATTCTTATTCGCGTCATATAATCCTTATCCAGTATTGCGAAAATAATCAATTAGTGTTCATCAATCAATTAATGGTTTTAATCGTGAACTTTTTGCCTGCTTGTAGGTGATCCGCCCACAGACAGCGCCCGCCGCTTGCAAGCAGGACGACAGGCCCAAACCCGAGCAGGCCCAGGCCCACCGCAACCGCCGGGGCGCGGGGCAGGGAGGCGTGCCAATGTCCGCGCCCCCGGGCGTGAGGAGAGCTATCGCTAGTGCTGTGGCTAGGTCCTAGTGCCTGGTCTGCCGTGGATGGGAGGGGGGCACTATCACATTGCTTCTGTGTCTACACGGTAACAGAAATTCTCTAGTGGTTTGCGGAGCGTGACTAAAGTACTTGATGATTTAAGCAACTAGTCTCACCTTTTAGCACCCTGTGCAGTGTCATCAAAACACGAATTCTTTAAAGTAGCTTGTTGTTTTCTGTAGCGCTTTGTAGAATGTAAAAAAAATATTTGAAGCTAATTGAAGCAGCTAGTCCCTAAGCTTCTATCGCCTGCTAGTGTGAACAAAACCCACTTGTTGATTTAGTCTGTGCGCGTTAGCGTAGTGCTTGAATCACGCTGTATTGCTATATGATGACAGAACGCCAGCTCCACCTGCACAGGAAGTCATCACCAATCAGCTCTTCTTTCGTATGTTGTTAAGGTGGATAGATCAGACGTACAGCAAAAACAGAAAGTAAACAAATGCTGTCTGTGGCAAAAAATACCCTTCAACGGGCTGTGAGGTGTGCTGTCTTTGCGTTGTACCTACATTTTTATCAGGTGCACTGTTGTTGGTGTGCACTAGCCGCTCTGGTTTGTTTACCTTTCGCGCTTCTCCTTTTCTACCTTAATTTTGTGATCTCTGCTTTAAGCCAATTGTTTGTGTGATGCCACAGTTGTATGGAATGCGGTCGGAGATCGGCGGAAATCTCTGAATCCTATAGGCAAGCTCGTGGGTGGTGCATTGCAACCACTGCCTGTGATAGCATGCCACTTGTGTATAATGTTGCTGGCAGATACGTCGTGTGTGAAATGTGTTTTGTGTATAGTTTTACCAACATCAAAGCCATATAAAGTTTGTAATGTCAGAAGTCTTTGGCATCACTAATGTGTAATATCAGACGAATGTGATATCGCGGTTGCCTATCGCTAGTCTACAGTTCAGCCAGGTGGTGTCACTAATGAGTGCTGTTGTAAGTATGTTATGTCCCCAGTGTGAACTTTCATAAGTGTGTAATTTTGTCTTGTATAGTGCCATTAAGGTGTTATGGCATTTTGTTGCACAATATCATTTTTGAGATTACTGTCGCAGTTTTGTGTAATGTACCTATCAGCAAGGTATAGTGTCACTATAGTCCTGTCCGTAGGATTTAATTTCACTGTATCCCTAGAAGTGGGGTGTAATGTCACTATATACCTGGCAGTAGGATGTAACGTCACTATGTCCCTGTCAGTAGGGTGTATTGTCACTATATCCCTGTCAGTAGGGTGTAATGTGACTATATCCCTGTCGATAGTGTGTAATGTCACTGCAACTATGGCAGTAGGGTGCAATGTCGCTGTATCCCTGGTAGTAGGGTGTAATGTCACTCTATACCTTGTAGTAGGGTGGAATGTCATTATATCCCCAGCAGTGGGATGTAATATCCCTGTATCCCTCACATTAGAGTGTAATGTCATTGTGGCAGTAGGGTGTAATGCCACTATATCCCTGACATTAGGGTTGAATGTCATTGTACCCGCAGCAGTAGGGTGTATGTAACTCTAACCCAAGCAGTAGGGTGTAATGTCACTGTATCATTAGCAGTAGGGTGTAATGGCGCTGTAACTCTAGCGGTAGGGTGTAATGTCACTGTATCCTTAGAAGAAGGGTTCGTTGTTACTGAATCCATGGCAGTATGTATCGTCACTATATCTATGGCAGTAGTGTGGAATTTCACTGTAGTAGTATTGTCTAAGTTTGTAATGTCATGAGTATGCGGCTTATGTGTACTGGCCCCATTTTCTGTACAGTAACAAGAATTACTTAGCATTATTCAAATGAAAACGAGTGCCTATAGTAATGAATATGTTCTGTGATAAGACTGTGATAAGGCTGGGGTTTTTCAAGTAACGTAGGTTCCAAGTGTTCTTATTTCTTACCATTTTTTTTTAATTTTGTTTGTAAATTCTACTGGGTTTTTTCCCACGTAGATGTATATCCGCGAATGTGGAACTATTTTTCTCCGCATTTTATTCTGCGCTTAGTAATTTTACACACGTAGCAATATTACTGTAGTGGAAAGAATGCAACGAATAATCTTTCAAAAATGGTAAACACGATAGCCATTTTTTTCTTTGAAATGAAGGTTTGGAGTGGTTAAAGTTTATGCGGAAACAAGAATTTGCTGGGCCTTCAATTGTTAGTCTTATCGCATCACAGAAAGTCTCCCCGGCCGATGGGAGTCGTGTAAAGTTTGTACGTTTGTGTGTGCACACTGTGTATGTATGCGTCAGCCTGTTGTGTACAAATGTTGTGTCTATGATATCTCGAGAACGAAAAGTTGGACCGACTACATTTAGTAGGCTGAACAGCTCTGCGAATTTTTAACGCGTTATGTTATTAAGGAAGGTGTATAGCGTCATTACGTCAGAATCTTATTTGTAAAATTTCTCAGCTGCTACACATCGGAGAAAGTAAAACATTTGTGGGATTGTTTCGTGGTAGGTTCAAAGACTATCAAATTTTGGCGCAATAGAACAAACGAGTATGCCATATAACGTCATAGCGTGAAATTTGTCTTTATTTTGAACAAGATAAGTAGTAAAAAATAGATAACTGAAAGCCGTTTCGACTTCATTGCGTCAGTTGGACCACTCTCTTAACTTTTGATGCGTGTGGTGAAAAAGAAGGCGCATGACGTCATTACATCAAAATCGTATTTGCAAAATTTCTCAGTCCCTTAAGATCGAAAATCGTCCAATTTTGGCGGGATTGTTGTATGGTATTTGGGAATATTTTTTATTTTTTCGCGAGTTGAACAAGCGATGACCGCGTATAATGTCATGACGTAAAATATAACGTAATTTGTGAACACAATCTTGTGTGCAACATATCTCGATGCCAGAAAGTTGTATCCTCCTCAAGCTTTGTACAGGTATTTCTTGGGTCAATCGAACGGCTTTATCAATTTTTGACCTGTGTAGTGAAGTTATGAAAGGCGCATGACTTCATTACGTTAAAATATTTGTGCGATTTTTCGATAGAGCGTTAGAGCTCCTTAGGATTTAGTGAGATTGTTGCTTAGAAGATTCGCAAGATTGTAGAACAAGCAATGACCGCATATGGCGTCACCACGTAAACAATTATTTGTTGTTAAGCAAACATCTCGATAACGGCAAGTCAGATAAACCTCAGGCGTATGACGGTATGACGTCATTATGCAAAAGTAGTAAGCGGTGCATTTTGCAGTTCAGCTTCAAACTTGGCGTAGTTTTACATAAATATTAAACTCGTATAAAAAATTAAGAAAGACGTATAGCATCATTGCGCAAAAATTATTACGTGATACATTTTGCATTCTGGTTGAATGTATCCCCACCCCCAGCATTGTTTTGCCGGCTGTTATGTTATGATGAAACTGCGCTGGGGATTTCATCGTTTTCCGGAAGATTCTCGAACGTTCCTGTATTTTCAGCTGTCTCAGCAACTGACTATTTTGACTGGTGGTATTGTTGAATGGTAGGTCCGAGATTCCTTGAAATTGTGCCCGAGGTAGCACAAACGCATAACAACACTTATCTGTTGTGAAGTAAAATATTTCGATAGCGGAGAGTCTAATCGATATTATGTATATATTCCTTGGATAAATTGGACGGTTTTTGTTAAACATTGAACTCTTACGCACAATTAGAAAGGGCGTATACCTCCATTGCGGAAAAAAATATTACGTTATATATTTTTCAGTCGCTGAATATAATCTCCTCCCCTCTGTCCCCTCAACCCACTGCCTTGTTTTGTCGACTTTTTTGTTAACTGTTCATAGTGATTAAACAACACGTGGGATTTCAGCATTTTCGAGAAGATTCTCGAATGATCCTACAACATACAAAGGACAACAAAACTATGGATTGATGGCTGTTTCTTACATTTCCTGTAATTGACCTTTTTCTGCATTACTCACTAACACGTCAGTAAATGATAGTTGTAGTGCATTATGAGGATTTTATCTGCTATAACAAGCTGGAAATATTTTATGTGGGAAAGTTAAACGCATGAGTTGCATGTTTAAGCTACGAAATACGACACAGTTGATTGGAGGGGGGGGGATGTTTGAGGAAACGTAGCTATTTATTAGCTATTTATTAGCTATTTAGCTATTTAAATAGATATTTGTCTTCGTTTGCAAAACAAGAAACTAAATAGGTGTCGATTAAAAGTGTGAAATAAGCCTACGCTCGTGTGTTCTGCTTGCACTTTCCGCTGTAGTTAAAATCCATCCGCTTTGTGCGTATATGTGCAGATTGATCTCCAGAGGCATACTGTCAAATAACATGTAGACTGCCATCTGGCGGGGCAACGTTGAAAGAAAAGGTTATATGTCTTAATTATTTTCGTGGCAGTTTCTCCTAAGCGAAAAAATTAGCCGACAGTGGAAGAAAATTATCGTTTAAAAACAATGAAGTGGTAACTTAGAATATTTATTCAATAAACGCGGATTCAGTGTGATGTATTGTGGTCCAATTCTGTCGTGCAATACACTAAACTGTGAATACATCACGCTATTATGTCACACAATGCAATTTTTGTCCTGTAATTTTCTGTGGTGACACTTTTAGTGGGTTTTATATATAGAAGAGCAGTAAGGAAAGAAGCCCTTTTGAAGTTCGGTTGTAAATATTCTCGCTTTCGCGTGGTATTTATTATATTTAAGTGACTTCATTGTTTTGAATATTTCCTATAACGTGTAATATTTGTGAAGCCTGACTGTGATATACGAAATAACGTGACGGTTTTAAGGGCATGACGTTTTACTTGTAGGCTTGTGTTGATTAGGCAAAAGTAAAACCTAAATATGAAATGAATTCTTTTAATTTGTGTTTATGCCTTTTCCACGGAATCTATGGAAAATAACCTGGTTTCTTATCAAATGTCACTGAGGTTGTCGGTAAAAAAGAAGTGAATCCACCGCGCCTAAAACTTTCGATTAAAAAAGACGAAGCGGATCAGTTGCATCAAAATTTTCAAATAGAAAACATTTACCGGAACGCACTGAAAATTACCTTTCAAACGAGAATCTTAAAATACTCATGCACATGACGAACGCCTCAACACAAATCGAATACTTTAAAAATTAATAATAAATCACAATACATGCCAATTTTTTAATTGGAATGATAAACGAGACTGTTTTTCGCCTGGCTTCACACTGCAAAACAGGCGGAGATTTTGAATAATGGGAATAAGCAATTTTGTAAATGACTTCTGCTACTAAGACTGAAATTAACGTAAACTGTTCGTGAATTTTTTTTCATATTTTACTGTTGGTGTACACTTCACTGAAGTAATAGGGAAGTTGTAGAAGAATTCGTTCCACAAGAATCAGCTGCCAATACGTTATATCCTTGTCATGCATTTACGTGGATTGTTTTTAACCCAGCCGACTTTGTCGGTCTGGGTTAGTCGTATCACTATAGGGGGCTTGAATGTATGTGCGTATGTTTAATTTTTTTTAAATGCTATTCCTCCTACAGTTTTGCTCCAATCGTTTTGATATAGTACCCTATGTGGTCAGTCACCTGGCTATTACTTTTTTTGACGATTGACAAGAAAAACAATTTGGTGGGACGTGTGTATCCTACGTTCTCTTGGACCGTCTCGAAAAATCAAGAGACTCTCGGAAAATCGAGAGGTGCTCTTTTGGATAATTTCTCGTTATCGAGGGACAGTTTTTGTCTCGGAAAATTTCTCTGGAGAAGGCCAGATACAAGATAGCGGAAATGTAAACAAAGGCATTTCTACAACTTATTTGCCAAAATGAATGTGAAATATAGATACTTAAGAGTAGAAATTTAGTTCAAGGAAGATTTTAGACGCGATTGCACTATGTATAGTGAAACACAAGAGAACCCGAAGGTTTAACCTCAATAACTTTGGTTGAGGTCGAATCTGTAACACCGATGGTACTGCTGAAGTGGTATGGACTTTATTAGGTAAAACAGAACAGATCACATTTCAACCAATATGCCAACGAACGATCGTCACAGGATATATTTCTGGGCATATAAATTACATATTTACCCGAATAAGCACCAAATAACTAGATTTGTGTTTTGTTTTTCTCGATTTTTTGAGACCTGTTATTTTGGATGGTGTCTCTGAAGCTTCCCTGGTCTGTCTGGAGAGTGGGTTCTCAGTTTCATGAGAGGTCCAAAAGAATGTACCCAATGCTGGACGACCTTGTGACGTCACAAAGTTCACCGCCGTAGAAATTTCCTCGTGCGTTTGCGTCTGTTAGAATTGTCCATTTGAGTGCAGGTAGTTAAACGTTGACTGTTTTTCAGTCAGTGTGACGCTGAGCAAAACTTAAAGGCTTAGAAATATATGACACAATGGCACTACAGATATATACTAATGAAGTACGCTGGTTTAGAATGTTTGTCTCTCGGTACCACATTATCGCCTGTACAAATGGAAGGCCCGTAGCTCTAAAATCCGCTTTTCCTCAAATGACTTCATGTATCTCTCTGTCAGAGCTACGAGGCCTTTCATTGTTCCGCTTATCGTAGTCCCAGCGGACCCTTTCTATCTTCCTAGAACAGAAAGGCACAGGAAGACCACAAGAGTCATCTAGGACTACGCTTATACGAGTAGGGGTCAACTTAAGTCTTTGGTGGATAGTTGGACAAGGTATTAAACCAGTAAATTGCCTGGGTACAAACAAATTGCAGTTATTGCGAGAGATTATTTCCGTACGAGTATATTCTTTTCTTTCGAAGAAAGCGTAACAGAAGTTGTATATCATTTCCATTGAACTTTGAGGGCCTCCAGCATCTCACAAATTTGCCAGAGAGAGATATATATATAGCGAGGATTTAAAGAGATAACCGATCCCAAGTAGCGATCCACTTCTTGGAGCTAGCTTCTTGACAGAATTTTTTGAACGCCAAAAAAAAAAAACATATAAAACCTATTTTTTAACTAATGACCCATTAAAATAAACTATTTTTTTTCCTGGGGGGCACTGGAAGGCCTGAGTTATTATATTTTTTCTTGAATTCCAAAAATCATTTGACGCATATTGGAGAATAATTGACGTCGAAACGTAAAAAAAAATTCTCAGCCGCTGAATATTCGGAGAAAGTTTAAACTTCTTGGGATTGTTGTTTGGTAGGTCCAAAAAATTCTTTCACATTCTGTTTCGAGTAGAACAAACGAGTGCGGCGTATAACGCGGTCACGTAAAATTTGTATATATTTTAAACAAGACCATGTGTGTAAAATATCTCCGCACGGAAAGTCGTATCAACTTCAAATTCTTTTTGATTATTCCTTGGGTCAGTCGGATGATTCTTTTAACTTTTGACAGGTGTAGCGAAATTAAGAAATGCGTATGAAGTCATTAGATTAAAATCTTATATGTCAGATGTCTCAGGTGTTGACTTTCTGAGAAAGCTGAAACGTGTTAGGAAATGTTGCTTCGTAGGTCGGAAAGATTCTGTCAAATTCTGCCCGGAGTAGAAGAGACGAAAACGGCATGGGACGTCATTGGGCGAAAATATTTCGAAAGTGGAGTGTTGGATCGACTTCATACTTTGTGTACGTATCCCTTGGATAAGATAACCTGCCCGTTGTGGCCCGGATAAAAAAAGAACAAAGTTTCTTTAGTGACCAATTAAGGCTTATCATTGAGCAAATACGTGTATGAAATACCATCTCCGGCTTCAGTGACTGTGAAAACAACACCACGGTCCAGCATTGTTCAGAGACAAGTAAGCGTGACAGAATCGTTTACATTGCAGAAATTCTCAAATCTGGACCTATTTCCACAAAGGCTAAGGCCACTCACTAGCCCTTACCAGGCCGTTCAACTTCGACGTCAGTGAAAACAGAGCAAAGTTTGCCAGCCCTACCAAGCCTTGATTAGACAATCTATGAGTTGAGGGATAAGTTTGTTCAAAGAAGTTAAGGCAGATGCCAAACAAGTTGTTTAATAAAGATGGTCGTAGTTTACATGAACAAAATTTGTTGTTTTGAATCTAAATTTGTCGCGGCAAACGACAAATGAATTTTTTGTCGACAAATGGCTTTTGTTTTGTTTTTATTATTTGTCGCAATTGTTGTTGCAACCCTAGTGACCATCTTCCAGACCCTCATTAATAGACGTAGAGCATGAGCCCAGTTCATAGCGACTACATTCCATCTTGCTAAAGTTGTACCTAGACATACAGAAATTAACGTTTTAGATATCCGAAAGCCAGTTTACGTATGCACTGTTTTACACAAAATATACACATACAAAAATACACGTATTACACAAAAAGAAAACGGCAATGGCTTGCTAATGAAAATTTTGACATGTTCGGATCCACTCATGTCGGTATGTACTGGCCGTTCTAGTTTATCCTTATTTTTACCAATCTCATTGTTATAAAAATTAGAGTCTGAACAGGCATTAACATTTGTTAAAAACTTTTACTTATTATTTTTTATACTTTTTCTTGCTTGCTCTGTGACAACACTGCTTTACTGAATCTGATTGGTAAGTCAGTTCACGGTTTCGACTGCGCATTCTCGGTGGAGGAAATTTGCAGGACCTACTGTGGATAAAGCACAGAAACAAATATGGAAAATATGTTAGAAGTGGTTTTTCATGACACTATTAAAATGGTTTTCAAATCCAAAAGGAGCTCTACACCTATTTCAAAGTGATTTAGAGATTTTTAAAAGAATGTATATTGAAGTTGTACGGAACAAATATTTCGGACCATTTATTCTCTCCTTACTGGTCGCCATTTTGTCTTTACTACTCCTCTGACAAAACTGGCTACCAGAACTACCAAACTTATGCAGTGCTTGATAAGGTTTGCAGCAGCATTTGCGCACAAGCCTCTAGCATTTGCCAACAGCCAGACTGTGCGTTACATAAATGACGTGTGCTTTATTTAACACTTGACAAGCTGTTAGCTTGCAAGGGTTATATGAATTTGTGCGAGCAGCCGTTCGTCCTTTTTTTCTTCTTGACAGTTTTCCGATTTTTTGTGTCTTCTTCTTCCCTGACACTATGGGCCCTAGGACCATGAAACTTGGGACTTATGAAGAGGTCGATATCAACGTGTGCATGTCGCTTTTTATTTCCGTCTTCGATTTCGTTTTCTTCGTTAAAACGCCATTTAAAAAGAGTGTATTTTTTGCAAGTAAATGTGGAGCATTTAATGTACAGCATAGAACACCACACAGTTGCTCACCTTTGTGCGAACTCTCACTGCGTAAACAGATGACACAGCGTATGCCTGATCAGTCAATCAAACCTTCAGTCAACAAAAACCAAACACTACTCGGCTTATAAGACGTATTCAAGCTGTGTTGTTTGCTAATATATTTAGCTGGTATTGAGTTTTCAACCTATGGAGTTTTTTTTCTTGACAGTGGTCCGATTTTTTAGAATATTATAAGCCGCATACATGCTGTGCCATAAGCTCTGTACACCATGTGTCATTCTCAAGTTATTTTACATATGCAAACTAGAACCGTATTTCGCTAGCAAAATGTTAAACACTTGACAAAAATTAAAACGCAAAAATACTTCCTTTGATGAGTTCTTTCTTGAATAATATAAAGTACTTTACAACATGCATACAATGTGTTATACAACTATGTACAGAGCTTATGGCACAGCATGTATGCGGCTTATAATATTCTAAAAAATCACATTTTCAAAAAAGTGCCACCACCCCCCCCCCCTCCCCCGGGACTATGCTAATACTGCAGCTTGCTAATTAAATATGCTCAAATCAACCGTTTGCCTTTTTTTCTGATTTTCGTTACTTGTTGTAAGAAGTTACCATCTACAGGGGAAAAAATTCACTCCTCGCAATTTAACTGACAGTTTCACAGCGCCCCCCCCCCCCCGCGCGTATTTATTATGAGTTGCATCTATCAGTGAGCGTCGACAACATATGGCGACCACAGTACAGTTCTGCAAGAATGTTTTGTATTCGCATCAAACATAGCTAACTTTTGTTGCTTGCACCCATACCACAACCCCTGCCGACCATTGTGGTCTGTGTCAGTATTATGTTCTACATTTGATCAGCCTTTGCCACTCGATTTGCAATATAGAACGCCATTAGTAACGTCTTATAAGTAACAATTACCCCGCCCACTTTTAACCAACGCATTACCGACGCTGAGAACGTGTTATGATGGACCTCACATAGCTTGCCTTTCACGACAGTGGGTCTTTGTAATAGTGACGGACAATAAGTAATAAAAAGAACCCATCGCCATGACAAACAATTATTCGTTAATTTCTATATCATACTGCCAAGGCAATAACAAGTGTTTGTAAGATGGCATAGAAACGGGGCACAACTTAATTTGTTATGGGGCTTCAAATTCGTTTTGTAACGGGGTTTTCCGGGTCTCTTCGCGTGGTTTTATGAAGGAAATGTGGCTCTGAATGTTATAATAAGTGCACACCAAGGCTCTCATTGTTGTTGAAAGTAAGCCGGTGGTTGACGGGCAGGGGTTTTGGTGTACTTTCCGAGCATTTACCTGTACGTGAATACAGAACTTATGTTATTGTGTTATTAGGTACATGAAGCTGTGTAGTTCCTGCGTTCCTTATTTGTGTATCATGAACAGTGACTATGTGGCATGACGTTAGCAGGTATGAAAGACTTTGCTTTTAGAAGAGCACAAATGCGTGACATGTAAATTTGAACAGATATGTTTTTGGCATATGTGTATACATTGGATTAGTGTTGTTTGCGCATTACATACTGTACTCACGCCAATGGGAATCTTAAAATTGGACGAGAAAAATTGATATTGTTTTGCAAGCCACAAGAAACGCGTTACTTTATTGTTAGGTTTTATTGAGCTTTATTAAAGTTTTTACTGGATTTAACTGAGACTTTTAACTTCCGTTGTGGAAGGTAGGATATAAATAATATGGGAGTGACAGAGGCTGGCGATGGCTTGGGCTTAGACAATCAAGGATACAACTTCGTGCCAGACACGCGAACATCCGGGGCCCTAGCAGACGGGTCGGCCTTATCAGGATCAGGAGACACAGGCTCCCAGGTGTGTGTTCTTCTGAATATGTACATTATTGCCAATTGCGAGGGATACTATAACGACTGACAGAGAAAGTGTGTGCCCCTAGGAAAAAAGATTTCTGTTAAAATAATTTACTCAGTTCTTTCAACACAGCATTTACCAGCTGTAAAACACAAAGCAAATGCCTTCTATTTTTGTCTAAACTCTTTTGAGACAGATGTGTTGAGGAAGGTTTATTTTTTGGCAAATTAAATTCGACACTAACAGGGCCGATATTTTCTGGCTGTCGACTATTGCGCGATGAGCAACATCTAACGTCACTTAAGCATTTAAGCTGGTGCAGTAAGTTCCCAGATTAAGCATTGTTTACTGCAAAAAAATAAATAATAAATAAATTGAAATATATGTCCCCCATGAGTGAGCAAGCGCTGGCTTAAGTGAGAGACAACTGTCTGTTATCAGGTGCTGGTTACATCAGGAGCGGTGAGTGAACTGCATTTGCGGAGCTCAAGTCTGCCTACCAATCAAATTTAACGAGAGTATTGTATTGTTTGTGGGTGGGGGGGGGGGGGGGGGGCGGCATCATACCGATAGCTTTTTATTATTCTGACTTAAGGTTTATTTTGATTGTGCGTTTTGCGCCATAAAACGAGAAGGGTTGTTTTTGCCAGCTATTGCATGTGTTAACGGGCGGTTGTTGTGAAAGTTCTGCATGTGCCCATCTTTAACCTGCAGATAGAACTAATTATGTATGTCTAAAACTGGTGTATATTTTTCGGATCATTTGTCTTCTTGTTTAAGTATTAACAATGATACATTATTCTCTGTCTTCAGTAACAGTTGGGTAAATACCATGGTGTCATACTTGGATGCTGCGAAATGATGTCTTGATGTAATCAAGTGAAACGACGCAAACGAAGCGGCTGTAAAGTTCGACGTGGCAGTTATGTCACTAACATAGATGCATAGTACTGTCAAATTTGAGTTTTAGCCAGGTGTAGGCACGTAAAGTGTGCCGTGACATCAAACGTAAGCACTGTCTGATGTTAAACAGTGACTAGAGACTCAATTTTGTTTGCAGTTGGGAAGTGTAAATGCATCCTATGTGGCGTCACAGAGTAATGTGTCCCTGAAACAACTGGACGCGGCTTCACTGCAAAGTAGCAGCAATGTCGTTGACACAACCAGTAGACAGGTGCGTGGGCACGCCCAGCAAGCGTAGGCACGACTGACATCTCTATGTGGGCTCGGTTCATTTGTCGATATCACTTTGACTGTTTTTTTGTATTGTCATTTCATTTTCACTTTCTAATGAAATAAAACGAAAAATAAAGAATGCAGTAAGCAAATAAACAAGATGAAAAAACGACGCGTAAATTCTTTTCTAGGACTTAGTTGATGATGCAGTTGAGGAGTATATGCCATGTAAATGGGGTCCAGTCAAGCCGCAGTGCTGCCGAGTTTTCACAAATATCAAGGCAGCTCTATTTGTATTATGTTGTGCCTCGGCTGTACAGGTAAAACTGCAGCGTCGAAAGATAGGGGGGGGGGGGGGGGGCGGGTGTTCTGGTCACAGTTCATTCAGGTGAACCGTGTTTATGGAACGAATTGTGCAAAAGCCTAAACAAGATGGTCAGTCAGTCTGAAACAATGGAGATTTGTCTGAAGAAAAAAAAACAGCAAGATATTGCAAAAAATGTTGAAACAGTGTTATTATCAAAGGTCTGGTATCAAGTGTTTATGAATGAATGCTATGCTATGCGCAGGGAATGGTCGTGAACGGGTTTGTGAATGTGAGCATCACGAGCGTGGAGAAGCGCTTTGACATTGAGAGCAAGGATGCGGGCCTGATAGCGAGCGCGTACGACATCGCCTCCGTCATCTGCCTCCTACCCGTCGGCTATTTCGGCGGCAATGGCTCCAAGCCACGCTGGCTGGGCTTCGGCGTGCTGCTCATGGCCATTGGGTCGTTTGTTTACGCCATGCCCCATTTTCTAACTGGTCTTTACGAGTATGTTTTCCTCCAAGTGCGTTATTTCGTTTCAGTAAAATCTTTAAAAGAGAACCTTAGGCAAGTGTAGGTTTTTCTGCTGAGTGAGTGGTGAATTTAAGGAGCTTTATCTATAAGTCCTATGATGCAAACAAAGAGAAGGGAAATATTAAAGAAGAAAAAGACGAAATTGGCTAGTTAACACAAATTTCGATCATGGGTTGCTTTGAGTCAAACAAAAGAAGTAATAATAACCTTAATAATAATTATAATAATAATATAGTTTTTGGGGGTGTCAGTTTAGGCAGGTGTATGTTTTTCTGCTCAGTAAGTGTGCATTAAGCCCCATGATGCAAACAATGACAGGGGAAATATCAATTAAGAAACAGACGAAATTGGCAAGGTAACACAAATTTCTGTCACGGATTGCTTTTAGGCAAACAAAAATAAGTAATAATAACGTTAATAATAATATAGATTTTGGGGGTGTCAGGTATGAAGTTCGTGGAGAAGACGAGTTCTGTGATACAACGAACAATGGCACGGACGTATGTAAGGGCACGCAGCAATCGACACTCTGGCGATACAAGTACGTGCTCTACCTAGGGCAGCTACTGCTTGGAGTTGGCGCCGCACCGCTTTATACATTAGGTAGGCCCGTGTTTGCTATCCTTGCCCCCGCTCCCCCCCCCCCCCCCGCCGCACACTCATCTGCTTCCTGTGTGTATTAGTATGCTTCAAATTTGGTGGGAATATCCCATAGGTTGGTCCGCTGGTTGGGATTGTATTTAATGTATATTGGTCAACCCGTGACGTCATAGGACGTCACAGTGTGACAGTTGCGTCGTGACTTGCGTGAGTCCGGTGGTTCATAATGTATTTTGGGTATATGTCACAGGCCGATTATCAAATCGATGAGAGTGTGCGAAAACAAGGCAGATATCATGGGTGTAAGTGACCTGTGAGTACAGATCTATTTGTAAAATTTAACAACGGGAGTGCTGTTATAAGCCAAGTCATTGTCGTCATGTTACTTTGTATTTTCAAACTTTTGCAGGTGTTACGTATCTGGATGAAAATTTAAAGCCAAAAATGTCTGCGGTTTATGTAGGTAATAGTGTTTGCTACAGCTTAATTTAATCAAATCAGAAATTAATTATTGCCATTTACTTTAAAGATTTTAAAGATACTTAACATAATCCCATTTACATGTAAGATGTTTAATGAACTATGGCAAAAGTCCTCGGTAACTTTGAAATTGACTGCAGATAATAGTACCTGACTAAGCGAAATATTAAAATATTGATTTTGTAAATTTCAGCCATATTTTACGCCATAGCCATTGTGGGCCCAGCACTTGGTTACATATTTGGGGGATACTGCCTCAGCCTGTACACAGACTTCTACAAAGTGAATGTAGACGAGTAAGTTTTCAGTTACTTTTGAAGGAGAAAAAAAACTGTAGTTCTTGTTATCATAGAATTAATAGTCAGATCCGGTCGGAGGAACGACTGGGGCAGTAAGCTTACTCAACAAAAGTTATTTTGGACAAAAGAATTTTGTCCTGGAAACTTTTTTTTTTTCAGGAAAACAGTGCTGTTTGTCGTTGATTTTAGAGAGGCGTTTCAAGCTTTGGGCCAAGATTCCGAGATCTGTTTCTTAGCCAGTCTACACAGATTTATTCAGATCGGACGTTTTGTGCAGGAAAGTTTTCAACAGTGTAGTTTGACGCAGTTGCTCATACTTGATGTAAAAATGATAGTATAAACAGAAGTGAGAGTAGAAATTACGGAGCCGCACATTTCCTTTCTTTTTGTTTTCAGGCTGAGTATAGACGCGGACAGCGAAGCCTGGGTGGGAGCATGGTGGATAGGCCCGCTCGTATGCTCTGCCCTTGCTCTTCTCATCACTGTGCCAATGTTAGGTTTTCCTAAGCGGTTGCCAGGTAACACGCTTTGTTTGTTTATTTTTTAATTCAAACATATTTAACACTGAGAAAATATGTCTAAAAGATGGTCTGTGACTTTGTTTCAGGCTCCAGGGAACTGCAAGAACACAAATAGCGGGACCAAATTCAGCATTGAGCAATATTTTTAAAAAATAAATATGTGATTTATATATTTTAGGTTGGGAGGAGCTGCAGAAGCACAGGGAATCGGAGGCGTATGGCGGTGTGGAGGACACTGGACCAAGCTCCACCGGTCTCAAAAGCCTTAAAGATTTCCCGAAAGCACTGAAAAATCTGCTCATCAACCCGACATTCATGTTTCTGAACTTCGCAGGAGCGTTTGAAGGTAAGTTGTGCATGTGGTAGTTGGTAGCGGGGGAGGGGGGGGGGGGGAGTTGGGGTTTGAAGGGGGCGTGTGTGTGGGGAGTGACGGGAGGGGGCTCTTAAATGAATAGCAGTGGGGGTTATTTCATCGCAAGCCTCGCGTATTACTGTTCATGTCTGTGGCAAACCAGTGTATGGTTTGTTCTGACAAAAAACAATAATAATAATAATGAAAGAGACAAATTTTCCACGTATTTATTTATTTTTAAGGTATATTGGTCAGCGGCATTGCAACATTTCTGCCGAAGTATCTGGAGTCCCAATTCAGCTTAACAGCATCAACTGCGGCTCTGTATGTGGGTAAGAATTTCAGTGGGAATATGTTCAAGGGCTCTGCTTCAGACCAGTGTAGTGCGGGTGAGATGTTGGAATGTGACATTTTCAGCATGCACACGGTGTTATTTTTCATGGGAGACACAGCATATCTTTTCAAGAAGAAGACTCGGATCAGATTGCATCTGTGCCTGTGAGAAAGCCTACTATCATTAAAGGGACTCCAACGTGATGTTAATCTACAGTTTGACGAGATCCTGTTATTCGCAACAAGGAGCAGTTGACCAACACAGCTGTGATGAACATTGATAGAGCAAAAACATAGTGTGTGGTGTGAGTTGAGAGTTGGTCTTGAATGTAAAAAACAAAAAAAGCCAAGTGTGGTTGATGTTGCTGAAAATTGTGTTAATGTTTCAAAATGCGACAAAGGAACATATATTTAATTCGAGTGCATGTTCTGATTTTTTACTGCGAGTAATATCGATTAATTTAAGTGTTTTGTTTAGTTACATATTTTGTATCTTTAAATCTTATCGTTTAGTTCAGATTATTTTTTGAAGCTCTTGTTTAGAGAGTTAATTATTGTTTCTTCTGTAAATTATAACTGAATGTCATGAAATTGTTATTTCGTTTCATGTTTTAGCTGAGTTGGAAATAAAATGTTTGTTAGAAAACAGCTTTTATTCAAACCTTAGTTTAAAAAAAGAATGAAGCCGAGAACATATTCATCATGACCCTAAATGTTACTACAACCCCATTGAAGAAGTGTGCATGTTTTGTGTGTAAAAAAAAGCAGAAACGTAGAATTGATTCGATTGTCGCTGTTTTTGTTCTAGTTTGAAACAGTTGACAGAATGGTTGGGCTCCTTTTAGTTATGGCTCTGTTATTTCCCTTCGAGTGTACATTGAATAAACCCCTAAAAAGTGACAAATAGCATTTACTTGTAGAACACAAGTTATTTTCTTCTGTTTCAGGGGCCATCTCAGTGCCAGCAGGCGGAGGAGGGATGTTTTTAGGGGGCTATCTCATAAAGCGATTTAACCTCAAAGTTCGCGGCATTATCAAGTTCGTCATCGGCGTCAACGTGGTCATCTTTCTGCTCGCACTTGGGTTCATTATCAGGTGTCCCAATGCCGACTTCGCCGGAGTAAATGTAGATTACAGCGGCAAGGAAATAACAAAGTATGCGCGTCAAATTCCTTGTTATTTTCCAGCCTTCCAGTCAAAAACGTTGGCATCTTAACACTTCATTTAGTGGAAGCAAAAAAAAAAAATGCGAAAAACTAAATAAATAAATGAAAAAGTAAATTAAAAAAATCACGATTGTTTAATAATTTATTTATTTTAATAAGTGCTGTTATTTGTTCTTTTTGTCGCTAGGGAGTTGTCGGGAAACACACTGAAAGATTCGTGTAACGCAGACTGTGACTGTACGTTTGTCAACTTCGCGCCCGTGTGTGCCGATAATGACGTCATGTACTTTAATCCCTGCGCCGCCGGCTGCCTCGAAGTTAAGGAACGACGTGGCTCTGACGTAAGGATTTACTAGCCTATTATTTCGGTTTAATTACTTGGTATCTTCCGAAAATTTTGTATTTTTTTCTTTTCTTTCCCGACATTACCTTCCACTATACTCCACCACTTTCTACGATAGACAAAAATTATCTGACCAGGGCTGAGTTACCCAGATGCTTTATCGCGAGCAGTTATTAGAGAATTGGATAAATTATAATTGTAAAGGCATCTTTATTTTACGGTCGACAGCTTCTCACAAATTTGGCCTTGTCGTTTTTGAAAAGACGAGAACCGGAACCCCCCCACAAAACCACATTATTTATTTCCCACAGGTAGAACCTGTGGGGAATGTATGCGATCGACCGTGTGTCGGTCTGTCGGCCTGTCATCAACAGCTTGTTAACATGATAATTTAAAAATTGTGCGAGGATTTTAATGAAACTTGGTATGTAGCCTTTATGGGAACAAACACAGATTGGTATTGTAAATGGGCCAGGTTCGTCCAAGGAAAATGCACCAACTGGACTTGGAAAGTTTCAGCTCTTGATTGACTATTGATCGCTGTGTTTAATTGATGGGGGGCCTGTGGGGAATACGTGGGCTATGCACACTGCTCTAGTTTTTTATGTTTCTGGCCCGACTGTATTGACATGATGCTTTTGTGATTCTCATTTTGTGTACATTTTTAGAAGTACTACAACTGTACATGTGTGGCATCAGCCAGCGACGGTAAGCACATGGATGCCAAGGAGGGCAAGTGTGACACGAGTTGCGGCTTGCTAGCAGCCTTCGTCCCCATCATAGCTTTGCTCATCTTCCTCACGTTCGCCACTGACATGCCGGCACTTGCTGCTACGCTGCGGTGAGTAGCACCACGCGCCTTTGTCACTTGCATATCGCCGATACTTCTCTGTACATACTACACGAACGGGGCATACATGCATGTAATTCATGCAAGAGTGGCTTATTTAATTTCTTACGGACTTATTAATGCTGAGTGGTCGTGGGTAGAGAAAAAGCCGATGGTCAAATGGTATTATCCCCAGTATGTTGGCGAAAGTTTCGAGTTTTAGGAACAGTAATTACATGCATGTCATTATTATCGTTTAATCCTAAAAAATATACGAAACAAAAAAAAAAAAACAAAAAAACTGGAAACTGAAAATGTTAAAATGTAACTGCTTATCGGTGTTTTATTTTAATTATTTATTTGTCCTTACTGTATTTATTTATTTATTTTTGACAGTTGTGTCCCCGAGAAGCAGCGTTCATTCGCGGTCAGCATTCAGTGGATATTCGTGCGCTGCCTGGGCACCATCCCTGGCCCTGTTATATTCGGCGCTGTGATAGACGAGACCTGCTTATTTTGGAAATCGTCCTGCGATAGCGACACTGGGGCATGTTATTTTTACGACAACAAGAACTTAAGCAACTATTTCTTGGCGTTGAGTTTGTGTTGCAAAGTGGTGTCCACAATATCTTTTACCTTGTCAGTATTGTTATATAAAGCTCCGCCCAACACACAAGACACTGCGATCCCTATCGGTGCAGCGGAACCGGGGAATTCCCCGAACAAAAGTAGTGCCTCAAAAACAAGTCTTGCTCAAAGTGAAATTGGTGCTGCTGATAACGGAACAGCGGGTCATTTTAATCCCATCCCTGTTGAAAATTAGCAAACATATTCTTAAATTCCGAAATTCCGTTCAGGTATCCACCCGTATTGACAACACTTAAACCCAGATTTTTATTTTCAAGACGGTTTTAAAACCTTCAGCCTTACCAGTTTGACTTCATGTGAATGCTTGTAAATGATTTTCATTCTTTCCCACAGCCAATGAGTTGGATGGGCCTGTTATAAACCGGGTCTAGCGTATATGCTGGAAGAAACGGAAAATTGTATCTGAAACTGGGAGATCTGAATTTAATAGTAGTGTTTCCCACTGCTTTTTTACTTTCTGTTTGTGGAGGGTGTTGGATACTCGTGACCCTGATGAAACCACACTTCAGGGAGTATATTCTGGGAGTATTTTATTAATTTGTATGTAAAGAGAGAAGAGAGTGGAGGCGGTGGGCGTCAAAATCACTGAAAAGTCAGCGACATGGTAAAGACGCTGCAGATTTTGTAACTTTGTAAAGTCACTGATTTTAAGCCTTCAGAATTTGACAGATTCACTGAAATGAGTTTGTCTTTATTGTTCAGTTGCTCACCGTTTATGTCACAGGTAAAAGACGAAAAAAAGTGCATTCAGTTGTCAGAAAGTCCCGAGTTGCACAGCAACGACAGATTCCAGACGCTCATTAGGCCTTTCGGTATCTGACTGTTCATCAGGTGGGGGTGGAGGGGAGAGATACACATCAAGATAAAAAGAGACATATTTTTCTTGTAAACAAAAGAAAAAACAGACACATTTGACATATTGAACTTTACTTAAACAATGCTTTTAGTGTATTTTGGAGCTAATTTAACCCAGCAATGCTGCCAGCTTTGATAATACGAAGTGCTTATGTACTTCGGCGCGCAAATATAAACAGTGAAACAACTTCCACGTGTGTCTTGTTTATTCATTCACCCAATGAAGTTAGGTTAAACCACAACAAAGGAGGTGACGTCACATTCAATTTTTGCGCGCAAAAAATCAGAAGCATTTTGTGTCTAGGATATCTTTTCGTTTTTTACTCGAGAATTTCGGATATTCTTACTAGATTGTTCAACGCACCTTACTAATGCAAGTTTTCTGCGTAGTTTGACAGCTAGAAACCTAGGTTTCTTGCTGGGGTTGTTGCACAATTCGGCACTTAGTGCTGACGAACCTACCAGATCCAAGTCTTTGTTTATTCGGGGCTGTTGTCTCGCTAGGAGCTACATTCTGCCGATGGATCTGTGTTGGGCTCGGATGTCGTTGCCAGGCGGCATAATACATTGCGATCCGGGTGCTGGGAGAGTTTGGAAATGATTTTCTATCGAAGCTGTCTGACAGTTCGCAGCGCCAAATTTGGCGGGCTCGCGTTCGATGTAATTTTCCATATTCATCCCCCCCCCCCCCCACCAGGCTGGACAGCTTGCGTCGGCACTGTGTACTACACATCCTGGCCCTGCTGTCCATTACAGGATTCACACTAAAACTGCGGTTGCCCGCCGTTTGGAGCCTTTTTTCGTCGCCTGACAGTATCTAGGCCACCGAAACTGTCATGGCGGCCTCAGCCGCTGCGGAGGAAGGTGGATTTCCCAGCTTTATTGGCAGTGCCAGTGCCGCTTTAGCACTGACTGCAAGGTAAAATAGGGCTGCGTACTCACCCCGAGAGGCACGGTTTGTGTGTTTTTTCGTGGGGATTCCCCAGGGAATGCCCTGCGGGCTATTCCCCGTGTCTGTACGACGCCATGTGACTTGTAGTGACAGCAACTGACATGGCGTACGATGGCAGTGCAAGACACATTTTGTACTCAAACAGCCGCAGTAACGGGGTTGGTGTCGGATTAATAGGGGAAAAGGTACTTTTTAGTCTTCCCCTATGGGGTGGGGGGAATCTTGAGAATACACCCACGGCGTTCTGTTCCGTGCATGGCGTAGGAGGCGGCTAATCGGAAGGTCTTTCATTCTAACTCTTCTTTTACTATTTATTCATTCTTTCTTCTTTTTTTCCCACTTGTTAACCCAGCCGACTTTGTCGGACTGGGTTAGTCGTATGACTATAGGGGGTTTGAATGTATGTGCGTATGTTAAACTTTTTCTTTAAAATGCTACTCCTACAGTTTTGCTCCAATCGGTGTGATATTACGCATGAATTTTCCCTGGGTGGTCCCCCACCTGGCTATTACTATTTTTGCAATTGACGAAAAACCGACAAAATGGCGGCACTTTTTGTGCCCGTCTTGACCCAATTTTAAAATGCTACTGCTCCGACAGTTTCACTCATATCGTTTCAATGTTACACGGGGATGTTCCCCAGGGTTTCGCCCAACTTTGAAGTTTGGCAAAAACTGGAATAAATGGCAGTAAATAACTGAATTGTCAAACCATTCATTTCTCTTAGTCTTTTTCAAATAGTTATAATTTTTTTATCGAAAATTTCTTAGGTGCTTCTCCACCTGGACTTTGCTTTTTTTCACAAATAACAAAAAATGCCGAAATGTTGGTTTTGTAAAATTGTGTTAATGTCGGTAAATACGTGAATCGTCAAAACCCAAACTCTGCAACATCCCTTTTCGGGTAGCTTCCACCCGGGAAAACTCGTTTTTGTGTATTAAAATTATGAAAAAGTTACGTTCAGAAACCAAAATTCTTCATTTTTTTGGCCTAACAGTATTTCAGAGTTTTTCTCTCTTTCCTTGTTTGGTAACTCGGCTAGGTCATGTTCTTGGACATGCTTGGTCCTTTAGCAAATGCGTCCTAATATGCCCATCCCAGTTGGTGAACGGGGCGTTAAACACTAAATAAACAACCAAACAAACATTTGAATGCGTTTCCTACAATCTCTAGAGATTAGGGGGGTGGGGCGGATAGCTCAGTTGGTAGAGCGCTCGTCGTCAGATCCAGGGTGTATAACCGGTGCGGGTTCGAATCCTGCTGCTCGTGCCCGTTAGCTGCGCACTCAGTTATGATCCCCCTAGGGATTCGAAGTGGAATGGCCCATTTCAGTATAATGTGGCAGAGTAGTCCTGATATAGGGCTGAGATCGATGAAAGGGACTTAAAACACCAATAAACCGAACCAAACAAAGAAACACACTTTATAGACATGTTTCACCCCACTCCCAGAATGCCCTCGTTCAGTCAAGGTTTTAGCAAGTAAACAACGAGGAGCTTCACCTCCGGGCTTTGCAGGACACTGCTCCCTTCGTCACCACAAGCAAGTTCGCGTGACCAGAGGGTCTTGGCGTGACGAAACAAGTTTATGCACAGTCAAACTTACTGCGAGTATCAAGTACGGGGTTGCCAGGCCTCAGTAAGAGGACATGTCTCCGGAATGTGGTCGTTTCACAGATATCTAGATACTTGATTCGCATTTCTGTTCCGGAACGTTACAAAGTCGAAGTAAAAAGAAAAGGGGGAAAAGGGGGCAGCGTGTAATAAGTTAGATGGCATCGCTCTTCACCGTTCTACGTCCTACTAACGAGGTGAGAACTGCAGGAGGGGAGTGAGACAGATTCATCAGGAAGTTAGAATATGCTACTCCAGATCTCTTTGTTGTTTATACCAATAGGAGATGACGCACGCTTCGCGTGACAAGAACTCGCGTAACATGACGAAAATTATTCACTGTCGAGACAAAGACACCCACCTCTGGTTTCACGTCTATCAAAGTTGGCAGTATTGCTGGGTTAAATTAGCTCCAAAATACATTAAAAGTGACGTTTTGAGGAATTAAAACGCATTTTTATGTGTTATTGGAGATTAACTCGAGCAATGCTGCCAACTCATAGTATCCCTCCCAGCCACCCACTCTCGTCTTTGAAAAGTGGCTTCAACAAGCTAAAAAATTAAATCTATGTGACGTCACCTCCTTTGTTGTAGTTTAACCTAACCTCATTGGGTGAAGCTATAAACAAGACAAATACGTGGAAGTTGTTTCATTGTTTTTATTTGCGCACCGAAGTACATATGCACTTCGTATCATCAAAGTTAGCAGCATTGCAAAGGTTAAGCTCCAATAACACATAAAAAATGCGTTTTAATTTCTTAAAACGTCATATATGTAGGCTGCAGTGTCATTCTATTTGATTTATTCTGTATTGTATTTTGTTGGTATAAACAACAGGTAATATACGTGTGAAAACTTGTGATATTTTTGCTGCATTCCATGTATTGCTCACAAAAGTGATGCGTTGTTGCGATTGTTTTTCATGCTACTGTACATGCGTGATATATTTTAAAAAAACGTCAGTATGGAGTGCTGATAACAGTGGTACAAGAGAACTCATTTTTCTGAGTCTGTGTGGGCATGGCAGGCCCATTATGCACGCATTTAACTGATAAAAACGTTACTTTGGGATATGTTTACTCAGTTACGTTTGGTTTTAGTGTTTTATGAAATTATATACATATATATATATATACAAAGAGAGATAGTGTGTGTACACTTTTATACAAAGAGAGATAGTGTGTGTACCAGTTTGCACGTAAATTTGGAAAGACGATTGAGTTAATTGCGTTGATCCTGCATTGTATGTCTTTGAAATGTATTTAGTGTTTAAACAGTTTATTTTGTAATTTCAATTTATTAAATATAATATGTGTTGTGCTTATATAGTGCATTTTTCTGTAATAAACCCTGAATATCACGGGCAAAAAAATTGAAAGAAGTAAATTCGAGGTTCAATCAAGCCGCGTTATAAGTACCAAGTTGGGACCGACGAATTTTGGGACTTACAGCTAGTTGTGACTTATAACGAATATTGAGTCCTTCGATGCAAATTGGTGAAATTTTTATGGGCAAAATCCACCATAATTCAGACTTAAATAGATGATACAAGTTCATTTATATTTTAAGCAAACATAACTTATCTCTTTATCATTTATTTAAAACGACAAATATAAATAATATTTATGGATTTATAATTAAGTGTAAATTAAATTAAAGAGAAATGATTAGCAATATTCTGATGCGATTTGCTAGGATGTTTCTTGGCATAATTTATAAGTTCGATTTTTTTTATCGCAGTCAAGAATAGTCCTTTTTCTTTTACGATCCATTATAACTTTGCTATTTTCCCCATTCACAAATCATTCTCGACAACTAATAATGAAATAACACTCTAATTGCTATCTTTATAAACCTTGGACGATTTATTCCCAAGTGGCTTAATCACCAAGACAATGTGCTATTCACTGGAATACACATGTCTTGAATAAATAAAACTCTTAATAAACACCCCATAGCTATCTTTACGTAATTGTAGATGCTTTGATCTATTGTCTGGGTGAGGAACTAGTGTATTTACAATATACTTGAATTTATCGAGCTGCCCTGTTGGGACTTAAAACGCGGTATGAATTAACTAAAAATGACCATTTGTTCAAGAAAACTCATGGACTTGGACATAAGCGAATTTGGACTTATTACAATTAAAGATGAAAAAAGCGGGACTTTGCAAAGTTGGAAATTATAGCGAATTGGGACTTATAACGGGGGAACTTATAACGCGGCTTGACTTATAATATATTGGCGAGGGAGTGAGGAAAGACTGAATTTTTCGTTGTCCCTCGTGTAACGGAGGGATAGTCGTGAGTTTGTCCGTCCGCATGCGAGTCCGGGTTGTTTTGAAATTTCCCAAACGGATAGAGCACATATTGAAGATATTTTTTCCGATTATTGGAACTTAGCGTATTTGCGTGTCCAGGCTAGATCTCCAAAACAATTAATTGGATTTATTGAAAATTTCACACACGAATAGAATACATACTGAAGTTGTGCAGCGTCGTAGTTTTTTCGATTTCATAAAAAATTGTCAAAATGACAGTGTTTTGAAATTTGGTTAAAAAAAATTAGCATTCATACAATTTAGTCCACGTAATAAGACGTCATGTCCGGGCTATATCTCCAAAACTATAGCCCGGATTGTTTTGAAATTTCACACAAGGATCAAGGCATATGTGGAGGGCGCGCAACGTCGTATTTTTGTTCATGAAATAATGACAAAAATTATTACTTTTTTCGATTAATGGAAAAATACATACGGATAGAGGACATATCACAGGTGTGCTACGTCGTATTTGTGTCATATTCGTGAAAAATGGTTAATATTGACAGTATTGATCCCCCGTGTAACGGAGAGGTATAGTTTTCAGCTTGTCTGTCCGTCCGTCCGCTCTGGTATACTATTTTTTGTCCAGGCTGTTACTCAAAAACTGTTCATGCTAATGCTTTGTTGTTTTACATGCGGTTAATAGGTATATTAAAGGTGTGCAACGTCGTAGTTTTGTTCGATTTTAAAAGAAGGTTAAAAATGACAGTATTATGCCAGCCTCGATGGCCTAGTGGTTAAGAGTGGCCTCCTCGAGACTGGAAGATCATGGGTTCAAACCCCGGTGGGGTCATATCTGAGACTTTAAAATTGGGACTCCTCCTTGCTACCCTGTGAGGCACTCCACGTGTAAGGGTTAGAAGGAGGGCTGGAATGTCCCATTTCAGTATAATGCGGCAGGGGGATCCCGACATGACCATAGTAGTTGAAAGGGATCAAAAGAACAATGCAAAAGTATTTTGAAAATTATTCAAAATTCTTATTTTAAATAATACCGTGTTCTATATTGAAGGTGTACAACGTCGTCTTATTTTTTAAATCGACCAAAAATGATAGGCATTGTAGGGTTTTCAACTAACATCCAATGACATTATGTGTTACACGGGGGATCCTGCCTCACTGAAGCTCTAGTTTGAAATTTGCCAAAACTATTCCTGTTATTTCTGTAAAGCGCACCCAGGGGTAAAACAGATATTGAAAATTACCGAAATAAATTTTTTTACAATGTAAAACTTAGCTGTTTTCGAAATTTAAAATTGCAAAACTGTTACAATGGTGAAAAACGTGATTAAAATGGCAGTTGTAGCGCACTTTGTTAACCGACTTAAGCACCGATTTCATACGTCATCCGCGTTATAGCGGGATCGTGTCTCTCGGAGGATGGAGTTTGAACAAATTTTGCCGTGAAAAAAGTTGTACAGGAATGTAACCAGTGTCGATGATTTGATTCGCATCAATGCATTACGCGATGGCGTAAGGTTGTTTACGGCCAGCGTTTATCGTTATTGCGTTTAAAATCGGGTGAAGTAGGAATTGCAATAAAACCCACGTGGCTATGTGCTAGTGTTTATAAATAGATATTTTAAAAGATATGCTCTAGTTAACAAGTAAACATTTTATGGTTACATTTTGTCGTTACAAACGAATGCACATTTATTTCTTTTCCTAAAGCAAAAATGCATAAAAAATCAGTTAAATTGTGGAAAGTTTAGGAGAAGACCAATACAGCTCTTTATCTCATCGATAGGCGAGTTTCTAATCGAGTCAAAAGCAGAGAATAAAAAAATTGAACCTCTGAAATAGAGGGGAAAACACAGAAATCGTTTAATTCTCAATTTGCTGCTTATTTGCTGCTTTCGTCGCAGGCGGCGTTGTAATAACCAAAGTTGCTTGGTAGCTGCCTCCAGTGTCATTCTGATGTACGTTCTTTTCCAACACGCTGCTTACGTCATCCAAAGCAATCGAGTGAGATTTATTGGTCGTAGTATCGACTATAGATATTACTACTTCATCGTTTTGTTCAATTGGGGGAGGTTTGTAAAGAATTCCAGCTAAAATAAAGGCTATTATCGACAGTGCCTTCCCGCCTAGGGCTATTGCCAGTAGGTAGTTACTGAGGTTTCTGTTGTCATAGAAATAGCAAGCACCGTCGACGCCGTTGCATATGGACTTCCAAAATAAACACGTCTCATCGATGACTGTCCCGAATAGGATTGGTCCGGGGATAGTACCCAAACATCGTACGATGAGCCATTGAACGCTTAGCGCAAGCGATCGTTGTTTTTCAGGAACGCACCTGTGAATCACATTAAGGTAATAGTTGATCTTGAATATTTCTTCCTGATTAAACCCAAAGGCAAAACGCTCAAAATTTCAGTGACTGAAACACGTTAAAGCAAATGTATTGTGTACTTATTGGGTCGGGGCGGACGGCTTAAACAATGAGATTGTAATGAGTTTAAGAACGAATTTAAATCTTACTTTTCCAGCCATTTTTCTTAATACATAAAGCAATACAGAGTTTACACCATCCATTGGGTCAAATCGGGGGAATGTCTCGAAAGACCAGGCTCCATCACGATTAGCCAAGGGTCCGTAACGCGGCGAGTATTCTGGCTAATATTAAACAAGCGGTTTCAGCGACTATACTAATCGTCGCTACCAATGTTTATGGAGCAGATACAGAACCTTGAAATGAGGAAAGTTACCTCAGCGTAGCAGCAATGGCTGGTATTTCCGTTATAAACAAGCAGAATATGAGAAGGGCCAAAGCAGCAAGAAAAATGTGCAGAAGTTTACAGTCGCTGGCACATTTGCCTTGGCTTGCCCCTGCGTGTCTGTCCTCACTTGCTGACGTCACACACGTGCAGTTATCGTAGTACTGTGAATATATGAAACAACGACTTGAAAGTGGATGGAATTGGTTCAGTCAGATTCTTTCACGATTAAGCGAGTTTTACAATCGCTTTGGCAGCCTGGAATAAGTAGTTTGTCAAAATAATACATCACCTTTAGTAAACCTCTAAATTGATGTTATGAACAAATAAACAAGTAATTCATGTTCTGTGATATGTAAAGGTTAAAGACTGGTTACGTCTGAGCCTTTGTTCTTTTTTGTCTCAAGGCAGCCTGCCGCACATGGGTTGAAATACATTATGTTGTTGTCTCCACAAACTGGGGCAAAACCAATGTGGGAACAATGACAGTCAGCGTTGCAGGAGTCTGTTATTGTGTTGTCAGATGTTAACCTATAAATCAGACAAAACTCACAATGTTCTTAAATGTCACACGGATTTACTAGGCCCCAATCGGTGATTGTGGGGCGGCCGTCTATATGCCCTTCATTTGTGGCGCCAGTGCTACCCCAGTATCTTGTGAAGTGTGTCAGATATAGCTGAAGATTGCGTTCAACAACCTTCTTCCTCTTTACTGCATTCAAAGACGGAAGCATTTATTTGCGTTGTTTTGGGGGGTTAGCCGAAAGGGTTAGGCTACCCTGTGATAGAGATGCTTGTCATTGTACACCGAGTGGACATTAGCGGTACTGGGTACTACGGAGGGTGATGTATTTTGTTGGCCGAAGAGCTTCTCGGTGTTGCAGGAGTAAACCAATTTAGAAAGAGTAATGGCAGTCAGTGGTTCCAACAAAGGAAGCAAAGTGGGCGGCGATTGTACAGTTGCCATTTCTATACGTCACAGATTTCGGCTAAGACCCGTTATATCACATTGAACTGAATCAAAAAAGATCTGAAATACTCGTGATAAGATAAAGTGGCTCAGAGAGTTATTCAAATCATTCTTTGCCACTGCTGAGTTTGGTTCTAGTGTTTGGATGTGTGAACGAGTGTGGGTGTAGTCTCGAGTTAATGTTTGAAGCTGTTCACCTTCACACTGGTTATGATGCAACAAAACACTGCTGTAAATAGGAAATGTTTGTGGTCGGCTTGGCAGAGAACTGCACTATGGACCATCTCCGCTAGATGACAGCGGCTGGGGAGATTGGTCTTGTTTTTTTTTTTTTTTGACAATTCTATCAATAATTAAAGCTTTTTGCGGACTAACCAAGTATGTGGCAATAAAGTTGAGCATTGTGACTCATTGAAATGTCTAGTTGACATTTAATATGCACTGTGAATTGTGAGCCCCCACCTTCCCACTTGTGGTCTTCAGTATGAATGATTTCTCTGCCCAAAAGTGGCTTTCCAAATGAAATTTTCAGTGGAAACCACAATTTTTCACACATTTTCGCGTTCTTCAACAATTAACTACCAGAACTCGAGTAAAACGTCTGGAATTACTTACTTCGTCCTTTCTTTTCCACCGTAATCTACCGTAACCCCAGCAAATTCCGCGTTTGGACAGCGAATAATAAAGGCCGTGTTCACAACCAGTGCCACAGTAGCCATTCCAATGCAGAATTTTATTATGCCAGGTAATTTTAAGTCGAAACGTTTTATGAGATAACCCCCCAGCAATGTGCTTCCTCCTCCAAATGGCACTATTATGGCACCTACACATTGTTAATGCAAAAAATTACACGTATTAGGAATTTGAAATCGGTGAAAACTGTCATAGGCTGGTGTTGAAATGTTACATACATTTTAAATTCATTGATTTTAAGGACTTGTAAATGCATTGATTTCAGTTAATTAGTAGCGACTTCGTGTTTAAACACATTCACTACGGTAAACAAATCAGTGATACTTAACCTAATAACAAAGTTGTCCTGTGTTGGTACCTGCCGTCAGTTCGGCATTGGTTCATTAAATTGCGCCAAACATGGGTGTAGGGCAACTGGCCACCTGATAAGTGACCACCATACTGGCCACTAGTCAAACCTTTCACTAGACAATTGACCCACCAGTGAAATCAAAAGAAAATTTCTGAATAAGTTAGAAAGTGACATCTTCTTGTCTCTTTCTTGAAAATAGCTTTGAGAACATTCTACGCTAAGTTTAAAAATCTGTTTGAGTCTGCACATCTCAAAAACCGCAGCACAAAGTCCGAATGGGCTTTATTGACCTAGGGTTGATGCAGAAGATAAGGTTCAATCCCCAAAACACCACGCAGTAACTTGTTTAAACACCAAACCTTGTGGATATTATTATCAACCGAGGGACGGATATTGTTTTCACTGTCTGTCTGAACACTTTCAGTCTCACGCTCCTAGAGCAGTTATTAGTGGATGAATTCGTTTGAAATTTTACTCAGGGGTGGTTCCAACCCTTGTGCAGTGCAGTAACCAGGAATTTTTGAAATACGACAGAAATTGACAAAATGGTGAATTTATAAACATTTGCAAAGTGGGCTTTTGGAGCATATACTGGAGTCAGCCTCACGCTGCTATAGCATTTATTAGTGAGTGCATTCGTTTGAAATTTTACCCGGGGCTGTTTCCAACCCTTGTGCAGTACAGTGGGAAGGAATTTTTGAAATACGACAGAAATTGACAAAATGGTAAATTGTTAAAAATTACTTTCAAATTTTGCCCAAAGCCCGGCAGATTCATGCTTCTCGAGCATCTAGTCGATTAGTCTATCAATTCATAACCCCCAGTGACCAAGTTTATTTTGTGCCCGTAATGCACTGTTGTTTTGTGTCTAAAATCAGGTTCTTTTTTAAACAACCCCTTAGAGTTGAAATGGCAAAATAAATACACTTGAAAAGTAACAAGATATTTTCTCAAAAAATACTGTATGGTGGCCACTTCTCCAGATTTTTCATTCATGTGGTGGCCAGCTGTCCAGCGGCCTATAGTTCGGTCGCCAGTTGGTATGGACACCTTGAGCAAACAGCAGTTTCTGAGCAAACTATCAATGATTTACGTGGTTGTTTTGTGTAAATAACTTAATGATATCTTACCAAAATAAAGGGATGCAGTTGAAGCTGGTATACTGAACTGAGACTCCAGATACTTTGCCATAAACACGGTAGATCCGCTAACCACTAGTGCTTTAGGAAAAATTTTAGAACAATATTAAACAAAATAGATAAGATGCCTATTCACCGAAATGTTTGATAAGATTCTTAGTGAAGAAAGGGTTTTAAGATATAAAATTTAAAGAGAAAAGTATTATAATTCTTTGTTGAAGGAAATCTTACCGGTTTTGAGTGAAAGATGATTGAATAGAAGCAGAGCGCTGTTGGTATTGACACGATTTAAATGACGAAATTGTTTAGAAACAAGATGGCAATTTTAATCTATTGTAAAACCAGTGTGGTGTACTATTCTATGTCTATCAGTCCGATGTCTATCAACGGGATTGCTTTTTTATGGAATGTAAGTAGTTTGTATCCACCTGACTATTGCTTTATTTCGGTCATTTTCAAAATAAAAAAAGTGCCGAAGTGTAGACAGAAAAAAAAACCCCAGTTAGTATTTGGCTATTTTCCTATCGATCGTTCCATCTGCCCGTCTGTATGTAAACAGTTGTGCGCTCAACTTTGTTCGCAACATTTTTGTGTGAACCCTTTGCTCCACAGTTTCAAAACTTTATGTAACGTCTGGGTCGGCCGAAAATTGTCGAAATTCGTGCACCTTTCAAAGCACCGTTTGTGCATTCGACACAGCTCGTTCAAAATGGTTTTTGACATAGACGATTTTTATGCTGTTCATGCTTTCGGTAAGTGATAGCAACCGCACTTACTACAACGCTGAAGTGTCGAGGCAGTCAGTCTTTATGGTACTTAGTATCACTCTGGCTGGGGGTTTGCATATCTGATGCCTGTGTTCGTAAATTCTTAACCGAGGCCATGGAAATGAGCTTACTGTCTTGAAATTTAAGTAAAGGCCGCAGGTATTATTGTCTATCTGGATGTTACCTTTTTGGTGATTCTCCAAAAGTTGGCGGAAGTATTGGCGAATAACCGATTTCTCATTGAAATCTTAATTGATGTCAGGGTAATAGGCACACTTCTTAAAATTTTTGTTACTGGTAACCAATATTAGTACCTCCCTGGTTATTAATTTTTCGTGATTAGCCATACATTGGCCGAAAAGAATATTAAGCAAACTTACACAAAAGTCAAGTGTAGTCTTCATGTTTTGATAACTGGCCATTAGTACCCGTCTGGCAATTAGTTTTTCTTGTGATTCTGCACACCTGTCGCCAGGTTTACAGCTTTTCTCTTGACATTTTCGTTAAAGATATCGGATATTAGTACCTATCTGGCTATTCTTTGTCGTAATTGCCTCAATATGGGTTGGAGAACTGGCTAAAAAAACAAGATTTTAACTAAAATCTTAAATCACTCCAAGGATGTGGTCTTACTGTCAGGAAATTTTGACTAAAGGTAGCGGACATTTGTACCTGCCTGGCTATTGCTTCTGTTTGATCATCCACAAAAAAGTCAAAAACCAGTTTTAATAAAAACGTGTTCCACTCTTATCTTTCTGGAAACGCCTATCTGAGGCAGGGAGCGTAGTCCAAGTCAGGAAATTTTTTTTTTCAATTTTGCATTTCGAATATTTTGTCATGCCTGAGGCATAGTGGCGGTATTTTCAACAAAGTTCTACATTTTTAAGCTGTCAATATAGTTATTTCTTGCTCGCAAGTATAAATTTCGCAAATCGGTCTAGTGTGCACAGCGGTCAATGCACTGGGATTTGTGCGTTGTATGAATTTAGAAAACCTGTATTTGGAAATATTTTTTATGTCTGGATTTTGGATATTACAAATACCAGTGTACGTACAGCCGCCATATAAAATTATCTTAACGTGGGCTATATGCTCTGTTACAGCCACAATACATTTTAAAATGGATATACGTACTTTCAGAGGCCCCAGCAAAGCTCAAGCACATAAAACATGGATTAATAAGTATATTTTTCAGCTCCCTTGGAAAGTATTCGAGGCTTTTTATGCCTGTTGAATTGCGTTCAACCTCTTTCATTCCACCGTAGGTTTCTGATGACTTTTGCTTTTGTAATAGCTTCCATCCTGAAAGTTACATTGATATAAAATTGCTGAACAATACGCAACTAATAGAGAATTTAACAAATTCTGCACGTTTGGGTATGGCTCGTTTTTTCTTACAAATTTATTTTCATGACATTTCATTAAAATTTTCAAATTATATTACCTGGTAAACGCTTTGGAAATCCCAACAATAATATACCTATGGGAATAGAAATTATCGAACCCGCGAGAAAACATAACCACCAAGCTCCCACCCAAGCAGGGCTGTTGGTGGCTATGTTTAGCCTGAAACAAAAATATTTTTTAACGTATCACTTAAACGGAAGATTACTTGATGCAAGGTCATTCTTTACCACAGTGCTGTTTTTCGTTTTAGTTTTTTCAGACGTGTTTATATAGATATGCTGTTGTATAAGGACTTGTTAACTTGGAGTATTCCAGATGGAATTCTGATTTAAATGGGGTCCTATTTAATTTCTTCAAATGGCAATTATTCCCAAATTATTTACTACCTAGACTTGATAGTGGATTGGGATGTGTTTGAATTGTTTTGTTCAGTGAAATTGATTCTTTTTTCTTCAGTTGATTCAATATTATTAATCTTTCGCCAACGCGTAGCGCGAATCGGGGACGGTTGATTTCGGGTCCGTCCGTCTGTCAACATTTCAGATGTGATGTGTTTTGTGCGATAGATCTGAGAAACCACTTGAGGGATTCCATTTAAACCTTGCATATGGAAAGAATATAGGTTCTAGTTGTGTACCTGGGTATAGGTTTTGCCGGCCACCGAAAAATATGCCCTAGGGACTTTGTCGAAAATCCAAATATCTTAGGCCACAATCATCTGGATAAGGTATCTTTTGTGAGATAGATCTCAAAGACTACGGAGGGAATCCATTTAAACTTTGCATAGGGAAAGGATATAGGTTGTAGTTCTGCACCTGGGTATAGGTTTTGCTGTTCGCCAAAAATGCGCCCTAGAGACTTTGTCGAAATCCAGAAATTTTCACGCTTGCGGTGGACTTCACTGACACACGTGTAACTTTTGATTCGACACCTCAATATTAGTTGGTTTTACAGAGGCTGGCATTGTGTTGTTTGGTTAGGAGTAGGACTGTACAACAGACCTGTTTAGACAAGTGTTATTTTAAGTGTAAAATACAAAGTTAATGCGAAAGTCTTCAATAACTGTTATAGATAGTACTTGCTCGTCTACATCAATATTGTCAAAATCGGTGTAAAGGTTGAGACAATATCCTTCAAGCAGAAATCCCACTGCTGGTCCTAAAATGGCCATGGCGTAATAGCAGCCTGCAGATTTAATACGCAAGGCAGATACAAATAACTGATTTTCGTATGTTTCCATTAACTGAAAATACAATGCACAATCACTTTGTATACTTATTTAGAGATGTGATTCTAATGTGGAAATTGATCATACCTAAATAATATTATAAGCGGCATCTAGTATTCCTGAAAAGATCATTTAAGAGATCTACATTGTTCTTTTTCGCCGTTCTTTCAGGTTTAGGTTAGTACGTCTTTTTAAAACATCTGGAATAGGCACAACCATAAAAGTATAATAGTTGTAGTATACACAAGAAACTGAAAAGAAATATAATAAAGCATAATGTCATCTTTAATCAGAATAACTCCTTTTCTATGAATGCTTGAAGGCACAAAATGGATGATCGTTTTAAAGTTTTTCTTACCTATAAAGAGAGACGATATTTTCGGTTTTACATTGTCATCTAAATACGTAACACCTTTAAAATAAAGGCAGTATTAAATTTACATTCGAATATAAATGAAAACTCAGTGATTCATTATCATATCGTGTGCATTTTCGGAGTAAACGATATTCTTGGATATACTTATACTTCTTAATCTGTAGCTTTGGTTTTACACTCTTCTGCTAAAATAACAATAGATGTATTTGTAAATATTGTACTTAAATCGTCAGAATTTAGTAAGAATTATAAGTACAGTCACTGGAAGAAAATAGCATGTTTGGGCATACCTAATGTATACAATGGCACTGCCCCAGCTCCGTGCAACGCTTGTCCACAATAGAGATAATACTTAAAATGCTGTAGTGTAGAATGTTTTCTACTTTCGCAAATATTTGTTTCATTGTTTGCAAAATTACAGTATTCATCTTCATCTTGCAGCTCATACCTAAAGAATATATATTAATGGTTTTTCTTTCTTTTATAGGTTAGTGTTATCTGATAAGACCTTTTAAGATTGCATTTATACTTAAAACTTTCAATATAGAAGTTGTAAAGGATTTTGGTTTCATTGTAATACTTAAAACATGTACTCGCCGTAATTGGTTACGAGGTATGATTGCTTTTATCATTATTCCCTAGCCAACATATCTACGCCAATAGTCCATCAATGCCGGGATAATATGGTGGAGTTCTTATCTAGTGGTTTTCTGATGGTGTGCTTTAAATCACACTTTTGCAGAATAGCCTGCCATCATCGTGGAAAGTAGATATAACTGGGTTACTATTGCATGTCTCCCCGACCAAGGCGACACATACAGCGTTTGTACGTTCTGTGTGTATGTACGTGTGCATGGTTTGTTTCGATCATCTTTTGACAAATGTTACGTTATTAGGGCATGTGTATGATGTATTTACGTAAAAACCTTGAGTGCAACATTTCTTAGCCGAGGGTGGGATTGTTGCTTGAAAGATCCGAAAGATTCAAATTTTGTCGCGAGTGGAGCCAAAGAGTGCAGTGTGTGACAACATCGAATAAAATATGTATATATTGTAAACAAGATCTTGTGTGAAAAATATCTCAATAACAGAAAGTCGCATCGGCTTCGAATTTTATATGGATATTCCTTGGGTCAGTTGGACGGTTCTGTGACCTTTTGACGATGTAGCAAAATTAAGAAAGGTGTATGACGCCATTACGTTAAAATTTTATTTGTAAGATTTCTTAGCCGCTAAATATTGGAGAATGTTCAAACTTAGTGGAATTGCTGTTTGGTAGTCGTCTCTAGTAATACGTAAATAGGTTAATCTGTTAATCTAAACCTGACATGAGCAAGCTAAAAATTTAAGACTTACTCGTATAAACCAGTCAGATAATGGGGCAACGCAAACAGGAAAGATCCAGCTGCCATTATCAAAATACCAAATCCCAGCCAGCGTGGTTTCGAGCCATGACCTCCAAAATAACCAACGGGTATGAGACATACAACGGATGCAATATCGTTAGTGCTTGCGATGAATCCAGCTTCCACACTGTCAAGATCAAAGCGCTTCTGAACACTTGTAATGCTGGCGTTTACAAATCCATTTACAGCCATACTCTGCAATGTGTAACACCTTAACCTTTAAATAGATCTGAGAGACACAAAATTGAATAACAAATTAATTATTATTTTGATCATTCAATATATTAATAGTAACATCCTTTTCAGTATAGTAACATGCTTTGTGAGGCGCAGTTTTGTTCTGAGTGCAATTTTTCTAATATTGGAAGCACTATATTAAATAAATAAAAATGGTATACAAAACGGCCCCGACAGTTGCTAATTTTTCAAATCTATTTTGTGAAGTAACATGAATATACTTTCGGTTGGTTAGAAATGTTGATAGTCGTGTCTTCTACAAGGTTTACCTGCAACAGGGCCGCACAACACAGTACAAGTAGTGCCATCTTGACGTTTGCAAAAACCTGACAGCACTTTGGTTTGATTGGTCCCCATTTACATTGCATGTAATCTTCATCGTTATTAACAGCTAATTCCTTGAAATTAATTACATATTTCAGTGCAATGTCAAACAGAACACATTATTGGTTAGCTGAGCTTATTAAAAAAACTAAATAAGAGTTTAAGTGCGCTTAGAAAAAGCGAAATGGGGCTACAGTTTATAAATACATTTAGAATTAAACCTAGATCACACACACACTGAAAAATACCGTTTTGAATTTCGATCACGGCCAATGCGGATACGGGTTTTGATCAAGGAGAGAGAGGGGGATTCAATTTAAAAAAAATTACGGGAACAAGCGAGTTCTCCAGTCAGTTTTGAAAAGACGAAGTTCAACAATTTATTTTTCTTTCGAATTCAGGGGAGGGGGTGGCTGCAGCCTCCCCCCCCTCTCCCTGCGATCCGCCACTGAAAATATACATCAAAGGGCTCCATGCATAAATATGGCAACTGCACTCATCAGCGCTGGAGAAAAACGCTTTTAAAGTTTGAAATTTTAGTAACAAACATAGGTTTTTCTCACCGCATTTCCGTAACAAGAATGTCAAGGGACATTGTGACCAGCCGAGATCTAGTGAATCTATGAATAAGCTTGTCTGGTTGCCAAAAGTGGTAGTCACATTGTACAAGTTTGTCCAAGGATAAAGCCCCAGCTTACGAAAAGCGATAAGACCAAATCCGGCGGGCTTGGAACAAGGGAACTTCCCTGAAAATTTTGACTTCAAAAGACGAGATGGCAATGAGCTAGCTAAATAATTAATTTAGCAACGGACCCGGACATAGACCGATAAATACACTCAAAGATTTGTTTCCCAGAAATAACTTCGAACAATGTATCGAAATTGTATCCACACACGTGTACTGTTGACATGTACTGTCGGGACATACACAATTAGTTCAAGCAGCGGAAACGACCAAACATATGTGCCTTTTGAAAAGAAGAAAACGCCGCGTCTAAAACATCATTACTTAAGTTTAATGTTTTGGTATGTATTATTTTGCGGGGTTTGTATTTCCGACCAGTGCGCACGTTTATTTAACTGGCGTTGATGTGCGGTTTGCATTTCGGAAAAATGCGCATGTTTATTTAACTTGCCGTTATGCTCTGTTCGCATTTCAGACCAGTGCGCATATTTATTTAGGTTGCGTTGGTATGCGGTTCGCAAAGCAAACCAGTACGCATGTTTATTTAATACGTATTGCTGTGCATGTGTACTTAACTTGCGTTGATACGTGGCTGGCATTTCAGATCAGTGAGCATGTTTGTTTGGCTTGTGTTGATGCGCGTTTGACTTTTCGGATCAGTGCGCATGTTTATTTTATTTGCACTGATGAGCGGTTCTTATTTTAGACCAGTGCGCATGTTTATTTAACTTGCGTCAATGTGCAGTTCGCATTACTGACCAATGCGCATGTATAACCAACTTCCGTTGATCAGTCATTCGCAATTTGGACAAGTGCACATATTTATTTAGCTTGCGTTGATGCGCTGTTCACATTTCGGACAACTGCGCATGTTTATTTAACTCGCGTTGATCAGCGTTTCTTATTTTAGACCAGTTCGCATGTTTATTTAACTTGCGTTGATGCGCGGTTCGCATTTCGGACCAGTGAGCATGTTTATTCTACTTACGTTGATAAGCCGTTCGCATTTCGGACCAGTGCGCATATTTGTTTAGCTTGTGTTGATGCGCGTTTGACTTTTCGGACCAGTGCGCATGTTTATTTAATATGCATTGATGAGCGGTTCTTATTTTAGACCAGTGCGCATGTTTATTTAACTTGCGTCGATGCGCAGTTCGCATTTCAGACCAATGCGCATGTATATTCAACTTACAAGTTTTGGCGGATTGCCCAAAAAATTAATTTTTCAAGAGGGGCCTAACTGGAGTAAACTCGTACAAAATTGGAAAGGAATTCAATCAAAATTTTGGGAGAAGAAGCATTTCGAAAACTAAACGCCAATAAATTAAAAAATACCCGTCATATTACTAAGAAGCAATTTGAAAATTAGACACCAAAAAATTTAAAAATGTCCCCCATTTGGCCAATTTTTGGCGGATCAAAAAAATGAGTAGTTTTTTAAAAGAGGACTACTTAGAGAATAATCGTACAAAATTTGAAGACATTCTGACCAAAATTGTGTGACGAAAAGCATTTTGAAAATTGGTGACCATAAAATCACAAATGTCCCCAATTTGACCAATTTTTGGCAGATCGCCAAAAAGAGTAAATTGTCAAGATAGGCCTACCTAGAGAACAATGGTACAAAATTGGAAAGAAATCCGATCAAAATTGTGGGAGAAGAAGCATTTTGAAATTGGTAACCACAAAATTACAAATTTCCCTCATTTGGCCAATTTTTTGGCGGATCGCGAAAATGAGTGATTTTTCAAAAGAGGCCTACCTAGGGAATATTTGTGCAAAATTTGAAGAACATCTGATCAAAATTGTGGGAGAAGAAGCATTTTCAAAATTGGCAACCACAAAATTTCAAATGTCCCCATTTTGGCGGATCGCCAAAAAGAGTAATTTTTCAAGAGAGGTCTACCTAGAGAACAACTATCCAAAATTGGAAAGGAATCCGATCAAAATTGTGGGAGAAGAAGCAATTTGAAAATTAGACACCGAAAAATTTAAAAATGTCTCCCATTTGGCCAATTTTTGGCGGATCGCCAAAATGAGTGATTTTTCAAGAGGCCTACCTGGGGAATATTCGTGAAAAAATTTGAAGCAAACCTGATCAAAATTGTTGGAGAAGAAGCATTTTGGAACTTGGCAACCGAAAAAATTCAAATGCCCCCCATTTAGCCAATAAGCGGATCGCCAAAAAAAAATATTTTTTAAAGAGAGGCCTACCTAGAGAACATTCATGTAAAATTTGAGAGGAATCAGATCAAAACTGAAGAAGAAGCATTTTAAGTAAAAGTTTATACACATACATACAGACGACCGATACCCCTCTATTGATGGGATAAGACCAGCCCGACATAGTCGGCTGGTCTTAAAAAATGGCCACATCTAATCGGTTTTGAGGTGTAAGACTTACACATGTGATAGAACAGCGGCCAAGAAATACCTTGGTGATAATAGTGCATTTTCCTGATAATTGGAGGTATCAAGTTTATGCATGGACCCCTTCAAGAGAAAAAGGATCGCTGGCCAACGGGTTATTTTCTGAAGAACAAGAAAAAATTAGTCTGCAGTTTACATACCTTGGTTTTGGTGCCGTCTACTTCAGATGCTATAGCGCCTGTAACCGAGCAATCGGGTGCACTGTTTCCCATATTATCTCCTTCTGGTTGTGCTGTGTCCATTTTGACTTATCCAAATTTCCCTCAACTGTGCAGATAATTTCTTTGACGAAGGTGCAAAAAGTTATTTCTTCCGTGATAGTTTAAGTTATTTAAAAATTTTTATGTGGAATAATTTCGTCTCCTTTCTTGCGAAGTTCCATAACGTGCTTTGGCTAGTAAGTTTAACTGTGTGTGTCTTGACACCCATTCACTCTTTGTGTGCTCATTTCCCAGAAGTAAGTAGTACAGTGACACAGGCAGTGTGGTGATTTTTGTGTGAGGTGGGTCCAAACGGTGAGTGCCCAGTACAGTGCGGGTGTCAGGCTAATTGTGAACACCACCGATTTCTTCCACAAAAAAGTCAAATGTCTTCGTTAACTTTTTGCTTATAAAATTATCTTCATAAAACTGTTTGCTCGGATTATACTTTGACATAAAACGTAAGTTCTCCTGTTACAAAGTTAGTAAACGACATCGGCATTTCAGGGACTGTCAATACATGAATTACTGGTCTGAGTAATTCTGCAAAAATGCCAAGTCATGGTCGGATATTTACATACAAAGCACAAAAAATGGGACGGTTTTAGGCTACCCATTTTAGGGCAGAACAAGCAATCAGTTTATGAAACACTTTTCGCCCATTTTTGATGTATTTGTTTAAAAAATAACAAAATCCTTAGAACCGTTCCTTTGCTTTCAGCAAGCCAACTCTTATATGTATATGTGCCCTATGTCTTGCCTTTCAGAAAGTAAACTGCTGCAGCGAATTTTCTAAAGTGAGCTCTTTTTGACACATGTATAACACAGATCACCCAATTAGTTTGTGAAACACAAAAATAAATGTTGTCATTAAGGTTATTAAAAAAATTGCTTAAAGATAGTACAAATAAATGTCAATCATGAGGCAGGTGACCAACGAGAAGTAGCTTCTGTTTCAAGTCCCTCGTAAATGCTGCAACTGAATTATTTGGAATCTGCTTTAAACGTTTTCTCATTAAACTGAAGCAGATAGCCACCACCCCCTCCAAGTGAAGGGTTACTTGGTGAGGAGACTTTTATGGGTGTGCACTCAAAAGTCCTACAAAATTGAAAAGGCACCTCCGAAAGAGTGTTCGAAATCGGTGCAGGGTGCTGAGCAAGGAATTGAATTGCGTGATGTGCCATGATACTCAAAGTATGTACGAGGCGTACAATATGTATGGTGTCACTGAGTAACGTCACAAATGGCACCGTGTGAGGAAGGGAAGGACTTTATGCATGAAACCTTGGCCATGCACTGAGTTCGATAGCCTACCCCGGAAACAAAGATAAAAATCAACCGAACTCTCCCTCCAGAACTTCCCACCTCTTTCTCGAAACTCACCATTTTTACTGCGACATCGTGCCCGTATCAATAATCTCGATATACTTTGTCACTGAATTGTCCCACAAGACATGTGTCGTATTACGGGTTATGTACTTTTAAGTGAGTCATAGAGGTTTAGAAGTGCATAGTTGTCAAAGGAGTTGGCAACTGTTGGCTGATCGTCAGCCATATTTGAATCCATTTTAAACATACCCAAGGCAGATTTTGTATGTTCAGTAGGCGTGCTGAATTCGGTGATCTGTCCTACCGTTCTGGAGGTAAATATCAAACAGAATGTAACATTCAAGGACAATCCGTAGTTCCGCACACTAGAAATTAACTAACCGAAAACAAAAGCCGTCCTGTGGCCAGACTCAATTTAATGTCAAATTCAAATACATATCGCTTTAGTTGTTTTCAATCGCTGACAATACTCTTGATTACTTGCTGGGTGGGGGTTAGGGGGGTGGGGTGGGGAGGAAGTTGACATACTGATGAACTTGATGTGGAAACTGACAAATTACGCTAATGAGTAAACCTCATCGCCTAAAAATACTCTAAAATCATTAAAATGATAAAGCACCGTAATTGACCTTTTATTTCATGCTCGTGAAGTAACTACAAACATTTCACTCCTCCCAGAGTGACAACGCAAATCATGCAGTGACTAAATGAGATTTCTTGTAGGTACACTACAGATCATACAGCAAAGAAAATCCAAAACTTATCACTGATTTTCTTGATCACAATATAGAAAAAAAAATACTTTTCCATTACCATGGTTGCAAACTTTTATTTTTATACTGCTTTACTTCCCAGCAGATCGAGAGCAGATTCCTTACCTACATCATAAACGATACTAATTACGATTCCCTATGATGCTACCTTAATTACGTGCGAATAATTGACTAAACGAGATTTCGAAAACCTGCAGTAATAGCGCCCTAATTACAGTGACTTCCTACCAGAAAACCCACCAACCCATCAGAAGTTGTTTTTCTAATAAAACAAATTAACCACCATCCTTAATAATATGAAAGTTATTTTCACAATGAGAAATACAACAGCCACGTATCTTCGCTCACAAAACTCAGTTGGTCTTCGATTTCTGCATGGAATGTTTCATGACTCCTGATTCCATCACAAAAAATATTGCACCTGTTTACTTATTACAGTGAATAAGTTTTCAGTATTATTCTGTCTTAACATAATTCACTGAATGCCTAGAACACAACTTCTCCAGATTTGCCTGGTTTATCAGCCCTCCTTTCGTCCGCTGCTGCACTCAGTGTCTCATTCACCTGCAATCAATCAATCAATCAATAATCGTTTTCTATCAAACATTTGAGAAACCAAACTCGATACCATGCGGCATTCAACTGTCAATACAGAAAACACCAATTGCATTTATAAAAGACAAAAACATCAAACTCATCAACTCAATCAGTGAAGTCAATAACGAAAACTTAAAAAGTAACAGAACAAACAAGTTGGAAGAGAGACAGTTTTTGACTGAGGCTATGCTGGAAAATAACATACTTTCATGACAGCGTTGACGACCCCATAGCTTTCTGCTTCAGTCATGTTGTGGCCTTTGGCTTTCAGGTCATCCACGACACCGCTGTCAAGGCCGCCTGCAATTAACACTAAGCACTGTTTTAACTGAAAATGCAGTCAGCCCCCCTCCCCAATACCTGCCCGTCAGAAGCTAACGCGACAAAACGAATTAAAGCTAACTCAAAGGAGAACCACCACCCTGCCCCCCCCCCCTGTAAAATGTAAAAAGGCACCTTAAAGTATTCGACTGATACTAAATTTTTAGTTTTTTTTTAACTTAATTTATTGGTAACTGCAATAAATTAAATTAATATCATCATCATTAGAAGAAAAGAAATACCATCGTAGAGCACATGGGTGAGGCCATCAGCCAACACTCGAGCATCACTGACCGCCTCCTTCACATCCATGCGTAGCTTCAGCAAGTTAATAATCACCTCCGCAACTTCTGCATAACAAAATGTTCTTTAACCCATCACTTTTATTCGCATAAATATTGCATGCTGGACCAATGCATTACCTTGAAGTTGTATGCGGTGTCATATTACATGCATTCACTGAATCCAAGTTTTAATTTTATCATTTTATTTCCCACATACATAAATAAACAAATAAAACTGAATAAACACTAGTGATAAGATGTAAATCTCAATCGATACATGTCCATATTAGTTGACCTCTTTCCCAACAAACCAAACACACTTGTTATTACTCACCTGAGGGGATAAGCTGACTTCCGGCGCCACCTACCGCGAGACGCAGGCCGCAGGGCCGGTCCTGGGAGTGTGCTACTACTGGACTTATATGTGACATGGGCCTCTTACCTCCCGCGGGGTAGTTACGCTGCAAAAAAAAAAAAATAATAAACAAAAAAAAAAAAAACAGTGGTCAAATGTTTACGCAACTCATCCACAAATATACACCCCACACACACACAAAATGTTTATATTATTTCTACTGTTTCCGTATAACAAGTTCTGAGTCTATTTTCCCATCGAATCCAAATAAAATAAAGTATCAAGGGACTGAGCGATAGTTTTGTAAAAATTAAACGATTTCAATTAAAAGTACGCGCGTTACCCACCGACTGCGGATCTTCAAGGTTAAAATCAGCCATATGATTGTTCAAAATGATACCACTTGGTGTCACTATCCTGGAGCCAAAATTGAAATTCAGTGACCTGAAAAATGACCAAATTAATCAAATTTTAAACCGAGTTAAGGAAAGGTGTGTCTACTCGTTTTATTTTGCTATATAATTTTTCAAAACATATTTTAAAAGACTTGATTTTATTCAATATTTTAGTTAACATTTTATGGTCTGTTACTGAAGCTCTTAACCCAATCGGTGCATTTTTTAACTTGCTAGTCATGTAACGGCAAGGGATACCCTGTTATGGACACGTGATCTTCGTTCGGACCAATCACAGACACATGAGTTGTGTGAGTGCTTCTCCGCGCAGTGGTTGAAACATTCGCGAAAAATTCCGAGATTGTTTGTTCCGGAAGGGTTTGGTTTTGCTTTATTCTCTCGAAGATTTTCTTTGCAAAATCAGCACTAAATTAATAGGAATAATAACAAATAAAAATAAATAAATTAATACACATGCTGATTCACTTTTCACTAATGTTTATTCATTTAGTCGTATTTTATTCAGTAACTCATTTCGTTTTCAACATATGTGAATATGTAAAATAAATCTATGAAACAATTTACGCCTTCACTAGTAACTTGTTTTCCCAATACGTTACATTGAGCTTAACTGCTACCTTAGATATTTGTCAACTAATTTCTCCAGGCCCTTGTTAAAATTGGGATCGCCAAGAGTTTCAAACATCGCTAAAGAAAACCTTTGACTCTGCAACATAAACACAAGGAATAATGCTAAATGACCAAAAAAAAAAATAATAAATAAATAAAAGTAAATAAACTGATGAATCAGATAATAATGGCGGATAAAATAAGAAATCGACAATACATCCCAACAAGATTTGCCTCCAATGAGAGTTTACAGAAACTTGAGCTTTCCTGGAGTGGGTCGGGGAAGGTGACAGATAACAAAATGCCGCTAATGTCAGCAAACATTTTCATCAGGTAATACGTATTATATTTCTGTGAGCATTACACACAAAACAAGACACATCCCTTACCTCAATGATGTAATGGTAGAGATCAGCTTTATCGACATTCTTGAATTTATAATTGTCAAGTATGTTGAGCAGGAGGAGGGCGAATACCCCGCCCCCTGGCACCGGTACTGACTCTACAGTCATGCCTGGCAACAATGACATATATGTAAATACCACCAATGTTCACGAAATACTTTAAGTTCATGCTGCAAGTGCAGGTTCTGCACTTTCTCAATACTGCGGAGTACATGTCGTCACTATAACATGGCGAACGCCACCCTGGCCACCTTTACTTTGTTTCAAAACAACCTTACGTACAATACCACACAGAGTCAATACGGATTTCTTCACCAAGATAACTTATTAATTCAAGCACTTGCCATTTACATCATATTTGGTTTTGTTGGATTTGGGATCATTAACAGTTTGGGGTCTTTTTGTTTTACATCATAAAAATGAAAATAATTTTTCTAAGGTCACTCACCTCCAAAACTGGACACAATTGTTTTTCCCGTTTCTACGTCGTAATTTTTCAGGTCTCCTTTGGTCATATTGCCTCCTTTGTCAAGGACCTTAAAGTGACAAAAACAGGACAGGCAATACACACTAGCGCCAACAACATACTGCCAACAATTTTGATATCGTTGTAAAACTGCTGCATCTAAAGTTTTTATAACACTTTTATCGTTAAAGGTTACACATTTTTCCATACAGCACAGAATATTACAAGACCAATACGTTTTTTTTTTTCACAGGTCTGATGACAATTGTTTTTGTTCATAGAATTTTTCAATGCTACGACATAGCAAACAAAAACTTCATCAGCGCTGATCCTGTATCTAATGCTGGGTATTTTGATTTTTTTTTTTTGTTTTGAGAATATAACAATTTTTCAGTTTCAAAACTGTATTTCAACCAAACCATAAAAGTTAGTGAACAACACAGCATGTTTGTTTCAATTACATTTATGTATAAATATTGTTGCTGGAAGAATAAGAGAATCAGTTATTAACAGAAATTGTTTTGGGACATCATCTTTTTACAAAACCATCAGTACTATTCTTACAATTAGCCTATTTTCTATTTCCAACACTACATTGTTTATCCCGTTTTGAAAGTCTCCAAAAGAGGATTATGTCTGCCGGATACGAAAGTATGTACAGTATCTCGCGCTATCAAACATGCTGGGACAGTTGTCATTCACTGATTTATCGAATTTTGCAACATCTGCCGTATAATTTTGTGTACTATTTTATAGCATTTTTTATTTCATTTTTTTCTGCAAGATGAATCGTTTTAAAAAAGATTTCCTTCCATTGATATTGAGGTAATATCATGTTAGTTTGTTTCCATCTATGCAGCGCGGCTGTATTTTTCAATTTCCTATTTCCAACACTAAAATTATTTATCCAGTTTTTAACAGTTCTCTCACTCTCCTTTTTGCTATCCAGTTGTTAATAACAATAGGGTTTGAGTACAGGCAAAAAATACGAACACTAAATTAAAGAAAGTTATTTTTGCTGTGCATAATTTTTAGATCATTCCTTTGGGAATTTTAGCTGTAAAATCGAATAAATGGCACAAACCGTGGCCACAATTTCTTCAGCCAATTTTCCGTTATAAAAAGAAGCAATTCCATTTTGGGAAATATCTTCCAAAACGTCGGCATAACTTTTTAATTTCACAGTCTCTTTCTCCTAAAACATAAACAGATCAGAAACTGAATTTAAACAGCACACTACTGGTTGCCATGGCGCTAAAACACTACAACAGGACGTACAAATGTTGTTATCAGATGAAAAAGGAAGCGTATCTCTTGATCTAAAGTTAACATTTGGTTTTAAATTTGAAATTATTTTCAATACCACTCAAAAAAATTAATCAATTGGCTCGATATTACAAACTGGTCGTTGTCTTAAATATATTTTCAGATAACCTAGCACTGTTATGTCCTGTTAACTTGCCTGCAATGGTTTTCCATCTTTACAATAGAGCTCGGCGAGTTTATCATCCGCTGTACAATCTACGTACTCTCTGATTTTCTCGGCACCATTCCGGTGCAGCTTGTATCCCTCTCTAGCTAGCTCTATTGAAGGTTTGATTAAAGTTTCCCAGCTCACCCTGCAATCGTGTGAAGTATGTTTCGTATTGTCTAGACACGTGTAAAATCACCAGCAGTACACAGGAAGTAAAACAATGTATCGAATACTTCAAACCATTTTCCATTCTGCGTAGCAACTACTCACAATCGATCGGCTACCCGACTACTGAGTATCGTGTCTTTAAGTTCCCGCTGATCCCTCAATTCACTCACCCCACATGACAACACTGTTTATCACAAGGCTTGTACAATGCACTGCAGACCCATTTAACCCACTGTTATCAGCCTTATCATGGAATAAACTATCAAGATAAAGTTCTGACTAACTTTCCAAACTGCTTATGTGCTTCGTAATAACCTTTCAGGGCTCCTGGCACACCCACTGCAGAACCAATCTGTGAAACAAAGTCAAATAACAATGTATACAATTCCAAGAACCGCACAACAACGAAACATAGTTTCAAGAAGCAAAATATATAAAACACGGAAAAATAAATTCTAATTATTTTGTGATTATCACATCGCATATTTATTGTACTGTTTTTGGTTGCTACCATTTACTTCCACTGAAGCGAGACTTTGCTGAGCGTCCATATGTTCCCTACCTCTGGATCGCTAGATATTTTTGACGGATCGATATTTGCCGGCGCTGTCTCCCTAAAGTTTATCACAGTACTCTTTTTCTTCTTGTGTTCGCGATTTACCAGAAAGCCCCCTCTGCAAACATACACAAAAAGAAGCCACAAGTGAGACTGTTTTGAAATTCTATTTTAGGATTTAAGGTCTTGCAATAAAGGCAATAAACTTTAAAATTTGGTTATGATAAAGCACGAGTAATTTTTAACTTCGGCTTAAAGTTTAGATAGAGATATGAGCATATATGTTACAATTTCAGTCTTTACCCGCCAAGCCCTGAACTTTCCGGTTGAACCACGCTCAAGCAAAACAAAGTCGCGATAGCACCATCCATGGCACTTCCTTTATGGCTCCGCATTATATCCGCTCCGATTTGCGAACAACGCTCGTCATCGCATGCAACTGCACCATGAGGGGTGACCTTAAGTAGAAAAAAATCAAGAATCCTAAGCCCGTTTCACATAATACAAAAACAACAAATAAAATCTCAGCACCACAAGAGATTATACATTTCAGTTTTATATTTCATAAACCGGTCTGTAATGTTCGTTTACATTTGAAATGTGCACATCCTGTGATTTGTCTTCTTAACATCCGGTGTGTCACTGGGTTTGGGTGGAAAGAGTCTTACCAGACGGCAAAACATAAAAAGGAATAAAAAAAGCAAGTTTTACAACAAATATTACCCAGTCTTAAAGGAATTGAAAGGATAAAACTTTGTCAAAAGCAAGTGAAGTGTCCTTTGACACGCATTTCCAGGAATTCCATCTAATTAGTTTTATTACCACAGAGCAAGGAACTCTGTAAAAATCTAAGATTGATATAAGCAAGACTTCATCCTTGTTAATCTAGAGACGGCAAAATAAGCCCAGAAGAGAAAATATTTCTTTTTCCCCAGTGGAGAAGCAGGCGAAAACGCGTGGGCGTACCTGCGGTGGAGCAAAGTAGATTGTGACGATTAGTGCTACAGTGACACTAACAGCAAACACAATGGACGATATTATTATCACTTGAAGTCCTTGGGCTGTTTTCTTTTTCTCTCTAAGATATACATAGATATACAAAAATGTATATATGCACAGCTTTGCAGTTAGCACTGCTAATTTAGCAGAGATGGGTTTCAAATAAAAGTAAGCCCTCGTGCCCCTCCAGCCGCGCAATGCTATTTAAAAGAAATATATTATTGTTACAAATGTTTCAAAAAACATCGCTGAATAGCGTTTAACTGAAAATTATAATTATGAAATATTGCTAAGGAAGATTCTCGCATCAAATCAACAAACAAAAATCCTTACAAAAATGATATCTTACCTGGCCAATTTATCATCGGATGCACCAAGATGCAGAGGGGAAACATCTTTTTCCACGGGCGTGCAACTATTAACACCCGTGTCTCCATTCTGAATCAAGTTTTGTTTGTCCCCTATATGAGCATATCAGAATTACAATTTATTACTCTCACAAACAGCTATAGATCTGTTGTATCCGACTAAAATTGGCAGTTTGAGCACAGATCTGGGAAATTACCAAGAACTTACCTGGTGTTCTTTTCTCTACTGTTTTAACTAAATTACGAAAACACGTGCTTTTGGGTGTTCTTTTGCTTACATTTATTCAACAAAAGGGAAGGGTTTGGTAACTTACGACCTTGACCTTGGATAAGGTTATTCAACATCAGAGGTAAGGATCAACCGGACAAATTTAATTAAAGCACGCATATTTATTAAATATATTGTCTATATTTCTTTTATAACAATGCTCAATGTTTATTGTGAAACATTTGAGTTATCTACTGAATGCATTTTAAGGCTGGGAAAAAGATTATTCACAGTGACATCATCAGTAATTATTTATTTGAGGGACCATTTTTTTTTTTAAATATCAAGGTTGTGAATATACAACTACTGAGTAATTATTCTTAAGCATAACACAAGCCAGTAATAAAATGTTAATAAATGAATGGTCCTTGAATTTTAAAATTTGATAGGTATTCGTAACGACTTGTGGAAAAGATTTAATTTTTGAGGTCCCTCTTTTCGCGAAACTTGTAAACAAACCTGTTCTTTTCAGTTGACGAAACCCGGAAACAAATGGCCTGTGTTTCGAATGTTTTATTTACCACTTTCATAAGCTTTCGTAAGACCAAAAGAACACGTCCTTACACTTTCCAAGAACAGCACCTCATTCAATGCCCACAATTGTGGCAATTAACATCAATGTAAATGTACCATCAAAAAGCACACGAGGCAATTCCCATTCATTGGACATGTAACAAATAATAATTTGAATAGACTGGACTGTATCTTCAATTCGTCCAATTGAGATTCCCACTTTACTCTCTTTACTCTTTGCGATATTTCTTCTATATTTTTTATCATTTCTTCCATTTTTAACCCGGTTCCCTCGCAGTCGAAATTCAACATTCTTGCGCATTTTATTCGAAACACCCAAAGTACGTGTGATTTTGCTTATTTTGCTCCCCACGTTAGTTTTTTTCATCATACTGCCTTATCTTACCCGTATAACCATCCGATGTCAGCTCACGAAGTTGTACATCTTTATGGTCTATACCATCTAAATCGGCCATCGCGATCAATTATATGCCAGACTGCAACCGTTTGTTTACTTTTATGGGGTAGGATACATTCTTTTGAACCACTTTTCCCTTTAGAGAAACTCTCTAGTTTCCGAGAGGTATTATCGTGGATAATTTCTCCTTTTCCAGAGTTGGTTTTGACTCGGAAATAACTTCCGGGATATGAAAAGACAGGGAAGGCGGAAATGTAAACAAATGTACATCTTCAACTTTTTTCTCAATCCACATTAATTATTGATATTTAATGGATATCAAAGGTTAAATCGTAGCCGACTGGCTTAAGTTGGAATTGACAGGGGCTTTATCTGGCAGATCATATACTACCAAGTGTCCCCTCCCTTCCCTCTGCAGGTGTATAATCTCTGAAGCTGCGCTAGTGTGTTACGATAACAGATGCTCGAGCTCGATCCCTGAGAAATAAATGCACCCTAGTGGGTCTATTATTTCTGATGTTTCAGTTTTCGGAGATTCTGCCAATGCTTCAGAGAAAGTGTCCATGAGAAAAAAATTGCTTCCGGAAAATAGAGAAATAATAAACATATTTGGATTAAAAATGTCTCTGTTAATATATATCAGCTAGAGCTCGGCTTACGGGTGAACTTATATGCCGGTGTAAACCTTAAGCTATTCAATCTTTGCGAAGGTGGTGCAGTTTTTTCAACAAACGCTTTTTCATATTTAAATGAACTTTAAGTTCATTAATGATAATATTAAATCTGCTAAGAAGTTAAAAAGTATGTTTCTCAGCATTTTCCCATGTGACACATCTGGAATTACTCGGACGTAATTTCTGAAATAAAAACCATCTCTGGGTAGTGAGAAATGGTAAAGTGAATCTGTTTCAGAAAGTCGGAGGGTGTCACTTGGTATAATAAAAAAACTTTCACTAAAAGGGGATTTTCATTCAGTACTCAGCGTTACCCGCATCAGAGGGTTCTTTTAGGACTGCATTCCGCTTTTGGTTAAAAGGGTGGTGGGTATTATTTCTAGCTTAGCACTCCTCGTTCAGGAGTTATTTTAAAAAGTGATGGACAGGCACTGTGACCAGCTAGTAGCTGAATGACCCCCTTTAAAAAAGGTAGTTCCTCACTTTTATGATCCTATTTTCGCGGAATTACCACTGGGTCTATAGAGTAAAAAGGTGCTAAAAAACGGCCAACCTCCACGGAGGTTTGGTCCATTATATATAACATCTTTCTAATCAGCAGACAGGCTAGGGGATTCCGCAAAAATAGAACTCATAAAGGTAAGGAACTACTTTTTAAAATATGCATCCGCTCTGTGTTTGTGCATAGCAGAGGTCAGCTGTTTATAACATCAAGTTCACACATTATTCCGCAAAAATCCCTTCTTACACATTTGTTGCTGCTTGTTAGTCCATCAAACAGTAGAGTACATTTATCTTGTTTATATATGTTAACTAACGTAAAAACTGTAAAACTATGTTTGAAGTATCTTATTATTTTTAAATGTAAACAAACATCCCGGAATCGTATGGCGAAAACTCAAAATGCAATGTTATCAGAAGAAACGAAAACGATCGAGGAATTACAATTAAAGAAAAAAAAATACACCCAGTAGTACAAGCCCCGCCCACTGCTTAGTTTGCAAAACTGACGATAGATGGAGTCTCTGGGCTATGTTCACACCACTGATCACTATAAAATAGTACACATGTTTGACGCAAGATGGCGTTACAGTGTTTCACTCAAGCCACAGTCTTTACATGCAAGTTGTAGTTTACATTAAATTTTAATAAAACACATATCAGACTGGAGATTATTACCAAATTAAGATTTTGCAGTAATCTTGACTTCGTATTTCAATATGACTGTCGTGAAAAAAGGGCTAAGATTTCAAAGATTCGTTGTTAAATATTCACTAACCTCTGGAAAAAGAATCAGTATATTATATTTCAATACAAGGGGCATGGACATGAAAGTAGTTCAAGTGTTTTAATTGAAACACTATTTCTGTGGAAAGGACAGTGCCCTGAACAGAAAAGGTCTCATTGGACATAAAAAACTATAGAGGTTAGTAGTCAAACAACAACGACTGAACTTGACCTGCTTCCTGGGAAAGCTATGTATCAAGCGGTATCAACATTAAATGTATTTTAATTTTATTTTTATCGGGCCACCCCCCCCCCCCCCCCCGTGCATTTTCTTTTAATCGCTGTTTAAAAGTTCACATAAGTTATTTTAAGGGGAAAAATATGCAAATTACTAATTTCCTTAAAGTTACGTATGGTTATATATTTGAATTATATCACATAGTAATTAAAAATAAGCTAACAGAAATTTTCATATTCACACACACACACACGCACACACACACACACACACACACACACATATATATATATATATATATATATATATATATATATATATATATATATATATATATATATATATATATATATATATATTGCTATATATACATTGTCGGCAATGGGTCGACAAAACTAAAAAAAAAGAAGAAGAAAAAAGTCGTCAGACTGGTGATAAACCAGTGACAATCAACATACTAGAATAAATCATTACATATTTGATATAAATTTAACAACCCCGGTGGTATTCTGCTCTGTCCTTATTTTTAAGGATGTCTTTTGTTTTAAAAATAAGTTAAAAAGTTATTCTGCTCTATCCTCAGACTTAACAAAGGCTTTTAAAAATAAGGATAAAAATTAAATATAAGGTCAGAGCATAATACCACTCCAGAACAGGACTCCTTGTTGTTGAAATGTGTTTCAGATTTACTTATGTCATGGTTTTTTTACAGCAAGAACTATTAATATTGTGAGTTAGCTACTTCTTAATGTAACAAGTAGCGTTCCGCGCAAAAGGAACAAGTTATGAGTTCTCGGGGTACTTACGATATGCTGCGAGTATTTTGGGAAATAGCTGCTTCGCCAACCACGTGATATTAAAAATGGCCGACAGGAGAAGACGCAGAAGGCCTCTCGCCTCGGAGTCAGAATGCAGTGAAGCTGACAAAGAAAGGGAGTCTGAGTGTGTGAGTAGTTTTAATTGAACACTTCTCCACAGAATATTGTCCAAACAGAGCGTTCATTTCGTTGTCAAATGTAGCTCAAGGCCAGCCACTCCATTCTTTCTCTCCGTATTACTCCAGGGTGGCCACCGACTGGAAATCAGGGAATTCAGGGAAAATTAATCAACATTTTCCAGTCAGGGAAAACTCAGGGAATTTGACAATTCCGGCAAATCTCAGGGGAAAACTCAGGGAATTTAATTTTCGGAAAATTCCAGATTTTCCAGGATGTTTCCACGTAAATTTTTCTTCTGGAAAATAAGCCAAATCACACTTTCGGTGTTTCGAATAAAATGCGCAAGAATTTTGAATTTCGACTGCGTGGGAACCGGGTAAAGAAATGAAAGAAATGATAGAAAAATATGGAAGAAATATCGCAAAAACAGCTCATACTCGGAACATAAAAGAAAATGAAACTTGAAACCATTTGTTACAACTTTTAATAAGTTTTTAAAATATCAAACGGGTTGTTAAAAACCCGATTGCTCTTTGGTGCAAGAGAAATTTTACATTTAGGCGAAATCTCTCTATCATTTCTTTCATTTTTACCCGGTTATTTTATTCGAAACGCATTTTTATTGGGAACGCCCAAAGTGTGATTTGGCTTATTGGATGGGCTTAGTAAGAATTTGTTGAACGTTGTTTTTTTACTAAGTGTTTGAGAGAAATAGTGGGATACGGAGTCGATGACCATTGTTTTCGAACCAAAACATTTAAGTTTTAGTGTTCTGAAAACCTGCGCTGTCAAAATTCATTGTATGGAAAACCTTAAGAGAAACTCCGGGAATTTCGTTTCGGATTCCAGGTGGCCACCCTGTACTCGATCTGCGAGTACGAGGGGGGGGGGGGGGAGGGGGTGAATCAATGGCTGTAGTAGATCGAAATTGATTAAATCGAAAAGAACTTCTGTGGATGAAGAATTTTTTGTTTGTCAAATATCGCAAAATAAGGGATATTTTGAGTCGAGAGGGCTGGCTTATTAATTTGCATCTGGCTTATTAAATTTAGTTGGAATAAGCGGATTCGTACTAAGACTTTTTTCGAAACCTTTTGCGTTTCGAATGAATTCAGTTGGGATAAGGATAAGAAATAGTAGAAAAAAACTGGTAAAAATCAAAAAAATTCCATTTTACTTTGAACATTCACACGTTGGCTATTAAAGGGACTGAATACAGTAAAACCTCCGTTAGTGAACATCTCCATGTAATGAACGATTTTTTTCGGTCCCAAGTATTGTCATTTGCTCTATACCTCTATGCTCAGAACAGTAAACACTTCCCAATTTGTCACTGTCAGTGCAAACAGACCTCTAATTAGTGAACACAAGATGTTTTACCGGCACATTTTCCAAGTGTGTTTATACTATTACTGGCCCCCTTGTCTTACCAAATATGGAGTGTATCCCACATCAGTGGGGGATTAGTTATGTTTACTTTGTTGCGGACTGAGGTATCGTCTCCAGGTACTTGGGTACAATCAATAGGAAAAAGGGGTTGAAAAAACGACACATAACGGTTGGGATCAAGCCTAATTAAGACAATGGCATGAGTTTCACGAGTAAAAATCTTACCTATTTTTGTTCTGTTCTGTCTGATGACGCCTATGTGAACAGACGATTCTTTATTAAGGGTGGCATAAAAAAAAACCTGCAAGAAGCAGTTGAACAGCAGATCCGAATTGTTTAAAATTTAAAATATTCGTATATCCGTCTTTCTTTTGCAGTTAGTTGTTTGGGTTGTTGGGAGAAGCAATAATACATTTTAGAACTAAACTTTGGCTTTGGAGTCAGCTGACACGTTATAAATTTTAACCAGTGTCGATCTACTGTTCTGTAGCAGGTTATTTTTTCTCGATTTTTTTTTATTTTGTTCATAGGGACTGGGCACAATTTGCAGCCAAATTTTTCACATAGGTGGTCTTTTTCTGCAGTTGCCTAAATAAGAGGAGGGAGAGGGGGTATCATCTTCATAATGTCTGGCTACCGATTTGTTTAGATGGCGGGAAAGTGCCATATAGGCGTCGCGAAAATATTAATCACATCACCGTCTAGACAGTGACAATCATAAGGGATAGTAGTCATCGCTCCGTCAAGTTTCGCTTTGGGTCATCGGGTAACACAGAATATGTCAATTTTCATGAGTTTATTTCCGAAGTAATCGCTTCTGAATGTCGATCATTTTATGTGCTGATTTTCGTCAATATTCAAAGCGACCAGTCACTGTCATTAACAATAGTAGGCTTAAATTTCCTGTGAGCGATAACACGGCTAGATTTTTTTATTGCCTGTAACCCAGACATTTTTGCGACGTCTGTTTTTCGACATCTACATAAGTCGTCGATTTTCCGAAATATAGTCAATGTTGCCTCGGATACGTTAATCGAGCGTCGGAAAAGGTTGGGTTTTCGGCAATGAAAATCAACGTCTTAAGAGCGTTTTTATCAAACATATGTTTAATGAATGTGAAAGACGCCGAGTTGGCGTTGAAATAATGTCGCACATAAGATCACAACCAAATTGCAACCACATTTGATGTTGCACAAGTGGTTTTTTTTGGGAGCAAAATGAACGTTTGCACGCCTTTGCTTATCGAAATTACAACCAGATTCAATGTTGCGATTCGGCTTGGTCACTGACGCGACCTCAGATTGGCGTTTGTCTCGGCGTCCAAATGTTTACAGGGGTATGAAAATCAAAAGCTTTGTTGCGAAGAGTTTTGGTGCAACTGGCAACTTGGCATGACTTTTAAAAAGGATTTTGAAAGAATTAAAGAAAGCCTGGTAAATCTGTGTAATTGTGAAGTTAAATTTCAGGTCACTTCATTAATTAACCTAACAATAAGCAATACAGTACATATATTTGCGAGGCATTTCAGGAAATACTTTTGTATCGAATGATGAAAGAAATTAAGCCAGGAAGTAAAACAGTATTGTTTCTCATCCCAATGTAAATTTTATTTGGTCGGCCGGCGAAAACTTTCCCAAAATGTGTTAATTTTTTATTCCCCGCCGCACAACCGTGGGCGGGGAATGCAGAAATGCCTCGTGTCCGTCTGTCCGTCTGAATTACGAAAGCTCGAACAAAGTACTGCTCGGCGGAGGATATGCAATCCACGATTGCCTTTTTGGGGGGAAGGGGAGTGGAGATGGTTAAACTCTATTTAGGCCCTAAATTTTAGGGAGTATTTTATTTTTATACTCAACAGTATTTAAAGCAGCGTTGTCCCAAGCAAATTTAGATGTTTTTGTGACAGACCCGCTGAAAGTTTTCGGTGACTTTGTAAAGCTGCCGGTTTGACAGTTCCGCTATAACATATAATGTTAAAGTATATAATCTTTATTTGACCCTTTTTCAGACCAGCCGACGTCGTCGGACTGGTTTTGTCACAGCAGTAGAGGAAGGGGAGATCCGTCGCCTGTATGTACATAGTGATTATTTTAGGATTGAAAAATGGAGTCACTTGCTACAAGTCTAGGGAAAAGGGGGATTTTAGAAAAAAATATGGGGCCATTTTGTCCCCTGTTCCCAAAAGGGGGGGGGGGCATTTTTGGACAAAAATGGGGGAATCCCCCAACCCCCCCCCCCCCTCCACGCTCTAGAATAATCATTGCGTACATATGTCTTTATGTAAACTTCGAACGAGTGTATTCACCTGCAGTTTTGATGATATTGCTTTCAAATTTTCAATGATCCTTCACTAGATTATTGTTGATCAGCCAAATATAGCCCGAACTTTTTTGAGCTGTTCCGCAAAATCCGTTGACTCTGCAGTTTTGAGTCAATTGTTCTAAATTTTAGAAGAATGGTCTCGTTGGGATTTTTTAAATTACTTTTTCTAGCTAACCAAGAAAAATTGGCGTAATGTCGTAATGCCAGTTTTTCAAAATGTACATCTAATATTAATGAGATTGCATTGAAATTTTATAGGAGTGGTCAGGTTTTGGTCACCCCACAAACCCATGCGTATAAACACTAATTTACGGTTACTGCCACTGACTGCATCTTTTGGGCTCCCTGGTAATATATGTTTTCACAGCGATGCAACAAATGTGCTTGTGCATTGTGCTTTTTATTTTGCGAAATAGGCATCAGTTTTTATCCAGTAGATTTTGTTAGTTAAAATAATACTCTTAAGTTTGAAGGTGTTTGAGTGTCGCGTAACCATAATCCTTCTGACGGGTTATCCACATGCGCTCTCTCAAAAATTAATTAATTTGTATCAATTAATTAATTGTATAATGTACAATTGATTGTGAAAATTTTTGTTTGCATATTTCTTTCAGTCACTTAGTGAATCGACAGCGTACATGCTCGCGTACCTATTGGTTATTTAAGCAAATTTGAGAAAAATACCATGTCCAATATATATATATATATATATATATATATATATATATATATATATATTAGTTTCACTGTATTTCTAGGAGAGTGAAGCAGATTACGAAAGCGTATCGGAAGATGTGGAGGTAGGGAATAATGTTGATATGTCTGAGCTGAAATTTTAGGGTTGTGATAAGTTGAGCTGAAGAGTGTAACTGCTAAAAACGCTGATCTTTTAAATTTATTGTTTATTTTGACAATTTTTACTTCCGAATTTTGCGCCATATTAAAATGTTGAGAAATGTCGGTGTTTCTAATGTCTTAAAAGTGCATCACGCTGACCAGTAATTTGTATTCCAATCGCTTGTGAAACTTTTCATGCGCCAAGTGCATGCCGGATGAATTTTTGCATGCTGAAAATGAAACAGTATTGAAAACAAAAATGAAAAAGTACAGAAAAACTTTTGCAGGAAGACGATTATACGTACACAGAAGACTACAGCGATGGAGACAGTGTCCTCATTGAAACCGACAGTTACTATGAAGATGGTGAGTGTTGGATGTATCAGGTTTGCTCAAATAAACCTTTTGTTTTGAAATTTCACACACGGAAAGAGCACATTCTGAAGGTGTGCAGCGTCTTATTTTCGTTCTCGATTATTGGTGGTGTCCAGACTAGATCTCCAGAAGTTTTAATAGGATTTTGTTGAAATCTCACACAGGGATAGAGCACATATTGCAGGCATTTTGAAATTTCACACTCAGATGAAACATGCTAAAATAACTTTTTCTGAAATATAAAACTTAGCTTTTGCCGAAATTTATAAATGTAAAATTGTTAGAATTGTGAAAAAATGGTGAAAGTGGCAGTAGTATGACACTTTGCAAACCTACCTTAGCACTGATTTCATAGGTCACCCACCTTACACAGGGGATCGTGTCTCTCTCTGAGGCCCTAGTTTTTTACGTTGATGTTTACCCAATGTATGTATAACTGAAACTCTTAAAAGTTTTCAGAACCGCTGGAAACCCTGTATATTGTTTTTGTACTTCTAGGCAAACCCTGTTCTGAGAATTAATTCTGTCACGTCGTACACTAGTTTTGCAGCAGTTTTGTTGTATTTCAGACAGCGAGTTATTCGGGGAGCGACAAAGCGGGGACGGAGAAGAGCAGCCGAATAGACAGAGCGAAGTAGATGAAGATGAAGACAGGAAAAATCCAGCGTATGTACCAAAAAAGGGTTAGTAAAATAGTTTGCCTTCCCCAAAAAAGTGTAATAAACCAAACCTACTACACTTTATTATGTTTAATATTTCGCCTTTGCGAAATAAATGCTTATTGAACATATGCTTTTCTTGCAGGTTCATTTTACGAGCATGATTCTCGAAGTGAAAATAATGAAGAAAATGAAAGCGACAAGCCCAAGTAAGTGAGCAAGTTATTATGCAGCGCAATAGCGCAATAAATCAGTACTGATCGTAGCTATAGCAATTCCTCGTTTTCCAGGAGAAAACTCATTTTCACAACCAGTTGAAATTTGTTTAGGGAGAGCAGCAGGTAAATGTTACTAATTTTGAACTTTTGTGATTTTCAGGGAGAACAAGAAAAAGCTGTGGCTGGAGAGTACAAAATGGCTGCATGATCGATTTGACTTGTCACAGCAAGGTCCGAAGTCCCGCGACGAACTTGTCACCTTGTATGGTTACGACATACGGGCCCATAGTGAGCCACCAGAAACCGTGCCTTTCTTAAATCAAAACAGGTAAAGTGTAACCTCCGTTTCCTTGGAACGCCCGAAATGGAAGCCCACTGAAATCTTCTATTAGTGTTTAATATTTTATAAGATTTTAGTATTATTATTTGTTTTAAGTAGGATTCTCTCACTGATGCCTTGCTACCCGAAGACCAGGGCATCAGTAGAGGACAGTAGTATATGAGGGCGTCCAAGGACCTGCTATGTACCACGAGTGGCACACCGTGGGAATCTGCATCGCCCGAAGAATGCGTGGCCTTCACAAAGTTCCACTGTGCAGAAGTCACTTCAGGAATTACTTTAGGCAGTGTTTCAATAGTGAATAAATCCCCGTCCCTTCTAGGGTTCCAGAGGGGAAAATGTTTCGTGAAAGATTTGGCCGTACAGATTTTTCGTTGAAATAGTATGTATTCTGTTTACAGGGGAAGGCGACGTAGCGACAAGTCGAGGTTATCCGATTATATCGACAACGGCCATTTTAGCGATTCTAGACCACGTGGCGCTTTCCATGGATCGCGCGGGCGTGGGGAGAGCCGCGGAAGGGGTCGCGGCAGAGGCAGGGGTATGCCGGACCGCGCGGGTCCTCGCACGCCACCTGGGCCGCCACCGGGCCGATGGGTAGAGGATACGCGACGCTCTTATTCGGATTATAAAGATCACCGCCAAGAACGCCATGAACCTGAAAGCGGCAGCGAATCGTTCGCACGCGATACAAGTCCAAACGATCCCGAGCGTGGTCGTAGATTCCTGAAAACAAACTCCAGCGATTCGGAGCATGTCCGAAGGGTCCCGAGGTCTAATCCGAACCAATCGGGACCAGGTCGCAGGTTACAGAACAATGCCAATCAACGTGGTCGCGATGACATTGAAGTAGAACAACTTCGTGGAAAGTTCAATGATGCACCAAGTCGGAACATTCCGCCGAGACAGTACAACAGGAGCAGCCGCAGTGACGTCAGCAGAGGCAGCGGTGATTACGTCAGACAGGGACAAGGCGCTCAGCAGCGTCAGCCGGGCTCAAGGCCTCACGAAAAGCCATCACAAGACGCCCGCTTTGATGGCGACTATCGAGATAAACGTAACTTCCGCCAAACGAGGGCGCGCATATCTGAACAACAGTACGTACACGCGATACATTGTCTGGTGAACGAAGTGACGTATGTAAATCAAGAATAAAAAGTTTTGCAATATATATTAGCGTGATAAATTTATTTATTCAACTATGAGACGCTGTATTGAATTGGTTGGTTGAATGAGACAATTTTTGATCTACAGTAATAACTTATCCATAAAATAGGGGAAAAACATTTGTATTTTTTTTTATTTATCACATTTAGAACCTGTGGGGAATATATGCGATCGACCGCGCGTCGGTCTGTCGGTCGGTCGGTCTATCATTAAGAGCTTGTTAACACGATAACTTAAAAACTGCTGCAAGGATTTTAATGAAACTTGGTTTGTAGCTTCTATGGGAACAAACACAGATCGATATTGTAAATGGGGCAGGTTCGTCCAAGGAAAATCGACCAGCTGGACTTGGAAAATTTCAGCTCTTGATTGACTGTTGATGACCGTTTTTAACTGATGAGGAGGGGTGAGGCTGTGGGGAATATGTGGGCTATGCATACTGCTCTATTTTTTTTTTTTTTTTTTTGTATTTTGTGTTCAGGGATTTGAACAAAAACAACAGCCTGGAGAATATTATGGAGATTGCTCCGCCACTGACTACAATCGAAACGCGCACCAAGGTGACTGTTGCAATGGCCGAAGAAGATCAAACGCAACGCGGTTATCTGCAGGACAGGCGAGCCAATAAGGCCCGAACGCGGTCAGTTGTGTGAAATGTTTGGGATGTTTGTGGTATGTGTGATAGGCACGATATGCGAGCTGGCATAAGGCTCATCAATACCACATATAGAATCGTTGTTTGTCTTTAGTTCAGGTGAATGATTCAGGTTTGATCGACACTGTCCACTTTACACAGTCTGTTCCTATTTACCAACTCGAACATTTGTGAAAGACCATACGGACAACAGATATGGACTCGTATTCCCCACGTTTATAAATAATTCTTGTGTTAATAAGTGTCTAGTGTTCCAGGAAGTGGAACTGCTACCTTTCTCGTGACGAAGACAGCGGTCAGCTGGGGTACACAGACACTAGCCACCATCTTCAGCTTCACACACACGATCAGTAAGATTTTAATTTTTCACAGTCAATGCCCGGTTAAATGTACACGTTGAAAACACGATTTTGCTTTCTCGTTACAGTGGGGTGTACTTGCGGCGCGTGTGCGCAACAAGTCTTGAGATGTCACATGTGCGAGGCAGTGGTTTCACAGCACAGCATCGGACCAGCCCATGTGTATCTCGAAAAAGCTGTCTCACTCGATCCGGATATTATTGAGAAAACACAAAGTGGCAGCCCGTACTACAGTCTGTAACATGAGCTCCACACACCTCACGAAGCACAGACGGCAGCAAATGAAGATATCTCCGAAGATGCAGATTTCTGGGGAAGCAGGGGGGGGGGGGCGCATATCGGTGTATATTGTGTCTTTCATCAAAGTTTTTTTAAGCAGTGGGCGAATCAGTACTCCAGGGTACTGACAGTGTGTGAAACGGGCGAAGTGCAATCATGAAATAGTATTTGGAATAAATATTTCAATTGCGTATGGAATCATTTAAGCATTCAATTTTCTGTTTTACCAAGAATATATAGAATTGTATGATCATAATCATTGTTGTATTGAAATAATAAAATCTGAAAACTTTCAGTTTGTTTTCTTACTCTTGAATATGATTGGCGAAATAAAATGTGTATCAGATTAGCGGGATACGAGTTGGCAACTGGGGTCTGAGTTCCGTCTTTCTCGAGTGTTTGAGTTGGTGAAGGAATTGGCTGATTAGAGGTTGGAAGGGTTGTCGGGACTAAAATGTAAATATTGAACTTTTTTTGTGGTTCAATATTATTTTGTTTTGGGCAGGGGCAATGTATTCCCTTTCGTTCGCTTGGAGTAATTGACAAATTTGTATCTCTTCTTTCAGGATAAGTGAAGAATCACGGGAATTCAAACGAGATCAACCCGAAAAACCTCCAAGATTCAGAGAACAAGGTATATTTTACAGTTGCTTCTCCAAAAAGAATATATCTTTTAGTAACCAACGTAAATAATCTGCAAGCAAAAGAGCAAATTATTTTCGTCTTGTCATTGGTTTTGTTGAAGAGAAGCAAAGTCAAGCAGGAACTTTACCCGGCGGTCAAACAGGAGCGGGACAAATAACGCGGGATTCTCGACAAACTAAGCGCTACTCTACCCAGCGCCAGAGAAACATTGAATCAGGTAAGTCTTGAATTTTCTGAAGCAATTATTTTACACAGGAACTTACGATGACTTCATTATAGTTGAATAAGAAGTTCTTATCTTGGTCAGAAGCTCTGTTAGGGTGTCGCTGGTTATATTTCCTGCTGTAGGGAATTTTCTTCCTCGATCACTACTATTCTCATGTATTCTAGGGACGGTTGAGTCTCCACCCCCAGTAAACGTCAGTGTGCCGCCACCGGGGCTGCCCGTGCAGAGGATGATGATGCCGGCAAGTACGCGCATGCCCAATGTGTCCACCCCGCGTGGCCATGGCAACCAGGCCCAACCCAGAATGGCTCAGCCGGCTTACTACGGCGAAACACAAGGTACTTGTTTCTGCTCAACATCACATTTGAGCTAATGCCTACATGCTCCCACAGTTCTCCATATCTATAATTAGGGTTCGCAGTTTGCCATAATTTTTGCTTCATGGCTTGTATTTTCTTCGAACGGGGCCCAAATTAGCAAAATAACAACAACGCCTAAAATATTACAAAGGGTTGATAATTTACGAAGTTTTGAGGGATAGCAGCGCATGTCTGTTGCGCAGGTGTGTATCGCCAAGCGCCGCCGGTGTACCGCGCCATGACGCAAACCGTGACGCAAGCGGTCAGTGGCGTGCTCAACCAACAACAGATGATGATGACGCAACAAGCTCTGGCTCTTCAGAACAAGGCACAAGGCTAGTTGAGTTTTCCTTCGTCGTTTACCTTGCGTATTACAATGTTGATAATGTAGTGATATTAGTACCAGACATTACTGATAACTTAATGATCTGTTTGGCCATAATATTAGATTAATGGTAATATGTTTTTCTTAGCAACAGGACCAGTGGGCCACGTTACGATGGCGACCGCTCGACCCTCAGCGCAGCCTCCGTCCCTCATTGGTCCACAACAGACAGTAACTATGGCGACGGCCCGCCCCACCGCGCCGCCCCAGCAGCTCATGGGGGCACAGCAACAGTATATCGCCGCTCCTATCGTCAACATGGCGCCACATCAGCATTATCAGATATCCAATCAAATGCAAGGTCCAGTGGCCTACCCTTCGTCAATGCCACTGGTTCCTCAGGTTGGGGAACTTAATAAATTCTTGCTTTGTCGCTCACGATTATAACTCGCATAAATCGAAATCTCGAAAAGATATTAATAAATTCAACAAAAGAAAGTTGTTCATGTTATAAGGTGTTAACAGCTAAAAACACCATTATGGTGGTTATAAAAGGAGTACAATATTTCCTCTCATTTATTTAATACAGCGTTCTGATGTGGTCACAGTCTCTGCAGTTAACCCGCCCAGTACGGTCACCCCTCAAGGTCAGTTTATCAGTGTGGGTCAAGGCCAAATGCCCCCACCACAGGGTCAAATACCAGGTGCGGCCCAGTTGTCTCAGTGGCAGATACCGCAGAACGCGATGGCTGCGGCCGGGCAGCCGTTACCCGGACAACCGCTGTCGGCGCCGGGACCTGGCCAGCCGCCTGCCATCCATGTCCGCGGCGGCACGACCTACTTTCATCCTCAGATCCAGCCGTTGACGGAGGGACGTTCACCGGCAAGGCGAGCAAAAGAGCCAATACCCATTGTAGATCCCAAGGTAAGACACCTAATTTTTAGCCCTCAACCAATATTGGCTGAAGGCTATTGCTATCGGTCTGTCTGTCCGTAAACTTTTTTTTTTGTCCTGGCGATATCTCAAAAAGTATTCATCGGATCTTCATCAAACCTTACAGGAAGGAAGTATATATAGTGTAAATGTGCAATGGGGGCTTCAATTTGTCTCTTGTGTGTCCGTCCGTCCGTCCGTCCATCGCACTTTTTTCTTGTCCGGGCGATATCTCAAAAACTGTTCATCGGATCTTGACCAAACCTTACAGGAAGGAAGTATATATAGTGTAGATATGGAACGGGGGGTTCTGTTTGGCTCTTGTCCGTCCGTCACACTTGAAACTGTTTTCTTGTCCGGGCGATACCACAAAAACTATTCATTGGATCTTCACCAAACCTAACAGGAAGAAAGTATATATGTTACAGGGAATCTGTGAAATTAGGGATTTCATGAAATCCCTAGTGGATTCGTGCAATAATTTGTTCAATCAGTTTCGATGTTTTTATTGAGAATTTTCATGTTTGCAATGTAGTATTTAACCGAAATTAATAGTAGATTTTGAATTAATAAACTCAAAACTAGTATAGATGTGCAACGGGGGTTCAATTTGGCTCATGTCCGTCCTTCACACTTTAAACTTTTTCTTGTCCGGGCGATATCTCAAAAACTATTCATGGGACCTTCACCAAACCTTACAGGAAGGAAATATATGTAGTGCAGATGTGCAACAGGGGGTTCAATTTGTTCCATGTGCGTTCGTCTGTCCCCCCCCCCCCCCCCCCGCACTTTAAACTTTTTCTTGTCCGGACGATATCTCAAAAACTATTCATGGGATCTTAACCAAACCGTACAGGAAGAAAGTATATATAGTCTAGATGTGCAAAGACCCGTCCGTCGCTCCATCCATTGCATCTTGTATATTGTTTTTGTCCGGGCGGTATTTCAAAAGAGTAACTGGACCACAGTGATGTAACCGCTATTGGCTGAGGGCTGCGCATCTCCGTTGCGTATGTTTTAAAGTGTATGTCCCTGAATTCCATTACACTGTACTCCACCGCTATAAGTTGTACTGTCTGGTTTACTGGTTTTCTTTTACTGATAAAGTAACGACCAATGGACGAGTTGTTTTGTTACAGGTCAATATGCAGGGTGAAGATGACCCAGAATTGAATCAAGAGACACAGGAATATGCAGAGAATTACGTGCAAGATGTTGAACAGCCTGCTGTTGTGGAGGATCAAGAACAGTATTTTGAACAGCAAGAGTATTCGGATCAACAGTATGTTCAGTACGCAGAAGGTTATGAAACGGGCACGCAGCAGGAGTATGCTGAGGCCGTTCCAAATGACTTTGTGGAATATTCCACGGAAAATTCCGCTGCAGTCGCACTGCAAGGTCACTACTCGAGTGAAGGTGCTACTACGGTAGATAATGTGGGGATTACTTATAATGAACCGATTAAACACCACACTAGTCGTGAGGAGTATAGTACGGAAAATGATGAGGTTATGAGGCAGAACGAAAGCTCCCAAGAAAACCAGCCGCATGAAAGTTTTGACCCGTCTAATCCTAGTTTTAACGAGTTAGCTTCTGCAACCAATGAGGCTTCTGTAGACAAAATGCGCTTGTCGAATGAAAATAAGAGAAAGGTCGCGACCGATGCGATCGTAGAAGAAGACAGTGATTCAGAACAGTTTTTTGAGGCTGAAAGCGAAAGTCGAACACATCTCGAAAATAAAAATGACACGGAAAACAAATATGATAAATTCGAAAGTGAACGTACAACTAAATTTGACGGTGATTCTGTGGTTGAAAGTGAAGTCATCGCTGAAAATGAGGGTGTCGCTGAAAGTGAGGCCGTTGCATGCGAAATGTCTGAAAACCTGCAGACATTAACCATTGCTGATGACAAAGGGAAGGATATGTGCCAGAAATATGAAACGGAAAAGGATTCAGTGGAAGAAACACGTTCCGAATCAACGGAAATCGAGGTAGCTCCGCAAAGTCTTGAATGTGTCGATGGTAAATTTAGTGAAAAAGAAAAAGAGGTTGTTGATACAAATAAAGTGCAAAACCAACCAGATATGTGCGTAGAAAGTGGAGTGGAGACAACTAGAGAAAATGTAGAAAGTGTAAATAAGGAGACTCGTTCAGAGGTTGCTGAGTGTGAGGAGGCTGGCACGGAAGCGACTGTTTGCGACTGTCCAGGCGAGCAGTCCACAGTTCGAAGTGAACCTACAGAAAATTCCGTGGGTCAAACGAGAACAGAAGCTTGTCCCGAAAGTTCACGAAGTACGGAAGGCGACGAAACTGAAAGCAGAAAAGACCAAACTTCAAGATAGACAATTAAATAAAGGAAATACCCAATCTCACAATATGCGCTCTTCTTCAATTATTGCATGCCAAGGTGACAGAAGAATTTGTTAGATTAGTTTCTTTAGTTCACACCAGAATGGTTGATCTTGTATAAGGAGCCATACATTGGGTATCTAATTATTTCTTCAAATTAATGTTTGTTTTCAGCTAAAATTAAGACTTGTAGTTTTAAACCTTGATCATACCCGTGACGTTTAAAAAAACTCCATTGCCAGAATTTTAGAAATTTTTTTTTAAGTGTTATTTGTTCGAAGGTGAAATAAAATGGTGTAACAGTTTTAAGATCATTGAAATCATGTCATCGAGTGACCCCCGAATTGTTAACACAGAATTATTTTATAAATCCGTTACACGCATCAATAAGCAATGTGTTGTGGTTGACCGGTTTTTGTTTGCATTTATTGTACGGTTTTATGTTGCTTAAGCATTGCTTTTGTAGGTTAATTTGATAATTGTTAATTAATTACGTTTTCTTAGAATTCGCCAACAAATTTTTTTTTTCCTTTAAACTTTTAAAATCGTTGAATTGCACGCCTGCGGGGGACTTAGTCATTCTAAAGTTTCCTGTCCATCGAGCCTTTTTTGAGGCGGGGGACATTAATCAGTTTCACTGATGACATGTTTACTTTTTACTTTTTTTTCTATCCGCCGAAAATCGGCCAAACGGGAGACATTTATAATGATTTGTTGAGCAATTTTAAATGCTTCTTCTCTCAAAATTTGAATCAGATTGCTTTTAAATTTTGTACGAATGTTTACTGGGTAGGCCTCTCTAAAACTTGGCCAGATAGGGGGCATTTTTTTTTTTTTTTTTTTTTGCAGCCAGTTTTAAAAACGCTTCTCTCACAATTTGCGTGGGATTTTCTTCAAATTTGGCACAAATGTTTACCAGGCGGTCCTGTCTTGAAAAGGCAGTTTTCTGGCGATTCACTAAAATTGGTGAAATGGCGCGGTCGCGAGGAGGCGGGGGATTTACAAAAAATTAGTCGCCAATCTTAAAGAATGTTTCTTTATCTCCCGTGGAACGGAGGGATATAGTCTGAAACTTTTCGGTGTGTCCGTCTGTCACGCTTCAGTCTCACGCGCCTACAGACCACATTAATAGATGGATTCGTTTCAAATTTCGTACACGGATTCTCTGGACCCTTTCGCAGTGGAATGATTAAGAATTTTCCGGATCGACAAAAATTGACAAAATGGCTGATTTTTGAAAATCGGCACTGGACTTAGCGTGTATACGGTAGTCTCACGCGCCTACAGGTCACATTAATAGATGGATTCGTTTCAAGTTCCGCACACGGGTACCCTGGGACCTTCCGCAGTGCAGTGACCAAGAATTTTCCGGAACGGAAAAAAAATTGACAAAATGGCAGACTTTTGAAAATCGGCACTAGCGTATATACGGCACTGTCACGCGCCTACAGGCTACATTGATGGATGGATTCGTTTCCAATTTTGTACACGGGTCCTCTGGACCCTTCCGCAGTGCAGTAACCAATTTTCAGGATGGGACTTAAATTGACGAAATGGCGAATTTTTCCAAATCGGCGCTGTACTTAAGCGTACGTACGGGAGTCTCATGCGCCTACTGGTTAATGGATTGTTTCGTTTAAATAATTAGACACTACGCCTACCTATCTTCCACTTTTAAATTTTGTGTAGTCAACACGCAACAGCCTTACACACACCATATCGCCCACGGGGGATAGATGTACTCCCCGAGACGTAGTCGTTTCTCACAATTTTGACCGGGTTCTTTTAAAATTTTGTACAAATGTTCAGTTTTCAAAAACCAGTTTTTAAATGTGACTACCATTTTTTGGCGACCATTCAAACCTATTGATGCTTGATTCACTAGATCTCGGCTGGTCACAATGCCCCTGGGCATTGTTGTTTTAAACATGTTTGAATAAATTGAAAACTGCCTGCTCCATATTTTCAATAAACGGCATTTTGAATAAAATGCTATTTGAATACTTCTGGTTTGTCTTAAGTCGGAAATTGTGAAGATGTGAATGTCATGTTTTTCGTTATTAGTCCCCCGCCGGGGGACTATAGTTTTCCGGTCTGTCCGTCTGTCGACACATTTTTTGTTAACACACTCAAGCCTACATTTTTCGACCGATTGTTAAGATATTCTATATATGGGTAGTACTGGAACGAACAACGATCTGTATTGTAAATGAGCCATGTCGGCCCAAGGACATTGGCCCAGCTAAATTTTCACAACCCTTACATACTGGAATGAGTTTGTTAACACACTTGAGCCTACATTTCTGCATCGATTTATAAGATATCCTCACTATAAGTAGTATTGGAACCAACAAGGTTTGGTATTGTAAATGAGCCCTATCGGCCCAAGGACATTGGCCCAGCTGAACTTTTCACAAATTTTCCCAATCCTTACTCATTTGAATGAGTTTGTTAACACACTCAAGCCTACATTTCTGGATCGATTGTTGAAATATTTTACATTTAGGAAGTATTGGAACCAACAAAGTTCAGTATTGTAAATGGGCCCTATCGGCCCAAGGACATTGGCCCATCTGAACTTAAGATATTTTCACAACCTTTACATACTGGAGTGAGTTTGTTAACATTCAGGCCTACATTTTTCGTCCGATTGTTAAGACATTTTATTTATGGGTAGTACTGGAACGAACGCTTACATTTTTCGACCGATTTTTTAGACCTTTTATATATGTGTAGTAATGGTACGAACAAGGTTCGGTATTGTAAATGAGCCATGTCGGCCCAAGGACATTGGCCCAGCTGAACTTCACAAGTCTTCCCAATCCTTACTCATTTGAATGAGTTTGTTAACACACTCAAGCCTACATTTCTGGATCGATTGTTGAATATTTTACATTTAGGAAGTATTGGAACCAACAAAGGTCGGTATTGTAAATGAGCCCTATCGACCCAAGGCCATTGGCCCATCTGAACTTCAGAAATTTTCACAACCCTTACATACTGGAATGAGTTTGTTAACACACTCAAGCCTACATGAATTTAGTTAAACAAATAAAACATTTCTTAGAATGTTTTATCGCGAGATTTTTTGTTGCTTTAAACTTTTAAAATCGTTGAATTGCACGCCTGCGGGGGACTTAGTCATTCTAAAGTTTCCTGTTCATCGAGCGTTTTTATGGCGGGTGACATTAATCATTTTCACTGATGACTTGTTTAGTTATTGATTTTAAATTTTTGTGCGGTCTTGTGAGTTTGAATAGAACATCTTGGCAGCCACTTTTCTCCCCTTCACAGGAACAACACTGTTCATCCTTGCCTTGTTCATTTTTATAAATGTGCAGTTGCTGTGTAAAAGTTTCATAATGTTATACAATTTTTCTTGAAATATTTTTCGGGCCTGATCTTCGTTATAAGTGTGATTTGCCAGGATAGTGAAGCGCACATTGGTGTCAGTTGGCACCTGCCTACATCTCTGACCAATGAAAATTATCTTAGGTTTTATCAGATATCATCTGAGCTATTGTCTATTGACTTATTCTGCATTCATTATAACTTCGAGCACCTGGTGGGGTTCTGAATTTAACCGCGTTTATTTAAGCTGCTAATTGGCGTAGCAAGAGGTTGTTGACATTTGTCAAAAATCCAGTCTTGGCTGCACAGTTGCCATGACAATGAAGACACATGTTGCGTGTCAGAAATCTTCATTTTCCGGTGCCCATGGCCAATACTTTTACCGTGTAGACGTCATGTGTAATTAGAAAATCCTTTCAAATCGATTGTTTCCGTTGTGACATGTGTAGTTCAATTTTATTGTAGTGATCAGAAACAAGATGAAAAGCAGTCTTGCCTCTGATCCTTTCAACCAGGTTATTAATACTTTCATTATTTTAATACTTTAAATGTGTCCTCTGGATATCTGTCCTTTAAAGCTAATGTTATAACTTATTGAGCGGTTACCTTGAAAATTTCAAACATACTTGGCATGTAAAATTTTTGCGTAGTTTTCAAGAGATGTTACGAAATATAATATGGCGCTAAGAGCGGTAAGGCAGGTGTCACCACATTTTACACATTTATGGGAATGTTTTCTTTTATTTATTCCCCACAGGTAGAATCTGAATATATGCGATCGACCACGTGTCTGTCCGTCTGTCAAGAGCTTGTTAACACGATAACTTAAAAACTGCTGCAAGGAGTTTAATGAAACTTGGTATGTAGCTTCTATGGGAACAAACACAGATCGGTATTGTAAATGAGCCAGGTACGTCCAAGAAAAAGAAACAGCTGGACTTCGAAAATTTCAGCTCTTGATTGACTTGATGGCCGTGTTTAACTGGTGGGGGAGGGGGATCTCTGCTCGTTTCCATACCCAGAATGTCGTGGTCGTACTGTGATCTTGCGTTCAAGTAAAGGGGCATGCTTATTTACCAGATTTGTGAGAAGAGCGTTGTTTGTGTCTACTAGAGATTCAGTCGACATATCCTCAGGATTTGCTTAAAACTGATTTAAATATTTTCCCTTTTAAATTGCTCAATATCGATGTCTTTAATTTGCGATATTTGATACATGTCGACTTGAATTCAGAAGATTCCTTATCCAAACCACACGTGATTAGAAAATGATGATACAAGATCACGCACAACTGGTTTTTTGAGTAATCAGATGGTCATGTTCATGTGTGATTACCAAGTCCGAAGTATGACCTCCAGTGTGGGTGGAATCTGCGGCGTGTTATTTCAGGGAAAACATGGCTAGAGTTCGCAAAAAGTTGACAGCGAAAGTATCCTGGCTTTTATCCACATGCATGTTTAAGTCGCGTGTTATTATAATGCGATCTGAGGATAGGGTATGAGTCTCTAGGGGCGACGTAATTTTTTCTAGGAATTGCTGTTGAGGCAATGAAGATGGTCTATAAGTAGTTATTAGACGAAACATGCCGGTGGAAGAGTCAATGCGTAAGATGTCATATTCAAAAGTAGAAAAAGTTTCACGTTCTAAACGTTTGGGTTTGATAGAGATTTTACACACTACTGCGATACCGCTTCCCCTACCCATAAGGCGGTCTTTGCGGAGACATGGGTACCGATCGGGGGTTATATCCTTTTCACAAAAGTCGTCATTCTGGGAAAGCCATGTTTCTGTGATTACTATAATATCCATTTTATGGTGATCTATAATAGTGGAGATCAGTTCGGATTTGCATTTGATGGAACGGGCATTTATTAGGCCAAAACAACTGCCGGTGAGGTTTTTGCACAGATCAGTCAGAGATGTGTTTGAATATGACTCGGACGCACATTGACCATTCTCATAATGTACACTGATAAGGTTGTTGAGGTTTGCACGGAAAGTTTTGGTGATTTTTGGAACTTGTCGTTTGGTTATAATACTCTTAATTTTGCGAATTGTGCCACCCCGGCTCCTGTGGTGAGAAATATTTATTTGACCCAGGCACATTGCAAGAATAAGTAGGCTTATAAGGTTCATAATTTGACAGTTCATACTTTTGAGTGATTGGTGAGAAATGTCGGATTAATATTTTCACGACTAAGATATAACCTCACTCCCGACGTTTAAAGAACGTCAGTAGGTAGTCGTTGTAAACTTTGAGGGCGGAACCAATTTTTGAAAATGCGGGAAATTACCCCCTCCCCCCCCCCCCCCCCCGCCATCCTTGAATTTTTTGCTATGCCCGGACTTTCTACATGTAGACTTCCATATAATCGGCGAAATTCCGATGTAGATGGAACGCTAAAATGTTTGCTGGGATGAAAAATTATTGTAACTTTATGAGTATTAATGTGACATCATATCGCAGCAATCTTGGAGCAAATTGGCGGTTCACTCTTCGACTTTTGCTTATTTGTTTTTGCGATTTGTCTTTGGGCAGTTAAATGGCAATCCGAAAATAGCACCATGAAAAAACGAAAGAGGTCGAAAACTTTTAGAAATAAATTTTTAATCTCTTCCGAAAACAGTGGCAAAAAAAACAATAAAAAATAGCAAAAGGAGATAGCTGGCAAACCAAATCTTCATAACTTTCAGTCATTAAAAATATCAATTCACATTAATAGGAAGTGTTTTTACATTCAAATTTGGGAGGTAGACAGCCCCGCTGAGAAAGTGTCTGTTCAACCTGATGACCACCCATATACATGTTCACAGCACATTCGTGCAACATTTGCTTACTCTAGCTCGTGACAGAAAAAAATGAATGATGCAGAAAACCCTAACCACATCGTACACATGTAATAAACTATGGAGATTGTTCAGTCTCCAAGTGTAAATGTACTTCCACCAGGAAGTATTAAAAACTATTAAACCGACACTCGTTACACTGATATGAATGATAACACTTTCTTTTCATTACTCGGGCAATAGAATGCAATGTAGGGAAAAGACTACAGAAAAAAAGAAAACGTTCAATTAGTGAAATCTCTAATTACAAGAACTCTATAAGAGTTGTCAATTTACTTTTCTCTTCATTCTGCATCGATATATAGAGTATATAACACTATTATTTAAAATAAGAACGAATGAAACAAATAAGATATTTTTCATCCTGCGCAACGTAACGCAGCGAATTGTAGACAGTGAGACTGACCGAATCTATTTCAGGAATAGATCGCTTTTGTAGTACCTTATTTTGTCGAGGGCAAAAATATCTGCATTCTCATTTGCTTGATACATTCTTTTAAATCGTATCGTTAGCATGTTCTATAATAATGTGGGAAAATCAAAATTTTTACAAACCATGTAAGCAAAACAGTTTACATCCATTACAATATTAGAAGTAATTACTTGTGAGGATGATATAACACAATTACAATTCTGTATACTATGTTGTGCACAAGAAGTAGCTATATGTCGGGTCACAAGCATGTGCGAATGAAATGGCAAATAACTGGCAAACAATTTGCAAAATACATCAAAGTTTAAGCGGAATTGTCAAAATTCCCTGGCAGTATTAAGGGAGATCATAATCTCACCAATCTTCACACACTTGGATCCACCACGTTCTGTAAAGCTACGCGCTCTGCTTGCTCATTTGTCCCGGTCTGATTGTCTTGCCTCTTTGTGAAAAGAAATTTACAACATTGATTACGAAAAATCGAATTAAATGCCATGTATATGGGAAAGTTGATCGCTCCATTAAGGGCTAAAAGTGTGTCGGTTATTTCTCGAAGGCCTAATACCAGATAGCTCTCCGATTCCACATAGCCCAGATTGAAGACTGTAGACATTATAGCGTCTGGGGTTACAAAGAAAAGATAGGAGGTTGTTAGTACAGAAAGCATCAGTGTTACTTTCTTGCACGAAGCATTTTTCTTGATGGTCGCCCGTCTTTTGCACAGCGCTTTGATGATAAAAATGCTTGTTACCATTAGAATAACCACAGGGACGATTGAACGGAGTAAACATTGTGCCCAGGTGTAGGTTTTGGCAAATATTTCGTTCTGCCATAAAGACGTTAACACAACGCTGTTTTGGGATGAATTTTTTCTCCCGTCGTTGCTCGTTACCTGCGACGTCACCGTCTTGTAGCGTAACGCGGACGGCACCGACAGCGTTGCCATAGTGACAAAACAGAGCAGGCTCATCATTCTTGCGCGCGCAATTGTTACGGCGGTCTTGGCGCGTGTTGGATGGCAGATGAGTACGTACCGCGTCACCGCCACGCACACCGTCAACCACGCCGCTATGGTCGTGGTCGCGTTGAAAACAAAATGAGAGTAAGGGTATAAATAGGCAAATATCTTCTGGCCTGTGACGTAGTCGATCTGATTGAAGAGAACCACGAAGAAATACAACGCATCGTTTACTAGCTTGATAATATCGGATATTGCCAAGCCGTTCAAATAAACGTTCGTTGGGTTTTGCATCGTCTTGTCGGCGTTGACAGAAAGAATCAATGTATTTCCGATCATCCCAAGCAAACAAATCAACGGATAGCATACTAAGCCGGTAATCTTTTGAGCGCTCTGGTAGAATTTAAAATGTGGCTGTGATGCATCAGTACTTGGTAGTAACAACGCTGTTTCATTCAGCTCTACAGCTCGTGATGCTACGTCTTGCATTGTCACGAATGGAAAATCCATTTAGCACTAAATGTTTTTTTTTTTTTTTTTTTTGCTTACAATTTGAGTATGTAAGTAATTTCTTTTCTTGATATTTATTCGTTTCAAATTTCCTTTCTTGTTTTATGTTCAAAATATGTAATTGTCAGTTTATATATAACCTGACAATAAGCAGGTGTTGATTTGCTTACGTCACTCATGCACGCTGACTGGAAGTGCTAATAAGGGTTCCGTTTTCCAGGACAACTCTACAATGTGATTCTAATGATTATGTTTTCTTAGATCGAAAAGAAAATCCAGTTATAAAATGCAACAGCGGTATACATTTTTCTATTCCAGTGACCCAATGAAAAAATAAATATTTTTCTTTAGAAAGAATCTTATTGGATTTTGTTGACAAATCTTTGTAGTGTTCCTAGCTTAAGACTGAGGTAGATTCAAATCTGGAGGAAGCACCCTCAATAGTTAGGCTATTCTTTCATATATTTTTGTGATCGGATTTTAAATTTTATGCACGACCGAACTCACTAGGTCAGGAAGAGCATAACATTTGTGACTTTTCTACCTGCCTGTTACCCCTGGGAGTCCTTTTTTTTCCTTTTGAACACGGTTCTTTCAAAGCCTATGAACGGCTGTGAATGAAAATTTGAGTATTTATGTGGTTGGCCTCTCGATTTTTTGTAGCCTTGAGTGGTCAGTTAGAGTCAGCGTTTTATATTCCAAACGGCTGTGTTTGATTTCTGTTCTTGTGAGCATGAATTCTGTGGAAGACTGGTCGAGAATATTTTTATGGTCATTTCTTATCTCTTGTCACTGGGACTGATCTTGTGCTTCTTTTGAACACTGTTCCTTCAAAGCCTGTGATTGTTATGACAAACTCGGTGCAAGTACTGGCATGGATAGTTTTAGTAACCTTGAGATGTTATTCAAGGTCATCGCTGGATTTGGGATTTCACTTCCACATTGGTATAAGCGTTAATCTTGATCGTTGTGTCAGAATTTATCAACGGATTTTAAAAGAAACGAGCATAATTGTTCATATGCCCTCACGGACTGATTAGATTTTGTAACCTAGGGAGGTCATTCGGTTCCATCGCTTGATGACTTCTGAAGCTGATAAGATTTTATTGACAAGTCAAGGTACCTTCATCACCTTTGTGTGTGATGGTTTTAGGATCTCTTATTTGGACTATATTTCGTTTTGCGAGACCACGGTCATCACTGGTGGGTATCTGTGAAGACGATCTTTCATAGAGAAATCTGAAACCTATTGGAAATAGGGATGTGAACTATCAGATGTTCTCACAGTGTTGAGGCAGCTTTGTGAATGCCACTAGTCCTTAACTTTTGAATGAAGAACCTCTAATTTGATTGGAAATTAACAATTATGTATTGAAGAGTTGTAAGTCCTGTTATGGATGTGGCCGTCCGTCGATCCATGCGGCATCGGAATGTGATCTTCAGTTTTTGTAGGATGAACTCTTATTTCAAGGTTTTTGCGAAGTGTGGAAGTCAAAGTCTTTTGGAATATATATATATATATATATATATATATATATATATATATATATATATATATATATATATATATATATATATATATATATATATATATATCTTTATTGCAATATGTGTAATGCGCTTCACTGATGTGATTCCTTAATCACGTATAGACGCAACGATTAACTGAAAAAATAATAATCATAATCATAAATCCTAAAAAAAGTTCAATTACTTTTCAATCTCAACATCTCTTAACTACACATTCATAATCGATCATATAATCTTGAGCGTAATTTGCCCAATTTGAGTTTAATTAACTTCAATCAATTCCAATTCCAATCCTGGGTGTGGAAATAAAGGTCCAGTTTTAGGAATGTGGTTGGATAAAATACCGGCATTTTCTCCCAATCTCATGGAAACTTTTAGTACTATCGGTAACGTCATATCCAAGAAACAAATAACAATTCAAAATTAATGTACCTTTAATTAAACCTAGAAGCAAATGATATCTTATCTCAACCACGGAAACTTGTTTCGAAGTGTTTTTTTTTTCTAAAACTAGTTGATTTTAAAGGAACTTAAACGTTATTCATATGATGCATTTGCATTTAGTTCTAAACCAATAAATAACTTAATTTTTCAAAGCCAAAACGTGTTGCATACCCAGCCGTAGCACGAAACAACTTGGCTTTATGGAATCAACTCGTGGTTTTCTTCAAGATATTATTACACTACTTGTACAGTTTTGATCGGTTTGCTTTCAAATTTGGTATCCATATCTCTTTTGAAAATTTTAGTGCATATTACCATACCCAACGTTATGGTTTACGTTTGATGATTCAACGCTTAAAAGTATGGTTGGGTATCACGGCGCGGTCTGTTTCGGGATACGTATCGCGATATTGGCTGTGTATCGCGATACATATCGCGATATTTTGAATTCTCTAAAAGTGAAAAAATGCAGCTGTTTTATGGCTTTATTTACAGGAATTGTAACACTTACCTGCGGCATTGATTAGTTATAGATAATGGCGTTATAACAAATACATAAAGTATGTTGGCCATGGTGGTTTCGGATGCCATCAGTGACATTAATCCCATTACACAAACAGCATATATACAGGGTTGAGATTTTGGCTCGGGCGACCAATTTTTTTTCTGAGTATTTTCAGGTAAATACTGTTGATTTTTTTAAACACCATTTTGTTATTGTTTTTTCATGTGAGGCGTGCTAGACAAATTTTGAGAAATTGCGCCGGACGACTAACTTTTGTGCCGGACGACTAACTTTTTAAAAATTTTACGAAGTCTCAACCCTGATATAACTAAATTGTAAGAATGTCTGTTTGATTGAGTGTCTAAACTTAAATGTCTGACTGGTATATTTTTAACTTGAAGCAACAACAATATTTAAAACTGAAACAACACAGCGTCTACTCTGACATTGAATCGCAAAATTTCACTTTATCATTTCATTTCATTTCAATTTATCATTCAATTATCCAATCAGTTCATATCCAATGTAGCAAAAAAATATCCATGTTCTATCACACTATAATTGGCCGACTTAGTAAGAAATTTACATAAAAAAAATATCGTGAAAATATATCTGAAACGAAAAGCAGCCGAATATGATGTGTAAAATGATGAACAACAGCATTGCAGATATCACTCGTTAGCACATCACCAAGACATTTTGAATGAAACATGCAGCGGAAAATATCGAAAAATATCGATATTTCAAAATTCGTATCGCGATACGTATCGTGAGAAAACATATCGCGATATATCGCTGTATCAATAAATATCGCCACCCCTACTTAAAAGAAACGCCAAACATTTGAAACTCAAAGTTCAAAACTAAAACGTGAAACTTAAATGTACAGTTGTCATACTCATTAGACCAAACGACGACTATAGTTAGATGGAGTCATGTCTGCACAGTGACTGAGTGTCCCGTGGCTGATCCTCTGTCGAGCTATTTTGTTTATCTATGTCACGGCCCAGAAACTCTTGAATAATGTTACTTGGATTGAAGTAGTCATAGTAGTTTGATGATGTTGCCACATGCAGCACTTTCTTTTATACTTTTAACCATGACTTTCTAAAATAATACCCGGGTATTGTCTAGATAATTCCTTAAAGAGATATTGCTTTGTCAGAAATCATACACCGATGAAAGTTGTGGTTTGATTTTTGATTGTATAGTTTTCAGATATAGATGATCTATTAACTAGGTCACAATATCCTGGTTACATTGCCGTTGTTGCAGTGTTCCTTGACATCTCCGTTTTTTTCTGTCTTTGCACGAGTTTTGGATGCGATGTCCCTTCTAGATAAAGTTCGATTGGCTTCTTAAAACTTTCTACGTTACTTGATGCTGTATCATTAAATTCATATTTGCATTGCAGGGTTATTCATTGCAACTAATGGCATCAGATTGTATCTTGTGCATGAGTCGTAGCGTAAATTGGATGTATCGCTTCGTTTGTACTTCTGGACTTGATAAACATTAAACAAAAATCGGATTGGCTTCAGTCTTAACAAGAATACACATTGGATAGATACAGTTCTTGACTCAAGTTATCGGATATCACGTAAAGTCAAACTGGTGAGTCGGACTAACTTTATCCTCATAACCTATGATCAAGGTTGAGAAAGTATACTTTTGTCGAAATATGCTGCGTTTGATGTAACATGCCATCATTCGATGTTACCGTTTTAAGTTTCTCAGCGTGTGCTTGTAAAATATAATTAAATATAATAAACAAAACTAAAACCCGAGACCGATGTCAGTGTTGCTGCTAATCTCGCGATCATAAGCTAATAATAATCAAGATGTCTTAATTAATGCCATTTTTAGAGTACGGACAGCAACGAAACGTAACGTATGTTCAACTCGAGTTACCAGTTTCCTTGAAGTGATGGTGATCAGCACCTGAGGCCACCGTAAACGAATACGCCCACTTTTTTGGGTGATAAAAGGGAGCCCAGGGTCTCGAAGTAAAGATGGAACCGCTAAATGCGTCTGAAATTAGACACAAACAGGTTAGCTCCGGGATGACTTTGGACAGACAATGCAGTGGGTCCAGACTGGGGACGAGAACGAGATTGGCGGGACCGGTGGGAGGTAGCTCTAAAAAGAGGCCCGCTACAATGTTCCCACTCACCACTTCAAATCTTCGCTATATAACAATAAGCAAGTCAGCTGCGCTCGCTTTGAGGCACCCCATTGACTACTTTGTGCGAGGTTCAATGACCCTTAGGTATTTATTGGCAGTTGCTAAAGGCCCTCGAAGTACAAGGACGCAATGAGCTATAACTTACGGTCAACGCTAGCTCCGAGTAGCTCTGACTTACATAACATCGTATATCTCTCTGTCAGAGCTACGAAGCCTTCCATTGCTCCACTAATAGGGGTCAATTTCATATGTTCTGAGGCACGAATCCTACATACCAACCCCTGTTATTCAGACATCTACAGAAAGTTCATGCCCAATATGCCCTTTTTGTAAAACCTGCACAGTTTCTAGTGAGCTGTATGTCTTTTATTTGTTCATAAAAGTGCAGAAAATTTAGCTTCCGCACCCACCTGTCAAATGTTTTTTTACATTCTGGCCTTTAAATGTCACGTGACCAAAGTCAAGGGACCGAAAATTTAAATAAAGGGATTGTAGTTTATTTGTAAAATATATACTAAAATAGTTCATAGATGCAGAATTACGTATAAATTTATTTTGTACACCTACAATATTTGACTTTTTATTTTTACGTCCTTTTTGAAATATGAATTTAAAAGTTTTATTGGTGGATAATTGGTGGATAATAAAGTATGCTCCCTGTATACAAACAAATGTCAACTACTGCGGGAGATTTGGGGTTATTTCCGTATTATTTTCTTTTAAAGAAAGCGTAACACAGAAGTTGTATATGATTACCGTTGTACTTTGAGGGCCTTTAGCAAATGCCAATAAAAACTAATGGGTCGTTGAATCTCGCACAAAGTAGCCACAGGGGTGCCTCAAAGCGAGCGCAGTTGACTTGCTTATCGTTATATAGCGAGGCTTTGAAGCGGTGCCTGGAAACTTTTTAGCGCCCCGCTTCTTCGAGCTGGGTCAACGCTAAAAAAAAATAACCACAGATCTTTTGCAATAACTGACATTTGTTTGTATACAGGGAGCATAGTTTATTACGAGAAAAGTAACAATAATTTTTGCAATTATCCATCAAAAACTTTTGAATTGATGTTTCAAAAAGAGTGCAAGAAAGAAAAGTTAATATTGTGTGCGTACGAAATTAATTAATTCAACACTAGATCCAAATTGGTTTTAAAATAACTGGAATCCACTCCTACTTCCTTTTATTCTGTGTATCTCTTCGCCAGAGCTACGGCGCGTTCTGCTGTTCATTTGACACCCAGATGACACTCTCTGTCTCTCTCCTCTCTCCTCTCTCTCTCTCTCTCTCTCTCTCTCTCGATCGATCGACCTCTCTCTCGATCGACCTCTCTCTCTCGATCGACCCATTCAGGACTATCAATAGTTCAGCCCTTAGAGGTAAACGTTTTCTGTTTTGAGGCTCGAATTCTGTATAGCAGTTCTAATTCCATAACCATTTACTTGAAGCCCAAGTTCCATATACTTTAAAGGATATTATGTCTTTATTACGCCGTTAAAATTACAATTATATCAAAAAAATTTGGCGTTACGACACTATTGATTTGTGATAAATCTACTATTGATTTGTGATAAATCTATAAAGAATGGTAGAGAAATACCATGAAAATTTGCAAATTTCTATTTTACTAGATGTTCGCAAGGATGCCATAAAAGAGGCAGACTAATTTGTAAAATACTTTTTAAAAAGTCTCATACGATGGCTTACTAAATTTTTTTCTGTTGCCAGAAAAAAATTGTGTTTTCTCCGCATCATTTCTTTATTATTTATCCCAATAAATTTGCATTTGAATCAACAGTTACATCGGAAAGGTCCGAAAGTACAAATTCTCATATTTAAATAATGATGTCATATGATGCGTGTAAAATATACTAGAAGAACTGTTTGACGCATAAATAGGCATACATTTATTCTGTACACCCGTAAAATACCGCGTTGTATTTTTTACTGGTGTCCTCTGACACACAATTGTAATGCAACTCGAGTCGCAGCAATATTTCGTGGCTGTATCCTGGGAAGGTTAATTAACTAATTTAACATTAATGTATTTCGCACAAGCACAAACAGATACATGTATTCATATGAAAATGTATTTTGTTATGTCTAGATTTTCATCAATAATGAATTTGTTGATTCCGAGAGTGGGAAAATATTCGCCACGATTAACCCATGCACGGGAAAAGAAATATGTCAAATACAAGAAGGGGACAAGGTATGGTGTTTCTTAGCAAATCAACATTGATTTTTATTACCTAGAGCCTTAAAAGATACACTTGGCATTTGTATAGTTGTGGGTAAATGCCTCGGGGATGAAAAAGTAAGTTTGTCATTGGACTCGATTCAAGCCCTCGTTTCTTTAAAGAGTCAAGGTCTCTGAACTTGGAGTAGTTATTTTTATCTTCGAATGAATGATCGATTTTACTTTTTGAAAAAAGTAGTATGTAATGAATATTATGTGTACTGAAAGAACTGCGAATACTAGGCTGATGTTGACAAAGCGGTAAAAGCGGCCCGTGACGCATTTAAGTTTGGGTCGCCTTGGAGGCGTATGGATGCTTCAAAACGAGGCCGCTTGATTGCAAAACTGGCCGATCTGATTGAACGGGATGAAGAATATATTGCGGTAAATTTTAGAATACAGTCCTTCCTCTGTTCGGGAACATCTAATTAGCAAACAGCCTTAAATACACTTTGTTATCAGATTTTTCTCTTTTGTTTGGAAATTCACTCTACGTTAGTGAACAGTTCTATAGATTAAACAAGAGTCCGGTATAAAAAGATTTTCCTGTACATGATATGTTGGTCTGTCGAATAAGTGAAACCAAATCAGATGATTTCAAAACTTCACAAAGGGCTGCCAATTTACTGACTCACATGTAAATAATCATTGTCATACAAAAACGTCTGTCAGATCGCAAAGCAGAAATACATCAAGAGGTCAAATCGTTATATAGTCAGATTGAAGAGGTTTGATGTTACTGTAATTAATACGCGAAGTTCTGTTTTTGATAGCTTGAAGTTATCAATTAAACAATGTGTAGAACTTTAAATTTTCGGAGATCAGCTTAAATGTTTATGTCCGTTTATTTTCGTTTAAATAAAAAAAGGAAAAGACTTGAATTCATATTTTGGATTATTCTAAAGAAATTGGAGACTCTAGATAACGGAAAGCCTTATCTGAATTCCACGGATGATGTGCACCATGTTGTATCTGTGCTTCGATATTACGCGGGCTGGTGTGATAAGATAACAGGACAAACCATACCAGTAGGTATACTTTTCATGTTTATTATCCACGTGCATTATGCCAGAGCTGGTAAAAATTCCGAAGTGAGAAACAAACCAAGCGTATTCTTCGAATAAATATAAAATCTTAATGCTAACAGCGTCATGGCACAACTTACGTAAAAACTACAAATCCCCCTTTTTTGTTACAGATGGAGATTTCATGTGTTACACTAGGCATGAACCCGTCGGTGTGTGCGGACAAATCATTCCCGTAAGCCTCGTTCCTACATGTTCAGAAAAAAAACACCCAATACCAACGAAACATTTCATGAAACGTTATTTTTCTATAAAAAGATGATCATAGGAAAAATGCTTTTGGGTATATTAAGGATTGTATCATTTGATTTCACCCCTTTATGCTAAACAGATAATTATCCATTGTTCTCGTGTTTATTTAAGTGGAACTATCCCTTGCTCATGGTGGCGTGGAAGTGGGGCCCGGCGCTGGCCTGCGGATGTACCATTGTAATGAAGCCCGCCGAACAAACCCCTCTATCGGCGCTGCACGCCGCGGCGTTAGTGAAGGAGGTAAACGCTCTTATAAATATAGGCGGGGTGGGACAAATGTAATGTGATGAAGCCATCTCGTTCAACCAGTGCTTATTGCTTCCACTGAGCCTTGTAATCGAGGCAAAAGCTGTGTGCAAGGGCTTTACTGGTCCTGCAAAAATAAGTTCTGTGCTGTCCGCAGGGAGATAGTAAACATTTCTGAGCAGTCGTAAAGTATTTTTGTTTATTTTCCAAAGAAAAAAAACGAAGATTAGTATGTGGTTGAGGACTTGTTAATGATGCTAGAGCTGCATGTATAAATTGCAGGCAGGTTTCCCCGCCGGAGTGGTTAACGTTGTGCCCGGGTATGGCCCAACAGCAGGAGCCGCAATTGCCAATCACATGGATGTTGACAAAGTCGCCTTCACGGGCTCTGTCGAGGTGACTATTTTGTGCTTTTGGAGAACCGGTGGAGTTTGTGAGCAGAGCCACGGAATGTTTGCAAACTTGGAAGATATTTAGTTACAAAATGTAGGCTTCAGACCGCAGAGGTTAATGAAAAATGGCGTATTGAAACTGTGGATGCAATGACGTTTGGGATTATGAAGCTTAAATATGCAATACAGGTTCTAAATAATATATCGCAGAGGTGCACATAACGATTTTTTTACCTTCGCCTGTTTGGCGAAGGACGTTCAGCTCAGCTTCGCCAAATCGAATTCACCTTCACCAAATTAACTCTCTTACTAAAACTGTAACTTAATTTGTTTATTGCAAATATGGTAATCTGTTATTAAGTGTAAATTGATATGCGCATAATTATAGTGTGAAAAGTGGACAAGTTGAACGAGTGTCGTCACTGTTTGCGTTTGTCAATAGGATAACTGTGCATTCATTTCACGTTCACCTAAATCATAAAAAAACATAGTTTGATTTTATTATAATTTTTGCCTAAAATTCAGCTTCGCCAAATTGGTGAATCTGTTCACCTTCGCCAAATAGATTTCACCTTCGCCATGGCGAAATGCGAAGGTGTTATGTGCACCCCTGTTATCGTGAGGATTTGTTCTTGTGACATTTACGGCGGGCCGCTGTGAAACGCTAGTAAAATATATAATGCACGTTAAATGTAAATGGAAATTGAAGAAAATTGATAAATAAAAGATAAAATGCATGTTTTTGCAAATGAAGCCTTTGATTTACCATGATTGACAGGTTGGCAAGCTGATAATGGCTGCAGCTGCCCAGAGCAATTTGAAAAGATGCAGTTTGGAACTTGGGGGAAAAAGTCCCTTTATTTTCTTAGCAGATATAGATGATTGTAAGTAATAACTCCCACCCGTTTTTTTTTCACCATGTTCTTTAGTGGTTTGACCGACAGCAAACAAATATCCATGTCACTTGTGTTTGAGTATGTATAGCAACAACTGCATCCAGATCAGTTTTAAAGTATCGCGGGAATAGTTTCCAAATTCTGCTGTTTTGTTCTGTTTTGAAGTGGATGCGGCCGCGTTATACGCCCATGAAGCGATAATGGGGAATCACGGACAGAACTGCTGTGCTGGCTCCAGGACATTTGTGCAGGAGGAAATTTATGACACCTTTGTAGAAAAATGCAAAATTATGGCGGAGAACAGAGTTGTGGGAAATCCATGGGATTTCTTGACCAATCAAGGTCCCCAGGTGAGAAATTATGATGTTCCATTTTTGTAAGTTCTTGATAAGTTTCTGTTCAAGGGCACTAGAAAAAAGCTTCTTTTTTTTTCATTGTTATTTAGGTTGACCAAGAACAATTTGACAAGATTCTGAGCCTGGTTGAAAGTGGCAAACAGGAAGGCGCCAAGTTGGAGGCTGGCGGTGAACGGCACGGGGATGAAGGCTACTTCGTCAAGCCAACGGTCTTCTCTGGCGTCACAGATGATATGAAAATAGCTCGAGAGGAGGTGAGACTAGTTTATTTCCATTTTAGCTATGAGAAAATTCTTTCACCAAAACAGTCAAGAGAACTACTGAAAACTGTGGTATTTGTCAAGTATCAAGCTCACTCTGTTTTCAGATTTTTGGACCGGTACAATGTATCCTGAAGTTCAAGGACATAGATGAAGTGATTGAAAGGGCGAACAGGACGTCCTATGGTTTAGCAGCCGGAATTTTCACCAAGGATATCAATAAGGCTTTGATGTTAACCCAAGCATTACAGGGAGGGAGCGTTTGGTAAGCATTAAATGGAAAAGTTTTATTTCCATTGCCAAGTCTTGCGTTGTTTATTTATATCGTTATGAATATCCATCATTTGAATGATTTGATGACGTATTATATTTGCGTCTGTTTTAGGGTGAATTGCTATGATATGGTGACAGCGCAAACGCCGTTTGGTGGGTTCAAGCAGTCTGGCCATGGCCGTGAGCTGTAAGTTATTGATTGGAAACGGTGATCAATGTCGATAGTAACTGGGTCGGCAAGGACACCTGAAGTTGTCCTTGGTTCTGTTGTCCAAAATTCGCAAACTAAATTGTTTATTTGAAAGAGAAACTACACATACATTTTTGATAATTTAAGCGCAAACATTGTGAGTTCGCTATAATACTTTCTTTTCCAGTGGAGAATATGCTTTGAAAGAGTACACGGAAGTTAAGACGGTAAGTGAAAAAAAAAATAATAAACTGAAACAAAAGGCTGAGTCTGGAATTATTGACTGTTTAAGAGTCCTGCAGTAACAATGAATCAATGTGTCAAATAACCTTCGCTTCGTGAAAATTTGAGCTAAAGCGCAGAGTTAACCTTGAGTATGCAAAAAAAAATTAAACATTTTTTGTTTGCAGGTTACCATCAAAATACCGCAGAAAAATTCATAAATCCTTTCAATAGAAAAGGGAATAAAACAATCGGAATAGAGTATTAAATAGATTACACCAATGCCTGGACAACAAACGAATACCTGACAAAAATGTGAATGCCTGCCTCTGCAATTATCAATTGTGATATCAACTTTTAGCGTATTCAGATAAGATGATGCAGTACTGATTTTGTTTTTTTTAAGAAGGCATAAAATATTATGCTGGTGATAGAAGTACTCTAAAATATACAAGTATTAGAGTAATTGTTCCGATGCTGCTTCGCATTGTGAAGAAAATTTATTTCTCGATTGCACGCTGTATAATTCCAGTATCGGTCGTTATGATTCGCATTGCAACTTGTGAAAAATTCAAACAGTCCCGTTTGAGTTCTTTTGGAATGGTAGTGTCTTTCTCCCTTCGCCAGCAGTGGAAAATAGACGCGGAACGAAATGTCAGATAAGTTGCAATGAAACGGACGTGCAAGTTTGGCTCGCTGTTTCGTCTTTTAATGTAGTCCAAACTGAATCATAGCAGTTGCAATAATAACCAAGAATGTGATGACAGTTCTTTTGTAAAATCTTTTCGAATAACATAGTTTGAATTTAAATACAGCATCTATGGCTTCGAATATTTGCTTCATTGATTTTCTCCGTATTATTGATGTATCTAATTTGGCCTTCTTGAGGTATTGAGCAGGCGCGTGGAATGCTCAGTCATTTTCTTGGACGCAGAATACTTCACAAAACTTGGCATATGTCATTTTTTTCTCAGAAATCACTCGAACCTCAGTCACATTACATTAAAATTTTGGTTAAGAAAGAAGTCATTCTTAAAATCCACACCATACTTTTGGTTTTGAGTAGTATATGAACAGAAAATACAATCTTCATAAAAGGCCGTTGCAATGTGAACCATAACCATCTGTAGTTTGTGTATTATAATCCAAGGACCATAGTAGCTTATGTAGATTAAGTTTTATTCAAGTATAACTTTTGTTTTGAGTAGAAAACTTGTCTCGTTACATAAAATTTTTGTATTTTTGCTTGCTTTGCTATAATGAGCATTTTAGTTCTGTTCGTGCCCGTTTTGATTTAAACCGTGTGAAGAATAAACAACAAAGAAGTTGGCAGAAGTACCATATCATAGTTGGCTGACAAATGTACGATGTGTTTTTTAATGTGTTATTCCAGAAGTTACCGATGAGCACACAGTCGCAAATTCTATTGTTATCAGTTTTACAAATATGAGCAAAGAAATGCAGTTTCGTAGCATGAATTTCGTTTGTTTCAAAGGTCAGTCATATATATTCGTTGAGCTGCTAAGAAGCCCGGTTTCTGAATGATTTAAGTCAGAGGTGACAGTTGAAAGTTGTGGCTGGGTGAAATTGGTGACATCGATTAAATACAGTATTCGATATAATTGTACTAAAAGGTGAAATTAGCAGTTAAGTATGGGGATTAATTAATTGCATATTTTGTGTATACTTGAAAGTACATCGGATACTCGCTTAGACATGATAAATGAACAATTTTCTTTGAAAAATTGATTATGTAATTAACCGGTTTGAACGGTATTTCGTAACATTAAAAAGATTGTTTTCAATAAAATATTTACTCTTGTTAAGAACATTTTTGTCCGTTTTTGTGAAATTGGCGCATGAGAAACGATCAAACTACAGAACATAATCAATAATCAGCCATAAACGTCAGTTAAGTCAAGCAGTGAATCCGAATCGAATAGGATCATGTAAAGAGGGAGCTGATGACACGGTTTAATGTGAAGTTTCAAGGGGCAGCTTGGGCCTCAGTCAGTATAGCAAAATAGACAATTTATCACAAAGTGCGGTCAATTTTATATCGATTTAAGATATCACCATCGTATAAAAATTCTCAACCCGGTGCTAAATGATTTCCGAGAGGCACAACTGTTGATGTCAAGCGTGCAATGTCCGTACAATCATTGTCCACAAATAAGTGGAAAAATAACAAGTGGCATCCAAGCAAATGTCAACGTTCCTTTCAGTCACTTCAAAACTGCGGCGTGTGTGATGTTGCCACCCTATACTGCTGAGTAATTCCCTAAGTGACGCCGTGCAGGTGGGGTGTTTAACAAATGTCAGTAACATGTCCAGACAAAGAAATAAAGTGCTTGCAAATGCCAACACCTGTGTAATGGACTAGAAAAACCGAACATTTCACAGGTTAAATGACCTGCACACAGGATGGTTTCATCTAAATTATCAATCCGTGAAAACACCGTCTTTTACAGGATGCGACTGCCATGAAAACAGCTGTGGGACTTGGCAACGTTGTTGTGAGGTGATTCACACATTTTCAGCATAGGGTAACTGGGAGTTTTTTTTTTGTTCCCAGCAGCATTACTGGGTGACCTGTGATCTAGAAATTCCACAGCTGTTTAAACGGAGATCTTGGGTTAAATTTACTTCAGATTTGATGTTGGTGCTTTCTAGGTCGTACTCTTTTTGGCCCGTCAAATTTCAGCCCAAACGTTTTTTTTTTAAATTTGATGTGTTTCGAGACTGGCTTCGAGATGTCAGCACGTAGGCTACACTGTATTTGAAGAAAAAAAAACAACCTGCTGGTTAACAAATAGTATATTACACAACTCAGTGACATTTCATTGACATTTTACGTTCATTACAAGGTACTCTACATTACATAAATCGTTTTGTTATGTGTAGTAATATTCATCGGGTTACGAAATCGTCAGTCTGGGCATTTATAAACTTAAATATAGTAATATTAGATAGCAGAATAAGACCTGAATTTTTCAGTGTCAGCAAACACGTTGGGTTACCCGTAAATCAACACAAATTAGTGCCATATGAAAAATAACAGATACCACAAGTAAAAAAACACTTCGTTACAATATTGTGTATATTAATCTGTCAATTGTTTTAACTCCAAAAATCATTACAAACGATTAAAAGATAATGAAAAGTACAACAAAAATACAAATGTAAAATACTCGCATATAATGCAGTTTTGATCCCAAAGTAGTAATTAGGCACACATAATTCAACAATATTACACCACAGCATTTTTTTTTCACCCTTTCATTCTAAATCAAACCAGAGTTTATCGTTTCAACGAAAAAAAAAAAAAAGAAAACACATAACATTCAATCGCTTCCCTCGACAACCAACTATCTCATAAAATTTGTAGTTTCACCATTTTAGTCGAGAAAAAAATAACCTTGTTTCTCATCCCACGGCCGGGTGACTAAAATCCCAAAAAGGGGGTGATGCCGGAGACTGGGTCTTTAAAAAAAATCGATTGGTGTGCAGGGTGTACAAATTTAAAATTTACCCGGAAGGCAGAGACACTCAAAATGATCTTTCAAAGGAGATTTTTATTTTTTTATTTTGCGCTCGTGCCTTGGGCGCTCGCATTTTTTTCAGGTAACACTTTGAACGTTTTAAGAACTAATTAAAAGTCTAAATTTAAAAAAAATGTTCCTGGCCGGGTATAAGGTTTCGAAAAAAAATCCCTGTCGCCGGGTCAAATTTAGAAAAAGAAACTGGGATGATAATCAAGACTATTTTTCTTAATGGCCTTATCCTATCTTATCCAAACTCAAGAGACCAGTATGATGCGTAATAGGGATGTCAGCATTCTTCAAGTAGGGGTCGGCGCTCGTTTGTCCATTCTTCAGATTGGATTCCTGTTATTCGGGGTTTCTTTGCACCAATCAACTGCGTTGGCCCATTGCGCATCTCCCATATCCACAAAAATAGCACGAACAATGCCTAAAATACGACAAATGTATTCAACGCAAAATCAAAAGTATATCTGTATGACGAAATTGTGTTGCTTAAATTACTCAACGGCTTTGAGTTGAAGGCAATCATATGTGAATAATTACTCAAGCAACATACCGAAAACTAGCCCAATAAAAAGTTCATAAAATAAGCTTGTGAGAATTAACATTAGTCTAGAAACTGTATTTTCTTTCATGAGGTGCCCGAGATAATGAACTAAGCATGAACTTAAGAGACTAACGTACCACCACTCCACAGGCTATTGCCACATACGTGACACAGCTTTTAAACCCGAATTTCTCGGTAAGAAAACCGCCCAAAACAGGTCCAGAAAAATCTCTGTAAAATAAAAGGACACAGGTCCTGCTTCTGATAGTGATGCAAATGTTATTTTTAAGCATTTATTGGCAGTAAAACATCACACCTATTGAGTTATACGACTTCAAAACATTTTTTATTCAAAATATTTTAATATGCATTCGCTTCAATTAGCGCAGTTAGTTTGAGAGAAATTTAAAATAAAAGTTTTATCGTTTTATCGTACTGAAACTGAGTTACGAACACACAAATACAACAGTACGCAATTGTATCTAAGGCGCGGTAATTTTTTGGCTCACCCCAGGGCATAAACTGAACCCCAGAGTCCAGCAATTAAGCCGTACAATTCCAGGTTTTCCTCTAAGCCCGCTTTTCTATAAAACGAGAAAATCGACATTGTGCGTTTGTATTTCTTTTTCCAAGGAAATCTAGCCCTCACGAGAGAGACAGACAGACAGACAGACAGCAAGAGACAGAGAGAAATACAATGCCTCGATACCCGTCCGGCCTGCGCTTCAGACATTTCAGACGTACGCACGAGTTCTTAAGGGTGCATTATACCTAAGCCCCGCAGGGTCTACGTGGGAGTGAACTTTTTTTATTCATATAGACGCTTTGCGTGTACTGCTGGCCAAAAAGAGCGCCTTCAAAACAATTCTTATCCTTAATTTCTATTTAGTGCTCTTACTAATATAATATAATATACTGAAAATTAATAATAAACCGCTACGGATTCAACTGAGGTTTTATGTGTATCACTATTCTTTCGGGCAAAGACCTGTACTCACTCGGCAGCGTCAAGCATTTTGTCAAAGGAAGGAATGACAGCGAGGCTAACAGCGATCCCCAGTACCACTAAAGCCACTATGTTCAACCATAATTCGCTAAAAAAAAAGAGGCGATATGGTTGGTAAGCTCACACGTACTTCAAGTAAGTTCATAAAGGTGTCGGGTTAGGGCATAGCTCTGTAACACTAACGACTGTTGCTAATATATTTAGTTTATATTAGAAATACTTTAAATAAAAATTGTAACCAATTATTTTTTCTTGAGAATACAAATCAGAAAAGAGTCATTTACTTGTATGACGCAGGGAATCCTATTAATGTAGAGGGTCCGAGCAAAAGTAGTCCCACTCCCGAGAGTATTAATCCCAGCAGCATCATGGGTGAGCTGTCATTAATTCTATCACAAATTTTTCCCCAAAGGGGTGAACAGATGGCGTATAAGGAACACATAAGCAAGAAAAACAGGCCAACTGTTGACGCTGATACGTGAAACTGAAAAAGTTCAAAATAAACATAGTTCAAAGCAACTCCTTCCAATGGACCTGACAATTCCATACTGATTACAGCAACATTCGTAATGATTCAAAGTACTTGTTAATTTTCTGGCAAATCTTTATTCCTGGGAAAAGTTCAGTGACTAATTCGATCAACTGTACTTTTGATTCACACCACATTGACATATGAACTATGAACATGAGAATTTTTCGCGACATTTATTCAAACAACACACCGTCATGGCTTTTAAAATTATCTAGCTTATTACTCTAAATATATATCAATACTAAACAATAAAGTTGACTTTTGAATCAAACTGAACCTACGACTCTCGAAAAACCAAATGCTGAGCAATAATTAATGTACTTGAGCAAGATGGGGTTGTAGTAAGGGATCCAGCATAGCCCACACCATTGCTCCCATGGCAATACAGAAACATGTGATTAACACAGCGGGTATTCGCAACAGTTCGAGCATCGAATGCGTACTGCCTTCTTCACTTTCATCTGAAGAAAATTATTTCACGAGTGGCTTTATTTACCTTACAAGTCAAATGTCCACTACTACCTTAAAAATCACAACAAAATATAAATGAAAAGTCAGTATATTTGAGGTCCAAAGGCTAATTTTGAAATCTACGGCGGTCTTCGTTAAACATGAAGTGTGTATGTGTGTGTGGGGGGGAGGATGGGGCGGGGGCCTATTGTTTCCTCTTGTAAAATGATTACTGTCTGTCTGGCTGACTTAAATCGGTACCAAGAATTTGTACAAACCTCGAATACTAGTTGATAGCAGGCAGAGACTTACAGGTACTGCTAATATCATTACTCCCCCGAGTACAAAGAAGGGCAAAACAAATCCGCCGAGCTGTAACAAAGAAAAAGGTCACATTATGATAGGACAAGACAATCTGCTCATCATCATGCATGACCATATGTTCATCATAGTGCATGGCAATTTGCTCATCATCGTGCATGACAATATGCCTGTCATCGTGCACAAGAATATGTTTATCATCGTGCATGACAATTTGCTCATCGTGCACCGCAATATGGTCATCATCGTGCACGACAATATGTTCATCATCGTGCTACGGTGTCACTGTTCGTCGGCTTGGTGCCATCGCGATGCTTTTCCGCTTTAACACTGCCATGCCTTGTGTTCTTTAACGTTTCTGCCTGTGGGCGCTGGGTCTCTCAGTAAGGTGTCTTCTATTGATGATTTCTAGTACGCTTTCCTTTAGGCTTCCAGCGTGAGTTTTCCAGTCAAAATAAAAATATGCGCGAATAATGTTTGGTAATTTAATAATTTCATAGTAAATTTACAAAATCGTACAATTAAGAAATCGGAAAATAGTAAAAATAGCAATGCTTTGTATGTAACCACGCGAAGCACCCCATGATTCCACACGATCACAAACATACAGACTCACATCATACAATGCTCCTCCAATCGCCGGACCGATCGATAGCCCAATACCACAGAATGTTTCGAGCAAGCCGAACACGGTAGTGGCGTGGTCCGTGAACTCGCTGGCGGTGAGCGCGAAACTCGCCGTGCTTGCGGCCGTGCAGCCGAGCGACGCACTCACGCGCAACAGAAAGCAGTACAGCACGTAGATCACCGCCTGCCCGGATTTTGATGGAATATAAGCAACACAGCTGTAAAAGTGAGCAATGGTCATTCCAAGAGCAGAAATAAAATCTTTAGCAACACTATTATTACTTTGAATTTAAAGAACGCCATAAGAACGCACCCAGCCCATTGCACTTTGTCCATAATTTTTATTTCTGTATTTCTACCAAAAATCTGCATCTGTAATACACAGCTCCAAGCCTACACGGTGCTAGTTTCACGTAGTGTAAAAACGGTGAACGAATAATTTTGACAATACACTATTACAATCTACACTAATTTAAAACGAAATGAAACGAAAAAAAAATTACACACCCAAACAAGGCAAAACAGGAACCACCAAAAAACATTCCCCAACAGAACATGAACTTGGCGTCCACCCATCGTAACTACAAAAAAATCTAAAGCAGTAAACAAGAGCCCGAACTACACCCTTCCCACCGCTCCTTCTCTTTCAGATATCTACCATGCATTATATTTAGCAAAATTACATCAATATAACACAAGTCGTCAAAAATAGAACAGAATGCATGCTACCGTTGATAGCTGCAAGCAATAAACCAACGTTTTCGAGAAATTTCTTTGGTCAGAAACACTTAGTTTAAAAATTTACAAATTCAAACAACAAACTGCTTCGACAAACCCAGACATACTCCAATACAATAAAGTGCGCCATTAATTGAAACCATAAAACCACATGCATTTTGCATAATTTATAAAGTTTTACCATTATTCCAAACAAGGGCGAGAAAAATAGTTGAGCAAGCGAATATGAACCAAATATCCATCCAACTACTGCTGTGCTAACCCCTTTCCATTCTGCCTGTAAATAAAGTTAATAAATATATTATTAAAACAATTAAAAATAAAATAATTTATATAAGATGAAACGAAAGCTGAAAGGTTTCACGAAGAAATGTGTAATTATAAAATATAAGCCTTTATTGAGTGTACTATAGGACTACATACTTGTGTTTCATCGTTTGATACCTTAGACCGTTCAGAGGTGATAACCTATTTAATTTAAGACATCTCTCTTGATGTGTCAACGTTGTATAACCTTATAAAATAAATGGCAAAATGATAGGCGGATCTGTGCGGGGCAGTGCTTTAACAACTGCTGTCAGGAATATGTGAAGTAGGGGCGGCTGACAATTGGTAGTAACATGAAACTGCATAAACGTGGCAACTCTCTGTGTAGCCCTACCTCTTGAGGAAAGAAAGGCGCGAATAAGCTGATGCACATCATAGAACTCAGATTCAGTAAAGCAAAACAAAACAACATGGCTTTCTCTCGGCGAGATGTCGACCACAAGGAAAAAGACGTCACAGACCGCTCATCCAATGACATAGTTCGTTTTAGAAATTTCTTCTTTGGTTGACTCCTTTTCAAATGAAAACCAATGATTTCTATTTACTTGAGGGGTTTATGTGTCGCAATATATACAAATTTATACTTCTCATTTCTCAAAATTCTGAAAAAGTGTATTTTTATGAATTAATTTAGATTAGTCCTGAGCTGATATTCACATCATTCGAAGATCTGCAAAAGCATATGGAATGTCTAGTATAATTTCGTATTTATTCTCGTGTTATCAATCACTCGATGATAGTCATTTTTCCACCCCTTACGCACCGCAATGTATTTCAGCATTTCATACCAACCTGTACCATGTGTAGCGGGACTGTCTCCCGCCCAATCGTCTAGGGTTGTAAGAGCCCCCTCGTCTGCTCACCTGCGTTACACAGTGAATTAATCCAGCAGTAAAAGCACGTCAAATGACTGTAAACATTCCATTCATTACAGCTGTACTTGGATTTTTCGGGTCTTAGTCAAAGAAACCATTTTTCCATATCTCAAGACATATAAGGCTAGACTAGAAATTTCTAATAAAATTTTGCGCCATAATGAACTTTTTCTGTTTAACAATAACACATGATACAACAAAGGGTATCTGAATGCTGATGAAACAAAGCTCCTAAGTAAACCAGTGTTGTACATTTTGTTGACTGCAGCAAGTATAACCATAATCAACATTTAGTGTCAAACAACAATGCATATCTAAGTGCCACTTGAACTCTTCCTTTTCCACACAAGTCTTCTTCACTCACACATGACCTATTAATATGGGACCACACCAGTTGGGTTATTTCCTTTTATAATTGCATGTATATTGTAACGGTACAGGCATATTACATCAAGAACTTTTGGGTCGAGAAAAAATTAATAACATGAAAATCTTTCATGATATGATTAAATGCGGGCCGTGAAAAATGAAACTGCTGGTGACCATAATATAGTCATAACCACAAATGTTTTGACGTACTTGTGAAGTACTCCATGCTCTTGACAACCGACTCATGCCTGATCCCTCCGAAGAAGCTCCATGCGATTGGGTGATAGCGCTAGCTGCATATATTTCCGCAATGACCGGTTGACTGACATCACTGGTTCTTGCATTTGTAGAATGAAGGACATTCGGTGCCAACGTATCTTCTTCATCGATCTGCCCTAAACACCAAAGAGCACAACATTTAACATTTTTGTCTGCGCTATTCCATTCTATTGATTTTAAGAAGGAATAAACCGTCACGATTTCCGTTGATTTTAAATGGCAAAAAGACAGAATATTAACTAAGGGATTTTACGCGCAGGAAATGGCGCACTGTACTTTTCACATGTATTAATTTTAACTTTTTCTTAACATTTGCTTAGCTATTCTCGTGTTAACGTTGATTACTTGCCTGTGGCTTCTCGCATCTCATCAGGTTTCTCCTCATCCAAGTAACGAGGATCCGCATGGAACAAATTACTCTCAGAGCCAACAATATTTCCATCTTCGTTAAGTCTCGTGTACACAAGGCCTGGTATTGACTGAAATAATTCTCCTGCTGGATCAACAACATACACTTTACTTTCATGTTTTAATAATTGTGCAATTTCATCTGATGAAGGGTGTATCTGATCTACAACTTCTACAAAATCTTGTTTTTTTCTTTGTTCCGAGCTTCCTTGTGCTCCAGCATGGGCTGTGAGTAAAGTCCCATTCGTGTTCTTTGGCGTGGAGGCAATTTGTTTGCTTAGGCTCTCAGGTAAGAATGCCTGTTCTTGTTCCGAAACATGCCTGTCATGCGCATTCAAATATGAAGGTAAATCGGTAACAACACACAGTTCTTCTCCCTCTTCTCGCAATGCGTCCCATTGCTTCTTGCTGCTTGTTACCGCATCATTTGGTTCAGCTGGTGGTTTTTCGCCCTGGTCTTTAACAACTCCACTGTCGGTTAAACTTTGCACACGGGATTCGGCATCTGAGCCTTCAGGGGAAGAACATTGCTCCATTTTCCATAAAGTCATTCGGAACTGTACAGGCTTTTATGTAACAATCTTCTAACCACAATTGTGTTCATCCTTAGTGAAAGAAGAATAATTTATGTTACTTAGAGCCTCTAATGCACCATTCACCTTCACACAAACAAAATAATATACTTGTTTTGCCAAAATAAAAAACTTTCATTAATTTTTTCACCATTGATCATTGATACTTATAGCTGTCTGTAAAACAGTGAGAAATTTCATAAAGTTTACTCTAAATATATTAACTGGTCATAAACCAAGCTCAAGACGATAATGAACTAACGCATAAAAAGGATGTTCATCGTTTTTTTCTTGATGATCAATTAATCTGAATTTGACTGCATTCGAAAATTGATTTGATGAGATGTTTATTTGCGAACAATTCATTAATTAATCGTCAACCATTATCAAATTACTATACGACACCATACAGAATTTCACAGCTAAGGCAAGAATCATAGTTCCGATTACAGAACTTGCTATAGGTGTCAAATTTACTAAACTCGGCGTACGATATTGGATAATGGCGGCTATTTAGAAAAGGTGCATCGCTTAAATGGCTCCATATATAAATTATGGCGCACAAATTTAGAAGTCAAATATAAGTCATTTTCTCTTCGGGTTCGTCTGCCGGACCTAACATTAATGTTCACAAGAACAATGAATAGACAAGTACGAAAGAGCTCAAAACTCAAGTTTCCGAGTTTCGTCGAAGTTAAAAAACAATAAGCCATCTGTCTCTTCAGTATGCATTTCAAGTAATACCTGCTCATTTGAATATCGGTGTACTCAAAAAATACACCAGAGGATCCAAAGCCTGTAGATTTGACATCTGTGGTCATTCAAATTATCATCCCTGTGGGCCTTTGTATCATCCCTGTGAGCCTTCGTATTTTAGGAAGACAAAAAAGTACGTAGGGGCTAATTAACTATGTGTACGTGTAATCAACACGGAATCATCGAAATCATCCGGAGTATTTTTGCACATGGCAGAAGAGTAGCCTTCCTATGTTCCGGGAATAGGGGTAAACTTCAGATGCTCTGAGGCACGAATCCTGTATATCAATCCCTAATGTTCAAACATTTACTGAAAATTCATGAACAATATACCCTTTTTGCAATACAGGCACACCGTCGGCCGCATATCTTTTATTTCTTCGTTAAAGTGCAGAAAGGTTAGTTTGTGCACACACCTGTGAAATATTTGTTGACGCTTCGGGCTTTAAATATAATTTAACCAAAACATTTAAAAAAAGGGTATTCGTTATCTGTAAAATGTAAGCTTAAATAATTCACAGGTGCAGAATTAGGTATAAATTTGCTTTGTACACCCAAAATATTTAACTTGTAATTTCTTCCATGCTTTTTGAAATGTCAATTCATACGTTTTGTGGAAAATTATAAAAAAAAAGTTACTTTTCACGTAATAAAACATCTATAAACAAATGTCAATTATTGCGGGGAATCTGTGGTTATTTCCGTTTTTTCTTTTTAAAGAAAGCGTCACATAGAAATTGTTTTCCATTTCCGTTGTGCTTTGTGGGTCTTTAGGGGGTGTAACCATAGCGATAATACAAGATTTTATTAAGCTTTAAGTTTTTAAATTAATAAACAATATCATAATACACAGTTGCATACATAATTAATAAATTGAATCTTATAATGCGACGCAAACTAAAATCAAAGACCACAACTTTCTAAAATTTGGTATTTGTTTACGCATTTTTATTTTTATTTACAGAGATCACATGATACAGTATCACGTGACTGAGGGGGCTCTTTTTTTTATTGTTGTTGTTCCATAGCTAACCTCTACGGCGGTTAAGTCTCTTGTGTGTAACAACTCTATACTCCGGAGACCCACTGCAGATTCCTGAAACTAATACTAATAGAAGTGAGAAACTACTTTAAAAAATATCCATTCGTCTGTGTTCATGTAACTATAGTGATATTTTTAGTCGATCCGGGCGATGACTTGAGTTTCTAGTCATATATCAGAAAAGAATAAAGATGCTGTTACTTCATTCGAACGCATATATGGTGTAACGCACGTGGAAATATTCAAATCCTTTATGGGTCACTACTGTAGCACTTCGTGGGTTGTGAAATTCACTGCAGTGACTTTAGAGCCTATGTTTCCTTTAATTTTAGTTGACTGCTTGCTAAAATGACAAGCTATAAAATACGTACGATCCGGGTGAAGGGGAGGGTGGCGTCTAACCCTCAGCAGCTGCTAATATGTTAGTTAATGTATGACCTCCAATCGTGTATATATATATATATATATATATATATATATATATATATATATATATATATATATATATATATATATATATATATATATATATTATTTTTCATTTTCTAATGTATTTTTTTATAAATTTTGAGCGGTTTTGATTGAAAGTTAATGTAACAGATGTAATATAATGTATAAAATAAATAATAAAAATTATTTAGATATATTATATAAGATATAAATACGATATTTTATGGCGTTCTCGCTAATGACTTTTATATACAATATATAATATATACAACACAAAGTAATAAAACTTTCATTATATCAAAAATATAAAATTTTGCGAAAAATATTGGAGCGCAAATAATGTTCTAATGTTAATTCTGTACAACAACATTAAAATTGGAAGATTTCAACAAATATGTCACACGTAGTACCGAAGTCAAACTTATCGAGACAGGTTTTTGGTCCCGATAATTTTGCGGTCCCGCTAATGCCTAAATTAAATGACAATCTGTCCCACTAATGCCGAAATAATATATATATATATATATATATATATATATATATATATATATATATATATATATATATATATATATATATATATATATATATGTATATATATATATATATATATAATGGACCCTAAGCATATTTTTTTGTGACAAGTTACTTCCCAACCTTATTGAAACCACTTCAAGAGCAGTCATACGAACCATCTGGCTACGTGGTTAAACCAAATGTTTTTGTGTATGAAAAGTATGCACCGGTGTTGCAGGCCCAGTTCAGGATGGGCCGAGTTGAGTACTTTTATTTTACACTCCTTCGTAATGAAGTCAACTTTTCGGAAATGAGGATTCAATTGGGTCTGGGGAAAACTAACGAGAAAATGCGAAGTGTTTGGTCAAGGGATATTTACTCAAGAGATGTATACATGCGTTGTAGTAACCAGAGGAAATTTTTATCTGTGATTTGTATTAGAAAACTGCAAAAATCAATGTTAAAAAATCGAAGACGAAAAGGCAATTTGGTTAAAGATAACCATCTACTTACACAATGAGAAACATGATCGCGAGAGCAAACAGAAGGCCTCGACGGTTGTGTATTCCCAGGATTAAGAAACTTATCCTGGCCCCGGACTCAATCCGAATTGCGCCAGTTGCAGTCTGTAATGAGTGGACTCATCTCGGCCCGACACTAAATCGAGACACAAAAACCGGCATTTGAAATAATGGCCAGGGTTTTCAATATTTAAAGTTCCCCTACAAAATGTTTGCAAATCAAGTGCTTTTTATTTAAGCACTTTATTTTTTAGGGATGTATTTTGCAGTCACTGGATTTAACACCATCCCCTTCCCCACCTGTCCCTTTTTGTGGGCTCTTCTTTGTTAATCGAGCTGGGGAAAACAACGTTTGATCATAGGAAATAGATACTAGTTTGGCAACAAAATGAAAACAAGTTTGCTGCTAAAAAACTAGAACGGCCAGTGCACACAAGACGTAAGAGTACAGGCTTATATTACTCACTTTGAATCATACCTTCTTAGTTTCTTGCTTATGTAAACAAAACCAAATGTCTCTCCGACTAAAGCCATAATTCCCCTTCTATAAAAGCAATTTTTCTTCTTTTTTTAATAGCTGAAATGGAATATTTATTTCTGCGAACATAACCATAATTCATTATAACAAATTCAAAAACAAAACAGATGGTGGTCACTGAAATAAAAATTACTGCACGTTTTTTTTATCCGAGTCTGGGAGGTGGTTGCTAAAACGGGTTTTACTGTAGGCCCTTCTTATACGGGTCTGAAAGTTGGTGAAGACAGAAAGTGGTCACTAAATGATATTTTGGTTTTACTGTAGGCCCTTCTTATCCAGATCTAAAGTTGGTCACTACAGTAGTTGTACTGTACGTTATATTTTTATCCGGTCTAGAAGTTGTTCAAAGCAGGCAGGTTTTACCGTACGTCTTTTTACCCGAATCTGAAAAGGGTCACGACGAACCGGCCTTACTTTACATCTTTTCGTCGACCCCCCTGCCCCACCCCAGCTATCTAATGTAGGTACACCTTAGCATTCGATTCAAGTGTGCGGCGAAAAAAAATCAATAGCTAGACCTGCTGAGACTAAACTGCAGAATACGACAATAGCATGCAATGACCTCGTACATAACGACTTCATCATGCACCACAACTGACACTGACCTCTGACTGAGTGGCAAGTCACGTAATAGCCGTAGATGAGAAATGCACAAAAAACTCAGTTTCAGGCAATAACACATAGCAATTGACCGAAAGTAATGCTGTTACTGTTTTGGAGCATTCTAAAGAATGCAGAACATTCGGGAATCTCCTGGAAAAAGCTGAAATGCCAGCGTAGCTTAATTAACAAAGGAGCGAAAAAATATGGGGAGACGGGAGGGAGGTTGACGTTATGCACCTCTCTTGATTTTCTATACGAGTCTAATAATATTTAACCAAAACAGTGCGACTTTTCCCAGGAATAACTGTACCAAGTTTAAAGTCGATGCGACTGTTCACTATAGAGATATTTTGCTTAACAACAGACAATTTCTTACACAATGATGTTTTTCTTAATTTAACCACACGCATCGAAAGATCTGGATCAAAATATATACATGTTTTACGCGATGACGTCATACGCCCCATTCGTTCGTTCTACTCGCGAAAATATTTATAGTTTCTTTCGGACCTACCAAAAAACAATCCCAACAAATTTCAACTTTCCTCGATGTTCAGCAGCTGAGAAATTTCGCACACAAGATTTTCAGGTAATGACATCATAACCTGCTCTAATCCTGCGACATGCGACAAAAGTTAAGGGAACCGTCCGACTGACCCAAGGAATATTGATATAAAATTTGAAGTCGATACGACTTTCTGTTATCAAGACATTTTGCACACAAGATCTCGTTCAAAATATATACATATTTTACGTGATGACGTCATACGCCGCATTCGTTCGTTCTACTTGCGAAAAAAATTCTACCGCGTCTTTCGGACCTACCAAGCAACAATTCCACCAAGTTCCAACTTTCGCACACAAGGTTTTTACGTAATGACGTCATACACCTGCCCTAATCACGTGACATAGTTGAAAAGTTGATAGAACCGTCCCACTGACTGAAGCAATATTCATACAAAATTTGAAGTCGATAATACTTTCCGTTATCGAGATATTTTGCACACAAAATCTTGTTCATAATACATAATATTTTACGTGGTGACGTCATGCGCCGCATTCGTTCGTTCTACTAGTAAAAAAATTCTACAGAGTCTTTCGGACCTACCAAGCAACAATCCAACCAGGTTTCAACTTTCTCCGATGTTCATCGGCTGAGAAATTTCGCACACAAGATTTCTACTTAATGACGTCATACCCTTGCCCTAATCACGTGATATCGTCAAAAGTTGACAGAACCGTCCGACCTAACCAAAGGAATAAATCGATTAAGTTTGAAGTCGATCCGACGTTTGCTCACAACAGACTGACACACACACACAGAACGTACAAACACTATATGTCTCCCCTTGGTCGGGGAGACATAATTATATGCATATTGCACGTGATGACGACAAGTGCCGTGTTTGATCGTTCTACCATCGACAAGATTTGACAGAATCTTTCGGACCTACAAAGCCAAAAAAAAAAAAAAAAAAAAAAAACACACAAGTTTGAACTTTTCTCTGAGAAGCTGAGAAATCTTACAAACAAGATTCTAACGTAATGACGCCTTTCCTAATTTCGCTACATCTGTCAAAAGTTGGATGAGCCGTCCGAATGACCCAAGAAATATCCTTTCTATTATCGAGATATTTTACCCACAAGACATTGTTCAAAATATATATTAATATTTTACGTGATGACGTCACACGCCGCACTCGTTCGCTCTACTCGCAACAAAATTTGACAGAATCTTTAGGACCTACAAAGAAATAATACTACCAAGTTTAAATTTTCTCCGATGTTCAGCGGCTGAGAAACTTCGCTATTATAATGATGTCATACGCCCTCCTTAATAAAATGACACGAGTCACAAGTGGATAGAACCGTCCGACTATCTAAGGACATTTCGTTCTGTTTCACACATTTTGTTCACAAGACTGACACATACACACACACAGAACAAGCAAACACTGTATGTATCGCCTCGGTCGGGGAGACACAAATACCCCTTGTGAGACATTACATCTTTAACGTCTCGCTGAACTTTTTTTCCTCACTATGAGACCTTTTCAATAGTCACTTAAAAAATTGTTTAAGTTGAAAAGGCCACCGTTTGTCTTTGAAAAGCAGGCAAGCCAGAAAGGCAAACTGTATTGTGATAGCAAAATATTTGGCTTGCGTTAGAAGATAGCGAAAAAGACTTCTGCCTAGAGGGATGCAATTAAGAACTGCCCAGCTAATCGAAGAACATTTCGGGAACTGCACAAAGAAATATTTAATTAACACTTGACAAGCTTTGGCTTGCAAGGGGGTATTGAATTTGTGTGAGCAGCCTTTGGCATCTTTTTTTCCTTGACAGTGATCGGATTTCTTGTGTCATCTCCTCTACTGGCACTACGGGCCCTAGGGCCACGAAACTTAGGACTTAGGTAGAACTTGATATGAACGCGTGCATGGCACTTTATTTTCGCCTTCGATGTCGTTTTCCTGTTTACAACGCCATGTGAAAAGAGTGTATTTTTTGCAAGTAAATGTGTAGCATTTCACGCACAGCACAGAACACACAGTTGCTCAGCTTTGTGCGAGCTCTCACTGCATAAATAGATAACACGGCGTATGCCTGATCAGTCAATAAAACCTTAAGTCAACAAAAACCAAACACTACTCGGCTTATAAGACGTATTCAAGCTATTATTCAAGAAATAAGCCATTGAAGGAAGTATTTTTGCGTTTTAATTTTTGTCAAGTGTTTAACATTTCGCTGGCGAAATGAGGTTCTAGTTAAGATTAATTCTCTGTATTAACTCCTGAACTGTTTTATCAGCCCTTTACTCTTCGCAAAAGAACAAGATCCGTCCAAAACATAATTAGCAGTCATAAAATTTTTATGTGGATAAAACGATTTATTGTCAAGATAATCTATCCAGTCAATTTCATCTTCCATCTTTATTAAACGTCCTCCTCCATGCGTGAGAAAGTTGCTGACTCTGCATCACGGCATTTAGAGTTGACCAGTTCTCGCCTGATCTCGGGTGTTATCGCGTGATGCGTGTGAGCACGCAACAAGTCCAACAAAGCTTCCTTCTGTTCAGACGAGATGTCTTCTTTATAGCGTTGTGCAAATGCTAAGAAAGCTTGGTGCCATAAAACTGGTAGTTCCCGCTTGTCCAGTTGAAATCTATAAACAAATTGAAGGATACATACGAGTTAATCTTTCATTATGAAACCCACATTTTTGTGGTGTGATAGATCCTTCTCAATGGTATTTCTATTTTTCTAGATTCCATTATGACTTTATATGTGTTTAAATTATACATTTTTTTTACTTTGTTTACAGTGGCTAGTGTTTTATTCATTTCTCAGGAAATGCACCATATACTTACTTTAAGAAATGATACACAACGGCATCAATAACCCTGTAAGGAAGGGCATACTTTTTATCCAACAGGGTTCTCAAAAAAATGCTATTTGCCCCATTGTAGTCCATTTCCGCTATTTTCAAGATGGCGGCAGCTGAATGAAGCATAGGTATTGAGTTTTTCGCCAACACGCTCGATACCACAATGGCCTCCCGAAGCGTGCAGGTGCCCGACTGCAAAAAAGAAACAGTTTATTCTTGATCCTGCCTCAACACGATTATCTGCTTTATCACACACTAATTCTCCGTAATAAAGTAAAGAACATCCCCTTGGAAGTTCGAAAGATATTAAAAATCATTGATTTATGGGAAAACCAGCTAATGAAATTCTTTGTAAGCAAAACTCAGCCTACCTCGCACAATGGCAGCAGCAGACCTTTGAAAAATGCTGCAGGTTTGAACAGGGATTTTTTCATTGCCTGTAACCGATAAAGAACGTGATAAAAAACATACAAAGCAATTAAACACAAAAAATATTCATGATTCACTTACAAAATGAGAATCTTAAACTATTTCAATTAAAATACTCAAACCTTTTCCTTTTCAACATGTTAGGGCAAATGTTAATTTTACTGCATGTAAATTTATAGTAAAGGATAGCAAAGGCATTAAGTGTATTGATCCAACGAATGTCCAAGTCTCACAATAATCAATGAGAGAAAAAGTTCACATTCATTACCATATACAGGTGAAAGTTGAGCCTCTTGTATTCGGCTATGTCATCCCTGATTCTTGGTAACAGCACGAGGTTGAAAAATCTACGAAACATAGTGATAAACAAACTGGATAAATTTCGTTATTCAAATCTACAAATTGTACTTATTTAAAAAGATAACTATAAAGACCGGACTAGAGGAAAAGCAATAAGAAAGAAGAACGAAATGACAGCAAATACAAACCCACCTTTGGGCCATATTGGCTTTGAGATTTGAAGTAAATATGCGTGTTGCCTGATACATAGCCGCCGCAGTCCATTTGTCTGGCTCGGTGATGAACAATATCTGATACATATTAACACAAAACAAATAAAGGAATAAATTTACTACCATTGCATACAAGAAATGCAGCAAAAAAGTATAAAAAAATAGTAAAGGGAATTCCAAAGACTTTTAAAGTGTGCGACCACTTCCACCATTCTGTGTCATTTCAAATTCTTTATCATTGTACGTCCTATGTATATACTTCCTTGAAGTATTACAAAATAAAATAATAAATGACAGACCTGCTCCCAGTTTGCAAGATTAGGTACAATTTTAAAAGCCTTGGGTAGCTTGCCACTTCTGTACTTGGAGAGAATGTCCCGGATTGACTTGTACATTTTCAACACTCGCTCGTCCACTTGCTGCAGCTGCAGGCTAGCGTTATCTAAAGCCAATACGAAATCGTTCGTTGTTTGCTTGAATTTTTCACTGACATTGCAAACCATACATTTGAAAATATAATTTTCCTATGTAGCCCTACCCTTGGGAAGGCAGTTATTAAAACTTACTTGCCTAAATACATACACATATCAAAACTAGAATCTGATTATATACCAGCCAAATACGCCATAACCATTTTTGACAAGCGATTTTAATAACAAATGCGTGCCTACAGTTCAAGCCAGGTTATGTATTTTTATATCTTAGAGTACAATACCTGACAACTGAGAGGCAATCTCAGTCTGCTTTTCGGTAAGCTTTTCCTGTATTATATCAGCCAGAGTTCTACGCGCCGGAGGATTTTGAGACATAAACATCTGTAAGGCTTTCTCATCCTCGTCGTCCACTTCCTGTTAGAAAAACCCAACAAACAAAGATTCATTGAGAAATTCGAGAAATTAATTATAAGTCAATATAAACAGTCGCCATGTAATGGGACAGAGACATTTAATCAACGGAATGGGGAAAATAGCTTGATGTAACCTGCTCAAAAATTGATTGTAGATACAACGTCAAACAAACTTATACCTCAGTCAAATAATCACTATAAGGAAATTATATCTTCTTTTAGATTACATGTCAAGCATTTACACTAATATTTCAGTAAAACTACCCTCTTAACTAATCATCAAAATTCCGTTGAAAATAAATACAAACCACAATGTTATCGCCATATAGATCTTCTTCCTTGTCCGACTCTTCCCCTTCCGATTCCGACTCAGCAGTGGCGCCAACATTCAGATGAACCCGTTGAGACTTCACCTCCCTAAACATATTCAACATAAGTATCGTCGAAATGCAGTGCAAAATTTCTGACACTTCATCGCCAAGTTGAAATTGTCAAAGTTTGACATAACTGACTTCAAAACCTTACTATTGACAACATTGATACCTACGTCACTACGCCGCACTCCTCCTCTAGTTCCTCCTGTTGCTTTCTCGCCTGTTGCAGAATTTTTCTGGACAATTTCTCGTCCACAAACTGAAACCACATATGCAAATCGTTTAACATGAGAAACGCTTGTGAGAAGATATTCTAAACAGGAAATACGCTAGTAAAACAGAATTTCGTTACAAGCATATGTTAGTTAATGCTCTTGTCGTTAGGTGACGGCTACCAAGTTGCAGAATAATAAGTAAAAGCAGGTGAAACTTGTAATTCAGTCTAGACCAATAAGCAGTTTCAGTTTGAAAAGTTTTGACGTTCCAACCGTAACAGGCTGGGTTACACGTAAAGCAATGATAAAAATGTCACACCTCTATGTTTCTAGATACATGCTCACAAAATGCCAAAAGATGCAAATTAATGCGTCAAATAATTTTAAAAACTCTGAAAATCCGAAAGTCGGAATTCGAATGTATTGGTTTAGGATAAGGAAAAGCCATGAAAAACTATTAAACTTTTTTAACATGGAAACATATTTACAAGGGAACTATAAAAGGGGTGTAACAATTAGTTCTAGATGACTCTTGCTGTCTTCCTGTGGCAGCAAGAGTCATAGTTCCGCTAACAGAACTCACCATTGATGTAAAATTTGCTAATCTCGGCACACGGCACGAGAAATTATTTTAGAAGGAGTACATAACAAAGCGCAAGAATTTTGACTTTCGACGGCAAGGGAACCGGGTAAAAATGAAAGAAATGAAGTAACAAATATAGCAAAAACAGTTCCTACTCGGAACATCAACCTTGGTAAAACTTCTAATAAATGTTAAAATAGTACACGAGTTGTTAAAAAACACACCATTGCTCTCTGGTGTAGAGAAAATTGCCATTTAAACAATATTTCTCTATCATTTCTTTCACTTTTACCAGTTTGGTTTGTATTCGAAATGCAGAATTTATGCGCATTTTATTCGGAACGTCCCAAGTGCGAATTGCATTTTGGCTTATTGCGTATAAGGTAAATCACACTTTGCGTGTTTCGAATAAAATTCTGAGTTTCGACTGCGATGGATTCTGGTAAAAAATGAAAGAAATGATAGAAAAATATAGAAGAAATATCGCAGAAATAGCTCATACTTGGAACATAAAAAGAAACTTGAAGCTACTTTTAACAGATTTTTAAAATCGAATACGGGTTGTTTAAAAACCCGATTGCTCTTTGGTGCAAGAGGAATTTGACATTTAGGTGAAATCTCTCTATCATTTTTTTAATTCTTTATCCAGTTATTTTTATTCGAAACGAACAATTTTGGGAGCGCCAAAAGTGTGGTTTGGCTTATCATGCAGATGAGCGATAATAAGAAAATAACATTTACAATTACCTCGTCATCGACTTCGTCTTTGTGTCGCGTCTTGACCCGACCTGATGGGCGAACAGACTTACTCTCAATTATTTGCTCCGCAAGAGCATGGCCTCTTGGAGCACCAAAGTCAGATTTCTTCCCTTTTTGTTTATGTTTACCCATTGTGTGCACTGGATATTGACACAGCAGACTGAGTTTGCAAAAAAAGTTGGGTCATGTGATAGTTGTTGGAAATGGTATGACATATTGATATGCATCAATGCTGTTCAAAACAGCCAAAATCTTTACATATAAAATACATCAATGACCTCTGAATTTCAAAGAAATTACAAAATAATAACCAAATTTGGTAGAGAAATACTGTATCGTATATAGCATGTCCAGTTCAAATTTCTTCGACATAGGGATGTATTTTAAATGACAAATGATATTGAACTTTTGAAACTTTATCATTGAAATACATATAAATGGCTGCGATAGCGCTATGATAGCTTAGAGTGCGTCGCAATCATATTGCTAGTTCCACTTTTGCACCAAAGACGTTAATTAGACGTCGGAGAAAATAGATTTTTTGCTACGGCTAAAAGCAAGGTTTAAACACAAGTTGTTGATCTAATATATATTCAAAATTGTATCAAAGACATTGATTAAACTTTGATCTATTGCCACAACCAATCACAATCAGATTAATGTGGCGGTTTGACCGAGTTGACGAAGTAACATGAAATTGAAGTTATATTAATGTTGAAGTATTTACTGGCATAAAACTTCAAAAGCTATGTTATGTAGAATTTTTCGTGCAACTAGCATCGTAACATTACTTTTAACAGAGGTCGTTGCGGAATTCTTAATTTTGAAAACTTCATGCTCGTAAGTTTTGTGGTTTTTGTAGCAAACACTCTATTTTTATTTGTTGTTTAAGAAAATAATGTATTTTTGTTTGCATTTGAAAACTTAATTTTATATAAAGTGTTAAAAGCAGTGATAAGACGTTTAAGACTTAAAACGTTGTGTAAGTGATAAATGTTATTTTTCGGTGGGATCTCATTTATTGGTGTTTTTTTTAAGATTTGATTTTACATTTTTTTAGATTTCGCGGTATCTCTAGTGGGTTTGGGGAGTAAAAAGGTCTTATACACAACAGGCTGAATCGCCGTAGGGGTTGTTTATTGGACAGCAACGATCGTTAGGTGTTATGCACGGGTGTAGGACATAATACCACCAAGGAAACGAAAACTAAGAGAAAATACCACCACAATCTTCTGTTGCTTTCTCTGATCACCGGAGCTATTTATAACTGAATGTAACTAAAACAAACGTAAAATTACATTCACTGAGGACATTCTATTTTTCTGTAACTGTTCTTTTTTGTAGATCCTAGTTAGTTTACTGTCGTGGTTTATTGCTGTTGATATTGGTTTAAATTCTACTCATTTTAGTGCCCTATTTAGTCTCGCGCTATGACAATCCCTTGTCAATAATGACATAACGGAGTATTTGCTCTTATTCTCTGCGACCTACTGCAACTGATTTTTACAATCCCTAAGCCGTCTCCGTTTCGCGTCTTATTTGAGCTTCTTCCATGACTGGACGCCACCTGATCTGCGTTGTTAGGCTGTATAATAAAAAGATATCGTTGATGGTATTTTTTCCTAGTTTTCATTTCCTTGGTGGTATTATGTCCGGTGGTATGTTGCCCGGTGGTACTTTGTCCGGTTCCCGTTATGCACAGTGGTGAAGTTATGCATGCAGCCACTGTAAGCATAGTTGCAGTGTCTTCCTTTTCCGAAATAAACAGACATGGCGGTGTGTGTTTGTTGTCCAATAATTTTTATCTAGAATATCCTCACACCATAATTGCAATCCGTTGATTTTGAAAGCAAAGTGTCGTGAAAGTGGTTATACTGAACCGATCCTGTGTACTTAGAGGATTAATCCATTTTGAAAACGCATTAATCAAGGGCTAAAATAATTTTCCTTCAAAGCAGCAGCGTACTCGTAAGGTTTGGTCGACTCTGGACCAAAAGCGAAATCACACCCTCAGAGTGTGGTGAGACCAAAGTGGGTAATCAGTGATATATCCTGTGAGTTTAAGGTGGAAACGAGACGGTGCGGCCGAACAGCAGATTCAAATTGGTACAAAACTTATCCGGAGAAAGTCGTTCTCTTGCAGTCTGGGTTTTGTGGGAAACCATGGAAACAAATTACAGTTTATTAGGGCTACGAGAGAGGAGACAGAATTGGTAAGAGTAGATCGTAATTGGTGAGGACAAAATGTTTAATTCTAACTAAACTCAATAAAAAGAAGCAGATTTGCCATCCCCTTCACCTCAAGTATTCTTTATTTTGCGTTGCTTATCAAAATAAAATTTTGTTTTCAGTCACGGAAGATATGCTTTTCGGTTTCACCAGTTTGGATCTACTTTTACCATTCGTTTCGGTTTTGGAGTCAGGATGTGTGGGAAAATTTATTCATAACATTATTATAACAAGCCAATTCGTACTTTCGGATCTTTCCGACAGAGGTATCTGATAAGGAGGAACCTTTAAAAAGCCATGATTTGATCTTTAAAAACTATTTTCCATATTATTCAGCCACTTTAATAGTCCTCATGTAAATATTTTTCTGACAAAATTAAACTTTTTTGATTTTTGCCAGTATTTTTTTCTATCATTGCCTTATATCCTTATCCCAACTGAAGTCATTCGAAACGCAAGAACTTTTCGGCGGAAGTCTAAGTACTTATTTGTTCTTTTATGGGCCGGCACGGAACGAAGACCGCACGAGTCATTGCCGTGTCATTAGTTTTATAATTCCTTGCATCAACTATCTCATTTTCTTGACTACTGTAGGTCTTTGCCTGTACGGGACCCTTTTTTTCTGGTTTTCAATTTTCATGTTTGTTGATTGTCTAACTGAATTTCGAAAGCGTGAGCAGCCATCGAAACTGATTTTTTTTATATTTTTCTTTCAACATATCTTTCAAAAAATTTTTGCCACTCATCAATGAAAGATGTAAAATGCTCAAATGTATATATTTTGCAGCCAGCCGAGTCGAAAAAAGACAAGACAAGCAATGTCATGCGCGACTTGCGTATCCAGAAACTTTGCCTAAATATTTGTGTTGGTGAATCTGGTGACAGACTGACTCGTGCTGCCAAAGTGCTGGAGCAACTAACTGGACAACAACCTGTGTTCTCTAAGGGTAAGCGCGCCTCCTTGCCAGGCCCTTTAATGTACAAATTGTGGAGTTATTTGTTTTTTTTTGCATCATATTATACGTATCTTCTGTGTATTTTTTGCATGCCTGGCCCACTGTTTAAGCGTTGTGCTTTAATTGTGGTCTAAACTTTCGAGCATGCCAAAAGAAATTTCCTCATTGCAACACTTCTTAGCAAATATTCTAGCTTTGGAGTTACTTTCTCGACGGGGACATGCTATTTCACACATTAAATTTGGAAGTTTTGAATCTGAAGTGTGTGTAAGCTCTAAACGTAACCTGTTGGCTGAATTCGGTAGAGTGTTTACATATGGAAGCATCGTATTTGTTTGTGGTTTGAAGTGTTAATTGGTATACCTTTAAAGGCTTCCATCTGCATATCTTGTAGGCAAATCAGGAAAATGGCCCTGAATTGTTTTAAACAAGGTAACTGTTGTAAGGTAACTGTGGAAGTTTATGAAGTTTCGCTCCAGAATCGGCTGGTCATATAGCTTGATCTGTTCTGCACAGTATGCCAGAGCAAAAATCACACCAGCTCAGTGCCATACAGCGATAACACAGATGTGACGCTATTTTAACGGCGGTTGGCATGAAGAGCCAGAATTTTTTGGAAGGCCAGCCCAAGCTGGCCTTCCTATAGTGCTACATTCCGCTTGGGGATTTTTTTTTTTTGAGACGGTTCCAATTTCAGTCATAAATTTACTTTCATTCATAGTATATTTACGTTCATTGATGAGTCAACTAATAGTAACTACAGTGGGCCAATGAAATTTGAAGATTTTTGTGATGTCATGCATCTGCTTTGAATATTGACCACCTCCCATTGAGGAACGTATTAGGGTTTGTCTCAAACATTGAATGAGTAGGACATTTTATTGCATTTCGTCTGAAAGAAGCTGAAAAACAGCGACTTAGGAATACTGGACCATGAAACAAGTCGCAACTTGTCGTCTAGATTTGCCATAGTCACAGCGATTTGTTAACCTGTGGATTGTGGCTTACTATTTTGTTATTGAGTTTTGGCCAATATTCTTTTAACTTCGATAGCTTATTGATTTTGTTTCAAAGAGTCACTGTTTTCATGAAATATTAAAACATTTTTTTTTGAATAGATTAAAAAAATACAGAGGCATTTTTATGGGTTTCGTGGCAATGCTTTCTTTAGGTTGAGCATTGAAGTGTGACTGCATTCGTTATTGACTTGTGTGCCAGTGCTGCCCTGCAGTGTTAGCTCGTGGTAATCGTTGCAAGCGGTTATACTGCATTTGGGTCATCAGTGACTCATTTGCTGCGCACTTCTTTTTCGCTGTTTTTGAAAGTAGACTGTTCATGTTTTGGCAACACGGCAAATGTGAACGGTTGAGTACGGAAGCACAGAGAGCATTTTACTCAAGTTTTGTTAGGAATTAAGTTGTAAAATGAATAGAATATTTGTTTCTTTATCCAACTTAAATCTCTTATACAACTCCCTTCAAATACATGTGTATATTGTGGCAGAACATGGCCTTCCACCGATGCTTTTAGCCTAGTTTTTTTTTAATTTCAATTTTTGAAAGTAGCGTCAGGAAATATGTGCTAAATCTTGTATTATTATTTTTTTTTTTGCATGCCTGGCCCACTATTTAAGCGTCATGCATAAATTGTGGTTTAATATTTTGGAGCATGCTTACAGAAAGATCCATATTGCAACACTTCTTGGCAAATATTCTGCTTTTGGAGTTACTTTTTAGTGGAGACAGGTGCATATTTTTGAAGTGGCAAGCGTCATGAAAAGTGCCGTTTTAAAACAGCACTTCTTTGCAAATTTCAGCGTTACACCACAACCAGTATACAAATCAAAGTTGAGAGGAACTCGTCGAAACTTTAATGAACAGTGGAGAGACTACAGTGGATTTAGCAAATCAGCTTTAACGTAGAGACTTCGTAAAACCGCTGAAATTTGCAGTACTTTTGTCAAGTCGCTGGTGTCAGATCTAAATATGACATATTTATTACAGCTTTGTAATTGTTTGTGTATGCATACCTCACCAACAGTTTGAGCATCCTGCTTTGAATGTGGTGGTTTCTATTTTGTGTATGCTAAAATGAGCATCCTTTCTTTCACACTTCTAAGCGTACTGTAGCTTTGGAGTTATAACAAAGGAGACACACCACTTGTTTCTGTCTCGGCCGTTTGGATTTGGACAACAAGTCAGCCTGTTTGTTATTTGATCAACTTAGATAATCTGGAAAAAAACGGTCCCAGTTGAAAGTTCATGTCGTGTATTTATAAATTACCGTTAAACATAAATATTCGGGTGAAAGTTTCAATAACGCAGGCTGTTAGCAGAGAAGCATGATTTAGTCCTGCGACCACTCCACATGCAACACAATAGATTATGTTTTTTGGCTTGAATTCTGCGACTGTACACATAGGTAACACGTAGGTAACACCTCTGAAAGGAGCCGCTTCCCATATCGAAAAATTAAGCGAAACAAGATGATCGGAGAGAGCTGTTCTTTGACTTGTTAAGAAAAGATGCAGACCAGTCCTATGTTCACAGAGTGATGTTCCGATATTGTTCTGCGGTCTGGCCAACACACAAACTATTATTTTTGCCTTTGCAATTCAACAGTTACTGAGCGTATTGGGACGCTTATTTCTGTATTGGTGAGTTGATCAAAACTAACTTACATAACGATTTTGTTTGACGCGAAGTGCCTTTGTTTTTACAGCAAGGTATACGGTGAGGTCATTCGGTATTAGGAGAAACGAGAAGATTGCCGTGCACTGCACCGTGAGGGGCGCTAAGGCCGAAGAGATTTTGGAGAAAGGTTTGAAGGTATGAAGAGAAGCGATGTGCTAGTAATATTTGGAATTCTTATTAGAAAGAAATAATCGTAAACATTTTGAATTTTACGAAAAAAAAGTAGGGTGGTGTTAGATTTAGCCGTCAAATGCAATTCAGTTGAGTTTTTTTTTTTTTTTGAGAGAATACAGAAAGTGCGGACTTCTATGGTGATAAGACATTTACTGTTCAATAAATAAAATTATAAATTTCATTCTGTTTATAGGTGCGAGAGTATGAGTTAAGGAAGGGTAACTTCAGCGATACAGGCAACTTCGGCTTTGGCATTCAGGAGCACATAGATTTAGGAATTAAGTATGACCCATCAATCGGCATCTATGGAATGGATTTCTACGTAGTGCTAACTAGGCCAGGTAAACGCTATACGTCTCCAAGGTACCTTCTGTTTACGCTATTCATGTTGATGCGTATTGGGAAGTTGGATATTGACATACATCGGTATCTTACAGGGAATATGTGTAATCAGGGAATACTCGTATTCCCTGAAATGTTTAGGGAATGCGTGAATTCCCTGCAATCGTCACGTATTCCCTGCAGTTGCTTGCACAGTGAATACTAGCGATAAAACATTAATATCGCCATCCCTAATAATTCTTGGTTCTCATGATGATTGAGATCTTTGCATGGCTTACCTTATGTATGTCACAAGTGATGATTTCTAAGACGCTGAAGAACCATGCAATATATTAAGTAGCAAACGAGAATGGAATGAGGGGTTTTGATATCATAGTACTACAATAAAGCAATCTTTCAGGTTCGTAGAGATTGAATTAAATTTTGAAAAATAATGTTATAAAGAATTAGTGTATAGAACAACCTTTTTTTTTTTTTTTTTTTTTTTTTACATTTTAGCATGCGGTTGTTTAGGTGGCAATTTTGCCTTCATCGGCAATTGCCCTGGACTTCCATGACCATGATTCCTAATATGTCACAAATGATGGTTTCTCAGATGGTAAAGAACCAACAAAAGGCTTACAATGGTCGTGTATCCCGTGTAACAGTGTAACAGAGGGATATGGGTATGACCGTCTGTCTGGACTATATCTCCGAAACGATAGGTCCGGTTGCTTTGAAATTTCACATTCGGATAGAGTACATATTGGGGTGTGCAACGTCGTATTTTTGTTCGGAGTCATGAAATAATGCCAAAACGACAGATTTTTGTTATTATTTGAATTTGGCGTATTTTCGACGTCGTGTTCAGTCTAGATCCCCAAAACTATTTATAGGATTGTTTTGAAACTCCACATAAGGATACAGCACACATGGAAGGTTTGCTACCGGATCTTTTTTTCGGGCTCATGAACAATTGTCAAAATGACTGCAGGGTTGGTCAGTTTTTTTTTCCAAAATGGAGGAAACCGCGATTTTTACCACCCGGCAGAATACTTTTTGCCAGTCAAATGCTGGAAAGAAAAAAAACAAACAAACAAACACGACGCTTTGTTGTTTCCCGCAACAACCTACTACTGATTCCTTGTGACAATTGTCGTCGGGTAGCAGCAGTTCCCTTTAGACACACCAGTCTGTTTATCAGTGTGTACTTATTGGTAAGTTTATGTGAATTGTGTTATGCTAGTGTTTCACCGCAGTTTGTCATTTTGGATACATGAGCACTGTTTGTCTAAACTTTCCATTTATGAATCGTAACAAGGCGCACACGGAACATTGTGCGTCTCAGTCCACGCATCCATGTCTTGGCTGTCACTGAGTTCCCCGACCGCTTTTTAATTGGTCAAATAATAAGTGCTTAATAGCCCATTCACAGGGAATTTTGACCAGAAAAGTGATTTCCTTGCCTTGAATACATCACCAGTTGCCTAAATATTACTTTAATTCCAACCTCTTATTCACCAGCTGAGTGTATGTTTGTATACCGAAATACTGTCACAGCTTTACTGCATTTAGTTATGGATAAATTTACAAATCAACCTTTGATATTGCTGGTGAATTTCAGTATATTCCATTAGCTTCATTTGTGTCACTTTTTTTCTTCTTCATTTTCCGGCATTTCTCCGTGTTTTTTTCCGACTGTTGTGAAAAAAAAGTTTTGTCCTGGAAAAATGCCAACCAGGAATGAAGTTTTTTTTTTAATTTGATGACAGTTTGCGTTTTGATATAATTTTCTGTGTGTAACTGAGGCTGGGTCTCCAAAACACGAATAAAACAGATATTGAAAATTGCCAAAATAACTTTTTGAATATAAAATTCAGCTTTTGTCGAAATTTGAAAATGTAAAACTTGTGAAAGTGGCAGTAATATGACACTTTGCAAACCAACATCAGCACTGATTTCATAGGTCATCCTCCGTACACGGCACACCACACACTGAACAACGCCCTCGCCCCTTGCTCACTCTGTGGGAGTTCAATCCCAAAAAGTTACTCTGTACTTCAAAAAAACAAAACGGTATGACACCTGTCTGGTTCATAATGCAGTTCATGCAAGGACTAATGGCAACTAATGCCAGAGCTTCGCCAACCGTCCTGGTCGTGTTGTCTTATAAATGGGTGACACTAGGCCCATATCACGTTACTAACCAGTCTCGGTTCCAATGATGATTTAACAAATTGCATGTATTACCTTATTTGCATAAAATGATGATTTCTTCGACACTGAGGAACCGACCTTTACTTTATTCTCGTAGAGGGAAAAGGGGACGACTTACGTGAATGATGAAACGAGTAATGTCATTCCTTCTATGTATTGACACAAAGAAACCCGCTAAGGGTCGGCGGTCTCGTTAAACAAGTCATATAATTAAACATGCCCTCTGTGGGTGTCCAGACATTTTGTGCCTCGGACATATTGTGCCACTTGGTGTGGACGTTTTGTGCCTCGAAATATTGAATCTTACCGCGTAACAAATTTTGAAAGTGAAACTAAATTGCAATTAAAATTGCACACAGACTGGTCAATACAGGCACCGACACCTAATTGCAATTAATTTATGGGGTTTTCTGAATTCATTGGATGGTGAAACTCGCTCTAATTTCATTGGAGATTGCCGGATCAATCACAACTACTCGACAATGTTCGAAAGTGTGTAAAAGGGGGTCCCTGGACTTATTCCTTAAACCTAGTTTGGTGTTGCTGACCTTTAGAGTGAAAATTTTCATAATTTCAACTTTTAATGCTCGGTGACTCGAACGACAGCCAACCGAGTGACGTCTTCTCCGACTTCTCACGAATTGACACCCGAGATATGAGCCACCACCTAGCGAGATTCGTTCTACACCACTACAGCAGGCGGTGACACAACAATAAATATATATGTCACACCATGTGTTCATCGCTTCACTGTTGTATATAATACCATAACATATGTTTCCCTTGGACAAAAAGGTATATGTGGCACAAAATGTCCAAAGGTATAATGGCACAAAATGTCAAGTAGCGCAATATGTCCGTGGCGCAAAATGTCTGGAATTCCCCTCCATGTATATCTTGTTGCGCTATATGTTGTCGATCGCGCAGCAATCAACGTTTTCTGGATGGATGGGGATGAACTTTGTTTGTTCGTATGTTTGTTTTTTTTGTTTTTTTTTGGTGGGGGCGGGGTTCAGAAATTGGAGTGGCAGAAATCTATGTGTAACGCTTTTGCTGAGGTACACAGGTGTGACCACTTTGTGTTCTGTCTGGGTTCACATGATGATAGAGAGATTTGCATGGCTTAACTTATGCAACAAGGATGCAAATGATGATTTCTCAAAAGCTGAAGAACCTAGAAATTTGGCTAATCATCAATAACCTGATCCCATTGTCCATACAAGATTTAAAAAAAAAATGATCGGCAAGCCACTGCAATGCTTTATTCACTGGAAATCATCGATGGAAGCAAAACCGAAGAAGCTTTGGATTGAGGGTGGGATTCCTTAATGCTCATCACTAAAAATTCTCCCGTAAAGATTACGGAATAACTCTGGGTTTTTTACACCATTCCCCATAGGCAAGGTACTCCTTGCTTCATATATAACCCCAAAGTGATGCCACATAATGTTAATTTAAAGTAGACGCTGTTTCAGGTTTCAGGGTTGCCATGGTCAGGAAAAGGTCAGGAAAAAATTTGGAGTCAGGAAAATCAGGATAAAATGCGATGAGTGAACAAAAAATATTGGAGAAATTCTAATATCGAAATTAGTCTCTTTTTTTAGATTTTAACATTGGTATCATTTTGTTTTATGTCTAATGTGGTTTATTTCAATTTGTTTGCCCTCCCGATGATGACTCCCAATTTTGAGCATTTTGGGTGCCTTTTCTTGCATTCTAGTCCCATACACATAAATAGTGATTTCAGTGGTCAGGACAAAGTCAGAAAGATTCCTTTTGAAAATTATGTGGCAACCCTGCTTTTAGAAACGATGTTTATAATGTTGGGCGAGAAAAGAAAACTGAACACCGCTGTGTGATGAGGTCTGTTCTGGTGATGATTGAAAAAAATTGCATGTATTACCTTATTTTAATAAGAGAAAAATGCAGATTTCTCACAAACTGAAGAACAAGATCGTGCAAGCATCTAAGAAATGGCAGGTCCCAAAACAGTAGTGAGCATTTTTATGGAGCATGGGAGAAAGGAACAATTGTTGTGATACTAGTTACATTTTCTAACCAACAGGCTTCCGTGTGGCGTACAGGCGTAAGAAGAAGACCAGTGTTGGTCACCCACACAAAGTCGCCAAGGATGAAGCAATGAAGTGGTTCCAACGCAAGGTCTCCTTTTGAATATACCCCACCCGCACGTCCTATAAAAATTCACACACTCACAGTTATCATGAAACAGCACAGAAAATAAGGAATTCAATGAAAGGTCTGACCGCAATTTTTGGCTTGTTCTAAGTTTAAAACTGGCTAGTTCGTGTGTTTTGTTTGTTGTGGCAAGGGTACGTTGTACTTCCCTGCTTTGATGTTGAAACTTGATCTGTGATTTTATCTTTTACAGTATGACGGTGTTATCCTTCCTGGGAAATAATTTCGCCGACCTTGTGACGCAAGCAACCGAATTGTGATAGTGGATGCTGGATAAACTGTGCTCCTTCTATAAACTTTAAATGCGATTTTGTTGAGATGTGGCGTCATTAAACAAAATAAATGAAGGTCAACGAAATTTGTTGTAATTTTATCTGTAAAAGAGTCCAAGGCTCCCTTGGCCTTCCTAACTTGATTTGCTGGTAGATCAAAGTGCGGTTGCCCCTCCCCACCCCGAACTACGCCTCCATTTTAAGGAAGCCAGGATATTGTGATCCAGAGTGCATATCCTATCGCTCTAGCTGGAGGGAGGGCGATAGAATATGTCTGAACTGGAATTTCTCCAGGCGATACTTCTGCTGTTCGCCCCTGAATTCTTTGAAGTGTGTGTTTTTTTTTTTTTTTTGTTTTTTTTTGTTTTTTTTTGTTTTTTTTTGTTTTTTTTGTGTGAAAACTAGATTTTGCAGAGAGAAGCAAAATAGAAACAGCGAACACATTTTCATAAAAAAATTTCTACTGCAAAAATATAAATGCAAACTGAAATAGTTTTCTACGTAAATTTTTGGGTCCGAGTTTTTGGGTGGAAATAGATTTGAGAAATTAAACATTAATTTCAGCCTTGCTGATCATCGTCGCTGGGCTATACTTATCAGTTGTGAAGATTGGGTGTCCGTTATATGTGAGGGTGTGTGTGAACAATTTTTCAAAATGCCCCTGATCCTACATTCTAGTCCGATTGTTTTGAAGTTTGCCAGGAATGTTCTCGGGTTGATCTTCCATACAGTTTGTGTTTTTAGCGATTTTTTTAGTGATTTGGCTAAAATTGGCCAAAAAAAAAAATGCTGTTGTTACTAAAAATCTGGCCCGGTTGCGTTATAATTGTGACAAGACTGTTCCTCTACGAAGCTCCTGCATCAGACCTGTATTCAGTTTGACGATTTGACCAAAATTGGCCAAAGTCGTTATTATCATTATTATTTTGTTAATATCTGCAAAAATATCGCAATGCACTCGCACTTGATATTTCTTTAAAGGTCGCCTGATCAGTTGCCTTGGTAAAGTGTTGGACGTCTAATCACGAAGTCGTGGATTCAAGCCCAGCTTAAGGCGAATGTTTTTATTGTCATCCTTTATCGGTTCTATTGGGCAATATTTATAGCTGACCTTCCATAGACGCGTTGATTTGCGTTGTTGCCAGCGAAGCAAGAGGTCTTTATTGTTCCGCAAGGAACTTGACGGAATTCTAGTATATTTGTTATCGGTTCGGCAAAAACTGGCCAAACAAATGGAAAGCTTTTAAGAGAAACACTTCGTCCCACAGATCTGGTCCTTTATTTTCTCTTTTTTTTTTTTTTTTTAATCATTAAAATGTCATTAAAACTACGAAACACCCGTTTTGATTCTTTTCCTTCACCCCACCGATCACTAGGTCTATGCACAAAGGTATCACATTAAAAAACAGCATTCGCACTAAGGGGTCACTTAGTTCACAGAAAAGACAAATGTATTAAACCGTGGTTTTCGAACGCAGCATGAATGCAGATAGATCGTGATTTGTTTATTCTGATGTCTGGTACACGTTTATTAAATTTGATCAGAAGTGATCAGACAGAAGCTTCCGACTTTATTTTACATGGTCACTGTGTACTTCACAGATAGTGATATACCAAGGTGAATTTTTGTTAAATGACCAGAACGGAAGGAAACACTGGTTTCGTTACATGCTGAAAGGACAGAAGCTTGCTTTCTAATGTTTGTTTGACGGTTTCTTAAATATCCATTGATAGACTAATGTTGTGCATTGGATAGTGAAACAGAAAAAATGTTGAATTTTGGATATTTAAAAAAAAATCTTTACTGATTTTTTCATCTTTACTATTTACCACAAATTAAAGATCATTTGTTGATTTTAGCTTGGTTTAAATCAAGAAATAACGCATTTCGTTCTAATCAAACCAGCCCTGAAATGGACTGTGTCAAAAGTTTTAAAAAGGTGAAATTGGTGTTCAGTTTTGAGACTTCGCTGCAGATTAACGGGTCCATCCGGATGACTATCTACTTTTTAGCCCCCAGCCAATTTTGGCTGAGATCTATTACTATCGGTTAGTCCGTACGTCCGTCCGTCCGTCCGTTAACATTTGGGGTGCTATTATTTTGTACGCACCAAAACTTTAGTTTCCGTGCTAGGATCGTTTTCAAATTTAACACAGTGAAAGAATACATATTAAAGGTGTGCAAGGTTTCAGTTTGATCGACCAAAAATTTCGAAATTATGGCCCTCGGAACTTGGGGAATTTTTTGTGTATTATACTGTCATACAGGCGACTTTGTACACATCACTTCGACATGAACGCTTTGATATAAAGCTATGAAAGCTTGTACCATGAAAGAATATATATTGAAGATGTGCAGCGTCAAGTTTTGAGTTTGATCGACCAAAAATTGTCGAAAATACGGCCCTCTGAACGTAGGCAATTTTTCGTTATTGCACTGTCATACAGGCGACTTTGCACGCATCACTTCGACATGAACGGCTTGCAACGTCAGATAAGCTTTCAACTTGGACAATTTTAGGTAATTTTTTGTGTCATAGAGGCGACTTTGCACGCATCACTTTGACAGGAACGATTTCATATAGCTATGAAATAAAATCAATTAAGACCAAAGCTTTTAATCTATCAGGCCTTTCTTTAGAACAGATGTTATACCATCCCATAACTGCATATCAGTTTCAATTTCGAATGCTTGAACATAAAGGCGCTGGCTGGGAGCTTTGCATCTATGATGAGTATGTTTAAAGTTATTCGTCGGATTACAATGTGCTCCTATTTTCACGTTTCGCCACTCGTAATGGGGGAAGGACGTATTGATGAGGTCGGTGGCGAGTTAGGCTTCGATGTAACATGTCACGAGTTCAAGCCCCGCTGAAAGTGAATTATTTTATTTTTTACCCTTATCGGTTTTTAGGCAATGTTTATGGTTCTGCCATCCCCACCCCCTCCCACCATATAAGCAGTGGTTTCACCTACGAAACAAGAGGTGGAGAATTCAAATTGCGTTCTTGGCGTTCTTTTTCATTCTCTGCCTTCTCTGCAGGCCATTGGTGCCTTTATTTTCTTCGTCCTCCCCTTCGCAGTTTCCAGGTAGATCTTCAGTGAAGTTGCAGTGTTTTTGTTATCCATTCCACAAAGTGGCCAAAGAAACATAGATTTAATAGAATACAAAAATGCCGTTCGTCTCAAAGACCCTATCCGATTACTTTTGACAACAATGTTGCCGAATTATTTGTTAGTTTCCCCTTTCATTTTCGTAACGTGTTCGCTTTTTCGGCTGGGCACAGTGTCCAGAGACATTCTGGTTTTTTTTTTTTTTTCTTACTTTTTTTCCGTTTTCACCCATCTGTTCTGAAAGAGCTAGTGTTATGAAACTTGGCATATAGAAAGTGGACGATGAGAAGAGGATCCGTGTAAAAAATTGTTCACTGTGACATTATTATCAGTGTCTCGTAATACCGTGAAATTTTCAAGACTGATTATCTAGAAAATGGTTTGAGATATAGCTTTGGAGCAAAATACGTCACGAGTACTTTTTTATCAGGAACATTTTTCTTTCTACCTTTCGACCTACGGCGTTACAGTGACGCCATTTTCCCAGTTCTGAAAGAAGGCTTTGGAGAATAAGAAATAAAATATACCTCTTAAAAACTATAGCCTCTCCCTCAGCACGCACCACAGTAAAAACCACTTGGTACACGGCTCTATAAAGCGCCTTATCACGCTAAAGCAACAGGAGTACACCTATATAGTGAACTTCAGTATGCTGCCTAGCCGGTGCTGCTTCACATCCTAGTCACATTGCTTAATACTGCTGTAAAATAATGTTGGCCTTAAGAGCACTGGTTTAGTTAGAAAAAAAGCACATGGCGATTTAAATTGTTTGTGGCTGTCTGCTGGAAAAAGTTAGGACGAGAGGATATAAGGTATATTTAATTCACACTTTAGTCATATTAAATGTGTAGGCATTTAATAAATCCTATTTCTCCAACAATTTTCATTGGTTCGCAATAAAGCTTTGTGGATATGTTGCCCACACAAGTGGGCAATAATGCATTATTTTATTTTTGCGATTTGCAAACCCTATTTCGCTAAAAAGCTGTCCGCTGTATGACGTAGGAAGATGACATTTAGCTGAGAGAGAGAGAGAGAGAGAGAGAGAGAGAGAGAGAGAGAGAGAGAGAGAGAGAGAGAGAGAGAGAGGATGATGAGACGTCGTGAAATCCGCAGTTTTTTAAATATTGATCTTAGAGAATGATTGGCCATTATAGTAGCATGTGGAATATTTCAGACCTATGATTATCGGTAGTATTCGGCTGATGCAATAAACCAATTTATTAATTCGAAGCATTAAGCATTTCCTCTTGTTGACATTTGCCCTGAAGTGGCGGTGTGAGAAAGGGTTGTGAGTGGGCATTAGCTTATATGGCATGCTAATTAGAGGAAGGCCCACCTGTGTGTACTTTTCACATCAACAATATTGTACCATAACAAGACGCTCTTAAAAATGGATAAATATAAAAAAAAAAACAATATTAAACGCTGACTATGATACTATACATGGAGTACCATACACTCAACACTACCTCACCCAATTCAAGAAAGTCATATTATATTTAACCACTGTATCAATCCTCCACCGCTCTTCTCCACAATTTCTTCCACTCTTAACTATGCCGTCGATGGATCTAAAGTATCCTACATGCTACTCAGTATCTCGAAAACTGTTAGAGATAGAGTAATTTTGAGCATATTTTCGACCCTTTGGGCCTAAAAGGCGTTATATCAGAGGTAACACGATGTCCCTGACCTTTTTGGGCAAGGTCAAAAACCGAACGTTGACCATTATCTCGAAAATTATTAAAGAGCATGGTTGAGCTTATTTCGGACATTTGGGCCTGAAAGACGATATCCAAGAGGTACCTCGGTGACCTTGACCTCCTGCTTTATGGTCAATTCTGAATTTTAAAGAGTTTAGAATCGTATTTTTGTGGCCCATGTATGATTTTCGCTACTCGGTAGCGAAAGCGATCTAGTTCTGTCCTTGTTTAGTTCTGATAATCAAACACAATCAAAGATACCGGGTTAAAATCCGCCGGGTAAACTTCCCCCGAACTGCTGGTGTAATAGTCACTGAGAATAAAAATGGCGACGGGAGCACTATTTGGAGGTTCTCAAACGAGAAACCAGAGCAAAAATCTGGTTGAATTTCGTGCCGGAAAAATGAGTTTGAAGAATAAAATGGTGCATCCGGATAAAAGGAAGGGACTGGTATACATTTACCAATCCGACGACTCACTTATGCACTTTTGTTGGAAAGATCGTGGAACTGGGAGGCTTGAAGACGTAAGGAAATCTTTTTATCGCCCATGACGAAGCGATTTTATAAGTCACTTTACAGTAATTATCAATAATTCTGTAGGAATTTGATTCATTTATTATTTTTCCTGAGCAATATCACCATCATGCCTCATTATGATGTGTTCACATGTTTGTGTCGGGAACAAAATCTTCCGACGGGATTAGCTCTACATGACTCTTGCGGTCTTCCTATGAAGGACATTTTCTGTAAAAAGGTATTTTTGGCGATTTTTTTCCACGTGACTGATTGGGGGGCGGGGGAGACATATCCCTTTTGGTTTTAACAAAAACACTGGCCAATCTAGTTGAAATAGCAATTCAGAAGTTTTTGGCGAGTAATTACAAAATTTACTGTTTTTTTTTTTCACGTAATAAGCCAAATCGCACTTTGGCCGTTCCCAATAAAAATGCGCGAAAACTCTGCGTTTCTAATAAAAATAACCCGGTAAAAAATGAAAGAAATGATTGAGAGATTTCGCCTCAATGTCAAATTTCTTTTGCACCATAGAGCAATCGGGTTTTTAACAACCCATATGTTATTTAAAAAAATTATTAATAGTTTTAACAAATAGTTTCGTGTTTCAATTTCTTTTATGTTCCAAGTATGAGCTGTTTTTGCGATATTTCTCTATATTTTTCTATTATTCATTTCATGTTTTTACGCGGTTTCCTCGCAGTCGAAATTCAAAATTCTTGCATTTTATTCGGAACGCCCAAAGTGTAATTTGCTTATCAACCAAACTCCCTGGATATAAGCAAATGTCAATTATTGTGGGAAATTTGTGGTTATTTCCGTATTTTGTTCTTTGAAAGAAAGCGTACAACAGATGTTATGTATGCTTGCCGTTGTACATTTAGGGCATTTAGCGAATGCCAATAAAGACGTGGTCGTTGAATTTTTCAAAACACCGCCACAGAGGTGCCTCAAAGCGAGCGTAGTTGGCTTGCATATACTGTAGTTATACAGCGAGGATTTGAAGCGGTCCGGCGAACCTCAGTAGCGGATCTTGGAGCTACTTTTTAGTGTGCTTTCTAAGAAAAAGCCTGCCAGTCCGAGCCTCGGTGTCCTGGAAGGTGCGCCGAAAGACTGTCAGAACTACGGTGCCTTCCACTTCCACTTTTTCGACTTCATTTGATCTGAGGCACGAATCCTGCATCAATCCCTATTATTCAGACATTTACAGAAAGTTCATGCCCACAATACCCTTTTGGGGGACTAGCCGTTCCGAACCTTTTCCTTTCCGTACCCTGCCTTTCCGCACCCTTTTTGAACCGTTCCGTACCCTTTTTTTGGACGTTCCACACCTTGCCAAAAGACGTTCTGCACCCTATTTGGCCGAACCGCACCTTTTCTTATTTTCATCGTTTCCTTTCATTTTCATTATTATTTTTCGGTAAAATATTTTGCACCACGATCAATTGTAAATTATCTGATAAATTTTCAAATTGAGTTCTGAAGAGAAGAGCAAAGTTTGTGTTTCGATGACTTAACAAGCTGACTGCAATCAACAATATTGAGGCGAACGTGTGATCACTTCAGTTTCTCCCGAATTGAATGCAATTTCAATATACTGAAGGATTTCATATTCCGACTTGAGTAAATCAGTCCGGTCCGAGCTAATGCCGCCAGCAGTACATCGCACTGAATAAAACTTTGAAAAATTGCAATTTACTGTAATCACTGTGGTCCCTCGGGCTAATCTTAACGGAGATCACAGCACCGCGCCATATCACCTCTGGTGTATAGCCTGTCTTAATACATATAATGCCTGCCTCTGGCGAGTAAATCCGTTTTGGGGGAGTAAGGCCTGTCTTTAGACGTTAAGTTATTGTCTCATGGTATGAGTGATGGCTGCCATGATTTCCGTTAATCGACTCCGTCATCAGAGTAAACAGCATATTCTTCAGTTTTATTCAGTTCATCGTACTGCTGGCAGCATTTACTCCTGACTGACTTACTCAACTCGTAATATCAAGTCCATCAGTAGATTAAAATTGCAATCACTGCTGAAAAATAAGCTGATCACAAGTTCGCCTCAATATTGGTCATCAAAACGCAAGCTTTGCTGGTTTCTTCACTACTCAATTTGAAAATATATCGGATAATTTACAACTGATCATGCTGCAAATCTGCTGTGCTAAAGAAACAAGGTTGAAAATGAAATAGAAAAAAATACAACTTGAAGAAAAGGCTGAAAATAAGAAAGGGTGCGGTTCGGCCACATAGGGTGCAGAACGTCTTTTGGCGGGGTGCGGAACGTCCAAAGAAAAAGGTGCGGAAAGGCAGGGTACGGAAAGGAAAAGGTACGGAACGTCCAGGAACCCCCTTTTGTCTGAAACAGGCACAGTAAGCCAATTCTTTCCGATGGTGACATCGTTTCGACTGCAATGTTTTGCGATAAAGTGTAAAGAAATGATAGGGGAAAATATCAAAATTCTAATTTTCTTTCAACATGCACCCTTTAATATCCAATATGTGAATTTGTTTCTGGCAAAATGGAATTTTGTTCTTTTGGCCATTTGTTTTTGTTTTTTTTTTTTTTTTGTGTCATTTCTTTACATCCTTATACCAACTGAATTTAGTCGAAACCCAAGAACTTTTCGGCAAATGTCGAAATACTAGTCCACATATTTTTTAATTGATTGCATATCTTTTATTTCTTGTTACAGCGCAGAAAGGTTAATTTTGCACTCGCCTGTCAAGTGTTTGTTAACGTTCCGGCCTTTAAATATTGTGTGACCAAAGTCAAGTGACCAGAAATTTAAATGAAGGGGTTATAGGTTATCTGTAAAATCTATTCTGAAATAAATGATAGATTCTGGCTTGGGAATTAATTTATGCTGTACATTCACAAAATTTAAATTTCTATTTTTTCCATGCTTTCAGAAATATCAGTTCAAAAGTTTTTGGCGGACAATCCCAAAAGTTATTGTCACTTTTCACGTAATGAACTATGCTGTCTGGATGCAAACAAATGTCAATTATTACGGGAGATTTGTGGTTATTTCCGGATTCTTTTTTTTTTTTTTAAGAAAGTATGACACAGAAGTCGTATATTATTTCCGGTGTACTTTGAAAGCCTTCAGCAAATACCAATAGAGTTGTGGGTCGTGTAATCTCACATAATGTCGCCACAAGGGTGCCTCAAAGTCAGCTCAAGTTGACTTGCATATCCTTAAAGAGCAAGGAATTGAAGGGTACTTCTTGAAGCTACCGACAGGATGGCTAGCTATGGTTCATTCAGGATTACTCACGCTAAAATCACAGTTACGAGGGTAGTCCCAGCGGACCCTTTCTATCTACGCAGGACAGATGGCGTCCCAGTTCCTGTGATAGGAATGGCCATTCATCTAAAATTTTCAGAATATGGAGCTTTCAGCGCTCTTACTAGGCCAACGAGGTTCGAATTGGCAGGTTTGTTCTTTAAAAAGCACTGAGCTGTATCCTGTTGCATCAATTTTAACCTCGACGGAACTACCAAATTTGCATAAAGGTTTTCGTGATTGCATGTTCAGTTTTATGAGCGATAATGGAGGTTTCTATATCCTGATCTGAAGAATACATTTATTCTCAGTATAAAATTGCTGCTTTTTAAAGGTCCTTTTTGCGCGTTAAAATCTTAGTCTTTAAATAAATTGTTATAATTATGTACCAATTATTCTATTTTAATAAAGAAAGTTTGGAAATTGAGGTTTTAACAATGTTGTTGTAGTTTTAGACTTGTTTCATTCCCATCGTTGTGACATTTTCACTCTTACAGATCTCTGATCTCTGCTTTCCCTCTTACAGATCTCTGAACATATTCTCGGCCTTTTGAGCGCCTTTCGATTGGCTAAATAAGAAATAAATAGTTAAATTGTTCGATAATTTTTTTTTGCTTCAAAACCAGTACATTACGTTATGTATCGGAAACTATGCAGTGATGTCAATTCATTTACATGTTCTACATGTGAAGCAAACTCCTTTTATTTTAGGATTTGATCATTTTCCCCGACGATACCGAATTTAAACCTGTTCCGCAGTGCAAGACTGGTCGAGTTTTTCTTCTCAAATTTAAGTCATCTACTAGAAGGTTTTTTTTCTGGATGCAGGTGAGTTCGTGAGGAATGGATATTAGTTTCAGTGCAAGATCTTTAGTACGTGAATTATTTTTGAATTTTATTCCCATATTGTGAAACAATTGTTGTGTCTGGTCGTTTTGGTTTGAATGAATATCAGTGGGATTGTCTTTATTGAATAAACGCTGTTTCACGTATTTTGTGCATACAACCTCTCGAATGCAGCGATAAAGGGGTGAACTGAATTGGTATTTGAAGGAACCGAAGTCGGACAAAGATGACGAGCACTGCAGCAAAGTAAATGAATATCTCAATAACCCGCCCACCCCCGGGTCTTCCCGTGGCCCAGGAGCGGGAGGAATCGGCCTTCCGCCGGAACTTGCCGCCGGATTAGGAGGTTAGTATTTTCCTACGTGTACCACGTTTCTGGGACATTATCGAAATAAACTGAAAGCAAGAAAGAAGAAAAAAATAGAAAGAAATGTAATGAGATGATTCATCAGCTAATACCATTTTTTAAGCAAACAAGACAATCAAATAGTAGTTATCCCCCGTGAAACGGAGGGATATAGGTTTGAGATTGTCCGTCCGTCCGTCCGTCCGTCCGTCCGTCTGTCCGTCCGTCCGTCCGTCCGTCCGTCCGTCCGTCCCCTCTTCAAGCTAAGGACTTTGTGGACACCACTTCTATATCAACGAAGCATAATTCAGCTTTCATATTTCATACAGGCAAAATATAGGGTATAAAGATGTGCAACGTCAAGGTTTCAGTTTGATCGAAGCAAAATTGACAAATTGACAGGCTTTTGAAAATCGTCGAGAATAGACATATGTGCACATGTATAGGACTTTGTGGACACCACTTCTATATCAACGAAGCATAATTCAGCTTTCATATTTCATACAGGCAAAATATAGGGTATAAAGATGTGCAACGTCAAGGTTTCAGTTTGATCGAAGCAAAATTGACAAATTGACAGGCTTTTGAAAATCGTCGAGAATAGACATATGTGCACATGTATAGGACTTTGTGGACACCACTTCTATATCAACGAAGCATAATTCAGCTTTCATATTTCATACAGGCAAAATATAGGGTATAAAGATGTGCAACGTCAAGGTTTCAGTTTGATCGAAGCAAAATTGACAAATTGACAGGCTTTTGAAAATCGTCGAGAATAGACATATGTGCACATGTATAGGACTTTGTGGACACCACTTCTATATCAACGAAGCATAATTCAGCTTTCATATTTCATACAGGCAAAATATAGGGTATAAAGATGTGCAACGTCAAGGTTTCAGTTTGATCGAAGCAAAATTGACAAATTGACAGGCTTTTGAAAATCGTCGAGAATAGACATATGTGCACATGTATAGGACTTTGTGGACACCACTTCTATATCAACGAAGCATAATTCAGCTTTCATATTTCATACAGGCAAAATATAGGGTATAAAGATGTGCAACGTCAAGGTTTCAGTTTGATCGAAGCAAAATTGACAAATTGACAGGCTTTTGAAAATCGTCGAGAATAGACATATGTGCACATGTATAGGACTTTGTGGACACCACTTCTATATCAACGAAGCATAATTCAGCTTTCATATTTCATACAGGCAAAATATAGGGTATAAAGATGTGCAACGTCAAGGTTTCAGTTTGATCGAAGCAAAATTGACAAATTGACAGGCTTTTGAAAATCGTCGAGAATAGACATATGTGCACATGTATAGGACTTTGTGGACACCACTTCTATATCAACGAAGCATAATTCAGCTTTCATATTTCATATAGGCAAAATATAGGGTATAAAGATGTGCAACGTCAAGGTTTCAGTTTGATCGAAGCAAAATTGACAAATTGACAGGCTTTTGAAAATCGTCGAAAATAGACATATGTGCACATGTATAGGACTTTGTGGACACCACTTCTATATCAACGAAGCATAATTCAGCTTTCATATTTCATATAGGCAAAATATAGGGTATAAAGATGTGCAACGTCAAGGTTTCAGTTTGATCGAAGCAAAATTGACAAATTGACAGGCTTTTGAAAATCGTCGAAAATAGACATGTGTGCACATGTATAGGACTTTGTGGACACCACTTCTATATCAACGAAGCATAATTCAGCTTTCATATTTCATATAGGCAAAATATAGGGTATAAAGATGTGCAACGTCAAGGTTTCAGTTTGATCGAAGCAAAATTGACAAAATGACAGGCTTTTAAAAATCGTCATAAATCGACATATATGCAAACGGAGTGGACTTCAAGGAAGGGTGTCCAGTTTCCTGTCAATGGTAATCCATTAGCTTAGATATTGCATAGGGGTAATATTTAGGGTTTCACGGGGGATATTGCTGCTCTCTGACAGCATCTAGTTTTTGTATTATTGACATTAAGTTATGGATTGAAAATAGTTCATTTTTTTGTGGAAGTACACTTTAATTGTCTTTCTTTTGGGCGTTGCAGGAGACAGTGACTTGCAGAGCTTGCTTGGCAATATGAGTCAGCAGCAGCTGATGCAGCTTCTGGGAGGAATGGGCGGGATGGGTGCTATGTCCTCCCTCCTGGGGAGACCTTCCAGCGCCCAGTCTGACTCGGCACCGTGAGTATTAGTCGTCGACCATCGTAAAGAACTGTCACAGGAGGTCGTTGTCATCTTTAGTTCAGTACCTATGTGTCGTGGCTATTTTGACGTTAGGTAGGCAATAATTAGTTATTAAGGGTGCAGTGAGACTTGATAATTATTGAATATAGAGTATAAGGTGTTGTGCTTAACGGGTCAAGTAATTCACATTGAACAGACCGTCAAGAGTACAATCGAGTCCCGGTCAGCGTACACGTTCTGGGGCGGAGTCTAGCACGCCTGTGCCTCCGAGACCCGTCACTGCAGCCGCACTCCCAAGTCAGAGCAACCAGAGCAGTTCAGGCTCGAAACCCGAGGGGAAGGAGGACAAGAGCGCCGCGGCTATACAGCTCAGCGATCTGCAGAACATTCTGTCGGGGATAGAGCGTAAGTGGGTCTCAATAAAACAAAAAACACAATGTGTAAACTGTAAACACATTTGTGTAAACACGCCATAGTGCTGCCAGTGGAATTAAATTTTCTATTTGCTCCGTCTACCTGCACTATAAATGCAAACTTCTGTTGTTGGTAATGTTTGATTATATTCATAATTAGACAACTTAATTTACATTTAGCGCGATTTTATTGCAGCACCTGCAGCTGCAAAGGAACCTGTGGATTTATCGACAGCGATCACACCTGAAGCTATGATACCCATCCTAGCCAACCCGGATGTGCAGGAGCGACTTATACCCCATCTGCCGGATGGCGGGAGCCTTCCAAAGAACGAGACAGAATTGAGAAATACAATATCAACGCCACAGTTTCAACAGGTCTGAGAAAAAACATAACAAAGGCAACATTAAGCTAAAAGCGTTATCAAAAGAGTCTGTGTGGAACTTTGTTTTTAAAAGTCACTGAAACTATTATTTTGGGTGGCGTAGTAGAAAACAATATATATATCACGCAATCAGTTGACAAAAAGCCATGGTTGTGTGTAAATTAGTAACCACAGTATTTTTTTTACGATCCTAGGCAATGCAAAGTTTTAGTGCAGCCTTGAGTTCCGGGCAGTTGGGACCGCTGATGGGACAGTTCGGCCTTGGTGAAGACGCAACTAAGGCGGCAGCAGCGGGGGGTATGTTACTCATTGATCAAGGCCAGAAAAATAAAACAACGTGGTTCTAGTACCTCGTTCGGGTCAGTCAAGTCGTACACAATAAAAAAAGAAAAGGATGAACAATCTGGGTCTAAAAATATGTGAGAAAAAAGTAAGTTCAAGTTCGAAAGTGCAGAAGATACTCTTTAATTCGTATGGGATTCGGACATGGGTCGAAGTCTGTGGGAATCATGTAATTTTTTCATATTTTGCAAGGGGGCAAAAAAAAAATTAAAACATTTTAGCCATTAAACGAAAGTCAATTTTTACCAACGCATATAAGAAATGACTTTTTCCCTGGCCAATTGCCTTCTCTGCTTTGTGTACTATTTCATTGTCACTGTGCTCAGATCAACACTGCGTGTGAGGCGTAATATTCAGCCTGTGCAGTCAGAGCTGTGTTTCTTAAGTTTGTTTGTATTTTGCTCAGTACTGATGTCTGAAGACGTTGGCACGTGAGTTCAGTCCAGATATGGAACTTTGCTTTTGGTGAAGGAAGGTTTTAATGGCTTTATTTTAGATATCGAGGCGTTTGTCAGAGCGATGCAAGCGAATGAAAAGAAGGGGTCGAAATCTGAGAGTGACCAGAAAAAAGACGACGAGGAAAACATGGAGCATTAAATGACCATAAAAATGACACAGATTGGAGTTTGAAAATTCAGCGTTGAATTCAAAATCATAGGAACTTTGTTGGGCTAATATAAATGAAAACCACAATCTGTTAAATCACTTTGTAAGAACTGTATAAAAATTAAAAGAAAAAAATACAGCATTCTGCTGTACACATTTTGTATACAGAAGTATGAGAAAATGAATAAATTGCGATTAAAATAGATGTGTTTTTGAGTGAAAAATTCACATGATCCTCAGAAATTTTTTGAAGTTTACAAAGTGTCTGATGGAACCATTTGGAAATTGTATTTTTTGACAGTTTGCTATTTTTTTCCGGAGTCGTGCACACAGAGAAGCTTTACGAGTTCACATCTGTTCCAATGTGTCAGTCATTCTGTCAGTGCCGTTTAGAGTTCTATTGTGTAGATCCAGAATTTTTTTTTTAGCTCTGATATTTCCATGTGATTTTTCCCGAATCATTCTGGAATTAAATTCATATTTGATACACTAAAAAAATTCATATTTGATACACGTAAAAAAAGCCCAGGGCTTCTATTTGGAAACTTGTCCAATTTCAGGCGCTCATTGAGAAACCAAATAGAAGCCCCGTTTCCAAATTAGAGCCCCAGGGTTTTTTAGATGGGGATGGCGGGGGGGGAGTTTGTCGATAAGTTTTTATTGGAAAAAAAAAAAAAGAAAATTTACCATCAGTCTCTTATTAAAGCACTACATGCTGCGGATATCCGCAAAAAAATAACAAAACACACAAAAACAACAGTAGCTAAAAAAGTCTGGTAAAGTGGATGGGGGAGGGGTTGCCTTGTTCGAAGCACAGGATTAAGCAACGACGCAGAACGTGTCTAGGGGTTTGCCTCACATCAAAGGGTTAAGTGCACTCTGTCTGCATTGCGAGTAAACACGAGTTCTAAAACGACTTGCAGGGAAGGAGGGGCAACATCACGCCGCCCGTTTCAGTACCCGGTCCGTCATGTTTCCATTAATACTCCGGAGTAAAGGTGGCAGTGGGGAGGGGGGTGTCTGTTTGCCTTGTGCAAAGCACAAGATTAAGCAACGACGCAGAACATGTCTAGAGGCTGCCTCATATCTAAGGATTAAGTGCACTGTGTCTGCATGCGAGTAAACACGAGTTCTAAAAAGACTTGCAGGGAAGGAGGGGGCTTTTATTAGGAAACGATTTTTTCAGGTCTTTATGTTAACTCCAAATAGAAGTCCCGGGGCTTCTATTGGGAAACATTTTCCTAGTAAGAGCCGCGGGACTTTTATATAGGGGAGCTTCTTTTCGGAAACTCCCCGTAACAACGTCTGAATAGTTATATATATATCGTTTTTGTGATTCATTAGTGTGAAAATAGTGTCCTGATCAAAAAGCTTAAACGAGATGGAAAATTTGATATATAATATAAATGCTTACACAAAGATTAGTCAATGATTGAGTAATGACGCCTAGCCCTGGTTAGTTATATAGAACCCCTGAAACATTGAAAGGCTTTGTTCTATTTTGACTTAAAGTCTTTCCAATGCGATATATCAATAATCAGAAGAATTCGGTCAATTCATTTCATCCTTAGTTATAAAATAGTCCCAATTTATAAATCCGAGTTGCACAACTGTGACTTTTGTGTCATAATCGCAATATTAAGGATGTCTGACAACAATCACAAGGAGACACGATTTCAACGGACCGATGTGGCTTCAGTAATGACCAAACCCAACACGCGATAAGTACGTGTGTGTGTTTGAGATCAAAGAGAACGGCGTTTTCCAAACAATTTGACGAATTCGTTTGCTTGCTTTCTCCACGTGATTTTTTCAAGTTTGGATTACACCTGATCGCAGGAGGTACTACTGATATAGGTTTTCAGCATTGGTGGTAGCGTTATAAAACAGCTGACCCCTTAAAGAGATTATCCGTTACGTATAAATCTAGTCGATCTAGCATTAAAGACTTGTAAGGTCGCCAGGAAGTGACAGTGGCATTTTCAAAACTGGTTGCTGAAAATTTTTCAAAAGCCGACATCTTTGGCAGGTCGCAAAAAGTAAATTTCAAGGAGGCCCTGAGGACCAAAAATTGAAAGCAGTCTTACAAACTATTTGCAGAACTATTTTGAAATTATTGTCACCTCGACCAAGGGGAGCAGAAACTCTGTACGTTCTGTGTATGTGTGTCAGCCTGGTGTGAACAAAATGTTGTATGCAAGATATCTCGAGAACGAGCAGTCCAATCGACTTCAAACTTGATTTGTTTATTTCTTTATCACCTTTTGAGGCATGTTACGTTATTAGGCCATCGTATGATTTCACTACGTGAAAACATTGTTCGCGAAATTTCTCAGCCGCTGAAGTCTGTTTAACAGTAGGATTGATGCTTGGTAGGTCCGGAATATTATCAAATTTTGTCTCTAGTAGAACGCGCGAGTGCGCTGCATAATGTCATCACGTAAAATAGGTGTATATTTTGTACTAGATCTTGGGTGCAAAAATCTCACTAACGGAAGGAAAAGAAGCACTTTCACAATGGGATAAGAAAAATAGCGCCATTTGGTCAGTTTCTGGCGAATCGACAAATAAATTAGCTTCTCAAGAGAGTAATACCCAGGGAATATTGGTACAAAATTTGAAAGAAATCCGAACGAAACTGTCGGAGAAGTATCATTTTGAAAATTAGCTGACGAGTAAATTCAAAACGGCATCATTTGACCTTTTTTTTGGCAAATCGCCAAGAATGTATTTTTTTCAAGAGAGGGGGCTACCTAGTGAACATTCGTACAAAATTTGAAAGCAATCAGATCAAAATGGTGTGAGAAGCATTTTAAGTAAAGGTTCGCACACGTACATCCGTAGAGACTGGCCAACCAAAGAATTCAGAAGGGGGAATCACCAAGAAAGTAGTTTTTTTCAAGAGAGCACACGTACAAAGTGAGCATTCGTACAAATTTTCAAGGAAGTCTGATCAAAATTGTTGGAGAAACTTTGTGAGTAAAGATTAAGAGACGCGCAGGAGCACATACAGACGAACACTGAATAGACCAGCACGACGAAGTCAACTGGCCTTAAAAAATTGGTCTTTGATTTCAATGTCAGAATGAGTGTGGCCTGTAGTTTTAATAGAAGTGAAAAGGCGTCGGAGAAAAGTTGTTTTGTATGCGGTCCATCACAACTGCACGCCATATTGAGTACGCTTTTTCTCCATCATAGGTCAAACTTTCATCAAGCCTTCACGTCCATGAGTTGCCACTGATAAACTCAGAAATGACATGTATTGAACAAATACATAGTTAAGAGGTACACCTCTTCTTATATTTTATCCGTCCGCCTGGGGTAATTTGATTGTTTTGAGGAGGCAACTCGTCCTATATTTTAACCCCAAGACTAAAAACTATTCAAAGTGAAAAAGAAAGAAGAACAATTCGATGACTTCCGCTTTATTACTTCCTCATTCATAATTTTGGTTACATTGTCTTTACAAGCACCATACGCTTGTTGTTATTATAACCACCAGACCAGGAATTTTGTCGACCCCTTCTTCGCTCTTCTTGCGTAAGTTTTATTTCTACACTCATGCCCATTACAGCCTCAATCATCGATACACTGGCATATTCCCGTCCCTCCAACAAAGATAACTTCTTGAAACTATTGAGTATTTCAGTTAAAACATAAATATCAGAATATAGTTGCAGAAATCAAAATGTGAAGATCAAACAAATCGTACCGTAACAACGACAACACATACCTTCTCAATTTATTTTACACGCTAACCGACGACACTAACAACTTGTGATTAATGTACAGACGACAATAAACTTATACAACTACTACACCGGATCAATCAACCCCCCAATGAAAGCTGCATTGCAACAAAGTACTTTGCAAAATCAGTAGCTTGACACCGGTTCTGACCATATACTACACTACACTACAAACTGAACGGATTAAAAGACAGTACAACCTGCAAGAAAAGTGCTGACGTACTATGCAAACACTGGCACAGGCGATAAAGAAAAGATAATAAGGTTGAAAACAATCTTATATCCGATTTTGACAAATCCATTTGAGATTATCTGACGTAAATAATAACACATAAACCCAAAATGACAGATTAGCTGTACATCCCTGACAGAAAAGCTCCAGCTATGCCTCTTCTATAAAGCGCTTGAACGGTGAAGAAAGTTGAACGGCCCAATTTAATTTCTTCAAAACTCAGCTTACGTGCAACTAAAATTATGGTGTGTTGAAGTGAGTGTGATTGAACGTTTAGCCTTGTGAAACCGAATAGACCATTGCACTTTCAATGGAAGTCTTGTCCAAAATTACAAACAACATCTGCAATTACTTAGTCCAAAAGTGAATATTGAGCCTTTTTCGGTTTTGTCCTACCGTTGATTAAATTTTAAGTTAAACCGAAGTTTCAACAACTAAGCCGGGAAAGCTAGCACTGGCAAGGAGATATATTCTTCATCCTATTAAGATTGTGGTGGCTCTTGCTTTATTACCCCTCGCGTGACGTCCACATTTTTTAGTAGATATTTATGGTTGTTCGGGTGACCGTAAGACAAGAGCACGTGACTGTGTAACAGCAGTGAAAAGTCGGATTCTGCAAAAAAAAAATATATATATATAGTTATAAATTTCATGGTCGTGTTTGACCCTACAAATTGTGCAAACAAAGCATTAAATTTCTGCTGCTAAACACTTACCACCGAGGTTTTGACTAATTTGGACCCAGGAATGTAGGTACTGCCGTAAGTGTTCCTCAGACAAACCGGAAGCCATCAGTCCCCGGTATACGCATGCCTAAAACAGAACAGGTTATAGACATCAAATGTAGGGTATAGTGCGGAGTGGCAACTATTGCAACAAAGAAAATACATTTTAACATACACACGCTAAAATTGTACGAATGCCCAAACTCCTCCAAAATTCTTTCCAGAAAATAACTGTCTTCTTTTCAGTTTTTAAACTTTCATGAAATAGCCCACTCACATGCTGGAGCTCCTCGAAAGACATGGAACTGAGTCCCTCCCTCCTCATGGCTATATTTGTACAATGTAGTAAGTTAGCATCTTCAAACATCGCAGATTTGCGCCCAGGAAAATTCCAACTGTGACTCAGATTCCATTGCTAAAATAAGAAAAAAGAAAACATTCAGAGGTTATTTTCATTGGTAAAAAGGGCCAAAAAAACTAACATTATACAATCAATTGCTCCCTTTGAGTAGAATTTTGGTGTATCTTTCCCTTACATACAAGCCAATGTTTTTTTTCACATCGAAACCTTTCTAAGAAACTATTTTGGCTAATTCTGAAGAAGCTTGCTTTAAAACAACCAAGCTTTGCTACTAATTCTATGAAACGACATCCCTCAAACAACCCCCTCAACCAAGAATTGTATTTGATATTGTAGATGAACACCGCGTGCATATAAAATGACCATGTTAGATTTCTGCATCTAGGCGTCGTTTTTATAAAACCGACATAAGCACTTCATTATACTCTGCGTATTTTGCATATGTAAATAAAGCACACATCAGCACACACATGCACAGAGTCGCTGTTGGCTATACTTCTGCCAACGTATGACATTTGTTGACAAAGAATCACTATGTCTGCTTAGTGTTTTATCACAAAAATGAAAGCAAAGGCGAAAACAAGAGCAATGAGGCGCACATCTTATTTATTGCTACGTAAGTTGAAAATATGGTGGTCCTAGGCCCAGTTTGGTGGGAGTGGAAAAGTTAAATGATGGGATATTGACAAGGAAAAAAGGTAGAAAATGATGGCCCGTACAATTTCAATATACTCCTAGCAAGTCTTAGACTTCCCAAGTGTTAAATGCACGAACCATGTAAATCCTATGACGCCTGTACAACACATCAAAACTGAATGGTTTGTTAGTGAATAAAGTTCGGGTGTCCAGAATCTCTTCAACTTCTGGCTGAATACCTTGCTCCAACTGCAAGCAAAAATAATGAAATCAAGTGCACGCTTTTAAAAAGAAATCTAAAAGAGAAAAGGGAATACAATATTAGATCGGTGACAGAACACGTACAAATTTATAGAATACACGGAGACATTAGCAGCAGAAATTTGCCAGTTGAATATTGCTCAGATCAGTTATTTGCGCGAAGATTGAATGATTTTCTGTTGTGGCGTTGGAAACCACGGAACGCACGCTCTGTGGAGGCTCATGACCCATGTTTACCAACCTTCCATAAAATCCTCTGGAAAATTCTCCGTAAGCCTTCATCATTTATTTTATAAGATTCTCGCTCTAGAAACGAGAAAACTTTCGGATAGTATCGGATTCGGTTCCGCAGCCTGTCTTCGGCAAACTGCAGCCGCTGTTCGGGCGTCCAAAAATGCCGGCACAAGAACTTCTTTCCCAGTGTGTTTGGATACAAAAATCTGTCATGAAAAAAGACAGAATACAAGCTCAGGTTATTAAAATGAATGTACAAAAGTTGCCAAATTGATTGAATAAAAACTTGTGGTAAACAGTTTCTTGTAGAAAACACAACATTGTTTTAGGCACCGTTATTATCCGAGTACACTTAAGAATCTGAAACATAAGGAAAATGCCTCCAAAAAGTCAACCTAGGGTTGTGACGATTTGCGGGAAATTTGTGACCGAACTTTGATATTTATCACGGTGTAACCATTTAAGCGTGAACAATATTTGTATGACAGAATAAAAAACCCATCTGCACGCCATAAGCTCGAGAAATCCAGATACGCTGGGAAACTTACACCGGAATAAAAATTATATTTCCCCCAGGTATAAAAGAGATGAGCAGGACAGGTGCTACCCGTAGCATGTCGGATGGAATCTGGAACAAATACATAGTATGTCACGCAAAAATCTACAGTAAAAAAATAACAAAACGCTGAGCTAGTGTCGTATCAAAAAAAAAATGATCCTGGCGCCGATCAACATTTATTTACTGTATGTTGAATGTAGAATTCATTTATCAGATAATCACTCCACAAAGTTGCAGATACCACACACAATCTTTCTCCCCCATATTAACTGCAACCAATAGATAACATTAACCTGTCGATAGTTGTCAAGCTCTGTTCTTGAGAATTCACACAATTGTTTGTTGCTGAGAGTTCTAGTCGTTACTTTGTAGCACTGCCTAGTATCTGCTAAGATATCCCACAGACCTGTACACGCAACAAATAAAAGATTCGTTCAAATGAATAATAATTATAAATACTTTACATATGCCTGTGAAGTCAACTGTATCTATTTCCAGTTAAGATGTCATTTCAATGTAAGTACTTGCAATCCAAAAATGAGGAGAAGCGCCATTTTTCGTGTACGGTGAAAAAAATTTTATGGTCATAAATAAGTTCTTTCTGAAAACACTGTCACAGCCATATTACATTTAAAAGCCGAATACCATATTTAATGCGCTTGTAAATTTTGAACAATTCTGGCGATCGTTTTTCAAAGACTCTTTCAATCTTTGCCACATTTTTGTCGATATATCGCGTCAGGAAGCCCAAAAATTTCCGTTGAGCGAAGGTCTTGACTTTAGGGGTCTTTTCGTCTGTTTTCACTTTTTGCTGTCTTTGTTCTTGTGGAGGTTGCTGATCAATTGCCGAGCTGCAAACGGAAAATATACTGCAATACTACTCGTAGCAGTGTTCTCTCATTTCATCGACAGATTATACAATAAAACCTAGTTCGATTCAAACTGCCAGATGGTCAATCAATGTGGCAATTTAGGACGATTAATTAAAACCAAAATTACACGTTATATGGATGGCTACGCCAATTTGGGCAACTACTATCTTGAACATCATAGGGTAATTTCAATTTCATGTTAAAATATCATGATGTACCCTTTCTCAATTGTACAGTACCAAAGACAATAAAGATTAAAACGAATAAAGTAGGCAAGTTCAGTTTTTGCCTAATTCAGACTTCCCAGTCTACCACCATTCTCAAGTTCCAGCCTGGAACCTGTACGAGGCAAAGAATATTCACACTGAACAACACATCGTAATTGGTTAAATTACAAACTGGCAGCAGATGATTGTCACGGCCTACCAGTAACCTACGATCGGCGTCATTTCTCAATGGTTTTGCACAATAACTGTCATGTTTTAGACATGATCGTGTAATGCTTTTGTATTTTATAAATACACGAGTTTACACATGTTTTCCGTTATACGCGAAGTAAAATGTCGTGATGTACGAAAATGCCAGGCCCATACATATCTTTCGGGTACGATTTTCGAACTGTAGCTCGCCAATTCATTCTATCATAACAAAATATCTGTAAGACTATCAACTCGTTTTTCAATATAACTGCTGAAATTAGGATTACATATGAGGATAAAACTGACTTTTTATGTGTACGCAGGCTTGAGATTCCGCGGTCGTCCGGTCGTCCGTGGCGACAAACTTTTGGCTCGGGCGACCAGATAATTTTACGAAGTCTCAACCCTGTGTACGAGGTCTTTACACTAAGTTTACTTATAGCAGCTCAGTATTTTGCATTCTAGAACCAGTGGTAGTTTCGGGATGTTACGACACTACAGGCACAGGCGGGTTTAACCTAGGGTGCTGGTATAATAAGGATGTCCTGTCCTGAATTTTGTTGCTTCTAGTTTGTAAAAAATAAACTTGGAATAACAGGCACAGGCGTTGTTTTCATCTCGAAAAAAAAACACATTTTCTGCTTTACCAATTACTATGTGCTGTTCAATTTCATGCTTCTCCCATATTTTTCACACGTCCACTGGTCTCTGTTCAGTGCAGTGGGCGATAATCTGTATATTTACGGAACCACTGTTTCCGCTTCAGTAAATTAAATTTCAAGAACAAGACGAGGATAAAAGGTCAAACTTAACCAACCTTGTTTGAAAATAAAGTTTATTAAGGGGGAATGCGCGGTAGTGGAGGTTCTTGCGGAAAACTGAAAACATCCTTGTATTCTTTTGAAACATATTTTTTTCAGATCATTGTGGTTTGTTGTGAACTAAAAAAATCATCCGCCGTAACAGCCAACAGAAAACCGGTTCCAATTTTCATAATCTTTTCTTCTCAAGTACGAGACAAATAGATAAATTCTAGCTAAACTGCTATATCAAAGCATATGAAATTTGCTTTTTGATGTAAAGTGCAATGGCTGAGAGTTCAAACAAAAAGCAAATATATTTGTCACGTGATTAAAAAAGGCAATCGGAAAATAATTATGTTCAGAAAACTGTGACCGCAATGAGTTATAGTTCAAATCTTGATAGAGAAAATAAAAATAAAAATATGAACAGATAAAAATCATGTCTAAAAGAATACACCGCATTAGGCTAGTGGCAGATCTCAATGTGTTGCTTGTTGTTGTAAATTTGTAAGAGTCAAAATTGTGGAATTTATTCAAGGATATTCTTGAGCTCAGAGGTGTTTTCTTTAAAATTTGACAATTTAGCCAATAGCTATACACAATGCATTATTTAAGTTGAGCTAAAAGAGCTTAAACAAAAAGGAGAAGTGGAGAACAGATTGTGATTATTTTTGACAGGATCTACCTCATTTTTGCACAACCTTCAGAACATTGTTTTGAAAACATATTACATTGTCTGATTAGATAAAAACTGCATAAAATTTGTTGCGCTGTGTAGAGAAGGAAGAAAGTTACAGTACTTTTATTGGAAAATAAGAAGACAGCTCAGATCATTTTTAGGAGAAGATAGAAAAGGGCATTTCTGGGTACCGTTGGTAAAGATGTATGGAGGACATTTCTGGATACCGTTGGTCAAACGTATGGGGTACATTTCGTTGTAGCCTCTATTCAGATAGGGTGCTGTTGCACCTCTTAACTGACGCCATATCAGAAGGAGTTGCTATAGCAATGTTTCAATACTTCAAAAGTCTAGTACGGCTACGACTCGTATCAGTTTGTTAGGCGATGTGTAAATATATAACGGTACATTATTTCTGAACTTGTCTTCCATTGATTGCTGTTTCTCCTCGTTATGAAGCATTCACGCTATTAATTTAAATTTCGGAGCATTTAAAAAAAAAACTTGAGATATTCTTGATCCATTGTTATCATTTTGTAGACTGCGTCAATGACCTGTTGCTGGTATTCCAAAAATGTACCTTATTCCGGGAACAGAAAAACAGTGTAATCAACACAGCGAATTCACAAGAGCCATATCTAGCGTTGTTTTCAACTGTCAGCCTCTACAACGGTTGGGTCTCTCCTATATTGTTGCTTCGCAGATCCACTGGGGACTATATGAAAATAGTACTCATAATGAGAGGAACTATTTTTAAAATATCAATCTGCTCTGCATTTATACATAACAAATAAATTTTATCAGAGGTGAGCTGTTTTATAACAACGCCATATCCAGTGAGCGACAAAAGAGGGATAGAGAAAATTTTGGTGTGAAGAGTAGTATTTGGGTTTTTAGGGTTATAACCAAAGGTTATTTGACACAAACAGTGTTATTGTATTATGACAGAAAATAAATATTAATGTTTTGTTAAATTCCAGTGTTTTTTGCCGGACAAACTTTGTCTGTGACTGCGAGTTAGAATACTTGCTGTACTCGTACAAGTATAACGCAAATCACACTTTGGGTATTTCGAATAAAATGCGCAAGAATTTTGAATTTTAACTGCGGGGGAACCGGGTATAAATGAAAGAAATGCTAGAAAAATATGGAAGAAATATCACAAAACAGCTCATACCCGGTACATAAAAGAAATTGAAACTTGAAACTATGTGTTAAAACTTTTAATAAGTTTTTAAAATAGCATGCGGGTTGTTAAAAATCTGCGCTTTGCTGTAAGAGAAATTTGACATTGAGGTGAAATAACCCTTTTATTTTTATTCGAAACGCACAATTTTGCGCATTTTTATTGGGAACGCCAATGTGATTTGGCTTATACAGCTCCGAGTCAGCTCTGACTTTAGCTAAACATTAAGTATCCGTATGAGTAGTTGATCTGACTTCAACATACTCTTAACACTCGTCTCCAGCAGCTGATCCTTATTTTTGGGTAATAAATACAGCTTCAAGAAACACTAACTGTGGAGGCACTGGGGTCTAAGTGGCCCCCGGTGAAACTTCTCACCAGACAACTAGCCACTGGTAAAATGAAATGAACATTTCTTAGTCCATGAGTTTAAAAGCAACACTATTGTCTCTTATCTTCTAAAAAATCGATAAGAACATTTTCAGGCAGTCTGCAGAACTAAAAAAAAATTGAAGCATAAAATCATACTCATGAGCCGGCTTGATAGGCTTGAGTTTTACAGACAAGATAAGAACTCCGGCCCAGTCCCAAACATACCACGCAGTATATTTTGTAAACAAAAGCATCGTATAACCTTAATCCTCAGTGACACGTCTGTTTATCGGAGTTTTGTTCACTAAGTACTCTGTTCTTTTGTGTTAAAAATCTGCTTCTTTTAAGACAATCGGCAGAATTGTAATGGCGAAAATATGTACGTATTATAAATAATAAAATGTAGATGAAGCGCAGTTTTCAGTCTGATCAAGTGGATCTGTTAAATTATCTTGAAATGTAATTATTTATTTCTACTTTCAGATCAGCGGTTTAAGATTATGATTATCTAGTCAGGAAATAAGTTTTGCAGTGAAGCGGGCAACTGTAATTTTGGAACATGCCTCCAAGATATAGGAATGTTTTGAAGCGGGCAGCTGGTCTGTCAGTCATACTTGGCGGGGCTGGACTCGCAACAATGATTGGATATCCAAAATTTGTAGAAATGAGAAATCAAAGGGTGAGTATATTCGAAGAAGTCAAAGCAGAATTCATTTGCTTCGATCAAGCTGTTATGGTACGGAATGCAGGAATGAAGGGTAATGCCGTCGGGTGTAGTTAAAAGTGATCACGGAAGCAACAGTAAACGGAAAAAGGTTATGTGCTAAAAATGGAGATATGTATATGGTTTAAAAAAACGGAATCCAAATTCAGAACTTTATTGAACTTATATGACTACTTCTCCTTTCCCCGTGATCAAGCTAACAACAAAGCGAAGCAAATCGAATCACACTCGCAAATCAAGAAACAGTTCAATTGTGTTCCGCGTTGGTGTTAGGCTTCCAACGAATATTATAACCTACTCCTCTAAGAAACTGCTTACACTGTCTTTGTGCCCTCCTGTCGGTACAGCCTGTCCTGCAGTTGCGTAGACGTTCGAAACTGCAGCGTTCCCTAACAGGGAGCGTATCACATAAAGTTGGCAGAAACCCTGCGAGGCCACGGCGTTGCTGCCATCCATATACCACTTCCCCGCAGAGGCAAGGTGCCGCAACACCTCCGTGGAGCCGAATGTTACAATTCTTGAATCAGCGTCGGCTCTGGGTTTGGCCCACAGGCCTCTGCCCATTCGGTCTCAATGACGATATCGCGGATGTTGTCTGGAACGGCAGGTATTCGGCTTAGCCTGTGGTTGCGAAGCGTCCTTATCACTGAGTTGTCTCTTCCAAGAAGAGTTCTGGCCTTCACTGAAATGCGCCCTGCTGCCTGGGTCAGTGTCTGCTCAAGCTTATCAAAGCTTTGCTTGACCTGTTTTTTTTTCTCATTTCACTACGGCAGTTGACTGTGGTCACGAAATGGTCACTAGGGTAATGATTGTGATTCATAACCAAAAGAGGACCACCCCCCAGGTTTATTGTTGGTTTAAGTGCATCGCGGCAGTCAGTGTTTCACTTGGCGCCTTGTCCACCTTTTCCCGTTTATATTAAATAACCCTGATATATTGTGATTAGATGATTTACCATATTTTCCGTTTTAGCACTCAACGTGTGCTTTGGTTTCCAGACGATATCTCCGAAACTAGTGAGCGGATCCGGTTCATATTTGATATGCGTAACAATCAAGACATCCAGATGTGCCTTTTGGGGGTTTGGGTTTGATCTAAGCCCATCTGGATCTGTATTTGGATTTAGAATCCCAAAATTCGGATCTCAATGTGTACTTTGGTTTCCAGACGATATCTCCGAAACTAGTGACCGGATCCGGTTCATATTTGATATGTGCAACAATCAAGAAATCTAGGTGTGCCTTTTGGGGGTTTTGATCGGATCGAAGCCCATCTGGATCTGAAATTGAACTTAGAATCCCAAAATTCGGATCTCAATGTTTTCTAGACGATAACTGTAAAATATTTGCCGGATTCGATTCTCATTTCGTATGCATAACAACAATATAGTGTATTTGTTTTATGTACTTAGTTTAAGTGCAAGGTACAGCACCCACCTGACTAATTACACCTACGGCGGGGGATATGGCAATTACTGATTGCTCTTATTTCCGTTTACTGTTATTTCCGTTACCATTTTTTCCCCACCCCAATGCCGTCATGGCTAGGAGGTTATTATTATTTTTTTCATTCGAGTTTCATACGGTTTAGATGTCATGGATTATCTATGATTGTTACGTGGTTAGCTTTATGGAAAGTAAGTGTATCGACACTAGCAGGGTTGTTTCATTCGTATTTAACATCGAAACTATCCCCCAACCCAGTTTTAAGTTACACCACATTAAGAAGAAGACCTGGGCACTGTCATGGCGCTATATTGATGGTATGTGTTGAAAAATCTTCGGCGCTGGTTCTTATCTTCTGGAAATTGTGTTCGACACTAGTCTTTATGATATGGCATAACTTTTTTTATCTGTTGTACTTGTAGGCAGTCCCCGTACGCTCTGTCATAGTAGAAGATTTAATGGCAAAACATTATAACACGCCTTTACCACCGCGAGAGGATATGTTTTCGAGACTACACAAGGAGGAACATGACGTACTTATCATTGGTGGAGGGGCGACTGGGACTGGGGTTGCCCTGGATGCTGTGACACGAGGCATGTAGCTTTCTTTGTTTAAACGCAGTGTAAACCATAATCAAACATATGCCGACATATGTGGTCTGACTGGTATTTTGTTTTCCGTTACCAGGATTGAAGACAGCGCTGGTGGAGAAGTTTGATTTTGCTGCCGGGACATCTTCACGCAGTACGAAGCTCATCCATGGCGGTGTCCGATACCTACAAAAGGCCATCCTCGGTCTAGATGTGGAACAAGTCAGTGTACATTGTATCTTTATATATGTATATATTTAACACATTTAGAATGGGAAATCATGCAGGAAGGGTGACGGATGTGTAGTAGTCGTGATTGCATCTCAAGGTTCGACGACTTGTGTTTTATAAGGCCATGCTGGAAGAACATTTGTCCTAGTTGCTCTGCATTTCAGTGTCATTTGCTTGAAGCACTGTTGCTATTTTTTAGAAGGGTTGTTATTTGAAAGGACAGCTAGTGTCAGATCTCTAGTAAGCAGTAGCAATCCAACTGGTCATGTGTGTCGGGATTAAATCTATGCCAGTCTTGATTCGAACTTTCTCAGTTCTACTTTGTGCCAGTTCTGCCGTCCTCGAAGTAAGCACGCCCATGTGTCTGGCTTATTTAATGTTTTTAGGAAACTTAAATGTGTAAGTATAAGATTGTTTATGCCTAAATATGTTCTGCAAATTTGTATTGTTCACGATATGCGTTTATTTTGTGTGCTGAATCAAAAATGGAAACCACTTTCGCAAGCAATTTTGAAAAAAAAAAAAAAAAAAAAACCGTCCACTTGCGATTCTCCAGATTGTTGTAATTGTGTTGCGTGTTTATTTCGAGGATTGGTAATTTTTCTGGAAGTAAGCGCTCTTCCAGGAGAACCAAGGTTCGTGATTCCCAGAGAACGGCCTAATTTTTTGCGTTAACACGCGGGCTTTTAAAAAAATACGATTAAATATCTTGGGTACCAAAAAAAAGGTTAAATTCCCTTGTTAAATACTTTTTTTCCTTTAATACTCAAAACATCACTTGTTAAAAAACTAACATTCAGCATTCAAAATATGAAATAATTTTAATGTGAAAGGGGAAAAAAAAATAAATGAAGAAAGTTATGGATGCGCTTATTGCGTGCGTGAAACTGAAAATTTTTTCGTGTTGGTTTGGTGGAGGGGAGGATCATTTACACTGACGAGAAGCAGGTTGCATTCCTTTACATCAACCAGTCAGTGAAAAATAATTTGTTATTAATAATTATCTTTGTGGTCGAATACCAGTAAACGCGGTGTCACGCAATTTGGTGTCAGTAGCCTCAGTAACATACCACGCACTTAGCTTGTTAACACTTTTTTAAGTCTAAGACTTGCAAAAAGTATATTGAAGCTGTACGGGGCCAGTATTTCGGACCTTTCTTCTGTCAACTGATCCGTCCTTTTGTCTTTACTACTTCTCTGATCATACTTGCCCTGGCACATATGTATTACTTGATCTGAAGATTTGCACTTGGTTTTTTCGCCTTTGTTTTCGTTTTCATAACCATAACTTGAAGCAAAAAACTGCGATATTTTTATCAAGAAATGCAACGCAAGTCTGCAGTAATATTTTGCGCACAAGCCTCTCGCTTCTGCCAACAGTCACACCGAGCGCTACATAAATGATGTCTGCTTTATTTCTGTAAGCCAAATACGCTGAGCATGCTTGAGTTGGTTTTATAAGAACTACCCCTGGATGAAAAATCTTGATCATTTCGAATACACCAAATCTACATATAAATTATGAGCTTCAGTTACGCACTATTTTTGGTGTGGGGTTGGAGGGGATGGCATTTCATGGAGTCAGAGGGTAAATAGCAAAAGTATGGTTTTATTCAGAAAGGTTTAGAATTGGTAAAAAAGTATTTAGAAAGGTTTCGGAATCTGAAATAAATATATTGTCGTGTCTGTAAATGAAAAGCAAACCAAAATCAGCTGAAAAAATTTTTAAAAATTGTACTGGAAATGAAGAAAGTGATTTTAAATACATTATTTTTTGTCAAGTGTTAATATTTCGCCTTTGAGAAAGACGCTCCCGTTTAGTTTTAAAATTGTGGTGGTAAATTAACTGGAAACTACATTTCTGCATTGTTAGCCAGATTAACATAAATAAAAGCATCAGTGAAAATCCATATAAAAGGCACTATTTGCAAATCTGTTCCTTTGGGCAGAAGTAGACAGTACCATAGTCAGATGCAAGATCCCCAGTCAAAAATCCGTTTATAACTTGAAATGTTTGGTTAATCTGGTACTGAGTAATAAGTAAGCTGAACTGCGACGTGGGATATTGCTCAAACACGAGCCGTCAAACTATAAAGCCTGGCCGAAAAAAAAACTATTCATATGTACTGGCGTGGAATTGTGCAGCTTATAATCAGCCGTTGTGCTTCAATCAGTCATGATGCCAAGGCCAAGTTATGGAAATAAACCGGCCTGCCCTTATGTCATGCACGTGGAGCAAAGACTCAGCTACAGCATGCATTTGTGCAAATTAACCGCTCGGGCAAAAATTTGCCTTTCTGCGCACACACCGCCTTCTGTGCACAAACCGCCAAAGAAAAAATATCACCTGTTTTCTTCTAACTTATAACCGAAAATGTCGTTGAGCAAAGTAGTTTGAAGTTTTTCTTTCTTACCGCATGATTTTCTAAATTTTTTGTTTCAAAGTTTTAAACAAAAAGATCTGCGACTTAAATCTTCGACAAATTTGCTGAAATTCTGCTTGATGTAAGTGCAGAAATCCTTTTCTGATTCATTCTGATACATTCAGAGGATTATTTGGTTAATTCCTAGGTTCCTACATGTGTGGGTGAAAATATTTTAATGCTTGTGGTGTTCTTATGGAAAGGGAATACGCCAATGTGCTGGTGCAACGGACGCTGTGCTTGTGTTTTGCAGTATAAAATGGTGAAAGAGGCATTGACTGAGAGAGCGAATCTGCTGGACGTTGCCCCTCACCTCGCTTACCCGTTACCCATAATGCTGCCGGTTTATAAGTATGTATTTCGCCTTTTGTCCTGCTGTTTACATAATCTACTTCTGCCTCAGTTGACTCCTTTTTTGGCTGAGAGTGCCTGGGTTATTTATGTCACAGTTCGGCACAATAAGTGCCGTTTTTTTGTTCCCGTGTTCTCGTGCATGTAAGAAGGCGGCCTACAAGGTACACTAGAACTCGTCATTATGAAGAAAGTGTACACGCATCGGCTGCATGATTCACAGACGAGAGATAATCGACGCTGGTTTACAATTCCCGTGTTGATTGTGGTTAAGTGTGCATGTACCTATATTATTATTGTCGATCACTTATACCATTGTAATAAGTTAGCGTACTAAAAAATAACCGGTTCAAAAACATGGACTTTTAATTTAGTAGTTTCCATCAATCTAGGTCATTGTACTGTTTTTATGGTAATATAAAATTTGTACGCCTCTCTGAATGGTAAAAGTGCCCCAGAAACCTTGAATGAAGCGTTATTTTGCAGATGGTGGCAATTGCCTTATTTCTGGGGTGGTATCAAAGCCTACGATTTAGTGTCCGGATCCAAGCTCCTGAAATCCAGCTACCTGTTGTCGAAGTCGAAAGCCCTGGAGCTGTTTCCCATGTTAAAGCGAGACAAGCTTGTCGGAGCTATTGTCTATTATGACGGCAAGTATTCACCGCAAAATGTGTTTCTGCTCCTGTTACAAAGCACAGTAAAATCTTCATACTGAGCAACATTTTTCAGACCAGGAAAAACTTCAGTTTGTAGATAGGTTCGCTAAAGAGAGGTGAATTTCCTGATAAAAACCAAATTTCGAGGAAAATGGTGCTCAGTAATTAGAGGTTTTTCACGATGTAGAGGTGTTGGTTAACGGAGGTTCTGCTGTATGATAGTGAGAGAGATCGTCTGTAAAATGCGTTCACCGTAACCTATGTTTGCCCTGGACAGTTTGCCAAAATAAGGTTTCCTACAAGATTTACTCGAAATTAGATCAGTTTCTGAAATGCCGAAGAAATGTAAAAGGAATAAAAATGATAAATAATACATAAATAAAACATGCACAATGGTGATTTAGTAAATGTGAAGATTTAGAGCAAGAGGAGAAGAAATGGGCTGACACAAGCAAACATACTAACGCTACGAATGAATTATTGAACCATTTGGCGGCCTGTGGCAAAGCGTGAATGGCCTGGAGATCAGTAACATAATCTCGCTATTATCTGACCGGTAGTACGAGGTGTTGCGAACTAACTTTTAACAGGTTAAAGTTGGTGTTTGAGGGATCCACTTAGTTTTGTAGCAGAATATTCCTGTTTGTAATCTGACCTTATTTTCAAACCTGAAGTTTAACCTAATCCCTTACAATAACACTCATTACTAATAATTAATATTGAAAGTATTTAGTGGTTGTTGCGACTACTAAACTGAATAAACGTCCTGATCTATACCTTTACCTTGAGCATAAAATAAAATGTAGTAAGATATCAAACCATGTATTTTACTTCTAGTTTTCTAGTGTCTTAATACAGGGCTGGAAATTAGCGAGGACCCGAGAAAAAATACTTCCAGGTCTGATAAATATAATATGACGTTAATGCGGTGTTATTATTGTATTATGTGAAAAGCTCTTGGAGCAAAAACAGTTGACAATTCGCTCTATAAGTAGTGCAATATAATAATAAAACATGTTTTAAGCCAACCCCCGTCCCCGCCTCTCCCCCGAAAAAGGGAGAAGGTACAGTCAGTTCTCTTTTACCTTCCTGCAGAGCATTTTCACCGTAAACACTGATATATTCATAATAATAATAAAATCTTTAAGTTTTGGATTGACAGGTTGTCATTTTACATGTTCTTTAGAACCCCCATGCCATGCGTCTGTTCTTGTGGAAGAACTGTTCGCTTGAATTAATATACAAGTAACCATTACCACTCGAATGTGTAATCACAATAGCACATGCAATAGCTGCCTCTTATTACATCTTGAGACTTTCAGTTTTTTTCGGGTCTTGGTTAAATCATTTGAGATATCTCGACCCGAGATTTAGAGAAGGACAAGGCAATCGTAACGTAGGTTAATGGACACTTCGGCCCAAAACAACTTCGGCCCAACCACTTCGGCCCAACGCGAAAGACACTTCGGCCCAGCCTTGGACACTTCGGTCCAGTGCTTTTTGGACACTTCGGCCCATGGTTGACCCATAGTTTGAGGGTCGCATAAATGATAAAAAGACAACTTAAAGAGAATTCCTACATTTTTTGTTCACAAATTGAATAGAAGCAATCAACCAAACATTGAAAATGCTGCACACACCATAAAATGGAAATACGCACACTACATAAACATATGGCTAAGTACGTAGAGTGATCAGAATACACACCACAATTCGGTTGATGTCACTGAAGATTTATACTACTGCTACACCCCGTCACGCCCAACCGCCCACCTGCCCCCCATAAATATCAACGAGCTATTTTACACACCATAAATCACTGAATTACCACAATGAGGTGCTGGAAAAGAAAAACAATGTCAAGATTGTTGCGGCAAAACCTTCATTCGCTTGGACCATCCTCAAATCCTATTTTGAAAATATCTACATTGAACATAAGTCAATAATTGCTGACGTGGTCTAAAACTTTTTTTACATGATAGATAGCACTGAAAATTTCTATTCAGAACATATTTCATCCAAACTCATAGGCATCTATCGTTTCTTTTTTTTGTTGGAGTGTATTGTTGTGTTATGTTAACCAGTGCGGTTTATAGAACTAAACTTTACTCCGGAGTAAAGGTTGACACAGAGTGGGAGGTGATTACTCCTCTCGGCTTTCAGCACTTATTCAGCTTTTCAGTAAGAAGCTAAAATTAAACCAGGATTGCAATTGATAATTTCACACCGGAGATTTTTATGTAATACGCAGTGTACGTATTTCAAACCAGTTAATTGCATTTCAAAAAGGACCGATGTCGATTGCAGTTTTCAATTACACAGACATGGGAATAATTAATGCCGAAGTAAATTGTATTTCAGATAAAGGGAGACAAGATAAAATAGTTGAAAAGGATATTGCTATGTTTCTTTAATCCAAATAAACAATTCTAATTACAGATAAAGGATAAAATTAGTTGTATTTCAAACACCGGAGACATGATACAATAGTAAAAAATAAACTCTTAATATATCTTTCATCATTTAATGGTGTGTAAAAAGTGGTGTGCAAGATACATTTTTAGAATAAAGGACAATTGGATATAATAAAGTTCACCCAAAACACTTTGGTCCGAAATTTCCAAAATGGGCCTTTATAGGACACTAGTTTACTCCTGAGTAAAAATGAAAGTCCAATGGGAAGTAATTATTTCTCACTCTCTAATCTCTGTGACTGGGTGACTTGATCCTAAGAAGCTCAGTAACAAGCGGTGATTGCAGTTGATGACTCACCGGAGATTCTTTGTGAAGTAATCGGGGTATTTATTTCAAATCATTTAATTACATTTCAAAACAGGAATGATATTAATTACAATTTTCAATCACACATACATCGGAGTACTTAATTCCACTTACACATAATGTGAATTGTATTTCAAAAACCGGAGACAGGATAAATCTCTCTTAACTCGGAAAAGAAAAAAATTCCTCTTGCATGTAAAATAAGTTGCTTTCAAATACCGGAGATGCGATACAATAATAAAAAATCTTTGTAATATATTTTTTATTACTTAATTAAAGGGTAACATTATTAACCAGTTTGGGTGTGTAAAGTGGTGTGTTGACACGTTGACTAATGTTAATTGCTCAAAAGATACCGGAATAGTATCAAAGTATCCCTGAAAAATGTTGGGCAGAAGTGTCACAGGTGGACCGAACTGGTTATGGGCCGAAGTGGTAAAATGAAAAAAAAAGCTGGGCCGATGTGTCCAAAGTGGACCGAAGTGGTTTGGACCGAAGTGGTTTTGGGCCGAAATGTCTAAATCCCGTAACGTACGGTATATAAGACCGAGAATTTAAGTCACGGTTAAATTTGTTCGTCGCTAGGCCAACATGACGATGCCCGGATGTGTGTGGCCCTTGCCCTGTCGTCCATACGGATGGGAGCAACGTGCTGCAATCACACTGAGTGCATTGGCGTCCTGAAAGAAACACAAGATGGCGGAGGAGAAAAAGTGGTTGGGGCGAGAGTACGGGACAGGATGACAGGTGCGTGTTTTAACTGTGAATTTCTCAACCTTGAATTATACCTGGTTTCCGTTGACTAATGGGAAATAAGGCCTAGTGCGATGTTTAATATTTTTAACTGTTGGGACACAAAGTCCAGAAGGAAACCCCAGGATTTCCTTTCATTTAATCAAAACTATTCCAGGATTAGACCTTACAAAGACAAGAATAGGAAAGGGACCAAACGCTATTTGCATATATTTAAATGAATTAATTTTGAATTGTTCTTGTTTATGTTTCCTGCAAACCTCTACAGACGATATTTGTGATTCTTAAAGTAATAGAACGAGACTTGTTGTGTAGATTCGCAAAAAATTAGTCGTCCTATCACGTGAATATCATTGCGGGAGATTTAAGTTGACCATGACCAGTTGTTGTGTTCGTGTTTTAATAATTCATGCAATAAAGATATATTACGCCTTTCTTTGTGTTTTATTTCCAGTGTGTTAATATATTCATCAGTGATTTAATAAACTGATATTGCAACTTTGTTCTTGTTTTATTCCACGTGAAGAACAGTTTCTTTACATGAGCGCCAGTACACCTGGTTCATGCTAACCCCTATGCCGTGTATTTTTGAGGAAATGTGTGTGTGTGGCTGTGTTCTTGTTTTATTGCATTTTCGGTCATTTATCACTTAAGCCTCAACTTCAAGCTGAGAAACTTGATTTCTGAAAAAAACCTGGGTCGGAGGAGAAATGAAACTGGATTATGAATATAAACATATTGTTTCGAGGTCGCGAATGGGACGTGAGGGCCAAGTGCGTCATCAATGCTACTGGGCCGCACACGGACTTTGTCCGCCAGATGGACAGGCCTAACGAACGCAACATCTGCCAGCCCAGCTCCGGTGTTCACGTGGTCCTGCCCAACTACTACAGTCCCGCCAAGATGGGACTGCTCGATCCGGCCACGTCTGACGGCAGGGTGATTTTCTTCCTGCCGTGGCAGAATTCTACCATGGCTGGTAGGTAACGGGCTGCAGAAAATAACAGCTTAATTTATGTAATTTAACTACAGTGAAAAAATCATTTAAAAGAAAAACACATCACAAGATGTGTGTTTTTTTTTGTTTTTTTTTGCAAAGATAACCTGATAATCATTTTTAATTTGCAGTAATAAAATTCACTTTTTGTTCCTTTCATTAGGAACTACAGATAATCCGTGTGAGTTAACAGATAATCCCCAGCCTAAAGAAGAAGAAATACAGTTCATTCTACAGGAAATAAAAAATTACCTTAGTCCAGATGTTAATGGTAAATATCGTTTACCTGTTTCATTTCATTGAAATAGAAACTTTTTTATTTATTATTATTCATTTTGTTTCCCTTATTTATTTACATATTTTATGGAAATGGGGAGGGGGAATATTGCAAGGCAGATTTTTATAAGTATGGCATCGCGGCTGTAACACGCAAGATGGCATTCTCTGTGCCGTTTTATGGCTACGCTAAACTCAAGTAAACAGTTTGCAAGTAAATGTATTAAAAGACAAACGAAAACCAACATATTAATTAAATCTAATCAATAGCGAGACAGTAGCTGATGTGATGAAATTTATACACAAACACTAGAAACTACAAGCGCTTTGTACAAAAAGACTTGCAGTCAGAAATAAGGACAGGATGTGTTACAGTACGGAGAGGGGATGTGCTGTCCGCCTGGTCGGGGATTCGCCCGCTGGTGCTCAATCCAGAAAAGAAAGATACCCAGTCAATAGCCAGAAACCACATCATAGAAGTCAGTGATTCCAGTCTCATCACAATAGCGGGTAAAGTAATCAGAATAGCGGGTAAAATGATCACCAGAGGTGGTAAAACAGTTTCAAATCGTGTTTCAACAAACTTGTTAGAAAAAAAGGACCTACGGCTTTTTCTTGCGCTGTGACATTTTATCGATGACGAGAATATTCGTGAAGTTTTGGTAATTTTAAAATATGTTACCCGACTTCAGATTTTTAAGTCTGCTTGCTATGTCTTAGCCTTTTGGTAAGAAATCCTGTGTTAGTATTGTGGAGTCATTTTAAAATAACATATGAATAAAAATGGAACAAAAATAGTTTAAGCCCTTCTTTTAAAAATGATTCAAAGCGGCCTTTTTTTTCAAGCAGAACCCCACCCCTTCCCCCCACCCAACAAAATAATCAAGGCTTTTGCAGGCGCAGTTTATTTTCAGGGGGGAAGTGGACGACATACAGAAGCATGGCGGAAGAAACTGTGGATCGGGCGATAAAAGAGTGTAACTTAACGCCAAAGAACGGTTGTGTTACCAAAGGCCTTCCTCTTGACGGCTCTAGAGGCTGGACTCCCACTTTGTTTATTCGCCTGATTCAGGATTTCGGCATGGATACCGAGGTAGGAGGACAAGCATTTGTTCACTGCGCTGGTGTATAAATTCACCCTAGTGGCGGATTGAGGCTCAAGGAAGTTAAATGCTTTTTTGTCGTAGCTGCTGTTAGGTGTTCTTGTGTGTTAACTCAAGAACTTTAAGTATTATACGTTTTGTAATAATTGCTTTAAAAAATTAGTCGTGGATAGGTGATTTTATTTAATCATCACACACATTGGAATACTGAAACTAATCCTTTAATGTAAACGTATGGCCTTTGTAGGTTGCTCAACATTTAGCCAACACATATGGTGATAGAGCTTTCAAGATTGGGAAATTATCCACATTGACGGGTAAACGCTGGCCTATTGTTGGCCGAAGACTGCACGAAGACTACCCCTATATTGAGGCCGAGGTTTGTTTTCCCAGTAAAAACCTGTGTGGATTTTTAATTAGTACTCCTCAAAAAGTAGTAAATCGATAGAGGTCAGAGTCATCCAATTCCCAGCTGTCGAAAAAGAAAGAAAAATTCAAATTTCGTATCAATGTGTCTTCCACGTAAAAAGATGATAGTAATCATGAAAATTTTAGGACATTTCTGTCGACCTGCTGGGTTTGGAAGGGGTGTTGTTCTCAGCCGAAGACCCGTTGCGCTACTGAGGTTTTTGTCTCAAACGCACCTCTGGGGTGACTGCATTTCTTCTAGTAACTATTGACCGTGCAAGAAATGTTGACCGTTGTATTCATGCTGTTAGCATTCCTGAGTCTATGATTGACTGTTGACAGGTGACGTATGCCGTGCGAGAGTACGCGTGCACTGCCATCGACATACTGGCTCGACGCACGCGCATTGCCTTCCTCAATGTTCACGCAGCCCAGGAGGCTCTCCCACGCATCATAGAGCTCATGAGTAAAGAACTAGGCTGGTCCAAACAGCAGGAAGAGGTGGTGAAATCACCGCCAAATACATAACAGTTTTATAGATTTTGGTTATGGCAAACATATAGTATGCGTTTAAAAATATGAAATATGTGAAATATCAACTCGGACAATTAATAAACATTTTACGTGCTGTTAAAAGTAAAATCTGAGTCATGTACAGCAATAAATTTCACTGAATCAGTTCGTTTTACGTCAGTATTTTTTTTTAAGTGTTCTTCATTTCTGCAAAATTTAAGGCGCAGTTTCAGCGTGCCATGAGGTTCTTAAAAATTGAGATGGGACTGGATTTGAAGGATCACCATAAATCTATTCCAATTAATTTCACGAAAGATGAAATTAATCTGTACCTAGAGAGATTCCGCTCTCTCGATGTGGACAACAAAGGTTACATCACAGTGAACGACCTGCGCCGCTACTTCAAAGTGAGTTAGCTTCCTTTGGAACTTATCTTTTATGCCGCTGTAAAACAGGCACAGTTATTTTTATTATCAGAGACAGAAGTGATTTAAAATGTTGTGGAGGGAATTGTAGCGTGTTATGTAACTCTTGTATGAATCTCATACGAGGAAAGTTTGAACAGGATCATGAGGCTTACTGTGCGATGTAAAGTACAATTATTCTTTGGGCTTTTCTTAGTATAGTACAAAATATATATTTGAATGTTGTAAAAAATAAACTAATAACTGCAATTTATCTACCGTTCCATAGAATTACAAACTGAACTTTAACATGTTTAATTATCAACAAAAATAAATAATTTTATATGTACAAATCTGAACAACATAAGATGGACGAGGTAAAATAGTTGTCTAGAAAAGCTTCATATTATTTCTGACTTAAAAGTAGTATTTGAATTTCGTCCCGGAAATTGTTTTTTGGGCTGTGGCGGGGCCGAGCGACAAAGCTCTCTTAGTTGACTACTTCGGAGGATGGAGAGAGTCGCCGTGGGAGGGGAGGAGCGATCGGAAACAATATCCGGGACACTTCTAATGTCCTTTGCATTCTTTTCCAATTTTCATTTCTTGCTTTATTAATGTTAAAGATAAATTTCACCTGTGTTTTTGTTATTAACGAAACAAGTTGAAGTTTACCATGCTTAACCGAATGAAAAGCAGCATAATATATTTTTGGTATTTTTGAGAATAGTTTTAACTAACTCTGTTGTTAAGAACACTTTTAACAAATTTTGTTTGCGTTTAAGTCGCTTATTTAACATTTAAGGTAAAAATGTTGCATTGAGAATCATTGCACGATGTCTGAAACAGCAACTAGGTAAAAGAAGTAGTGTTCGTCTTGGTAAAAGTTTTCGCAGTGCACTTGCAAGAGTAATAATAATGTTTTTGATCAGTTTGTGAATTAATGTTATAACAAAAGAAAAAGGCTGAAAAGGTTTCAGTAGTCATGATAAAATTGCAGGGTATAAATATATCTAAAATTTAATTAAATTATAATGTGTGAAATTTCCGTGATTGTGTACATAGCAACTAATTTCCCTTTCTTTTTTTTAAAATTTTCTCCCGTCCCTTTCATTGCTATACAGCGAGCGGGCGAGAGGATGGAGGAGGCAAAATTGCACGAAATTCTCATGGAAGTCGACCTCAATAAAAACGGCGAGGTCGATATGGGCGAATTCTTACAGGTATCCCTCCCCCCCCCCCCCCCCCCATGTCTGCCCCGACTGCAGCCGCGGAGTACTCGCTTTGTAGAACAAAATACTGGAAGTGGGAAATGCGTCGGATTTAGGATTAACCTGTAGGAATTAAGCTGTGCTTGTACTATTTATATAAAAAGCTTTACTTATATAGCACAGTAAGTCCAAGTAATTACAAGTAGTGTCTGGAGCCAAGAAGCATTTCATGACTGGCAGTGCCGAATCTTGTTACTGGCATTTTTTGACGCCAAAACATGCCTCACATCACTTTTTCAAAGTTGAAAATGTGGTTATACCCTACAGAAACCTAAAAAAGGTCCTTGTATACTGAATGTCTGAAAACTCAGCTATCCACTTGATACTAAAGCAGCTCTCGATGCATATTTGAAGTATATTTCGGACAAGGTTTCTACCTTTCAGTCCTTTTTTATTTTTGTAAAACAATACTGATGCGTATTTTAGTACAAAAAATTGGTTGTGCCAAAATTACGTCATTTCTTTGTGTGTGTGTATTTATTTCTAGCTTCGTTCATAGTGCACGCATGTCATGTTTGCTTGCGGTACATTTAAGTTGGCGTTCAAAGTTCTGTTGATATCTCATGTGTCTTAAACTAACCAGATGGCTTATTAATATTAGATCTTATTTAGTGCTTGTTCAAAAGATTCTCGCATTAACGAGAAATTCAGGATTTCGTTTAGAAAATGAGGCTGCTTGAGTGACTGACAAAGAGAGGGACTCGGTGCCGTACGCGTTATGTCGCTATGTCCGGTGCCGTTGTAGCGTTATGTCGCTATGTCCGGTGCCGTTGTAGCGTTATGTCGCTATGTCCGGTGCCGTTGTAGCGTTATGTCGCTATGTCCGGTGCCGTTGTAGCGTTATGTCGCTATGTCCGGTGCCGTTGTAGCGTTATGTCGCTGCCGTTGTAGCGTTATGTCGCTATGTCCGGTGCCGTTGTAGCGTTATGTCGCTATGTCCGGTGCCGTTGTAGCGTTATGTCGCTATGTCCGGTGCCGTTGTAGCGAGTTTCTACCGTTTTCATCAACCAAGCCACAAAACATGGGAAATACAGCAAGCCAGAAACAAAATGTGTGTTCAAAAGAATGTCGAAAAAGGGCAGTTATGGTGAATTTTTTATGGTCAAAGTAATAAGTAATTTTAAGAATAAAAATCTAATGTCTATTTTTTGGACCTTCAGTTACAAAATGTCGCCAGCTGTTGTTTACAATCTTTCTTTTTCCATGTTTTGTGTGGTTGAAACGCATGTGCCATATTCGTAAAAATCTGAACACATTACGGATGCAGCATTTTATGCAGTATGCGTCAAAATCTTTTAGTTCAAATGAAAATGTAATGCAGATGTGACGCGACGAATTTAACTAAACCTTCTCAAATGATTTTATGATTACGGCTGCGGTTTTTGAGTGTGCTGAAAGTCAGTCGGTACTTTCTGTTTAGTTTCTTGTGAAGTCATTATATACGGTCACGGAAAGTTTTTGCACGTGAACAAATATCCAATCCCACCGCATCACTTGACAAACTCGTGCGAATAAAAAAAAAAAAAACAATAGTGAAAGATGAAAACAAAATAGAATGTACAAAGGGCTTTCAGTCATTATGATTTTTTATCTCATCTTAATTACAGCTTTGTTCAGCGTTGAGTAGTAACATAATGAACACCTCAGTGTGCGGTGAGCGACTAGGGTGTTCATTGTGAGGAGGTGTGAATTAAGTGGATGTTCTCCTGCCTTACTAAAACAAGCTGCAGCAGTTAAACAACAAGCCTGTGTACTAAAACAGCTACTGAGACAGCTGTTTACTAACCTACAGTTGATATTTCATCCCTCTGTACTGCAGTTGTCCTGACATTCACAATTTCTCTACTTTTGCTAAACTTCACTTTAGATTTCATGTAATTAACATTATAATAGTTTCAGTATAAGCATGACGTTATAGTAAGATTTTTACTTTTGCCGTGAAGAAATTTGATTTTTTAATTTGTTTCTTCTTTGGGTCACAGAGGCCAAGCTCAATCACCCATTATTCGCCCAGGAATACGATATCGAGAAACAGTCGTGTAATAACCTTTAAAATATATTTAGCGGAATTTTGATTTTCATGACAGCTGCCTGTTGTTTCTCTTGCGTGTAAATATTGCATGGTTTAATTATTTGAACTAAGTATGTTCTGTATTTATAAATATGATATTTTTCTGTCTGGATTGCATTTTCTTTCTCAATGTGATAGAAAATTGGTGAACCTCTACAAGAAGATCAACTTCATGACATTTTAAGTGAAGTTGACGTGTCAAAAAATGCACAAGTTGACATGGGAGAATTTCTGCAGGTTTGTCCGGCACACCAAAAAATCCCACTGCCGCAGATGCTTTTGCTAACAGCACGTGTGTGGTTGGGTCTGCTTGCATATTTAATTCATTGTTTAATGTTCTATTCTTTCCTGACTAACCCCCTACCCGCAACTACCTATGTTTTATTTGCAATAATTATCTTTGAGGTTCGCTGTAAAAATGCACATGACTCTTTGTGTGGTTTTTAAAAATAATTAGCAGATGTTGACTTATTTCGAATCAGTATGAAATATTGATGACCAGTAAGAAAATGTTGATCTTTAGGTCAGTATTCTTGAAACTGGTCAATAATATCTTCACGTTGACTCGAAATCAGTCAACATATGTATTGTTGCATGAATTAACTGTCATTTTGACTGCAACATTGAAAAATTATTGACTCGGAAATCGACAATCAGACTACAGCATTTTTCCTTAGCGGTGTAACAATGCGAAATGGTGTGGTGAGGGGTTTCGTCCAGCGTTGTCACTGAGGCAGCAACATGTTATGCTGTTGGACAATCCGCTCATCATGTCAGAAGATGCTAATTCATTCGCCATCGTCTAAGTATTTTTATCGCTTTACTTCTGCCCATTTTGTGTCCTCATTCGGTGCTCTACAGTGTATTTTTCTTTAATTATTTGTACTGTCACGTAATTTGGGCAAATTTACCCTCAGTATTCCGAATTAATGAGCATCTAATGTAGCGTTCTTTGCTTTTTTATCCCATAGCTAGGGCTTAAGCCCCAGATCGGGACTGTAGTGTTTGGTTGTCCGTCCGTCCTTCGCTGGCTGTTACGCCCACCTAATAATCCGTTGCCTATGGTATTTGGTCATAGATGACCTGTCTTAGTGGGCACGTGCACGTTATTTTTATTTATTTTTTTTGGAAGATACCTGATTTCAGGGTCACCGTGACCGCCATCTTAGATTTTCATCGTCATTTTCTTGTAAATATGATAACACAAAAACTGCTTGGCATTTTGGAGCGAGAGATATAAATTTATGTATTGAGACAAGAGTTACTACACAAGTCAACTTTTGTTTACAAGCACTTGTAGCCCTTCGTAATCAGAATTCCGTCAGGTTGGGGGCTATGCTGTTGTTTAATTAATTTTTATTTATCTATTTCTTTGTGTACTCTTCATGTTTGTATAATATGATTGATACATGATAACTGATTTATGCTAATTTGTGCAGATTTAGAGAAACGTTTAAATATTTGCAATATCCCCTGACCCGATCGAGAGCTTCACATGACAGCTAACGAAAACTATCGCAACCAATGTATGATGTGTGTATGATTTGTAGTGGCGGATCCGGGCTGGGAGTGTCGAGTACGCGTACTTGTTATGGTCTCTGCTACTACGGTACTCGGGGACGTCTGTAACCTACTTAAACGTCGATAACTTTTTTTTTTTTGAAAACGTTTTACCTGAACTTACAAGCATTTTTGTCTCATTACGTAGTGTTAGTAAGTGTAGGACTGTCTTTCGATTTCCGGTTGTCAGTGACGGTGTTATAGCGAATTTTATCGGCAGATCTACCCGGGTGTTTCAAAGTTATCTGCTGTTTCGCAATTGTTGTGGCCTGTCGTAGTGTTTGAATGATTCTTCATAATATTAGCGTGTAGTTGGTGCTGTGTTGGTCTGTGAATGAAGGAATGTTAAACGCAAGCATGCAGAAAAACGTGAATACACTGCCTTCAAAATAGTATTTAAATATTAGTAAATATTTCAAAGATTTCGGACATATGTCGACTGATCTTAATTGCAAATAAAGCAGAATGAAAAAAATAAGTAACTGTTGAACACTGAGTACTTTTCCCTTGACTGCAGTTTTTGTTTTCATTTGTAGCTGATGAGTGCTCTAAAAACTGGTGCTGTTTCCATGTCACGTTTTGCGAAGGCGGCCGAATTAAACTCGGAGCGTATTAGCGTCACTCGGAGCGGCGGAGGTGTCTGACGGAACTATTTTTTGAAGAGGCACGAGATGGACCTATATTGATGAACGAGTTATAGACTGTGTCCTTTTGTGTTGAACTTTGTTACGCACGTCCATTTTGATAAAGGCTTCTTTGTAACAAGGAGGAGTATTTTTTTTGTGAGAGTCATTAAAGGACAAAGTACATCTTTACTACTTAGATATCTTTCTTTTGGGATTTTTTTTGTTGAAGATGCTGTTTTTCTTTGTTTTTGTTTCATGCATAATATACCTTTTTGGTAGTCATTTTGTCGACAGTGTCGAAAAGGGGGACTGGACATCTCGTTAAAAAGATTTCAGCTGTCGTGTTGAGAATATGTGTTGTATTTTAGTATTTTATCGTAGTGTTGTAGAACGAATATGATGTTGATTAATTATTTCCATGAGAGAGGGGGGAGGGGTTCTGCTCAGCTGGTCTCCGACAGAGGTGCGAACAGCGGGTTTATGGTGACCTTGGCGTAGTTGTAGAGGAAGGAGGCTTCTGCAGACTGTCGATCCGACATATGGCGGTGGGGGGTTTGGGGGGGGGGGGGAGGCAGGAATGATTCATGTTTACATTAACTCCTTTTAATGTCTTTCATAAATTAGCCAGCTGCTCTTTATTTATATCTGTAGTTATTAAATCGCGTGGAGCATTCTTGTTATGTATGGCAGTCAAAACATTCGCGTGTTGTGAATGTCATGTGTAATGTGCAAGTTCATTTATTCATTTTAGTTAGTTGAAATATGGCGGTAATGAAATAGCAAAACCTTCGGATATGGAACACGTTAGGAATCAAACAAATCGCCTGGATGTTCAGATGTGCTCAGATTTGCGGGAAAAATCAACCTATGCGCTGGGCTCACAGCGGTGTTTCGTAGCACTGGGGTGTCCAATTGCAGAGGTTTACTGTAGACCTTTTTATAAAGTGTGTCTGCAGGCAAAAACAGATAGCAGATATATATATATATATATATATATATATATATATATATATATATATAAATATATATATATATATATAACAGGTGATTGAAGACATCATTACAGTGGACAGGTAGTAAAAAAACGGCGTTAAGAGTGGAAAGTACAAGTCAGACTTTATGTTTTGGTTCTTGGTTGTGCTGTTAGGGCCTCATTAGTACAGTGGGCTCCATTTGTAAACTGCAGGTCTTACAGAAAGTTCAAAGTATTTGTAAAGCATTATGTATGACGGGAGAAAAGAATATCCGAGCTTTGAAGAAAAACATTTTTCGGGGTGAAAGTAAAGTATCGCATGCGACAACAGAGTTACAATTAGCGACACTTGGTAATGTAAAAGTGGCGTAGATGGAAACAATCCAGTTTACAGGGTTTAAATGACTGATGAAGAGATTTGATTTTTATTCGCCATATATATTTATATGTCATATGTCGTGTTAGTGATATCCATATTCTGCACGTTTATTACCAGGAGCCGGCTGAAAGCAACAACCTTTTCTTGGTACTATTGTTGAATATGCCAGAAATTCAGTGTTGCACCCTCCTCCCGCCACTTCCCACCAATCCCCACCCCAACCTCCCTCCCCACCCCCACCCCCTTCTCCAATCGCCTCATCCTGTCGTCTTCATCTGCGGGCTCCGGACATCAGCCGAAGTTTTTGCCTCACGTTTGGCCGACTCCCACTTCAGTGTCGTATAAATCAATAAATTTATTCTTTTCCGTTGTCTGTCATTTTGTGTCTGATTGAAGTTTAAGACATAAAATCTTAGGAAATACACCATACTTATCTCTGTATTATTATTTTACTGTTGTTTATAATTATTTTCACTGATAAAAGCAACATGAGAAAACCTGTTTGTTTGTCTTTGTCTGGCGTAAGAAGCAGAACGCTTTTATTGTGAGGGCGATGTTTTTCCCCACGTTATCCACTGATTAATTAAAAGGTCGACAAAAGCTTTTACGCTTGTTTGAAAAAGGGAAAATTGTGTGACACTAGCGTATTATACTTTTGCACCAGTTCATACCAACGACGCAAAAAAGAAGAAAAAAATTCATTAATTAAAACCTGTTCATATTTTAAGCTGAGAGTTTTGTTGGGATTATTTTAATAATACAGAATATTTTAAAACGTGATCTTCTTGGTGACCCGTTAAAAATTGGCGAAGTTGTTCAAAAATTAACATAAATATTAGCATAAACCTGAATGTGTAAAGCCAATCCGCTTTCTTCCACAATTCTTTTACTTTATTTAAGGTGGCGGTCTTCCCTAGTCCACAACAGAAGATGGCGATTGCGCTGAGACATCCGACACAACAGTCCAGAAGGTTACTTCCGATGGAAGAAATCAACTTAGAAGCGAAAGTCAAATAACGCTGAGTAAATTACAGTTCGTGAAATAATTTTGAGACCACATCGCCCAGAAAAAAATCACCTAATTTTAGAGGCTTTTCTTTGAGATACAAAAATTCAGGCTTGCCTTTCTCGGTTTCCAAAATTCAAATGTTTCGATACTAACTGCAGTGGAATACTTCAGTTTTCTGTGCAGCACCAAAAAGTTATGAACAAGCATAGATTATGTGGGAATTTCTGTCAGTGTTCTGTTACGATGTTTTTTTTTCTGTGATCTTTTTCTGAAAATAACCCATCAGGCCCGGCTGGCAGTATGATTTATTGTTTTAAAATGAGAAGAATCTGTTTTTTCCACTAGTTTCGTGCTCGCTTAATGGAAAATTAACTAGCGTCATAATCAGGCAACGAAACGAAACTTATCGGTGCTCTTTGTTATCGCTGCACACGCTGTGGCACGCATTTGAGATATCTGTGATTTTCCCTGCAAGTGATGAAGTCGTGGACTTTCTAGGCCTCCACCTCGAGGGGGTGCCTATAGGAAAAGGTTCTGTCCATCCCTTTCTAAGTCCATCTGGGTGTCTCTGTTTTATGTGTGTGTCTGTTCAGAGCTACATCTCCATAGGTATTGAGGGGACATGGGAGAATCTTTTGAAACCTTTCACGGTGAAAGAGTTTATGCATTGTAGTTGTGCACCTGGGTATCAGTTTATTTGTTTGCCTAGTAGCTATGCCATAGGGCCCCTAGAAACTATTATGAAATTTGACTCTTCCATTCCGAGCTTGTTCTCCAAAACTATTTGGGGAATATTTTGAAACCTTACACAGTGAAAGAATGTGCATTGTAATTGTTCATCGGTTTGTATCCAGTTTTTTTTTCTTTGACTGACAATGGACATACACGACTTGAACAAGAATGATGGATTTGAACTGGTGTCGATCTTGGCTATAATAAGTTGAAACACTACTTGCTGAAATAAGCTTCATTGCTGTGGTGCACGTGGGTATTCATGTTTTCCGGCGTCTATAGACGACAAATTGTAGACAAATTACAGACCAACAGTTGCTTTGAAAAATGGATAATATTTTTCGCACTCTTTAAGTACATTTTCGTTATTTAACTGACACCCCTATCACCCTCTTTCATAATTTAACTGAAGCAGATTTTGTGAACAAAAATGAAGAAATTATTCGTTCATATCAAAGACGAATGATTACATTTATTGTCGTGGACAAAACTTGAAAAGTAGATATTGTTCTTTCACACCAGTTAAATACCTTCTCTATATTTAAAAAAAATGTAATTTTGGAACAACGTTAAAGGATCTGCGTGACCTGAAGATGCTGTAGGTATGATTAGCGTAATGCCATCATTCCTGTAACACATTTAGTTAATATCGTGTAGAATATGTTAGGGTAGCCCTTCTACAAATAGCCGCTGTCTTGGACGACATGACGTGTGAACATGAATCATGTTTATTGTTAACTAAGTAATGTATATATAAAGTGTTATGGTAAGCTACTTCAATATTTTCGTACATTTAGACTTATTTGTGCAAGCACGATTTTGCAGCACAGTTATAGATCCAGTGATTAGCAGCTCTTTTTTTTTCAATGATATTAAGGCGTATATGTCCCTTGTTTGCACAAACGTGTGTCAACAAGGACAAATCATGGGATCATAGGCGTTTTGAAGCGTTATCCAGTTCATAATAATTTATACCGCGGGTTGTTAATCATTTATTTATTCCCCACAGGGGGGAATATATGCGATCGACCGCGTGTCGGTCTGTCATCAAGAGCTTGTTAACACGGTAACTTAAAAACTGCTGCAAGGATTTTAATGAAACTTTGTATGTAGCTTCTATGGGAACAAACACAGATCGGTATTGTAAATGAGTCAGGTTCGTCCAAGGAAAATGGACCAGCTCTTGGTTGACTATTGTTAACACGATATCTCAAGAACAACTGCAAGGATGAAACTTGGTATGTAGCTTCTGTGGGCACTAACAAGGATCGGTATTGGAAATGGGTTACGTTGGCCCAAGGATAATGAACCAAATGGACTTTGCAATTTATCAAATCCTGGAAATTATTCAGCATTGGAATGAGTTTGTTAACACGATATCTCAAGAGCAACTGCAGGGATTTTAATGAAACTTGGTATGTAGCTTCTATGGGAACAAACACAGATCCGTATTGTAAATGAGCCAGGTTCATCCAAGGAAAATGGACCAGCTCTTGACTAATGATGGCCGTGTTTAACTGATGGGGGGGGGGGGGGCTGTGGGGAATATGTGGGCTATGCACACTGCTCTAGTTCTTTTCACATTGGTTTTCATTCATCATGGCCTTTTCTGGTTGACTTCTGTAATCTCTGTCTCGCTCTTTGTATCTGGCGATAAGTTGCTGTATAAAAAGAAAGTAGAACAATAAGAAGGGTATTTTAGCTGGTGGTAGAGCTTAATTATAAAGTAGAGAAATAAATAATATGGCTAAATTATCTGTTTCGGTTTTGTTTGCACTGGTAGTGACGGCCATCTCGGCGCAAAAGGTGCGTACAAAGAAAATGCTAGCCCTTTCGTAATTGACCCAAAAGTCATCCTCTGGGCATGTTTTAATAATATTGTTAGAAATAAACATACCGATCTCTGTAGGACCATTTGTTAAATTTGAACTAAAAATCTGCTTTACTTCAAGCTTTATCATTTTTGAACATAACTAATTTTATTTAACTGTTGGCAGTCCTGTGTTGAAGTGAAATTAATTTAAAACAGTTTCGGGAAATTTAGAAGAAGGCAAAGAATAAAGTTTTACAAGTTTGGAAAGGGAAAAACGATAAAGATACAAACTGATTTATAGCGTAAAAATGTCGTAGCTTAAATAGTAAAATGTTTCTTATTGGTTGCAGAGAGATGTGAATGTGCACTTGGGTGATGTCATAGAAGATGTGCACCACATCAAGTCGCTGCTGCTGAAACAAGAAAACATCCTAGCACAGCATAAAAATAAGATTGATTTGCAAAGCAAACTAATTAACACCCAACAGAGAGAGATGCTGAAACAAGCGCAACAAATACAGGAGCAATCCGCCAGTATCTCGAATCTTAAAGAAGGTACATTGTTCATGTTTCCTGCACAGCTGCTCTTCAACTGGTTTTTGGAATACATTAGATTCTAATCAATTTTATTGATTATCAATTATTTATTTACGTATTTATTTATTTGTTTGTTTTTTAAAGCTGTGTAGATTAATAATTAACAGTCCTATGTGTGTTCTCAGGGTAAGTTGTGAAAACCTATTAAAAAAAATCATAAAATTACTTTTTCAATATAGTGCATTGGTTTCATTTATATTTAAAATATTTTCGACATCTGGCTTTTCTTTTTCAAAATAACTGAAATGTCACGTTAATTATGTGCTAATCAAGTGCATAAGTTAAGCCTTTTTGAAGTTAATCTGTAGTGTACCTTTGTTTATTATTGTTTATTTCCACTAGAGCAAGACCCAGTAGTCTTTACAGCATATGCGACGACAACGCGCAGTTACACCGCCGGGCAAACTCTCACCTTTGATTACACATTAACAAACATTGGCGGTCATTACAACACGTCAAATAGCACATTTGTGTGCCCCTACAGCGGTCTCTACATGTTCTATATAAATGTCATGTCTGACGACGCCGACTACATGATCGCTCGCTTGATGCTTGACGACTCTTTGCTGGTGTCAGCCTTTGCCAATGAGCTGGCGCCCAGCGTTGATGTCGTGGACAATCACGCTTCTAACATGGTATTTACTGATTGTACCGCCGGCCAGAAAGTGAGGGCGGAGTCCGGTGACTCCGGGTCATACATGTCCAGCACTGGTAATAGATTGTCTACCTTCTCCGGTTATCTTCTTACCCGTTATTGATGCAAAAGTACAAAGTGTTAATGTCTAATCTGCAAGTTTCCTTCGGTTATCAAACGTTCGGGAAACCAGGTCTAGATTTTTCTTTTATAGAATGTTATTAAAATGAGTAAAATGAAATATTCAATATTTCAGTTCCAGACTTGATCGCTTGGGTTCGTTCGTTCGCGCCCGATTGAAAACCCTGATTAACCGAGACGACTATTGTCGCTGGGTTATAACTGAACACTTATGGGGAATTTGCTGTCCGTTGTTTATGTAAACAATTTTTCAAAATGCTGCTCTTCCTACATTTCTGGTCAGATTTAAAAAAAATTCAGGAATATTCCCTGGGTAATGCTACATACAGCTTCCTTTTTTTGCGATTGGCCAAATTATTGGCCAAACACGATCAAATTGTTCCCCTCCCTCCATTTCTCTATTCTAAGCAGATTGTCAGTATTTTGGTACTTTTGTTGTCAGTTCGCAAAAGCTTGCCCAGTAAAGGATGGCTTTAGGAAAAACACAGACCGCGCTGTTTGTCCTACAGATCTAGCCCGATTACTTTTGATAGTCCTGTCAGCCAAATTTTGTCAAAATCGGCCGGTTTCTACTTTAACCTTTGTCTTTGTAATGTCTTCTCTTTTATGGCTGGGTTCAATGTCCACAGACATTCTTGTTCTAAAATAAAGATGAAAAAATCAAAACAGCAGTGTTATAGAAAAATTATCTGTTTGAATGTTTTCATTTTTATGCCTCGGGTATCTCAGAGGAGCATTATGCTTTTGTCCTATTCCATCCGTCTGTTCGTCAGTGTTTGGGGGGGGGGGGCTGTGGGGAATATGTGGGTTTGGCACACTGCTATAGTTTCGTACTAATTTTCCCGGACGTGACTTCGACCATCGAAGGGTCCAGTCGTCTGCCTAACAGTGGCAAGCTTAAAGTGATAAAAAGCTGTTTTGCAAAGCCACTTAGCAAAGCACAAAGCACCTATAAGTACGCCCGCAAAAGTTCAAGCATTTGAACAAGCGGCTGGTATTCAGTAAGTTCATAAAAAATTACTTGCACTTATCATACTGATATAATACCGATAACAATATAATGTTAACAGACAAATGTGCAATAAGCAAAATTTTTTAACAACGTTGACCATTGAAGTGCAACACACAAAATAAAAAATCGGTTTCTTTTAACATTCAGAAATTGTATAATGCTCAAAAGATGCGAAAAAACTCATTGGATCATTTAAAACCATCATATATATATATATATATATATATATATATATATATATATATATATATATATATATATATATATATATATATATATATATATATATATATATATATATATATATATGACAAGACACTTCTCGCAAAAAGAGTGTATGGCATTATTTCAGAGTTTCGCCTGCATTTTCCGTCGTATTTTTTTCTTTTAAAACCCGTCTTAGTATTTTTCCACTTGGTGATTTTGGAACAGAGTGTGAAAACAACACCATCTCTTAATCTTTTGTATGGAAACACTTGCTCTGTAAAACCATAAAGTGATAAAGTAGTAGAATCTATATATATGTGTAAGATATATATAAGAATATATATATATAAGTTGTTACATATATACATGTATGTTCTTATGAGATTTAGGTATGTTACAGTCAACGAAACCCGCTATTTCACGAAATTTGAAATCATTTTAACCATTTCATGAAATGCCTGAAATCATTTGCCATTTCATGAAATGACAAAAAATTGTAGCCATTTCTAATGGAATTGGAACATTTTATTATGTTCTTATAGCATTTATACTGATAAGCTTCACAACGCTTAGCAACGCTACATTTGCACCGTACAAATCCCTGTCCTCCCTGAGGTGAACTTTCCCGTAACCGCTTGTCTCTGTGGTTGTCTGGATGCTATTTACAACACATTCTTTAAGTAACTGCTGAGGACACGCTTGAAACTGATTTCTACCACATTTGGTTTTAAGAACATCTGGCGTGTACAAATGGTTTCCGTCTCGATCACCAACACAAACACAAGAAACTAAAGCGCTTTGTACAAAAAGTCTTGCGGTAAGAAAAGACCAGAAAGATCAGAAATAAAAAGCCTAAGCAGTCAGAAATAAGGACAGGATGTGTTACAGTACGGAGAGGGGATGTGCTGTCCGCCTGGTCGGGGATTCGCCCGCTTTTGCTCAATCCAGAAAAGAAAGATACTCAGTCAATAGCCGGAAACCACATCATAGAAGTCAGTGATTCCAGTCTCATCACAATAGCGGGTAAAGTGATCAGAATAGCAGGCAAAGTAATCACAGGAGCGGGTAAAATAGTCTTCAATCTTGTCACAAAAAAGGTATTGGAAAAAAGGACCCACGGCCTTTTCTTGCGCTGTGACATTTTATCTATGACGACAATGTTCGTGAATTTTTGATAATTTTCACGGTTATGTTTAGTCATTTTAAAATATGTTCCGATTTGACTTTCGATTTTTAAGTCTGCTTGCTATGTCTTAGCCTTTTGGTAAGAAATCATTTGTTAGTATTGTGGCATCATTTTAAAATAACATAGGAATCAAAATGGAACAAAAATAGTTTAAGCCCTACTTTTAAAAATGATTCAGACCGCCACCCCTCACCCCCCCCCCCCCAACAAAATGATCAAGGCTTTTGCAGGCGTAGTTTATTTTCAGGGGGGAAGTGGACGACATACAGAAGCATGGCGGAAAAAACTGTGGATCGGGCGATAAAAGAGTGTAACTTGACGCCAAAGGCCTTCCTCTTGACGGCTCTAGAGGCTGGACTCCCACTTTGTTTATTCGCCTGATTCAGGATTTCGGCATGGATACCGAGGTAGGAGGACAAGCATTTGTTCACTGCGCTGGTGTATAAATTCACGCTAGTGGCGGATTGAGGGCTCAAGGAAGTAAAATGCTTTTTTTCGTAGCTGCTGTTGGGTGTTCTTGTGTGTTAACTCAAGAACTTTAGACGTTTTGTAATAATTGCTTTAAAAAATTAGTCGTGGATAGGTGATTTTATTTAATCATCATAAACTTTGGAATACTGAAACTAATCCTTTAATGTAAACGTATGGCCGTTTAGGTTGCTCAACATTTAGCTAACACATATGGTGATAGAGCCTTCAAGATTGGGAAATTATCCACATTGTCGGGCAAACGCTGGCCTATTGTTAGCCGAAGACTGCACGAAGACTACCCCTATATTGAGGCCGAGGTTTGTTTTTCCTGTAAAAACCTGTTTGGATTTTTTAATTAGTACTCCTCAAAAAGTAGTAAATCAATAGAGGTCAGAGTCATTCAATTCCCAGCTGTCGAAAAAGAAAGAAAAATTCAAATTTCGTATCAATGTGTCTTCCACGTGATAGGTGATAGTAGTCATGAAAATTTTAGGACATTTCTGTCGACCTGCTGGGTTTGGAAGGGGTGTTGTTCTCAGCCCAAGACCCATTGCACTATTGAGGTTTTTGTCTCAAACGCACTTCTGGGGTGACTGCATTTCTTCTAGTAACTATTGACCGTGCAAGAAATGTTGACCGTTGTATTCATGCTGTTGGCATTCCTGAGTCTATGATTGGCTGTTGACAGGTGACGTATGCCGTACGAGAGTACGCGTGCACTGCCATCGACATACTGGCTCGACGTACGCGCATTGCTTTCCTGAATGTCCACGCAGCCCAGGAGGCTCTCCCACGCATCATAGAGCTTATGAGTAAAGAACTAGGGTGGTCCAAGCAGCAGGAAAGGGTGATGAAATCACCGCCAAATACATAACAGTTTTATAGATTTTGGTTATGGCAAACGTATAGATTGCGTTTAAAAATGTGAAGTATGTGAAATATCAACTCGGACAATTAAAAAAAAAACATTTTACGTGCTGTTAAAAGTAAAATCTGAGTCCTGTACAGCAATACATTTCACTGAATCAGTTAGTTTTACGTCAGTATTTTTTTAAGTGTTCTTCATTTCTGCAAAATTTAAGGCGCAGTTTCAGCGTGCCATGAGGTTCTTAAAAATTGAGTTGGGTCTGGATTTGAAGGATCACCATAAATCTATTCCAATTAATTTCACGAAAGATGAAATTAATCTGAACCTAGAGATTCCGGTCTGTCGATGTGGACAACAAAGGCTACATCACAGTGAACGACCTGCGTCGCTACTTCAAAGTGAGTTAGCTTCCTTTGGGAACTTATCTTTTATGCCGATGTAAAACAGGCATACTTTATTATCAGAGACAGAAGTGATTTAAAATGTTGTGGAGGTAATTGTACCGTGTTATGTAACTCTTATATGAATCTCATACGAGGACAGTTTTTGAACAGTATCATGTAAAGTAAAACTATTCGTTGGGCTTTTCTTAGTATAGTACAAAATATATATTTGAATGTTGTAAAAAAATAAATTAATAACTGCAATTTATCTACTGTTCCATAGAAATACATACTGAACTTTAACATGTTTAATTATCAGCAAAAATAAATAATTTTATATGTACAAATCTGAACAACATAAGATGGACGAGGTAAAGTAGTTGTTTAGAAAAGCTTCATATTATTTATAACTTAAAAGTAGTATTTGAAATTGTTTTTGGGGCGGTGGCGGGGTCGAGCGACAAAGCTGTCTTAGTTGACTACTTCGGAGGATGGAGAGTCGCCGTGGGAGGGGAGGAGCGATCGGAAACAATATCCGGTACACTTCTAATGTCCTTTGCATTCTTTTCCAATTTTCATTTCTTGCCTTATTAATGTTGAAGATAAATTTCACCTGTGTTTTTGTTATTAACGAAACAAGTTGAAGTGTACTAAAGCAGCATAATATATTTTTGGTTTATTTTGAGAATAGTTTTAACTAACTCTGTTGTTAAGAACACTTTTAACAGATTGTGTTTGCGTTTAAGTCGCTTATTTAACATTTAAGGTAAACATGTTGCATTAAGAATTATTGCACGATGTCTGAAACAGCAGTTATGTAAAAGAAGTAGTGTTCGTCTTGGTAATATTTTTCGCAGTGCACTTGCAAGAGTAATAATAATGTTTTTGATTAGTTTGTGAATTAATGTTATAACAAAAGAAAAAGGCTAAAAATGGTTTCAGTAGTCATGATAAAACTGCAGGGTGAAATGTCCGTGATTGTGTACATAGAAATTAATTTCCCTTTCTTTTTTTTTTAAATTTTCTCCCGTCCCTTTCATTGCTATACAGCGAGCGGGCGAGAGGATGGAGGAGGCAAAATTGCACGAAATTCTCATGGAACTCGACCTCAATAAAAATGGCGAGGTCGATATGGGCGAATTCTTACAGGTATCCCCCCATGTCTGCCCCGACCGCAGCCGCAGAATACTCGCTTTGTACTGGAAGTGGGAAAGGCGTCGGATTTAGGATTAACCTGTAGGAATTAAGCTGTGCTTGTACTATCTATATAAAAAGCTTAACTTATGTAGCATAGTAAGTCAAAGTAATTACAAGTAGTGTCTGCAACCAAGAAGCATTTCATGACTGTCAGTGCTGAATGTTTTTACTGGCATTTTTTACGCCAAAACATGCCTCGCATCACGTTTTCAAAGTTGAAAATATGTTATGCCGCACAAAACTTGAAAGGGCAAGTTAAAAAACCTAAAAAAAAGGTCCTTGTGTACTGAATGTCCCAAAACTCAGCTATCGACATATTACTAAGCAGCTCTCGATGCATATTTGAAGTATATTTTGGACAAGGTTTCTACCTTTCAGTCCTTTTTGTATTTTTGTACAAAAATTGGTTGTGCCAAAATACGTCATTTCTTTGTGTGTGTGTGTTTATTTCTAGCTTCGTTCATAGTGCACGCATGTCATGTTTGCTTGCGGTACATTCAAGTTTACGTTCAAAGTTCTGTTGATATCTCATGCGTCTTACACTAACCAGATGGCTTATCAATATTAGATCTAATTTCATGCTTGTTCAGTAGATTCTCGCAATAACGAGAAATTTAGGTTTTCGTTTAGAAAATGGGGCTGCTTGAGTGACTGACAAAGAGAGGGACTCGGTGGCGTACGCGTTATGTCGCTATGTCCGGTGCCGTTGTAGTGAGTTTCTGCCGTTTTCATCAACCAAGCCACAAAACATGGGAAATACAGCAAGCCAGAAACAAAATATGTGTTCAAAAGAATGTCGAAAAAGGGCAGTTATGGTAAATTTTTTATGCTCAAAGTAATAATTAATTTTAAGAATAAACATCTAATGTATATTTTTTGGACCCTCAGTTACAAAATGTCACCAGCTGTTGTTTACAATCTTTCTTTTTCCATGTTTTGGGTGGTTGAAACGCAGTTGCGATATTCGTAAAAATCTGAACATATTACGGATGCAGCATTTTATTCAGTATGCATCAAAATCTTAACGAATTTAACTAAACGTTCTCAAATGATTTTATGATTACGGCTGCGGTTTTTTAGTGTACTGAACGTCAATCGGTACTTTCTGTTTTAGTTTCTTGTGAAGTCATTATATACGGTCGCGGAAAGTTTTTGCATGTGAACAAATGATCCAATCCCACCGCATCACTTGACAAACTCGTGCGAATTTTAAAAAAAAACAGTAGTGAAAGATAAAAACAAAATAGAATGTACAAAGGGCGTTCAGTCATAATGATTTTTTATCTCATCTTAATTACAACTTCGTTCAGCGTTGAGTAGTAACATAATGAACACCTCAGTGTGCGGTGAGCGACTAGGGTGTTCATTGTTAGGAGGTGTGAATTAAGTGGATGTTCCCCTGCCTTACTAAAACAAGCTGCAGCTGTTAAACAACAGACCTGTGTACTAAAACAGCTACTGAGACAGCTGTTTACTAACCTACAGTTGAAATTTCATCCCTCTGTACTGCAGTTGTCCTGACATTCACAATTTCTCTACTTTTGCTAAACTTCACTTTAGATTTCATGTAATTAACATCATAATAGTGTCAGTATAAGCATGACTTTATTGTAAGGTTTTTACTTTTGCCACGAAGAAATTTGATTTTTTAATTTGTTTCTTCTTTTGGTCACAGAGGCCAAGCTCAATGACCCATTATTCGCCCAGGAATACGATATCGAGAAACAGTCGTGTAATAACCTTTAAAATATATTTAGCGGAATTTTGATTTTCATGACAACTGCCTGTTGTTTCTCTTGCGTGTAAATATTGCATCGTTTAATTATTTGAACTAAGTATGTTCTGTATTTATAAATATGATATGTTTCTGTCTGGATTGCATTTTCTTTCTCAATGCGTTAGAGAATTGGTGAACCTCTACAAGAAGATCAACTTCATGACATTTTAAGTGAAGTTGACGTGTCAAAAAATGCCCAAGTTGACATGGGAGAATTTCTGCAGGTTTGTCTGGCACACCAAAAAAATCCCACTGCCGCAGATGCTTTTGCTAACAGCACGTGTGTGGTTGGGTCTGCTTGCACATTTAATTCATTGTTTAATGTTCTATTCTTTCCTGAGTAACCCTCTACCCCGCAACTACCCATGTTTTATTTGTAATAAATATCTTTGTGGTTCGCTGTAAAAACGCACGTGACTCGTTGTGTGGTTTTAAAAAATATAAGAGGTTGACTTATTTCGAATCAGTATGAAGTATTGATGACCAGGAGGAAAATGTTGATCTTTAGGTCAATATTCTCGAAACTGGTCAATAATATCTTCACGTTGACTCGAAATCAGTCAACATATGTATTGTTGCATGAATTAACTGTCATTTTAACTGCAACATTGAAAAATTATTGACTCGGAAATCGACAATCAGACTACAGCATTTTTATTTAGCAGTGTAACAATGCGAAATGGTGTGGTGAGGGGTTTTGTCCAGCGTCGTCACTTCCTGAATACGAAAGTGAGGCAGCAAGATGTTATCCTGTTGGACAATCCTCTCATCATGTCAGTAGATGCTAATTCATTTGCCAACATCCAAGTATTTTTATCGCTTTACTTCTGCCCATTTTCTGGCTCTTTCGGTGTTATACAGTGCATTTTTCATTAATTATGTGTACTGTCAAATTTGGGCAAATTTGGCCTCAGTATTTCGAATTAATGAGCATCTAATGTAATGTTCTTTGCTGTTTTATCCCCCAACTTGGGCTTTAGCCCCAGATCGGGACTGTAGTGTTTGGTTGTCCGTCCGTCCTTCGCTGGCTGTTACGCCCACCCTGATAATCCGTTACCTATGGTATTTGGTCATAGATGACCTGTCTTAGTGGGCACGTGCAAGTTATTTTTATTTAGAAGATACCCGATTTCATTGTCTCCGTGACCGCCATTTTAGATTTTAATCGTCATTTTCTTGTAAATATGATAACACAAAAACTACTTGGGGCGAGAGATATAAATTTATCTATTGAGACAAGAGTTACTACACAAGTCAACTTTCGTTTACAAGCACTTGTAGCCCTTCGTAATCAGAATTCCGTCAGGTTGGGGGCTATGCTGTTGTTTAATTAATGTTTATTTATCTATTTCTTTGTGTACTCTTCATGTTTGTATAATATGATTGATACTGATTTATGCTAATTTGTGCAGATTCAGAGAAACGTTTTAAATATTTGCAATATCCCCTGACCCGATCGAGAGCTTTACATGACAGGTAAAGAAAACTATTGCTACCAATGTATGATGTGTGTATGATTTGTAGTGGCGGATCCAGGCTGGGAGTGTCAGGTATGCGTACTTGTTATGGTCTCTGCTACTAGGGTACTCGGGGACGTCTATAATCTACTTAAACGTCGATAACTTTTTTTGAAAGCGTTTTACCTTAACTTAGAAGCATTTTAGTCTTATTACGTAGTGTTTGTAACTGTAGGACTGCCTTTCAATTTCCGGTTGTCAGTGACGGTGTTATAGCGAATTTTATCGGCAGATCTACCCGGGTGTTTCAAAGTAGTGGCCTGTCGTTGTGTTTGAAGATTCTTCATAACATTAGTGTGTAGTTGATGCTGTATTGGTCTGTGAATGAAGGAATGTTAAACGCAAGCATACAGAAAAACGTGAAAATACTGCCTTCAAAATAGTATTTAAATATTAGTAAATATTTCAAAGATTTCAGACATACGTCGACTGATCTTCTTAATTGCAAGATAAAACAGAACGAAAAATATAAGTAACTGTTGAACACTGACTACTTTTCCCGTGACTGCAGTTTTTGTTTTCATTTGTAGCTGATGAGTGCTCTAAAAACTGGTGCTGTTTCCATGTCACGTTTTGCGAAGGCGGCCGAATTAAACTCGGAGCGTATTAGCGTCACTCGGAGCGGCGGAGGTGTCTGACGGAACTATTATTTGAAGAGGCATGAGATTGACCTATATTGATGAACGAGTTATTAGACTGTGTCCTTTTGTGTTGAACTTTGTTACGCACGTTCATTTTGATAAAGGCTTCTTTGTAACAAGGACGAATAATTTTTTCGTGAGAGTCATTAAAGGACAAAGTACATCTTTACTACTTAGATATCTTTCTTTTGGGATTTTTTTTTGTTGAAGAGACTTTTTTTTCTTTGTTTTTGTTTCATGCATAATATACCTTTTTGGTAGTCATTGTGTCTCGAGTGTCGAAAAGGGGGACTGGACATCTCGTTAAAAAGATTTCAGGTGTCGTGTTGAGAATATGTGTTGTATTTTAGTATTTTATCGTAGTGTTGTAGAATGAATATGATGTTGATTAATTATTTCCATGAGAGAGGGGGGAAGGGGTTCTGCTCAGCTGGTCTCCGAGAGAGGTGCGAACAGCGGGTTTATGGTGACCTTGGCGTAGTTGTAGAGGAAGGAGGCTTCTGCAGACTGTCGGTCCTACATATGGCGGTGGGGGGTTTGGGGGGGAGGGGCAGGAATGATTCATGTTTACATTAACTCCTTTTAATGTCTTTCATAAATTAGCCAGCTGCTCTTTATTTATATCTGTAGTTATTAAATCGCGTGGAGCATTCTTGTTATGTATGGCAGTCAAAACATTCGCGTATTGTGAATGTCATGTGTAATGTGCAAGTTCATTTATTAATTTTAGTTAGTTGAAATATGGCGGTAATGAAATAGCAAAACCTTCGGATATGGAACACGTTAAGAATCGAACAAACCGCCTGGATGTTCAGATGTGCTCAGATTTGCGGGAAAAAATCAACCTGATGGACCCGCAAACTGTGTATGCGCTGGGCTCACAGCGGTGTTTCGTAGCACTCGGGTGTTCAATTGCAGAGGTTTACTGTAGACCTTTTTATAAAGTGTATCTGCAGGCAAAAACAGATAGGAGACATATATATATTGAAGACATCATTACAGAGGACAGGTAGTAAAAAAACGGCGTTAAGAGTGGAAAGTACAAGTGAGACTTTATGTTTGGGCTCTTGGTTGCGCTGTTAGGGCCTCATTAGTAGAGTGGGCTCCATTTGTAAACTGCAGATCTTTCAGAAACTTCAAAGTATTTGTAAAGCATTATGTATGACGGGAGAAAAGAATATCCGAGCTTTGAAGAAAAACATTTTTCGGGGCGAAAGTAAAGTATTGCATGCGACACCAGAGTTACAATTAGCGACACTTGGTAATGTAAAAGTAGCGTAGATGGAAACAATCCAGTTTACAGGGTTTTAGTGACTGATGAAGAGATTAGATTTTTATTCGCTATAGTATTTATATGTCATATGTTGTGTTAGTGATCTCCAAATCTGCACGTTTATTACCAGGAGCCGGCTGAAAGCAACAACCTTTTCTTGGTACTATTGTTGAATATGCCAGAAATTCCGTCTTGCACCCTCCTCCCGCCACTTCCCACCCATCCCCACCCCCACTCCCACCCAACCCCCTTCTCCAATCGCCTCATCCTGTCCTCTTCATCTGTGGGCTCTGAACATCAGCCGAAGTTCTTGCCTCACGTTTGGCCAACTCCTACTTCAGTGTCGTATAAATCAATAAATTTATTCTTTTCCGTTGTCTTTCATTTTGTGTCTCATTGAAGTTTATGACATAAACTCTTAGGAAATACACCATGCTTATCTCTGTATTATTGTTTTACTGTTGTTTATAACAATTTTCACTGATAAAAGCAACATGAGAAAACCTGTTTGTTTGTTTGTTTTTGTCTAGCGTAGGATTGTGAGGGCGATGTTTTTCCCCACGTTAGTCCCTGATTAATTACAGGTCAACAAACGCTTTTACGCTTGTTTGAAAAGGGGAAAATTGTGTGACACTAGCGTATTATACTTTTGCACCAGTTCATACCAACAACGCAAAAAAGAAGAAGAAAAAAAGTCATTAATTAAAACCTGTTCATATTTTAAGCTGAGAGTTTTGTTGGGATTATTTTAATAATACAGAATATTTTAAAACCTGATCTTCTTGGTGACCCGTTAAAAATTGGCGAAGTTGTTCAAAAATTAGCATAAATATATTAGCATAAACCTGAATGTGTGCGGCCAATCCGCTTTCTTCCGCAATTCTTTTACTTTATTTAAGGTGGCGGTCTTCCCGAGTTCACGGCAGAAGATGGCGATTGCGCTGAGACGTCCGACACAACAGCCCAGAAGGTTACTTCCGATAGAAGGAATCAACTTGGAAGCGAAAGTCAAATGACGCTGAGTAAATTACAGTTCGTGAAGTAGTTTTGAGACCACATCGCCCTGAAAAATCACCTGATTTTAGAGGCTTTTCTCTTGATATACAAGACTAAAGGTAGGCCTGTCTCGTTTTCCTAAATTCCAATGTTCTGATACTAGCTGCAGTGGAACACTTCAGTTTTCAGTGCAGCACCGAAAAATTATGAACAAGCATGGATTAAATATTAATTAATGGCTTTCACTTTCCATTGCGTTGTCTCGCCATCTGTCATAAGGATCGTTGAAAGTTTGTGTCACGTGATCATTGTTGTCATTTCCGTACCTGCTGGTGCGATGATTGCCGGATGTTTGTCCATGTGTTTTGAATATGTCGTCAATTTGATAAGATAGACCGACTGCTGACTAGAAAAATTCCCGCCACCGTCCTATGATCTTCTGAAACTGAAGGACATAACTCGTGCTCAGTAAGAAAAATTTGCACTGTCATGGTCTAGTTTGAAGACTTGACATAAAGTAGATGAAATAATGGATTTTCATTCCCGCAGATGTAGATATTACGGTATGCTGTTGCACTTGTGTTCCGAGGACTAAAATAACTAACGGGGCGGCACCAAAGCTCAAGCGATAAAAGAAATAAATGCCTTTGATAACTTATTAGATTTAATGACAAGTTATGTAGAAAAGAAGTGACGGTACCCATAGAAAAGTTCAAAGTTGAAACACCATTCTCACTATTTTTAATGAATTTTACAGTGATTTCCATGTTATGTGGGAATTCCTGTCAGTGTTCTGTTTTTTGTTTCTGTGATCTTTTTCTGAAAATAACCCATCAGGCCCGGCTGACAATATGATTTATTGTTTAAAAATGGGAAGAATCTGTGTCTTTTTTGGGTAATAAAATGTAGACCGTAATTTCTAAACGAACTAACGGACTAGGCTCGTGCTCGCTTAATAGAAAATTGTAACTAGCGTCATAATCAGATAACGAAACTAAACTTATTGGTGCTCCTTTGTTATCGCTGCACACGCCGTGGCACATAATTAAGATATCTGTCTGATTTTTCCTGCAAGTGATGAAGTCATGAACTTCTTAGGCCTCCACCCCGAGGTGGATGCCAATAGGAAAAGGTTCTGTCCATCCGTCTCTAAGTACATCTCGGTGTCTCTGTTTTGGGTGTGTGCCTGATCAGAGCTAGACCTCCATCGCTATTGGGGGGCAGGGGAGAATCTCTTGACACCCTGCACAGTGAAGGAATATATATATATATATAGGAAAAGGTTCTGTCCATCCTTCTGTAAGTCCATCTGGATGTCTCTGTTTTATGTGTGTGTCTGTTCAGAACTAGATCTCCATCGTTATTGAGGGGGCATGGGAGAATCTTTTGAAACCTTTCACGGTGAGAGAGTTTATGCATTGTAGTTGTGCGCCTGGGTAGCAGTTTATTTGTTTGCCTAGTAGCGGTGCAGTAGGGCCCATAGAGATTTTTATGAAATTTGACTCTTCTATTCCGAGCTGGATCTCCAAAACTATTTGGGGAATTTTGATAGCTTACACAATGAAAGAATGTATATTGTGGTTGTACACCGGTTTGTATCCAGTTTTTTTTCTTTGACAATGGACATACACGACTTGAAAAAAGGTGGATTTGAACTTGTGTCGATCTTGGCTGTAATAATAAGTTGAAACACTACTCGCTGAAAAAAATCATTGCTGTGGTGCACGTGGGTATTCATATTTTCCGGCTCCTATAGACGAGCCTGCAGGATTGTGGACAAATTGCAGACCAACAGTTGCTTTGAAAAATGGATAATATTTTTGGCACTCTTTAAGTAATTTAACTGACACCAGTATCACCCTTTTTCATAATTTAACTGGAGCAGATTTTGTGAACAAAAATGAGGAAATTATTCGTGCATATCAAAGAAGAATGATTACATTTATTGTCATTGACAAAAAGTGGAAAAGTAGATATTGTTCTTTCACACCAGTTATGTACCTTCTCTATATTTAAACTAAATGTAATTTTGGAACAACGTTAAAGGATCTGCGTGACCTGAAGATGCTGTAGGTATGATTAGCATGACGCCATCATTCCTGTAACACATTTATTTAATATCGTGTAGAATATGTTAGGGTAGCCCTTGTACAAATAGCCGCTGTCTTGGACGACATGCAGTGTGAACATGAACCATGTTTATTGTTAACTAAGTAATGTATATATAAAGTATAATGGTAAGCTACTTCAGTATTTTGGTACATTTAGACTTGTTAGTGCAAACACGATTTTGCATCACAGTTATAGATCCAGTGATGAGCAGCTCTTTTGTTTTTTCTTTTCAATGATATTAAGGCGTATATGTCCCTTGTTTTCACAAACGTGTGCCAACAAGGACAAATCATGGGATCATATGCGTTTCAAAGCGTCATCCAGTTCATAGTAATTTATACCGCGGGTTGTTTATCATTCACTTTTCACATTGGTTTTCATTTATCAAGGCCTTTTCTTGTTGACTTCTGTAATCTCTGTCACGCTCTTTGTATCTGATCATCAGCATAAGTATTTGGTTTCGGCGATAAGTTGCTGTATAAAAAGAAAGTAGCCCAATAAGAAGGACAATTTAGCTGGTGGTAGCGCTTAATTATAAGGTTGAGAAATAAATAACATGGCTAAATTATCTGTTTCGGTTTTGTTTGCACTGGTAGTAGCAGCCGTCTCGGCGCAAAAGGTGCGTACAAAGAAAATGGTAGCCCTTTCGTAACTGGCCGAAAAGTCATCCTCGGGGCATCTTTTAATAATATTGTTAGAAATAAACATATCGATCTATGTAGGACCATTTGTTAAATTTGCACTAAAAATCTGCTTTAATTCAAGTTTATCATTTTTGAACATGACTAATTTTATTTAATTGGCAGTCCTGTGTTGAAGTGAAATTAATTTTAAAACAGTTTCGGGAAATTTAGAAGAGGGCAAAGAATAAACTTTTACAAACTTGGAAAAGGAAAAACGATAAAGATACAAACTGATTTTTAGCGTAAAAATGTAGTAGCTTAAAATAGTAAAATGTGTCTTATTGGTTGCAGAGAGTTGTGAAAAGCGGTCCATTGAAAGAAAATATCCAAACCATGGACGAGCACTTGGGTGATGTCATAGAAGATGTGCACCACATCAAATCGCTGCTGCTGAAACAAGAAAACGTCATCGCACAGCATAAAAAGAAGATTGATTTGCAAAGCAAACTAATTAACACCCAACAGAGAGAGATGTTAAAACAAGCACAACAAATACAGGAGCAATCCGCCAGTATATCGAATCTTAAAGAAGGTACATTGTTCATGTTTCCTACACAGCTGTTCTTCAACTGGTTTTTGGAATACATTAGATTCTAATCAATTTTATTGGCTGATTTATTTGTCTGTTTTATTTATTTACGTATTTATTAATTTGTTTGTTTTTTAAAGCTGTGTAGATTAATAATTAAAAGTCCAGATTTGCCACTTAATATTCTGTGATTTTTTTACCTTATTGCCTTCAGGTTTGTCAAAGGAAGCGGAACGAAGCAGGGATCAAAGCAAAAAGATAGATCAGTGCGTTTCTAAGATAACGAAAAGAGACCAGTATCGCCATGGCAACGTGCACAACTTGGAATCAGCGATGAACTTTTCAAGTCCCGACATGTGTAACTATTTTAATATACTTCTTAGTTAATTTAATAATATAGATCAATCGCATTTCTCACCACCACCCCAGCACTCTCCGGTGGTTTATTGTAATTATGAGTACAAAAAAAAGAGCTGACACGACGGGAACTAAAACAATAATTCGCGAATTAAAAATGAAGAATGCTGCCAATATTAAAATATTGAAAGTAAATAATCGTATTTGGAAAGCCAAAAAGCGCTTGAATTTACCATTCCATGAAACTTTTATCGTTAAGATTATTTTTAAGTGTTGTGTTGTTTATATGTTTTATTTAAACCCTTTACTCAAACTTTACCAAGAGAAAAATACTTATTTGCCATATTTTTGGTAATTTTCTATATTCTTTAGAAGGTGACAACATAAAGATACGATTAAATGTATAAGTTTGTGTAAATAAATATATAAATATAAATTATAAATAAATATATATATATATATATATTGATTTATCAACAGATGATGGTTTTGACTATGTCTGCATTTATGATTTGCTGAACCTGTCGTGTACTGGCGAAGGAGTGATATTTATAACCCAAGCTGAATATGGCCAGTATGCAAAGGAATGTAACGAAGGTTGCTGTGCCCCAAACATTACCACTGACTGCAGGGAGGCCCTCCAGACTGAAGATCCAGCAGGATGGACTAACTTGATCTATGCGTGTAACTACGAGGCGTCATGTACGTTTCAGATGCAGGCTTACCTAATGAGAACCTGTGCCGTGGAGACACTTGCCGATTACATGACAGTCTCCTATGTGTGTTCTCAGGGTAAGTTGTGAAAACATTGCAAAATCATAACATTAATTTTTCAATAGAGTGCATTGGTTTCATTTATACTTAAAATATTTTTGACATCTGGCATTTCTTTTTCAAAATAACAGAAATGTCACGTTAATTATGTGCTAATCAGTTAAATAAGTTAAGCTGTTTTGAAGTTAATCTGTAGTGTACCTTTTATTATTATTGTTTATTTCCACTAGAGCAAGACCCAGACCCAGTAGTGTTTACAGCATATGCGACGACAACGCGCAGTTACACCGCCGGGCAAACTCTCATCTTTGATAACACATTAACAAACATTGGCGGTCATTACCACACCTCAAATAGCACATTTGTGTGCCCCTACAGCGGTCTCTACATGTTCTATATAAATGTCATGTCTGACGACAGCGACTACATGATCGCTCGCTTGCTGCTTGACGACTCTTTGCTGGTGTCAGCCTTTGCCGATGAGCTGACGACCAGCGTTGATTACATGGACAATCACGCTTCTAACATGGCATTTACTGATTGCACCGCCGGCCAGGGAGTGTGGGCGGAGTCTTATGACTCCGGGTCATACATGTCCAGCAACGGTAATAGATTGTCTACCTTCTCCGGTTATCTTCTTACCCGTTATTGATGCAAAAGCACAAAGTGTTAATGTCTAATCTGCAAGTTTCCTTCGGTATTCAGACGTACGGGAAACCAGGTCTAGATTTTTCTTTTATAGAATGTTATTAAAATGAGTAAAATGGAAATAAAAATATTCAAAATTTCAGTTCGGGACTTGATCGCTTGGGTTCGTTCGTTCGCGCCCGATTGAAAACCCTGATTAACCGAGACGACTATTGTCGCTGGGCAATTACTGAACACTTATGGGGAATTTGCTGTCCGTTGTTTATGTAAGCAATTTTTCAAAATGCTGCTCTTCTTACATTTCTGGTTAGATTGTATTAAATTTTTCAGGAATATTCCCTGGGTAATGCTACATACATTTTCCTTTTTTTTGCGATTTGGCCGAAATAGGCTAAAAAAATTGCCATTCTGCCTATAAATCTGACCCGGTTACATCGAAATTTGACAGTAATGTTGCCTTGAAGCTCCTGCTTCAGGCTTTTATTTTTGTTTGTCCACTTATCAAAAATTGACCAAAAACGATCAAATTGTTCCGTTCCCTCCCTTTCTCTATTCCAAGCAGATCGTTAGTGTTTTGGTATTTTTGTTGTCAGTTCGCAAGAGCTTGCCCAGTAAAGGATGGCTTTAAGAGAAACACAGAGGGAGCTGTTTGTCCCACCGATCTAGCCCGATTACTTTTGATAGTACTGTCAGCCAAATTTTGTCAAAATTGGTCGGGTTCTACTTTAACCTTTGTAATGTCTTCGCTTTTACGGCTAAGTACAATGTTCATAGACATTCTTGTTCTAAAATAAAGATGAAAAAAATCAAAACAACAGTGTTATAGAAAAATTATCTGTTTGAATGTTTTCATATTTTTGCCTCGCCTAGCTCAGAGGTGCATTATCTTTTTGTCCCGTTCCATCCGTCTGTTCGTCAGTGTGTCCATACAGTAAGGGCTAATAACACGTTCATGCATTCAATGATTCTCTGGTCGGTCTGTCATCATGAGATTGTTAACACGATAACTTAAAAACTGCTGTAAGGATTTTAATGAAACTTGGTATGTAGCTTCTATGGGAACAAACAAAGATCGGTATTGTAAATGGGCCAGATTAATCTAAGGAAAATGGACCAGCTGGACTTTGAAATTTCAGTTCTTTATTGATTAATTGATGGCCGTGTTTACTGAGGGGGGGGGGATATGTGGGCTGTGCACACTGCTCTAGTTTCGTACTGATTTTCCCGTACGTGACTTGGGCCATCCAAGGGTCCAGTCGTCTGCCTAACCGTGGCAAGCTCAACGTTATAAAAAGCTGTTTTGCAAAGGCACTTAGCAAAGCACAAAGCACCTGTGAAGTACGCCCGCAAAAGTTCAAGTATTTGAACAAGTGGCTGGTATTCAGTAAGTTCATAAAAAATACTTGCACTTATCATACTGATATAATACCGATAACAATATATGCAATAAGCAAAATTTTTTTACAACTTCGACCATCATATTGAAGTGCAACACACAAAATAAAAAATCGGTTTCTGTTAACATTCAGAAATTGTACAATGCGAAAAAATAGGAATAACTCATTGGATCATTTAAAACCATCAGTCACACACACCCATATATATATATATATATGTATGACAAGACACTTCTCGCGAGAAGAGAGTGTATGGCATTAATTCAGAGTTTCGCCTGCATTTCCCGTCGTATTTTTTCTTTTAAAACCCGTCTTAGTATTTTTCCACTTGGTGATTTTGGAACAGAGTCTGTGAAAACCACACCACCTCTTAATCTTTTGTGTGGAGACACTTGCTCTGTAACACCATAAAGTGATAAAACAGTAGAATATATATATACTAATATATACTTATGAGATGTAGGTATGTTACAGTCAATGAACCCCGCTATTTCACGAAGTGACAAATCATTTTAACCATTTCGTGAAATGCCTGAAATCATTTGCCATTTCACGAAATGACAAAAATTTTTTGCCATTTCTAATGGAACTGGAACATTTTATTCTGCTCTTATCGCATTTATACTGATAAGCTTCACATTGCTTAGCAACGCTACAAATCCCTGTCCCCTCTGAGGTGAACTTTTCCGTCCGTAACCGCTTCTCTGTTGTTGTCTGGATACTATTTACAACACATTCTTAAAGTAAGCGCTGAGGGCATCAACCTGATTTCTACCACTTTTGATCTTAAGAACATCTGGCCTGTACAAATGGTTTCCGTCTCGATCACCATCCCTAAATTATTCCCTGGTTCCCCACGACCCCTGTCAACGACAGGAATAGAAACCATAACGCTATCCCCAGGCTGCCAATGAGCCAATCCCAGTCTGCTCCTTTTAACCATTTGTTGTGGTTGTGAAATCTGAGATTTTGCAAGTTTTATTTCTCAAGTACTCAGTATTATCTGCTGTAAATTGCAATTGCCGTTTTATTATGTTGGAGCAATTGCAGTTAATTGATTCGTTAAGTACGATATAATCAGGTTTAAATGAAGATTGTAATTAGAACACGTTAAAAGCTTTTGAGCCCGTTTGAATTAATGATTAAAAGAGAACAAAGGTTTTATAGACTTAATGTATGTATTTAAAAGACCCCATGAGTTCAAAGACCCTATGATATAATAAATAAAAGGCCAACAAAAAAGTTTCACAGCTTGCCTGATTGTATTGACATATTGTGCAATGAAGCCTTGGAAGTTTTAGCCATTTTAGGCAACAGCCTAAAACTTTGGAAATTCCAGGAAACGACAGATGATTTTTAGCATTTTACAAAATGGCTAAAATGATTTCCCATTTCGTGAAATGGCGGGTTTCACTCATTGATTGTGGCATATGTACTTATTAGAAGGAATTAAATACGATTTGGATATGCAAGACGTATTACAAAACAGGGTTCCCACGCACCTGGAAAAACCTGAAAAACCTGGAAATGAAAACTCAAACCTGGAAAACACCTGGAAATTGAACATTTTCTGAAAAAAAAAACCCCGGAAAACTTCTGGAAATTGATTGCTGAAATTTTCCAGGTTCCAGGTTTTTGCTCAATGCTTTCCGTTTTTTTCTTGTAATATCTCATACGACACAGTTTCACATACCGAATGTTGCTTGATTTTTTTTCGCGCCTTCGGCGTGCTATAATATTAATAATCTGTATTTTGCAGTCATTATGGGGCCTGTGTTGCACGTGTACATATGTTTTATTTATCTATGAATGTTTAATGCACCGAAGATTATATATATATATATATATATATATATATATATATATATATATATATATATATATATATATATATATATATATATATATGATACATATACAATTGAGGGGGACTTTACTTTGTACCTTCAGAAAGTCTTCAGTATCTTGGTTATTGAATACATTGAGTATTTTTGGCATAAAAGTGGTTTAACACTTTACAAACGTGGTTACATTATGGCAGGGATAAAGTAAAATAAAATTAAAGTTAAGATCTCCCAAACACCTTAACTGTATTAAAAATATGCGTGGGTGTAAGCAGGCCGCAAAAGTAGCCCTGGAAGGTAATAAATTTGTGGTTTCAAAAGCCTGGGAAATACCTTAAAATTGAAATCGCCGAAGGGTGGGAACCCTGCAAAAGGTGTCACATTTGAGCAAATAACACATCTTCCTATATTTATGTTTCCTCACATGTAATGTCACTAACATAGGTTGATAAAAAAAGCATTTTACGGAAGTTATAAACCATTTTACAGAAAATAATACTCAATGCTACATACAAAAGAATTCTATAACACTAGTAAAACAAAGGCGCACAATCTATTCTGTACGGTAATGAACATGCTATGAAAACTAATATACAATTAATTAACCTGCAATAAAGTCTTTGATTTCTTTCTCTGTTGCACGTCTATGAGATTTTAATACAACATATGCCCTTGGTAACTCTCCTGCCTCCCTGTTTGGTACACCCACAACAGCACAGTCTTCTATGCAAGTGTGGCTAAGTAACAAACTCTCCAACTCCGCCGGTGGTACCTAATATCATAGTTTCTTACATAGGCCCAACTGTTTTTAAAAATGGCATTTTATATACTGTAAAAATTATACACTGGTTCTGACATTTTGCATGATACTGTTGAAGTGCCAACTGTCAATTTTTTTATGATTTTGTTTACTTATAAAAACACTTCGAGATATCAGATAAGCTTAATTATTGACACATCAACCGAAAATAATATTCAAAATTTACGATCTCACAAAGTGCTGGATTTTAGTTTTTACAACGCAAACTCAGATAGGCTCAAATCAATCAAGAATTTTGATTTTGAAAGTAATATTTTCGTCAGATTGAATGTGAAAATTAGTTGTATTTACCTGATATGCGTTGTATTTAATCAATTCCTTAAGTCTGTCTACTACATAAAAATATCCATCTTCGTCAACATGTCCAGTATCACCTTCACCAGCAAAGAATAACGTATCGAATATGATTATTAATCTTTTAAAAAGAACTCCCAAAACAGGGAAGAAAGACCTCTCAACTGATTTCAGTAGCTCTCGTTTATAACTGAAACATTCTTGTTACTTAATCCTTGGCAATTGATTAGAAATTACACATCAGTGTTGAAAGAAATGCTAAAATGTAATGATAAACATTTTTGTAACTGGAGTATCATTTTTCAAAATATAGTACCAACATAAATCCCTACCAGTTCTGAACCAACCATTTGTTGTTAAAACCTTTTTCGTTTCCTCTGGCTTGTTATAATACCCCTTCATAATGACGTCGCCACGACACCAAATTTCGCCATCTTCTCCAACTTCGCAGTCTTTGAGTGTATCGGGATTGACTACCCTGGCTTCAATGCCAGGCATTACTTTTCCTATATAGATTTTAGTATAGATAACTAATATCTGCACTGCCCATACGGGTTATAAAGCAGCTCCATTATTGGTCTTGGTAAAGTTGGTCTTGGTAAAATTTTTGTAAACAGATGCACTATTCAGAATTTTTGTTAAAATAAGTATACAGAGACGTTATTTTTTTATTATGCCGATATACACAAGAAGTGAAAAGAAATTTTGCATTCATGAACCTGCGGCACCGGGTTTATTATTCCCATCTTCTGGGGACCTTATGAGTCCTGCAGTCGTCTCTGTTAATCCATAACCTTAACCAAAATAACAGTTTTTTTTTCTGGTGTCTTGATATTTGTTTCCAAATGTATATCAGTGTTTTACAATATATGCACACAATTTCAGCAGCCAACCACATTTCGTTTGTCATTTGAAAACAGCATTTTTTATGTCAACATTTCAGTGGTAATGTAACAGAAGACCTAAGGAAATCATTTTAATATATACACATTTTCTAATTTCTTACCTTGTCGCATTATTTGCTTTGGGAATTTTTGCATAAATTCCTTTTCAACGTCTGGCCCAACTGGGGCAGCACCATAGCTAAATGTTTTAACGCTATCAAAGTCACTCGCCTTGACGTCATCGTGTTTTGTGAGCTGGACAACAGTAGGGGGAACTATAGGCAGATACGTAGCCTATAGATAAAACTAAGAATGGCAATATCAACCACATTTTCTATGTTCATTATTTAATTTTAATTCAGCTACAAGCGGTTAAGTTGGTTTTTTGTATTTTCAAAAAGAACGTGTCTCTGAAGGTTTTAATGATAATATATAAAATCTTCACTAAATACGTTCATTGAAAGGATTGTTACAAGAAGCTGAAGAAAAGTGGCATTCGACAATCGTCAAAGTATCTGTGTCAGGGCCATGTGAATATGATATTTTTTCACTTTGTGCTTAATATGATTAATTGCATTAACTATTTTAATACTTAACTTATACTTCTTTACGTTGTTTATGAATGTTTGTAAATCATATCTTGCCATCAGAACCACACACATTCCGTTGAAACAAGACGCCAATGATTGCATAAGTGCGTAGATGTGATATAGCGGGAGAAACAATAAAATCACTGCATTCCTTTCCCTTCCAAATGCCCTCATTCCACGAACCCTTATGTAAAAAGGGATAAAATGCGTCTGATACAAACTTGATATGCACAAAAGCAGAAGTTATCAAAACTTCATTTTATGCATGATTCCATAAATATCTCTTGAATTACGTGTACCGTTGCAGTACAGTTTAATTATTAAGATTTGTAGTGACTTCGTTCAAATGTATCATTTTATATGCCCGAGCGTTTGTCTCAATTCTTTAACGTATGAGCCTAAATATAAAGTTTACTAACGTTGACTGCAGCAGATAGCTTTGTAAATTCAAGTGCGTCAGCATCACTCCTTTTGGTGTTCCTGTTGTCCCCGAACTATATGGCAGCAGTGCTACATCCATTTTACTATTGACTTCAACAAATGGTGTATTACCAATTTTGTTTTGCAACAAGCTCCGGTAGGAAATACAGTTTCGATCATCCCCTATGGTTATAAACTTCTGTAAAATAAAAAATGGGACTCGTATTTAACAACCTAGTACTACTGGTTTAAACCAGTCTGTAAGAATTAATTTTGGTAACTGGTTTAGTTTTGTCTGCATCAACTTTGCATAAAATCCTATAAAACATTTCATATCTTATTTACCATTAACTGGTTATTAAGGTAAATTAATATCAGAAGTTGGGTAAACCCCTTAGCGCTATATGATGTATTTAAAGATAAGCGCTACCTACCACTCTTTTGTTTCTAATGTCGCAGGCTTGCTGGAATTTGGCCACATAGTCGGGAGTTGTTATGATACATTTCGGATTACTCTCGTTCATGTAAGCAACTGCCTCTCCTGAGTCAATTGTTTACTTTTTACAATAAAAGTAATTTTAATAGGAGAAAATTTAATATCTAGCTCTTTTTGTTTTACTTTTCTTCCTTTTTCTCAAATTGTTCCTTTAACAAGTGTGTCTCTGTCACCTTCATAGCCACTGTGCTTGTTATTAAACACCAAATAAACTGACAAAATATGAACTTGCCTACGTCTCGAGGGGTACGTCTGTGTCTCTGTCACATTCTTAGCCACTGTACTTGTCATTAAACACCAGATAAACTGACAAAATATGAACTTGCCTACGTTTCGAGGAGTACGTCTATCTCCCTGGGTGTTATGGTGTGTGTAAGCCTGTTGCGTGTTGACTACGCAAAATTGAAAAGTGGAAGGATAGGTAACATTTAAACGAATCAATCCATTAACCAGTAAGCGCGTGAGACCGCCGTGGCTACGCTAAGTAAGGCGCCGATTTTGACAAATTTGCAATTTTGTCAATTTAAGTCCCATCCTGAAAATTCTTTGTTGCTGGTCTGCAGAAGGGTTCAGGGAAGCCGTGTACAAAATTTGAAACCAATCCATCTATTAATATGGCCTGTGGGCGTGTGAGACTGAAGCGTTACAGACGGACGGACAAATGGACAGACCGAAAAGTTCAAAACTATATCCCTCCGTTTACGGGGGATAATGTTTTAATAATAACCTAATAGAAATATATTTTTGAACTAGGCACCAGTTTCTTTAAAACTCACCAATAGTGCATAGTGGACTTGCTGTAGAAACAAGAATCCCAACAGAAACAGCACCAAGAACAAGAAATATATACTCGGGACAGTTGGGACTGAGCATAAAAATAACATCTCCCTTTCTCAAGCCATGATTATAATATAGTGATGCTCCTATGTTTCTTACATTTGAATTTAATTCATTGTACGTAAATCGCTCGTCTGTCTCGGAGTTAACCTGCAAAATAATAAGATTTCAATATATGGTCTGGCTTTTTAACCAGTGGTCACATGAACACTTTAAATTTTAGATTTATAGTTTCAAGATCCTAAGTGTAGAAGAAAAATGCTTTATTTACCACCAAAAAATAACGAAAATCATGAAAAAAATTGAAAGAAAATGTGTGACCTGGAAGGCAGACAATGTTCAAAAGTACCCAAAAAAAATCATGTATGTGAAAATCTTGTTTGATGTCACTGTTTTATTTGAGATCAAAACCAAATTTTGACCCAGAAAACGAAGCAAAGGACGTTTACGTAATGGGATCCATTTCTAAAGAAAAAAGAACGAATGCCAGAAGGTGTGATTTTCTTTTTATTTTTCTTCGTGTCCTTTTCGTTTCGAAACTGTTATGAGAGAGAGAGAGAGAGGGGGGGGAGAGAGAGAGATAGAGAGAGAGAGAGAGAGAGAGAGAGAGAGAGAGAGAGAGAGAGAGAGGGGAGGGGGAGGCGGAGGAGGAAGAGACAGCGAGAGAGAAAGAGACAATGCTTAATTCAACCAGTATTTTGTGATTTGGTGTATTGCTGTAGTTAATCAATAAGCGATTGGGCTTTGAGATGTAAAATTGGTAAAATGTGCGGTGACACTTACCAGTGCAATCTTATTCCCAAACTGTGTAGTTTTCCTCATTAACATTGATATGAGATTAGTTCCCGTGGCCTCAGATGGCGCTGCATATTCGCTGTGTATAATCATTGTATCCAATATTTTATGACCGACTTGCCAGAGTTCAAACTGGTGATTAATGCATTGCAACCCCAATCATCTATAACAGAAAGGCCCATTAAATTTTCAGTAGTTTACAGTTTGTTTATGAACACGTCTTGTATTATAAATTGCATTTATATATTTTAGTACGTTTTGGGCTCACGATTTAAAACTAAACTACATGTGCATTAAAACGATGTCATTAGTCAGTTTACATCATAACAGATTTGTATATGTTCAATATGCCTTGATTTGAAGTCCCAAAAGATTGAATATATTTAATAGAACGATTGAGTACACTTTGTTCGTTTCCATTCATAGACAGAAAGATAAGTGTATTCACTAGTACTGTGAAGTACCCATAGTTAGTTTATAAATCACAGTGAAGTCAACTAGTAAAGTTATCAAACGTAATATTTCTTATACAAGTCCATACCCGTCTTATAAAAATGTTCAGCGTGTAACCCGAAGGCTTTCACTGATGCTCAACATATTAAGCAACCTCGTACTATGAGCCCTCACTCATAGTTTTATGCCCGAAGGGCAGACGATGGGTTTGGGCCTTGTGCATCTGTTCGTCCATCGCCGACTGTCACTCGTGATAATCCGTTCACCATAATGTGTGGTATATTAATAACTTCTCGTAGAAAGGACATAGTGTTTGTATGTTCTGTGTATGTGTCAGTCGTGAACATAATGTGTGCAAGATATCTCGAGAACGAAAAGTCGGATCGACTTTAAACGTTCTCTGTTTATTCCTTGTATAGGTCGGAAGGTTTCATAAACTTTTGACTATTTTGCATATTTGTGAAGGCGTATGACATCATTACGTAAATCTCTTGTTTGCGAAATTTCTCAGAAAGTTCGAAGTACTTAGTATCTCAACTTCTGACGTCTTTACGATAAAATATTTTTGTAAGATTTCTCAGCCGCTGAACATCGAAGGAAATTGAAACTTGGTGGAAGTATTTCTTGGTAGTCCAAAAAGATTTTGCCAAATTTTGTTACAAGTACAACGAACGAGTTCGGCGTGTGACATCATCACAGAAAATATGTATACATTTCGAACAAGAACTTGTGTGCAAGATATCTCAATAACTGAAATTCATATCGAATTCAAATTTTAGATGAATATTCAGTCGGGCGGTTCTGTCAACTTTTGAGGGATGTAGCGATATTAAGGCAAACATATGACGTCATTACCTCAAAATATTGTAGTCGTATTTTTCTGACGCAAACCATCCATAAAAGTGTAAATGTGGGTTTTTGCATGGTAGATCCGAAAGATTTTGTCAAATTTGTTGCCAGTTCAGCTAACGAGTACGGCTTATGACGTCATCACGAAAAGTATGCGTATAACTGAACAAGAGCTTGTGTGTAAAATATCTCGTTAAGGGAAATTCGTATGGACTTAATATTTTATGTAGGTTTTTCTTGTTTCTGTCGGACGGTTCTTTTGACTTTGGACAGATGTAGCGACATTAAGACAGGCGTATGACGTCATTACATCAAAATATTGTACTGGAGATTTCTCAGCCGCTAAGCATCCAGAAAAGTTGAAATGTGGTGGGTTTTTTGCAGGCTAGGTCCAAAAGATTCTATCGAATTTTGTTGCGAGTACAGCGAACGAGTACGGCTTATGACCTCATCACGTTAAATATGCGTATAGCTGGACAAGAGCTTGTGTGTAAAATATCTTGCTAAGGGAAAGTCATATCGACTTCATATTTTATATGGGTATTCCTTGTTTCTGTCGGACCGTTCTTTTAACTTTTGGTGATGTGGTGAATTTTTTTAAGGCTTTTGACAACATTGCGTGAAAATATTATATGTAAGATTTCTCACCCGCTGAACATCGAAGTAAGTTGAAACTTGTTAGAAGGTGTATTGCTTGGTAGGTCCGAAAGATTCTGACAAATTTTATCGCGAGTAGAACGAACGATACGGTATATGACGTCATCACGCAAAATATGTATATAATTTGAAGAAAATGGGTATTTCTTCGGTTATTCGGGCGTCTCTTTCAAATTTTGATGCGTGTGGTGAAATTATAAAAGGCGTCATTACGTAAAAATGTATCTGTTGTGATTCAAAATATCTGGATGGCGGAAAGTCGGATTGACCTCACACTTGATGTGGTTTTTATAAAACATTTAACTGGTTTGGCAAATTAAGAAAGATGTATGATGCTAGCAACACCCTTTCCATTTGCCCCTCCCACCTCCCCCCCCCCCCCGCCCTTGCCTTTCCCGTTTTGTAGGTTCGAGCGTTAACTGAGCATAATTGTTAACCACGCCGTAGATTTCAGAGTTTAGATGATTCTCAAGTGTCCCTGTATTGTTTAAAACATAAACAGCTTACTATCAACCCGCTATTGACCCGTGGCTATTTCTTTGTGTGTGGCTATGTCGTTTTCTGTAAATGACCATTTTGTGCCTTACTCATCTACAGCTGTTACGTGACATGTCACTGAGTCAGGTGTTGGTTTTAGTTGTGTTGCATTATTAAGTCGTTATCTCCTCTCCCACCGAGGTGAGTCATGTTTACGCAGTTATGAAGAATATCATTATAGTACTTTTTGGTCCATTGGAATGTACGAAGACAAGGTAATATATCATGGCTATAACTTAACATATACTACAAACCGTTACTGTCACCTTTCATAAAACGGTTAGGGTTGTGCTTAGAGTCGTACCTGCTTTATATTTGGGTTGGGGGGGGGGGTGACGGTTAGCAAAAATAGAAAAAAAACCACCTTCAAAAACCGGATGAAAAGGTGTAAAGTAAAAGCTGTTTGTCGTGTCAGATTTGGATAAGACGTACAGCAAATCTGCCTGTCTTGACCAACTTTTAGACCCATATAAAAATTTAACGTAATCTAATTTAAGAACGCTGTAGTGACCAACTTCCAGACCTGGATAAAAAGGACGTATAATAAAACTGGTTTTAGCGGCCACTTAGCAGAATCGGATAAAAACGACGTATAATAATATCTGTTTCAGTGACCAACATCTAGTTTGTTTGTCATTTAATTTTTGAGAATTGATTATGATTATGTTTGCAGAAATGACCCTCACTTAAGTAATATGAAAAAGGGGAATGGTTATTGGAGATTAATGCGTTTAGTTGGGGACTTGTGCTTTTGTTAAAAAAAAGAAACAAAAGGGATTCATTGAAAGTGTTGTGAAAATCTGCAATCTTTTTTTGTGTGCACTGGTCGCTGTAGTTCGTACTTTGACCTTGATTCAATTTTAACGTCATATTGCCCACCATCTTTGATTTTCAGCCGGAATTTATAGTCAACATAACACAAAACTACTGACTGAGCATCATAAGAGTTGTTTTATTGAGCAGTCAAAGCAAAATGGCCGCTTGCCAATATATTAATTTTTACACAATTTCTGTGAAAACTTGAGGAGTCGTTAAAAACTTTACATATCGTCATCAAATTTTAAACATATGTAAAAAACCTGAAAATCAAGGTGGGGTCTGGTTTTCTGATAAAAGAAGGCAAAATGACCGTAGCTTCAATATTGGATTTTCATCATCGTTTTCAAATTGTTAGTAACATTATGGCACAAAACTACTCAACCGATTCTCACAACATTTGCTTGTAAACAGTTTATCACAAAACCATTTGGCAATTTGAAGCCAAAGATCTAAAAAATTTATTGCAATAACAAATCATATCCAAGTCATGCCATTGATCAGCTTTTATAGGAAATTAAGAATGTGGCAGGGTAGTCCTGATATAGCGGAGTGATCGCTCGAAGGGACCAATAACAAACACCAATAAAAAACAAACAAACAATTTTAATGTAGGCTGTCATATATTGTCAGATGATTAATATACTTAAATAGATAAAATGTGTCCAACCCGTCTTGTCTTTATATTCATGAAAGCTAGGGACGCTTAAGCATTCCTCTCAGTGTTTCCGGGAAAACAGTTTAACAGGATTTAATTTTCGTTAAATGACCCTAAACTCCCCTCCGCTCTGGAGCCCCTCGTATCACGCTTTTGTGTTCCTTCTTGTGTGCTTGTTTGTTGTAACTCTTACTGCTCCGTAGCCTAATCCCCTGGTCATACATCTTCACCTTAGCCTATTCGCATTTCCTCACTAGCAGCCAGAGCGTCAATATGCTCCATGTCTAAATCACCACCATCCCGTTACAACACATTTCCCCCTACTCAATGCATCCTTTTACTTGCCGACTTAACAGCACTCTGTCTCGCTTCATTATCTTTGGAAAAGTATTTCAAGTTTTTCTGTTACTAAGCTTAATTTGCTGTTATCCTTTGTTACGATTGGTTAAAAGAGCGGAATCCTCAGTGCTGTCCAATCACCACTCAGTAATTTTGCCCTTCTGCCATCTTAACTTTAGTATTTTTGAGAAAAAAAGAAATGTACCTTCTTTTCGCTTCGTTAGGCAATAGTTTTAAATAAGTTGTATTTATATAAAAAGGACAATGAAATGCAACTAAAGGTAAAAGTCCATTGCTACGTTATCAGTATTGTTACGTCAAAAAATCTTTTCGTTATTAAGCAACAAAATTCATTTACATTTACTCTTCGTTTTACTAAAAACATAAAAGGTAGTTGTGTGTAGCAAACGGATATTTTTCCTTAAGTTTTTCATGAAGATTGTCATATATTGTCAAATGGTTAATGTATTTAAACAAATACAATATGCCCAACCCGTCTTTCTTTCTAGTGCTAGGGCCGCTTAAGCATTTCCCTGGGTGTTCTCGGGAAAACAGTTTAATTTACAAGCACTTGTGGCATTCCGTAATCATAATCCTTTCTGGCTGATTACTGTTCACTTCGCTTGTTTAATTTTGATTAGTCCGTTCGTATTGTGTGACCTTTAGGCATCTATTTTTGATATGTAATATATAAAAAATATAGATTTCTAGAACGTGCAGTGTTATTGTTTTAGAAATAGCTAAAATATAATCTGCGTTAAATTATTTTGAACTTTAACGAAATTGAATATTTTGTCTCTTACACGGATGATATTCATAAATAATGTCGTTTTGGTTTTGTTTTTGAAGTTTGTCAAACATTGACTATATCGAGCTTCTTCAATAATAATTAAAAAAATGCTATTGAATTCTACACGCTTTTATTCCTAAGAAACGTTTGGGCATTTACACAGTGAAAATATGTACGAATTACACCTCTCTTGTACACTGTGACGCACTTAGTGCTTTTATAATTAAAACAAACTTTAATTTAAAGTCATTAATGTCTATTAAATATTGAATAGACTGCAGTAGAGGCAACATCTTACGAGAATCTTTTATGCGAAGAAACCTATTTATTTCATCAATTGACTTTTTCATGTGAATTAGCTATTTAGATGCAAAATTTTATGTACAATTTTAATAACTGCATATCATACCGCAACGATCAGTTTATCCTGTTATAACGATCCGTGACTTCTGGCAGTTTAAGCCATTCCTCGTCCACCTGGGTAGGATCTTATACATAATTATACATATAACGGAGACCTAGCCCATAAAACATTATTTTCAACAGACACATTTGTCACAAGATGGTATAACAGGTGATACTGATAAAGAGAAGATAACAAGAGCTTAACAATTATAATAAATTGTTTACATTTTAGAGAAAATTGGGACTTCCAATATTTATATCTTAGTAAAACCTTTCAAGACTTAGTCTAACACATGTGTCAATGCAACAAAATAAACAAAGGAAAGATTATAATAACTTTAAGCATTATCTTCATGTGTTTGCACCAAGAATTGAGTGCACAACTAATATATTGTACGTGTGTGACGTTGCATTTTCTTTTTAAGCGTTTAAAAATTGATAATCAGTTGGTAATAAATCTTAGTTACCTTTTCCTGTTATTACTGAGGACCCCAAAACCATGAGTTTTATTCATAACAAAAAGTATAAACACTTTGCTTACTCTTATTATGCTTTTGTCGTAGATGTGTATTTTTCGACTTTAACCATGCCATTCATTGTGAAATATATTTATCTTGACTAGAAAATATTTTCTAGAAAAATACAATCCAGCAATTCAAAAATTGCACCACGACGAGAATGTTCTGTATGAAACATATTACATCTCCTCATTATCTCTTTAGATAATTGGGAGATTTTCCGCGATTAAAACAGCTTTTCTGATCAAAGCAACTCTACCAATATTTCTGTCATGTCTTCCCGACTTCGGTGGTTTTAAGGCAAATAACTTAAAACAATGCAGTTCCGAATAATTTATTTTACGTTTGGTTATTTGACACAATAAATGGAACTAATCGCGATAATAGACGTGGCTGTAGCACGTTACAACAACCTGTAAAGTAAAAGACTTCTGCCACTTGTTTTGTTACCGTTTTTTTAGAAAGGGGTGATGTATGCCATCTTATAATTAAAATTGCTCAACGCTTACTGTTTTCTTAGCACTCTCTTTGTTACCAATTTGCCACTTGTCAAGACTCGTCTTAGGCATTTAGCAGATAATGCAGACCGCTGCGGTTGCAATAGTCTTTTAAACGTCTTTTTACTATTTTTTAAAAGATTTATTAACTATTTGCAGTGCAGTATATCTTCAGGTATTAAGAAGTGTACATAAATGTGTGCTCATTGTTAACGATGCAACATCTAAATGTGATGACAATGGTAAAAAATGCAATTACACTTTAATAGTGGGCGATAATATGAATTCTAGTGAAGGAAATGCCTGATCTGGAATCTGAACTAACTACCAGTAACCTAGATTGAATCCGCCTGTGCCTGTAGCATCGCAACCTCCCGAAAACAACACTTATCCCGGAACGATATTTTTTTGCCGAACCTCTCGACAACTGGCACTGGTTCTCGAATGCAAAATACTGAGCTGCTATAAGAAAACTATTGGTATACACATTTGAAGTCAGGTTTATGCTCACATGTAATCCTTATAGCTCTTAGCAGTCATTTTGAAAAGCAAATTAATAGTCTTACAGTTTGCACTTAAAATTTATATTTCGGGATGATAGAATAAAGTGGCGAGTTATACCTCGAAAATCCTGCCCGAAAAATGTACATAGGCCTTGCATTTTCGTAAATCATGACATTTTACTTCGCGCATAACAGAAAACTTGTGTAAAATCCTGTATTTGCTACATACATATCCGAATCGCGTCTAAAACACGAAAGTTATTGCGCAAAAACTATTGAAAAGTGGCAAAAGTCTAAGTGCGAATCCGCTTATTTTATCTACCATTTTGATGCTAGGTATAATTTGTTTTAACTTAGTCAACAGGCGTACTCTCGTGTAAGTTTCTATACTGGCAACGTCTTTCCAATCTGTTCTTGTAATGTAGTCATTTCATTTTTTGTATTTTATATTGTAATTTTCACGTACTTCAGGTTATTCTTACTGTATATTACCAGTAACCAGGTTAACCCGCCTGTACCTGCAGTGTCGCCACCTCCCGAAAACAACAAATATCCCGAAAATGATATTTTTTGCCGAACTTCCCGACAACTGCCACTAGTTTTCGAATGCAAAATACTGAGCTGCTGTAAGTAAACTTGGTATACATATATAAATGTCAGGTTCATGCTCACATGTAATCCTTACAACTGTTAGGAGCTGTTTGAAGAGCGATTTGATATATCTTACAGTTTGCACTTAAAATATTGATATTTCGGGATGATAGAATAAAGTGTCGAGTTGAGCTATGCTCGAAAATCCTACTCGAAAAAATATATCGGACTAGCATTTTCTCGAATAACGACATTTTACTTCGCGCATAACACGTGTGAAATCCTTTACTTGCTTCATACCAAAGCATCACGTGATCGCGTCCAAAACACGAGAGTTGTGCAAAAAAACATTGAAAAATGGCGGACGGTCCTAGATTACTAACATGTCTTCAGCTGGAATGAATGAATAAATAAATCATTGGATTACTGTATTGTGTGGCGGATTCGAGGGGAATTCAAGGAAGGGGAAGGTGCCGACGTTCAGGCAAAAGTGAAATGAATTGTTGGGTTACATTGTCGGATTTAGAGGGGATGAATACGCAGGCAAATATTTGCACAACAATAAGCCAATTCGTACTTTCGGGCCTTTCCAATACAAGTGCTCGTAGATGTAACTTTCGAGTGCAATTTTTTGAAAGTTTAAGTGCCGAAGAGTTAGATTTTCGACTCGCCTGTCAAATGTTTACGTTCCATTCCCTAAATGTCGTGTGACCAAAGTCAAGTGACCAGAAATTTAGTTGAAAGTGTTATAGATTATCTGTAAAATGCATACTCAAATAATTGACAGAGTCAGGATTTGTTCTTTGCACTTACAATATTTAGCTTTTAGTCTCTTCCATGCTTTTTTGAAAAGTCAGTTAAAAAAATTTTGTTTTGGCGGATAATAACAGAATTTATTGTCATTTTTTCACGTAATAAACCATGCTCCCTGTATGCAAACAACTGTCAATTATTGCACGAGATTTGTGTTATTTCCACATTCTTTCCTTTAAACGCGGAAGTTCTATATGTTTACCGTTGTACTTTGAGGACCTTTAGCCCTTTAAATGCCAATAAAGACTTGCTGGTCGTTGAATCTCTTACAAAGTCACCACGGAGGTCCCTCAAAGCGATCGCATTTGACGTGCATGTCGTTATATAGTGAGGAATTGAAGCGGTACGTCAAAACTCTGCAGCGTGCCGCTTCTTAGAGCTATTGTGGGCCAGATGAACTGAATTCCCCAAATTGAAGGGCGGACAAGGGAGTGAGGCAGGCGGGGCGATTTAAGCTGTTTTTTTTTTTTTTTTTTTTGATGTCGCCATCTTGGTCGTGTCTGTCTCATTTACTGATTGGTCCACTTGCGTACCGTCATCGTTGGTTATACTACATCATTTGTATCACTGTTGATGATTGGCTGAGGTGCAGACCGCCATTTTATTACCCAAAGTTGTTTATTGTTTACCCTAGAAACACAATTTACTCTTTTTTGTCTTTATTTTATACTAGCAATGTTTTGTTCAAACTCCTCTGCCGACAGTAATCATTTTTTTCCGTGTAATTTAAGATTATTTCCGTAAAATAATTTAAAACATTTTGTAACTCTTGGCAGACAACACACAGGTCAGGATCACTGAATTCCCTGCCAGAGATGAGAGTTTGATGGGCGAGATCGGCTGGTTAACATGCTGGTCTCAACTTGTTTGGCATTGGGCGTAGGAGTGTGGGTAAATCAATTGTGGTCATGTCGTGGTACGACCCCCAGCCCCGTGGGACCATCTCGTCCAGTGGATAGGCTGGGGACGGTGGGGTCAGATCCCATCAATCAGTTCGTGAAGAACTCTCACAATGCTATGTCTGCTCACACTTTTTGGGTTCGAATAAAAGACGCAAGGATTCTGCGTTTCGACTGCAAATCAACCGGAAGAAATTGAAAGAAATTATAAAAAAGACTAGTACTTAAAACAATGTTCGTAGTCAAAACACAGAATTTTTGCACATTATATTCGGAACTTAAGAATGAATGTGGGTGTGGGTGTTCGCATTTCTGGTGTCTATGACACCTGAATTAAGCGAGATGCAATTGAACAGTAGACCCAGATTTCTTTAAAATTGAAATATTCCTCTGCCGTATTTGCAGTTTGATGTCTGAGTTGTTGGGAGTAACCATATAATAAATGAAAATACCTTTCTTTTCGAGCTACGGTCCCAGTTTTGGAGTCAGGTAACAAATTAGGAATTTCAGCAAATACTGTTTAATTGCTTCTTTGTATCCATTCTAGCCCGTTTCGAACTGGTGTTGACTGAAGTGTGGCATCGAAAATTCTGTAATTTTCAGGTGTAAGCATGATAATTAAGAGCGAGTATGAGCTGTGTGCGCCTCTGCCTACTTCCGATGTTGCCACGACTCTACTTGATCGTGCGCTGCAGTATGGCCGAAAAACCGCTTTGGTATAAACAGAAAACAGTTAATGGCATAGCCATTGATCTGTTATATTGCGTTCGTTTCAGTAATCGTCATCACTCTTTTGCTTTTGCAACTGGATAACAATATATGTAAAATGTGGTGCGCAGTTAGCCATTTCGTGGTGTAATTTAATTTTTAACGTTCAGGGTTGAGATTTCGCGGTCGCCCGGTCGCTCGTGGCTACCAACTTTTGGCTCGGGCGACCAACTTTTTCGAATTGGTCGCCCGAGTGGCGACTAACTTTTTTCTGAATATTTTCAGGTAAATTTTGCAAAAAATTGCACCGGGCGACAAATTTTTGTGCCGGGCGACCAGAAAATTGTACCAACCCTGATGTTATTTTTTTTTTCACGTTATATATTGAAAATTCATCGCCTGTTAATGTTACACCTAAATCCAGTTTATTGCTATAATCGAGCTACATCTAACACAGAAGGAATCAAGCATGTAAACAATTTATCGTTAACTTTGGGGTGGGTAATTGTGATTTCTAAAGAATTTCGACTTGATATTGTGGGTTATATCTTCTATTGATAGGAACTATTTTTACCATGTTCTTTTCATGATTTCTTGTATAATTTGTTCCAGGTACATGCAGAGGCGGGACAGAAATATACTTACGAAGACCTACGAATAACCGTGCAAAAAGTCGGCCAGGCATTATTTGAAGAGTACGGGTTGAGGAAGGGCGATGTGATTCTATTATTGAGCCCAAACTGCCCCGAGTATTTGTTTGTTATGCTTGGAGCTTTGTCCATTGGCGTCATGGTGTCAACTGCAAACCCGCTGTATGCTGTTGGTAATTCCAAATTTACACGATATACTTTTAAGTATACAACAGTATGACCACCTGTTGCAGTTGTCTGATTCAAATTAAGCTGGGACAGTATCAAAATAGAAACATGTGGTTGTTCCAGCTTGCAACTGTCACATTCTTCTGTGTTATCTTTTAACGCATGTACACCCACTCACAGACAACATTTTAACAGTTTGAACCACCAGTGCTGCCCAGTTAGCTTGGGTGTAAAACTGAATGTAGGCTTATATTTTCATTATTTCGATGTGCTGTGCTTAACAGGCGAGGCAGTAGTTCATCTAGAAGATTGCGGGGCAAAGTTTGTGTTTACAACACCACAGCTTGCGCCTAAAGTACTGAAAGCATTTGAGCAGTACACCAAAGGAAGGGTATTTATTTGGATTTCCAATTTGTTATTCAGTATGTTAACTTTACTACGAAATTGTTGATAAATTGAAAATTTTAAGTGGTTGGGAGCCCCCTCCCCCACCCCCCCCCCCAAAAAAAAAAGAATAATAATGTTGATAAAATAGATGAATAATAATGTTAACTGGACCGTTTTTGGTACAGCGCTGTGAAAATTTAACTTGGGGCCACAAAAAATAGAAAAAAGTTGAACAAAGATTCTGAATGCTTCAGAATTTTGTAAAAAATCTAGAATTCAGTAAAAAATCTTTGTTAAATGTCATGTCAAGTTGCCAGTTGTATCAAAACTAAACACATCTATTTACGCAGTGAGAGCTCGCACAAAGCTGAGCAACTGTGTGTTCTGTGATGCGCGTTAAATGCTTAGCATTTACTTGCAAAAAATACACTCTTTTCACATGGCGTTTTAAACAAGAAAACGAAATCGAAGGCGAAAATAAAAAGTGTCGAAGATGCACACGTTCATATAAATTTCTACCTGAGTCCCAAGTTTAGTGGCCCTAGGGGCCGTAGTGCCAGTGGAGGGGATGACACAAGAAATCCGATCACTGTCAAGAAAAAGATACCAACGGCTGCTCGCACAAATTCATATAGCCCTTGCAAGCCAAAGGTTTGTCATGTGCTAAACTAGAACCTCATTTCGCTAGCGAAATGTTTAAAAATTGACAAAAATTAAAACGCAAAAATACTTCCTTCAGTGGGTTATTTCTTGAATAATACAACAAAGCTTGAATACGTCTTATAAGCCGAGTAGTGTTTGGTTTTTGTTGACTTAAGGTTTTATTGACTGATCAGGCATACGCCGTGGTATTTATTTACGCAGTGAGAGCTCGCACAAAGCTGAGCAAATGTGTGTTCTGTGCTGTGCATGAAATGCTTCGCATTTACTTGCAAAAAAATACACTCTTTTCACATGGCGTTTTAAACAAGAAAACGAAATCGAAGGCGAAAATAAAAGTGTCGTGTACACGTTCATATCAAGTCCCAAGTTTCGTGGCCCTAGGGCCCGTAGTGCCGGTGGAGGAGATGACACAAAAAATCCGATCACTGTCCAGAAAAAAAGATACCAACAGCTGCTCGCACAAATTCAAAAACCCCTTGCAAGCAAAGGCTTGTCAAGTGTTAGTAAAATAAAAATTGGTTTTGCCTACAGAATGGTCAAAATGTTCTGCATTCTGATAAATCTTCAAGCGTTTCGATTTTTTAGATAAGTACCTTCTTTCGCATTTTAAGCTCTACCGTTGCTTCTCTTGCCAGTTGTAGAAGATTTTAGAAGGTTGTTTTTATTGGCAGGGTGTGTTCGTATTTGGTGAAACACCTGGATGTATGCCATATGCCAGCTTGTTGAGAAACAGCGGGAATCGCCTGCCACACTTTTGGTTCGACATCAAAGACGATGTCGCCTTGTTGCCTTACAGTTCCGGTACTACCGGACGTCCCAAAGGAGTGATGCTTACGCACTATAACGTGCTCTTCAACATCCTGCAATGCTCGTGAGTGACCTGTTTTATAATCCAACTCTCGATTCTGAGCAAAACACACAGACACACACACAAACAAATACTCCTGGCAGGAAATTGCAGGCTGGTCATTTTTTGTTGCTATCTTTAATTAAGGGAACAGCTCTGATGTTTTATTCCCTAGTAACTGCAGGGCAAATCAAGAGAAAGGGTCTATGGTAAAATCACCCTGCGGCTTGAAATAGAGCATTCATTCTGGCGCAGTTCTGCCTTTCTGCGAGCGTTAAATTCTCACAGTCTCGCAACTTTTTGGCAGGTTGTTCTGCATGTTTTTTGCGTTTTTGAATTGGAGCACAATTGTGGCTGGTTTCAGGCATCCTAAAACGGGCATCTTTGAGTACCCTGGCCACGAAACGGCTCTCCAGTTTCTGCCCATGTATCACATGTTCGGTATTATGGTTATGCTGACGGCGATGAGAGAGGGCAACACGTTAGTTGTCATGCCCAAATACGAGCTGCACAGCTTCATACGATACATCAAACATTATCAGGTTGGTGTCACCTTCTAGCAGATAAGAGGCACTAATATTTGGCAGCAAAAATATCGGAGCTAACAGTCCGCATTTTTTTAGGGCACCTTGGACGACCATATTGGTTTTCAGCTATTTCATGACATCTGAGATCAGGTAATGTACCCTGTTTTTACGGGTTGTGCACTTTCCGCAGGTGATACAGTGAAGGTCACAGCGCCCGGCCAAAAATCTAAGATTTGTATAATCATTTCCACCTCGCCTGATAACCAGCAACAGGAAATAAAACTGCCTCATTCACAAAAGCGTATCCAGTTTAATCTTGTAGATTTTTGTGGCGGTGAACTATTTTGTTGAGAAGGCCAAATTTATTAATTCACAAAGTTTTTCAAACTGAAAGTTATATTAACAGTGCAATGTACTTTGGGACTTTTGCAGCTGGTGTATTTTAATCGCATGGATTCTCTTTATGCATGTTCTTTCTGCAATTCCTATTAAGCGATCGCTTAACAACCTCAGTGATTTGTTTAAACGCGCGCTGCTCTGACAATGTGTAGTTTTTTTTCTCTAAAACTTTGTGTGACGAACAGTTATTTAAGATGTCGCACACAGCCTTTACGGCTGTTCCATCGGTTTTGTATAAGACCAATGAAGTAGTTTCGCCGACGCACTGGGGATTCGACCAAAATTGTGTTTTTATTAAATGAATGGAACTACTTTGTGTCAACATTTACGTTGTGTTCACACGTAACAGAGTTCCCCCAAAGAGGTCAGCTGTTTTATAACAACGCCAAATACTTAGAACCAGCACGACCTTGTTTTTTTTTTTTTTTTTTTTGGGTATATTTTCGGCTTGGTTGTGAAAATGGAAGGAATGTTGGGATATATGTTTGCTCGCGTGCACTGGCTGCTAGTGGTCAAGGTAGCCTCTTGGGATTTCTATCAGGGCCGGCCTTAGATAATGAATTGTCTGCAAACAAATTGGGGAGCATGTACTGCAATTGGTAATATAATACTAATAACAAGGGTTCTCAATCGGTTTTCGAAATTATATTTTGAAGCAGTTCTGATACTGAAAGGTCGGTAAATTTGGTAGGGAACAAAAAATTGAGGGACATGTTTTATGTATTTTTCTCAAGTCCAATCCCAGGAGAATTTGTATCAGTGCCGTTACTTAACATAACATTGAGGAAGTCAAAATTGGTGTAAAATAAAAATAAAGAGCCGAGCTGAAAGTTGAAAAAAATATCACCACTCGAAGTCGAAATATTATTAACTCGACTAATAAATCATGGCATGTGATAGTGTTAATCTGCATATTCGCATTCAGTTTAGAGAAAGAAATGCTTTCCGAAAATTGTGAAATAAGCTCTAAACATATTGTTTTTGGATGTGATTTGTGTCCGTCGTTATGTTTACCCGCATGCACCCCTCTCTCACCCCACTCTGTCCTTATCCGCTTAACGCTGTACACCGTGTTACACAGCCAACGTTTATTCCCGTCGTGCCACCAACAATGGTTCAGTTGACGAAAAGTTCCGAAGTGTCTGCGAAAGATTTCGAAACTGTACGAGCCATTTTTTACGGAGCTGCCCCCGTTGGAAAAGAACTGGAGAAGGAATGGGACCGGAAATTCCCGAATCAACGACGGATGCAAGGTAAATTGTTTACATGTATGACAATTCTATTTCGAAGAATTTTGTTTACCTTTTCTTAATCACCAAAGAAGTATCACAAAAGATACGTGACCTATTGCGCGTTTGTGGCAGTACAACTTGTCACTTTTCCCAAGCTTTTTCTTTACCATTTTCAGGCGTTAATTTTTTTTATATCGTTTCTTAATTTTTTCAAATCCAGTCTACAAGCTTTTTTCACTGCTTAAATCGTTGTGTGCTGATTGTGGCAGGTTATGGTCTTACTGAAACGTCGCCAGGCCTGTCTATTAGTCCCCACGCGGGCTTTCTGCCCTATGGATCTGTGGGGAAGCTTGTGGCGGGCGTCGAAGCTCGGATAGTCAATTTGAAAACAGGTATGTTACGCCGCTTTATTGAAAAACCGGTATTAAACTGTAACTTTAACTGTAAGTTCGGGTTTTCTTGGTGGGGTAGAGGCAGGGACTGCGAGAGATCGCATTGTCATCTGTATTTACTAACAAACCACTTCTTTTAAAGATTTGTCTTGGTTACTTTTCTGATCGACCTTATATCATGTTACTGCTGTATTGGATTTTAGGATTTTAGTTTGAATTTTGAAGTCAAATCAGTGATCGAAGTTTCTAAATTTACAATGGTCCTTCACAAGCGAATCGTTTGAAAAGTTATTGCTTAAAGCTTCTTAAGTTCGTCGTTGCTTTTCCGCTAAGGACAAATCAAAATTAAAATTTTGAATTTTCAGTTATTTGCAATTTTCGTTGGGGTTTCATGAAATTTCTAATTACACAGATTCCCTGTAAAATACTTAATAACCCTGCTAATTAATCGTTCCGTTAATTATTGTGCTTAGGCAAAGACTGTGCCGTAAACGAAGAGGGTGAGTTATGGGCTCGCGGAGACAACATAATGAAAGGCTATTTTAACGATATAGAAAAGACATGCAATACTATTGATGAGCAGAACTGGTTCCATACAGGTTTGTATGCCAGTGTTTCGGCAACTTTTTATATAGACTTTACACGAGCTGTGGTGGTTGCTTCTCTGAAGACCGTCGAATTGAAGGAACCAGAAAATAAAAGAAAAGAGCAAGAACGAAGCAAATAGACAAAGCAAAGAATCCAACGAAAGCTGTTTTAAAAAAGGGAAGTAAAAGTATGAAAATGCGCGACATGTGAAGAAAACTTCTCCAATTTAATGAACTCTTTTCAAGATGGAAATCATGTTTAACAGTATTAAGTATCTGTCCCCTGTGACAAAAACGAAAGTATGGAATTAGGAAGTTGTGGAGAAAAAAAAAAAAAGAACCAGCCACCTTTCTAGGCAGTGTAGACCGATTCAGACTGACCTCATCCAAATTGTTCTATATATAATGTAGCATCCTACTTTGTACAAGAAATGTGAGGAGAGGATATAGCCGCATTCCTTGGGCTGAGGAGTCCACATATCACAGCCAAACTGTCAAATCAGGCAGTTTACAAAGTGCCTGATAATTTCAGGTAACTGCCTGGTTCAGTCACAAACTGCCTAAAATTTCCAGCCACTTTATAAAATACCTGATTTTTAGCTCATAAAATTTGACAGTTTGCCTGAAAATGTCTTTGATTACTTTCGATGAATTACCTTATTGACGTTTTGTGGTTTGACAGTTTGGCTGTAACACATACATCGCTCCCGCCCCCGCGTTTACTGACAGCTGGGTTCGTTACAGGAGACGTGGCTCGCATTGACCAGGACGGCTTTCTGTATATAGTCGACAGGGTCAAAGAGCTCATCAAGTATAAGGGCTTCCAGGTAAAATGGCACGTGACACCATAGCAACTTTGGCACTAACCCTCTGCTGTTTTCTACACGGGAATTCACTAAGTGATGCTGGAGGTAAATGATTAACAATAGAAAATACATTTTGCGACTTGGGGAACCTCATATAATCCGTGTTGCATTTTTTGTTTTAAAAAAAATATTTTGAACAGTATAAAGTGTCTTCGTTTCGGTGATGTACCAGTGACTTAGCCAGTGAGCATGTCAGAGATGTTGCGTTGGACACAGGTTGCCCCGGCGGAGTTGGAGAGTCTGTTGCTTGCACACCCATGGGTGGCGGACTGTGCCGTGGTGGGTGTGCCTGATGTCGAGGCGGGAGAGCTGCCCAGGGCCTATGTCGTGTTAAAACCAGGCAGAACGGCGACAGAGAAAGATATTAAAGACTTTATTGCAGGTAAAACTCGGTATTAAAGTTTTATGCAGATGCGTATAGACTCTTCCTAGAAATTAATCAAGCACAACTCCAGTGATAGTACTAACAATAAAAAACGTGAAAATTCAAAACAATATCTACATAATAACTGCTTGATGACAATATCGGAATTCTGTGTCTGTTTCAGAGAAAATATCACCCCACAAGAAATTAAGAGGCGGTGTAAAGTTTGTGGACGCTGTACCCAAGTCGCTCAGCGGCAAAATTTTGCGCAGAATACTCAAAGAAGAAATAAAACAAGAGCTCAGATTGAAAGCAAAATTGTAGCATATATTGTCCTTTCATGTTCAGTAACTGGAGCTGTAATGGACGAGATCTGAATGAGGGAGATGTCAAAGTTTGGGGGAGAAGGTTTGGGCTTGGGGAAGTATGCTTATGTTAGAGTATGCGCCTTTGAGGTGTGTGAACTGAAGCAACTTAAAACAATAACACCATTTTGAAATGGTTATGTAACGTACAAACATGAGTTCTACATTTTTGTACTTCTGTTAATGGTGCTATTTCTTTGAAAAAAAATATATAATTAAAAAAAATTAAAAAGTAGTGTCTGTGCAAGAAGTTGAATCTGAATGAGTAAAAAAAAAAAAAATAAATAAATAAAAAAAAAAAAAAATGGAAAAGTGGTAAATGAAATAAAATTTACGGAAATATTTTGTGAAAAGACGCACCAATATGTTTGTTTATTAGCCCCCAACCTAGCTTTAGCCCCTGGGAATGGGCAGAGGCTATAGATTTGGGTGTTGTGCGTCCGTGCTGTCTATCGCCGGCTGTTGTTGCCACCCTGATAACCCGTTTTATATGATATTTGTATATAGATGGCCTTTCATAGTTGGTCGGTGCACGTTTCAAGTTTCAGTTTCAAGGTCACAGCGGCCGCCATCTTGGAATTTTAGTCAAAATTTATTATAAACACGGTAAACAAAAAAAAAAAAAAACCGCTTCACTAATCATAACCAAATTTTAGACATTGTTCAAAAGGACGATCGGGTTTAATTTTGGAATCAACCAGTAAATTCGTAATGGCCGCCAGCGGTTAGCTTGTTTTTTTTTCCCACAATTTCTTGAAAACACGAGATAAAATAAAACTACTTGACCTATTATCACCAAACTTTAGACAAGGCCTAACCATTGCAACCATCATCGTCGTCGATTTTGGGACCGATCACTAAATTCAAAATGACCGCCAGCCTCTGTCTTGAATTTTCCTTCAACTCGTAAACAGCTTACGGCCAGGGTTGCCACGGTCAGGAAGAAGTGACGGCAAAATTTTGGAGTCAGGAAATGTCAGGAAAAACTGTCTAAAAAGTCAGAAAATTCGAATGTCGAATTTTTTAATTTGTTATATTTCTGTCATTTTGTTGTCAGTTATTTTTCAAACTGTCCCTGTTAACATTCGTGCTGAAAAACTTTTTACTGCTGTTAATTATGTACCGCGGAAGAAACGTTACAACCAAGCAAATGTTTGGCCAAAAAGCAAGGCGTTATGTTATGAGAGTATGAATATACGATTTAATTATGCAAAAGTAGTTTTCGGGCTTTGAGGTCATTAACGATCGCCATATTGTATGTTTTCAGTGTGGCCGCTGCCATATTGTCAGCCATCTTTTACTTGACATTACGGGGTAATCAGTCAACTACGGCCATCTTGTACAAGATGGCCGTAGTTGACTCAAAACACCGTAATGTCAAGTACAAGATGGCTGACAATATGGCAGCGGCCACACAACCTCTGCAACTGCTAAAGAAATCATAGGCGTAGTTTGCCAAAATATAAGTATTTTCTTGGGTTCGAGTAAAGATGCAACATGTTTGCTTAGGTCGATGATCACATTACCATTGCCCACAATATGAAATGTACATTTTCCGATATTTAGCAATAATCCTGTTTTATCACCCCGTAAACTTGGATCGACCATGGCCTAACTCTTGAGCAACCGGCCAGATGAATGTCAGTGCATTCATAAAATGATATGCAAACACATATATGGCGCTTTCGGGGTCTGAAAAAGTCAGAAATTCATTTTGAAAACTGTGATTGTTGATCATATAAACTGCTAACCATTGTTAAGGTGTAACTTCCGGCTGACTCACCCATTCGCTAGATTAACACCATTGCTTTACTAACCGCGTTGTTTTGTGAATTAATTAGTCCCAGCGCTCAAATAATCAAGCCTTAGACCACACAAAATGTGTGGGTTAAAACCTCTGTTTATGAGAAAGCTCTAAATTTTGTACAGCTTTTTCTTAATAGTAAAACTTCACTGTAACAACGTTCACTCTTTATTAAGCGTCTATAAGTAGTTTGTACTGTTTTGGGAAATGCACAAGACTCGCGTTTCCTTTCTGTGATTGGTTAATAACCGCGCATGCGTACTTACAGCATTGTGTGTTGCGTCACTGGGTACATAACCTGGGTATTCTTCTGTACTCGGCGCTTGTTAGTGACACGGCTGTAGTGACACAGCCGGGAATGGTTATATATAAATATATGCTGTTTTTCCAAATACACCATGGATGACTTTTCAAAACGAACACAAGTTTTTGTTTGCGGTAAGTTTTTCAGTTCTGGACTCGAAGCTTTGGGATTTAATGAGGTTAAGAAAATTAATGAAAAAGTCTTTTTTCTCGCAAAATTCTGTTTTTAGACCCCAACCGGGTGAACCCGGAGGGGTCTATAGGATTAATCTCTGCCAGTCGTCCGTCCGTCTGTCTTGCCGTCCTGCCGTCCGTCCGTCCAATTTTTGTACGGGCTATATCTCCGGTACCATTCAACCGATTTCAATTTCATGTTGCGCGTAGAAGGACCGAGTAGTGGAGCTGTGCGACGAAGCGTTATTTTTGGATTTGTCGAAAAATTAAAAAAAAAATGCGGAAATTTTGAAATTTTTTTGCGCTTGACCTCAGTATATGCAGTTTGCACGCACTGTATCTCCGGCACCATTCAACCGATTTCAATTTCCTTTTGCACACAGAAAGACGAAGAAGTGAACTGTGCGACGAAGCGTTATTTTTGGATTTCTCAAAAAATTTTGAAAAATGCGAAAACTTTGCGCTTGATTAATTATTGTGTCCGTTTGGGGTCTGCGCCTTCGACTATGGCTTGTTTAGTTTAGTTTCGAAATGCATTGTTACAAAATTTGAAGGATAACGGAAGTTGTAGTAATAAGCGAGGGTATTGCGTTCATTGCAGGTGACGTCACTGCCCTTGGTTCCGCCTGTTCTTGTTCAACTGGCGAAAAGTCCACATGTAGCGGCAGACGATCTGAAATCTGTCAATACTTTTTTCGCTAGCGCTGCCCCAGTTGGTCGAGAATTGGCTGTGGAAGTTCTTAAGAAATATTCCGGAAAGAAACTGCGCAATGGTAAGAACGATAAGCAGACGATAACCGGACGAACATCCCAGTACATGTCCACACTGGTGATTACTAAATACTTTAAAAAATGTTGCGATTGCTTCGAGTAAAACATAATCTGATATTCAGATTTTTTTGTGAAGTTAACGATTTTAACTTTCAGTACTACTTCCCCAACTCCCATCTCGTGCTCTACCCACTCCACATACTTATATATGAAGATATCAGCAATTGTAAATCTCGTTTATTTTGCAGCTTATGGAATGACAGAAATGACGACGCTGATATGCAGCGTGTCTAAGAATGACCCGTCACTTGCAGAGCTTGGCGGGACTGTGGGCAAATTGGAGCCGGGAGTAGAGGCAAGGATTGTGAACCCTGAGACAGGTACCATTGCTGTTTTGACACAGAGGTCACAACAGTCTATGTACAAAGAGTCGCACACATTTTTAGCAACTGGAAGAATGGCGCTCATTTTAAGTAACTTTCATACAAGGGGTAGGCCGTGTCGTTAAAAAACCATATAACTAACTAACTAACTAACTAACTTGTACACACAATCGGACGGGACCTGCGTCGTCTACAAACCAAAGAAAACGGCGCGAAATGTCTATCAAAGAACTGCTGTTTTTCTGACGGTGCTGCCTTGGTAGCCCACAGTGAGGCAAAGCTGCAGGCCCTAATAGACAGACCAGCCTCGGTGGCCTAGTAGTTAGAGTGTCCGCCTCGAGACTGGAAGATCGTCAGTTCAAATCCCGGTCGGGTCATACATAAGACTTTAAAATTGGGACTCCTCCTTGATACCGTGTGAGGCACTCCACATGTAAGGGTTAGAAGGAGGGCTGGAATGCCCCATTTCAGTATAATGTGGCAGGATGATCCCGATATGACCATAGCAGTTGAAAGGGATCTAAAGAACAATACAATACAATGCCCTAATAGACAAGCTATAAGATGCTTGCGAGAAATTTTCCCTCAAAGTCAGTGTGAAGAAAACTGTCGTCATGGCATGAGAATCCGCCAGTTATAACCTTAAACAACACTCCTCTGGAGATTGTGAGCAGATTCTGCTATCTGGGCTCAACCACAACTGAGAGTGTGGTTCTAGACGAAGAAATCAACGTCAGAATCGGCAAGGCAGCTACAACCTTCGGTAGATTCACTAAACGTGCATGGAAGAACCCGAAACTCACAACCAAGACAAAGGTGACCATCTCCGCTGCCTGTGACGCCTATTTTGGCATCAGTTGGAAAGACAAGATCTCAAACCAAGAAGTTCTTAAACGAGCTAACCTTCCAACTGCATCTGAGTTTATAAAGCAGCGCCGTCTACGCTGGCTCGGCCATTTTCGCCGCATGCAAGACGGAAGGATTCCAAAAGACCTGCTGTACGGGGAGATTGCCGATGCGAAACGTCCCATTGCCCGCCCCAAGCTCTGCTTCAAGGACGTATACAAACGTGACCTTCAAGCCATGGGCGTGCCAACTGACAAGTGGGAGACCATCGCGGAGGATCGAGTTACCTGGCGCTCTATTGTTCGCGAGGGTGTCAATCTCCACGACAGAAGATGGTTCGACCTACTGGCCAGGAAACGAGAGAAGAGGAGATGCAATGGGCCCGTTCAGACTGTCCGTGTCTTATATGATGCCACCATTCAAAACTTTACAGTGCGATGTTTTGATCGATTTTGCTGTAACACTACAAGAATATTGATTCTTTTCAGCATTGTACGAAATGAGTATGACAAGTTTCTGCACTGTGTTCTATTTTACTTGAACTTCATGCCATGAAGCGTTGTCATAAAGCTTTTTACTGTCCTTCGTCCAATCCCGAAAGTGCTTAAAAATGAAATAAAATACACACATTTTCTGTGCAAAAGTAGCGTCTCTTGTGTTGGTCTGTAGGGAGAGATACGGGCGTAGATGAAGAAGGGGAGATGTTAGTTAGGGGTGGCAACCGCTGCCTTGGTTACTACAGACAACCACAAAAGACGCGTGAAGCCATTAGTGACGATGGCTGGTTACACACTGGTGAGTTGTTTTTTAATGACCTTGACAACTAAAAGCGACACTGCGAGATAAAGTGACCTTGGTAAAGCTTTTGATATGGCACGGTGGTTGTGGTACGAGGACCTGAGAAACTTTTGGTCTTTTCGAATGTGCACTGAATTTACTCTTGCCTGGTGACCTTGCAGGTGACCTTGCTCGACGTGACGCAAGAGGTTACTTCTGGATAACAGACAGACTTAAAGAGCTAATTAAATATAAAGGGAACCAGGTAAAAACCCAAGTTATGTGTAATTAAATCACCTGTTGTTGCTTTGCGCCGAATGTTTCAAATTTAGATGGCGAATGAGGAATGTATGCATATGTATATGCGCATGCATTTGTTATTTTATTTGGGTCACTAACATTCACTTACGCAGAATGGCTGTCGTCAGTCTTATCTTGCACTAATCCAGAAAGCTTTTGTTTATAAAAGGTAGCGCCGGCAGTGCTAGAAAGCGTGCTGCTGGGTCACCCTGGCGTGGCGGACTGCGCCGTGGTCGGTGTCCCGGATGAGGCAGCCGGGGAGCTGCCCAAGGCCTACGTCGTACGCAGCAGCGCGTCTGATGTCACGGAGAAGCAACTTCAAGAGTTTGTTTCGGGTATGATGAGTTCTGATCCTATCCTGTTTCCGTTCTTCTCTTCCTCCCTACGCTTTTTCGAATCCTTGCCATTCATTTTTCTGCAGTATTTAGTACATTCTGTGTTCCTTTTTTTACTTCGTTTCTGGCTTTCTGTCTCTATTACGGTCGTTTAAGTACGCCTTCGATGCAAACTATTATATCTATTCTATGCCCAATCTAAATTAAAAAGGAGGTTTGCGATTACAGTATTTAAATTTCTTCCACACTGCCCATACAGGAAAGATGTTTATAATTGGGTCTTTAAAGAATTTCCACACTCTCCGCACAGGTCAAGTGTCGCCTCCGAGCAGGCTGCGCGGAGGTGTGGAATTCATCGACACCATTCCAAAGTCCCCGAGCGGAAAAATACTGCGACGTTTGCTGCGAAACAGGGCTGAGCATCAGCTTAAAGCTAAACTGTAACAGTTCCTACCAGTTTAGTCCTCGAAACACTTTAGGCCCACTTTAGGCCCTGGTTATCTAGGCCCAAGATTTCATTCTTTTAATATAAAGGGTCAATTAACTTTTTGGTTAAATTGTTTACTTCAATTAACATGCGATTCTTATATCCAGCGGACAAAATAGAGCGAAATTCCGTTCATTTTTAATAAAAAAAAATTGAAAACGCTGCTCGAATAATTTCCGGTACTCTCAACCTTGACATTCCTCCGGCTGTCCAACAACATTGCAATATTAATGTTAAAGAAGCGAAATACCAATAACCATTAACAATGCAAAAAGTCCGTTACATGTCCTGAAGCTTGTATCTTAAGCATGGCGATGAATGTGCTATTTCATTTGTTTCCATTTTGCTAATTACAATTATGGAAAGTTTAATTTATTAACAATGCAATGAAGCTACGTGTCCTGTTGCAGTTTTTGCTTAACTTCTATATCAACCAAACGATGGGTGCACTCTTTCTTTTGTTTCGATTATAGTAATTGTAATTCCAGACCAGTCGGAAGAAATATCTGTCAGAGTTTTTGCAGTCTCAGTTCCCAAAGTTGGTAAAGAATTCAGCAAAGCGTGTCTCGTGTTCTTTTTGAAGGGAAGAAGTTAAATACAATTTGTTAATTTGAGGCCTAAACGTTTAATTCTGAAGTCTAAATGGCATTGAAATAGATGGGCCTAAAGCGTTTGTGGCCCACACGTCCAGGTGCCAGTTGTGTACCGTGAGGGGTTCCGTTTTCGTGGCAATCAATGGGCGGTTCGCGCGCTTTTTTTCTCATCGGCTGTTTCACATTTATATGTGGTAATGTATGTAAGCAATTCTTGTTTCCTTTACACTCGCCTCTCCTCCACAAGCTTAATGAAAAAAATACAACAAAATAAAGTAATAGAGAAAGTAACAAGAGTGATAATAAAAAGTAGATAAACGAGGTATTGTGTGTTGAGTGTGTGTGTTACCCCATGGCAGATAATAATAATAATTGACGGTAACGTTACTTCTTAGCAAATATCCTTCGTGAATTCATATCGTAAATTCTCGCAAGCAATAGTAATTCGTAGCTTTTCCTTAGTGTTCGTACATAAGCTTAGAACTACGATTTCTTTCTGGTTTTTAGACCGGCCGACTTCGTCGGGCTGGTCTTATGCCATCAGTAGAGGGAGCGTCCGGCATCTGCATGTACCTACATACGAGCGTACGTGTGTAAACTTACTTAAAACTTACTTGAAAGGCTTCTTCTCTCTGAGTTTCTTCTCTCTACTTTCAAATTTTGTACGAATGTTTCCTCGGCCTCTCTTGAAAAGTTATTTTTTTTAGCAATCTGGCAAAAATTAGCCAAATGGGGACCGTTTTAAATTTTCTAGTTGCCAGTTTTCAAAATGCTTCTTCCCCTACAAATTTGATCGGATTGTCTTCAAATTTTGCATAAATGTTTAATGGGAAGGCCTCGCATAAAAAGTTGTATTTTTCTTTCTATATTTTGTTTTGGCGATCCACCAAAAATTGGCTATATGGGAGCATTTATAATTTGTTGGTTGCCTGTTTCAAAATGCATTTTCTTTCACATTTTTGTTAGGATTGCCTTCAAATTTGGCTAGGCAGTCCTCTCTTGAAAACTTTTTTGGCTACCCACCAGAAATTGGCTTAATGAGGCATTTAAAAAAAATTAGTAGCAAATTTTCAAAATTGTTCTACCACAATTTTGACCGAATTCCTTTAAAATTTTGTACGAATGTTCCCTAGATGTTTCTTTTTCGAAAAATTACTTTTTGGCGATCTAAAAAATGGGCAATTGGCGGCATTTTAAAATTATTCTTTTCAAGATCAGTTTGATTTGGTTTATTCGAACTTTCAGAATATTAACTGTTCATGTGATGTTTTCTTTAAAAATTCCTTTGTTTGCGCACCTCCAAAAACTGGCCTCATGCCGCCGTTTGAAAATTTTGGGGATCAAAGTTTTTTTCAAAATAGTTCTTGTGTGAGTAATTTAGTCGGATTTGTTTTATTTTAAGCGTAATCCAACGTTAGGGCAGTGTGAAATGTTCTTTTCTGAGATCCGCAAGAGATTAAGGAAATGCCAGCCTGTGAAAAATTTTCAATAATCGTTTTTTTTAATTTTTACTTACCTCTTTTTGGCGACCATACAAGCCCAACGATACGTGACTCACTAGATCCAATTGGTTACAATGTTCCTGGACATTCTTGTTTAGATATCTGTGCCTAAGTATAAATTCGTTACTTTATCACTGCTTTCTTTGCGGTCGAGAGTGTGCTTTACTGCTCTCTATATTAGACATTGTATTCAAATATTTCATATGATGTTGTACTGATATAGTGTATGTTATACTGGGATGTTTAGATATGTTTGGAAAAAGGTAGTTTTAGAATATAATAATTATGGTTGTATAAATGGGGCTGTGCATACGCATGTGAAGTATTGGTCATTACTGAGTTGACACCGATAGATGAAAGGCTATTGTTTCCGAGTGTAAAGCACGATATCAAAGCCAGTTTCAAAATGGCAATATGTAGTTTTGTCAAATTTATTTTGACGTTACGTAGTTTAGTTAGTGTAGTTCTTCTGTTCGGAATTCTCTAACCAAAGGCAGTTTATCCGTAGTGTATTTTACTTATTATCCCCCAGTAACGGCGGAATATAGTTGTGAACTTGTCAGTCTGTCCGCATGTGTATCCGGGCTGTATCTCCGAAACTATAGGTTGGATTGTTTGAAAGTTCACACACAGATAAAACATAAATGGCATGTTTGCAGAGTCTCGTTTTTATTCGGATTCATGAAATAGTGACAAAATGAATGACTTTTTTCGATTATTTAAAAGAACTCACACGGACAGAGCACATATTGCAGGTGTGCTACGTCATACTTGTAAAAATGACAGTATTTATAAATTTAGTAAAACTTCGCGTTTTGATGTAAGTTTGTCCAGGCTGTGTCTTCAAAACTTTCTTTAATTTTTTTTAAATTTTCACACAGATATTGAAAATTGTCAAAATGTCTTTTTAAATATAGATTTTTAGATTCAATTGAGATTTTTGGTGAAACTGTTAGAATTGTGAAAAAATGTCATGAAAGTGACTGTAGTGTGACACTTTTCAAACCGACTTTGGCAACGATTTCACATGTCATCCAGAAGATAGTGTCTGAAGTTCGAGTTATTATTGTTAATTTTATGTTTTAATATTTTGTTTATTATGACACCAGCAGAATGGAAACGTAAAGCAAAGTTTTAATAATCAGGGTTAAACAGTGTGACTATTGCTCAATGCACATTAGTTTTTTAAACGGATATACGCTTTTTTCTCAGTACAGAAAGCTTTAAAATTATCTCAGGACATTGCCTTTAAAACAACTGACCTTCAGAGAGATATATCAGTTATGTATAAACACACAAAACGGATTGATATTTAAAAAGTATTCCTCTCTTTTAATGAGTACTTATTTCGGGGAACTGAAAGGTATAATATTGTACTGGCAGAACCATCGTAAAGGTTAACTGTTGGACAACAGCGTGTCATGACAATATGCAACATTGACTGGAGGATACTTTGTTTACTGAGTGTCTGGCTGTCAGATAGGGTGACACCATGGTCGCTGATTTATATGCGATCGACTGCGTGTAGGTCTGTCGTTGTCTGCTGTGTGGTTTTGGAAACCCTGGTTGTATCAGTAAAAATAAGTCCGTAAAGAAAAAGGAAAGTTACATGCACAAGGGTAAGATTTAGCACGTTAAAGCTGACAAACTCCAGTTTTCAGAATTCCATTGCTGTTCTAATTTGTATTCGTATCTTTATTTGTTTGTTTGTTTTTTTGTTTTTTTTTTCGCAGCTGCTATTACAGCGCTGCAACTGTTAAGTATAATCTAAAGGAATAAAGGGGTGTAAGGTTAGATAACTATTGTTATATCTGATCGTAAATTCATATGATATCGATTGGACCAGTTGTTAAAAGAAACTGTATCACTATCGATGCAGAATACCACTGTCGGATTAAAAGAGCCAGAATACTGTTCTGTCACCAAAACTATTGTCGTTTGGATAGAGGGGGTCCCTGGTGCTCAGACATTTTGAGTTACTTATCAAGTTATCAAAAGTATGCAAGTATACAAGGATTTTGTACCGAGGGCAGGATTTGAGTTAGCCGGTTGGTCCTAGAATTCCTCTTTGGCTGCACGCGGTTCTTTTTTCTCGAAAAATTCTCCAGACAAAGTTGATAGTTCTGGAATTCTGTCCAAATTTGTATAAATATGCTTTGATTTCAAGCCATTTTAATTGCCCGTTTACCGAACTGAAAGTCAGGTGAAAGACTGTGGTATTGGGAAAGCACGCACTTGTAACATATTCAACATGAAATAACAAAACATGAATAAAACTTTAATGGAAGCTGCTAAATTTATCCTAGTTTGTTTCATGTTATTTCCATCAGATCTGTTAAAACACTGTTAATTAATACAAAATGTTATCTTTGTGATGTTATCTTGGTGAGGGCTCTTTGAAAAGTATATTTCCAGATCCCAATTCTAGAACACACAGTGTACTGACTTTTTATCAGATGAGCCTGTTAAATTTAACTCCACCCCCCACCATGTAAAGGGGAGGGGGCGTGGAGGTACATGGGCGTGGAGTTACCTGGGCGCTCGTCGCCTCATTGAAAGACTACGCTTTCCAGAAGACCCCCACCCAAAGACCCAGCAGCCAAAACGCCCCCCCCCCCCCCGCCCACCCCGTAGCGGGCAACGAAGAAAAATTGTCGCCCTTTCGTTGTTGGCGTAAAAAGTTTAGGTTTGAGCGTCGATCACGCCCTCTAGTTACACTTCACCTAAGTACTTGACTTGTTGCAATCTCATTTATCCTTGACGCCACGCCTGGTCATAACCCCAAAACAAAACAGGTCGACGAGTCTCTCATTTTGTTCTCTAATCAGCTCTTTTTGTGTAACACGGGTTGATAGCATGTTTTATTTGGTATCGTTATAGAGTTATACTTCTTCTCCATTGATAAATAGTAAAGGTAGTTTTGATTTCCGCAACATATAATTAAAGTGTTTATAGGAAAACCTATTGATCTTACACTTGTTTATCAGGACGGCACAAAGCTTATTGACATAAGCAGTGTAGTTTTAGCTTCGGAGGGTTGATTTGTATCGTTTTTGGTGTGTGCTTCTGGTGTAAGCCAATTGTGACAATCTGTCATTGCTTAGGTTTGATTGATCCTGATAAGGTAGGAATAGTGGTGTTATGTCAGGTACTCTTCTATGAATACTCTTACATGTGAGCCCTAATAAAAACAAGGATACTAAAAATAATATTTGAAGTTTTTGAACTTCATATTAATATAAAAATTAATAAAGCTGCATTTTGCTTGTAAACAACAGTGGCCTTGGAAAAAATGGCAACAGTGAAACAAAAGTAAAAAAGCTAGTACACTTTTTGCACTGAAGAAATTAGTTTTCTCTGTATCGATTTTGTTAGACTGTGTAATTTTCTGTTTTATGTTACCCATTTACTTACGTAAGAAAGAGAAATCAAATGGCTGATTGCAAGTGAAATATGTCACAGCGGGTCGATTCTAGTGAAGATCATGAAGTGGTAAGCCAACACCTATTTATGAATTTTGCTGTATGCGAGTAACTCGTTGACTGCACGTGTACGTTATGTCACTGGATTGGGTTGAAAACGCACCAGACGTGGCCAGGCAATTTAATTTAACCAAAAAAAAATGATTCTAATTCTCAACCATAATGTCAAAACCGCAAAAAATAGTGCGCCTAGCGAGGCGCATAAAGTGAAAATAAAAAGAGCAACACTTGTGAAGTTGTTTTCAAGACAACAGTTATTGGTTCGGAAATAAATGATGACCTGGTAGCGTAAACAAACAAACAAACAAAAAACAAGGACTCGTTCATTATTTGATTGTTTTTTTGTTTGTTATTATTATTATTATTATTATTATTATTATTATTATTATTATTATTATTATTATTATTATTATTATTATTATTTTGTTTTTTTTAATGATGTAAACATTTTTAAACGCTAATACGAAATTTTGATGCACTATATCCAGTTGAACCTCCGACTTTTTTCTGTGCACCAAAACCTGAGAGAGTTCATTCATTAACTATTTTTTGCTTCTTATCTGTAGGTTGAAGAAAGGCGACCGCGAACAGGTTTTATTTTTAATTAAATTATAAAATAATCTCGAAAAAAAACTGGCGTCCTGTTCCTGAGCAGTAATAAACCACCGTATATATTGTAGAAAAACAATATTGATGCAAATGTACTTTTTTTTTTGGTACAAACCCTACAAAAACTACGCAAACCTTGCAGGTTGTGCACACGATTTTAACTGTATTGACTATTGTTCACAGTTTCACAAGTTGGTCCTTCAGTTGGATGAGAAGATTGTACAAAATATGTATCTCTGTTATCATTTACTTGCAGACTCTCCAACCCTGTTACGTAAGAACTTGAAGCACCATTTGAAACTTGCCACGAAACAAGATAACATAGAAAAGTTAAAATTGGCGATAAAAAATTACGAAGAAATCAATAACCATGAAAGTGATTCGAAAGATGTCGCCAAAGCCCGAGAGAAACTGTACATATTAGAAATGAAAAGGGGTAAGCCAAATATAAATCTCCATGTCCTGATTAGACAGTGGGACAAAGATACGCAATAGTTTATATATACGCATATATATATATATGTTACAGTAAATCTGTGTAATCAGTAATTTCACGTAATTCCTAAAACTTTTTGGAATTGCGTGAAATTACTGTCGGGGCCAGGAATTACGCGAAATTCCTAAAATTTTCAGGAATTTCATGTATTTACTGTTTTCAAGGGTGTTTTATTTCACAAATTTCCTAAGCCTCAGTTAGTAAATATGCGTAATTAAAGTCGAACAAAGTTAAACGTTGGCAAAAACTGGAGGAACACGCTTACATGAACTTAGCTTTTCATAGATTATTTCGACCTTTGTGAGTCCTTTTTATCTTGAATTGCAATTCGTGAACTCACTCACATAAGGTGACATTTGGTGTCATTTTGGTGTCATTTGCCGAAGATGGAATTACATATTGAGACCTTTGTTTTCATCTCGAATTGCAAATGTTACAAAGCTAAGATCACTCTCGAGTCCCTTTTTACCTTGAATTGCAATTTGTGCACTCACTCACCTAAGGTGAGATTTGGTGTCATTTGCCGGAGATGGCATTACATATTGAGACCTTTGCTTTCATCTCCAATTATTGTTAGTATTGTGATTTAAAACTTGAAAGGGGATTATCTGGAGGGCAGGGTTTTGTTAAATGCAACTGCGTGGGCAGCAAACGATGTGAAGCGAACAGGTGTAAATGTTTCAGAAACAAAGTAAAATGTAAAAGCAGATGTCAGCAGTTTGGCATGCAAAAATAAAGTCCAAGGACATGACCCAGCCGAGTTACCAATCAAGGAAAGAGAGAAAAACTCTGAAACGAATACTATTAGGCCAAAAAATGAAGAACTCTGTTTCTGCACGTAACTTTTTCATAATTTTAATACACAAAGTTTTTGGAAGCTACCCGAAAAGGGATGTTGGAGAGATTGGGTCTGACGATTCACGTATTTACCGACATTTACACAATTTTACAAAATTTTGAAAATTCCACCATTTCGGCATTTTTTTTTATCATTTGCGAAAAAAAGCAAAGTCCAGGTGGAGAAGCACCTAAGAAACTTTTGATTAAAATTTTATAACTATTTGAAAAAGACTGAGAGAAATGAATGGTTTGACAATTCAGTTATTTACTACCATTTATTCCGGTTTTTGCCAAACTTCAAAGTTCAGCCATTTCGTCAGTTTTTGGCGAACCGCGAAAAAATAATAGCCTGGTAGGCGAACCCCTGAGGAACATGCATGCGTAACATCTAAACGACTGGAGTAAAACTGTAGGAGGAGTAGCATTTTAAAAATGGATCAAAACGGGCTCAAAAAGTGCCGCCATTTTGTCAGTTTTTCGTCAATCGTCAAAAAAAGTAATAGCCAGGCGAGGGAACACGCAGGAAACATTCGTGCTTAATATTAAAACGATTGGAACAAAACTGCAGGAGGAGTAGCATTTTAAAGAAAAGGTTTAACATACGCACAAACATTCAAGCCCCCTATAGTGATACGACTAACCAGTCTGACAAAGTCCCCTGGGTTAATTGAGCTCATATCAGCATTTGCTTTCAGTAAAGACATGTGTTTCCGTATTTGAAACATTGTTAGAACTCTATTTGACTATGATGCGTTTGTTTTGATTTGAGTAAAGACATGTATTTTGTATTCGATTTGAGTGAAGACATGCATTCTGTACTTGATTTGAGTAAAGACATGCATTCTGTATTTGAAACCATGGTAGAAGCGATGTATTTGATCACTGCAGTGTTGATTCAAGTCTTGAGGTTTATTAAATAAATGCTAACATATTGTTTTTGTTTAATTCACAGTTTAGTAATTTCGTGTAATTACTGACCTCCTGTTTCAGTTATTACATGAAATTCCTGCAGATTTTAGGAATTTCGCGTAATTCCTGGCCCCGACAGTAATTTCACGTAATCCCTAAAAGTTTTAGGAATTACGTGAAATTACTGATTACACAGATTTACTGTAACACATATATATATATATATATAAAATATTAGTCCATGTATAGTAGTCCATTACAAATTGCTTTTCCTGCGAACTATACATATGTATGGCGCATTAATGATTAAAGTAAAAGTTTCGATAAAAATGCCACTCGTTTGCTTTGCGCTAACTCAAACGAATTTTAATAGGGCTCTTATCTTCATACATTTTGTCTCCTTTTCTCTAGCAATAAACGAAGGTATCAAAAAGAAGGATACAACTGCCTTAAAAGCATTATTAGCCGATGTACGGAAAAAAGAGAAAGAAATGAGCACAAGGACAGAACCCCTGGGGAAGGGTTCTCACGCCAGGCAGAACACTATACGTGCTGCCTTAGCTTTTGAAATGCAGGCTGCCAAGAAGTGCATTTATTTTGAATCAGTAGCCGAGAAAAGGAAAATAGTCTACTCACACCCAGACCATTTAGGTAATGTTGTCAATCAGCCTTACCATAGTTTGCTGATATAAATGGCCATATATAAGTTTTTTTTTGTTTTTATTTCAATGTAATTGCGAATTTTTTCGTCACTAAGTGTTGCAGATTGATCTATCGGTGGTATTAGTGTAAGTAATGTATCTCATAAAGATTACCCTTTATGGAGTATCTTCGATTTTATATTGGTTATGTTCCCTGTTTAAAATATCCATTTTGTTAGTACTCAGCAAAGAAGCAATGGCTGATGTCACGACCTACCGCAAACCGCCACCTGGTGTTCATTCTGTGCTACAAGCAACTTTGCTTTTGTTCGGCGAAGATGAAGATTTAACCTCGGTAAAAATTCATTTTGAAAACTTGCCTTGTTTTTGACGCGGCATGCCTTTCTAGAATACTGAGATTTATTGTTCTCTTCGGTTATTTTGTAGCTTTTAACGCTTGCTGCAAAGGAATTGCGAGCGACGAATGCGAAGAATTTTACTTTCAAGTTTTTCTTTGTGATTAAATGACCCGGAAGGGCCTGTCAAAATAAGAAAAGTTGTAACTGGTTTGTGCTCTCACGCAGTGCCTTGCAGAATTGGGAAATATTTGTTGTGCTTTCAATTAAAAACATGATTTGCAGAGAAAAAAATGCATTTTATCCAATTTATTAAATATATTTTAAATTTATAATTGAATTATATTTCTAGGACTGGGGCAAATGCAAAGCTTTAGTTCATCCATCTGCGCAAAATGGACTTTTGAAACGATTGCCCGGATTTAAGTATCAAGAATGTGAACCGGAATTGGTGGCAAGATCACGCGATATTCTAGACGACGTTGAATTTGATGACATTTTAAGATCAAGTAGAAGCGCTGCTTGCTTTTACAATTATGTAAGCCCCACCCCCCCCCCCCAAAAAAAAAAAAAATAGATATCATAATATTTACATGAATCGCCTTTCCAAAACACTTTAGATCAAATTCCCAATTCTCGAAGTAAATAAATGTTACGAGGCAAATTTTTCACATTAAGATACATTTTACGTTAAAGAGGACATTTCCCAAGTAAATGTGGGAAATTATTATCTAAGTGCAAATAAGAAAGGAAAGTATCATCAACAAAATTTATTTCACATGTTGTTCGAAATTTAGCAGCAATAGATGTGGGCTTGATTTGTGACAGCTTTCCAGCAAAGTGTAATTTGTACATTTCAGTCTTCTGCAATTATCGACAAATTTATCACAGAAGGAAGACTGGGTTCTGTGGAACCAGCAAACATTGAAAGACAGAGACAAATACTAAATAGACCCTTAACGCCAAGAACTGCGCGATACAAAAGACTCATGAAAAACACAACGAACGAAAGAGAATCACCTGTTGTAGAATACACAGTTGGGTAAATAAGCAGTCGCAGTGTATTTATGCTTCTGAGACATCTGCACTGCTATGCTAATAAAAACAGGCCAAAGGCCTGGAAAAAAATTAACTTGTTTCTCATGCCCAGCCGTGTCACAAAAACGCATGCTGAAAAAAGAGATCTCCCGGCCAGGTCAGAAAATTTAAAACTTAAAAAAAAAATAAAGAAAGAAAAAGGAAATCGGCTGGGTATAAAAATTTGAATGTAAACCATTGTTGGCCGGACGTCGGATGACATGCATTTTCGGACACTTTCATCTTAAAAGTTTGCGCTCTTGTATTCTAACCAGATACAGTTAGAAATATTTGATTAATGCCAAAAAAAAAAGATACATATCTAAATTGACGATATGAATGTTTAAGTCATACATTAACAATTACTGAGTTGTGAACACTTTGCAGATACATTCTTACATCAGCCGTCCGGTTGTCCTTGGACTATATTGTTAAATAACGTGGCTAGAAATGTTAATCCGTTATTCCATTTAGTTTATACATGACAGCTCGCCAATTTTTTTTCTTATATTTTATAAGCAGGTATATTATAGGATATTTTGTCAATTTGATCTTGTCACTCTTGTTTTTTTCCTTCTTAACCAACGTATAAATCACGTTCTGATATGAAAACAAAAGGAAAGCCTGTGGGCTTCTTAACTTGCTTTTTAATGACCTGATTTATTAAGTTCATAGTATCTATGCAATTATGTGGAAAAATGTGAATTGGTTTTCTTTGCTTGTGATATATGTGGCGTAGGATATTTCTGAGTGCAGTGTGCCAAATTAATTCAAAACAATGAACTTGACTCCAGTACAAATATAGACAGGCACTGCGTTGGTAAATTGATCTAATATTTGCACCTAGTAAAGAAATGATATTGACTTTTACACAATTGACTTATTTTGTATTTAATGAAATGCCTAAAGTTTTATTAATACAGCGTGGAGTCCTAACTATAACATTGACTTTTGTTCATTTATTCAATCGTTCATCTGTATATATCAGTAAATATTGTGGTATTTTAAAGCCCCAAACTAATTCCTATTGTAAATAGACTGGAGTAACTAAGTAAGCGTATTTATAATACAAATTGTGTCTATTACAAAAAAAAGTCATTTTGAAGTCGTTTGTTTTTCGGTTGTTTCAAATTTAAGTATAAAAATTATGCAGAAAATTAAAAGCTTTTTCTCGAGCTCAAAACCACGAGAAAAGTGTGGAAAGGTCGTTCTGAGTTTGATTGAAAACGATGACGTTGAACGACTCAGATCTTTAGTCAAGCAAAAGAAAATCAATTTTGACCAGACTCTGGATTGGCACCAACACTTGATTACAACTGAAGGAGTATTTCCGGGTCATGTGGCAGCCACTAGGCCGGATCCCCAGGCTCTGAAACTCTTTCTTGATTACGGATGCCCTGTTGAGCTTGTGACACAGTCACTCCAAACTGCACTTCATGTTGCGGCAAGTCACAAGGAGAGTTGCCTGGAAAACATTGAACACCTGATTGACTACGGCATCGATATTAACGCTCAAGACGCTTATGGTAGAACAGCTCTGCACTGCGCCTGTTATGAAAAGAACCACAAAATTGTTAAACAGCTTCTACGCTATAGTATTGTTGATATAAAATTAGTGGACTCGAGTGGGAAAACTGCACTGGATGTTTCCAGAGACGTGAAATGTGCGCAGTCTGTTCATGTTTTGGAAACAATAGAGGACTGTTGGTTAAAATCTTCAGTTAGAATTCCCAACCTCCCACACGCAACAAAAGATGCGATTGAAATATTAACCCAAGAAAATCACCGACTTCGGAGCTCCCTCCACAGCATTGAACAAACTCTCAAAAATGCAGGATATTTTTCGGAGTCTCAAAAACCTGACAATCAAAGGGAATTTAGATTCACCAATAGAGAATACGCGTTTCCGCTCGGTTTCGAAAAATTGCAAGACTGCAGCAAAAGGAGTAGTGTTAAAGGGTCTGATATAATCGTGAGTGGGGAAAGACCCAATTGCTTATATTCAGACTCGATTGATTGGCCACAAGCGTCTTCGACATTTAGCATCCCAGAGAGATATTGCTCTCAGCCCAGCCTTGCTGCTACACACGAATGCACAATGGAGTAGAACCATTATTGTGATAATTAGGTCGTGATTCTAACAATTATCAGGTTTTCACATACTCATAGAGAAAACAGTATCCTTAATTTGTATCGGAATTTTGACAAACTTTCTTACAGATTATTTGACAAATTATTCTGTAACCAGTGTATAACTGTACTTATAACTGTACTTATAACTGTGCTTATAACTGTGCTTAAACGTGAAAGAGCGAATTTAATTGATTTAATGGTGCCCGCTCGATTATGTAACTTATTTGCCATGTGTACAACTTTTCCTCAACTGTTCATGTTTTGTCTTGAATAGCAGGATTACATTTATGTTTGAGACAGTTTTTGGAGGGTATTACAGGGTGGGGACACTCGGGAGGGGTTGAAAGATGATCCTTGTATATAGTATAGCTCGAAAACCGAAAGTTTCGTAGTCTTTTAATGTACCAGGCGTAGTGGCTCTTGTCGCTGATTGCAGCTTTAGTGGTCCGGCCAAACTGGCTTCATGTGTGTTTCGAACCTAAAACATAGTATATGTGTGAGTATTTATTAAAAGTGCATACCATAGTCGCTGTAGTTTTTTTTTATGATAACAGCTTAAGGCAGACTAAATGTATATGAAATACATTAAATTTAATAAGTCAGTCATTTTTTGTCATTTAATTGTTTATAGTTTATGTCTGAAAAAAGCTTTTGTCTGCGCGGTATTTCAAAAGTGTAATACTGGATCACAGTGATATAACCGCTATTGGCTGAGGGCTCTGTATCTCCGATGCCTATGTTTCACCCTGATTTATTCCCCACAGGTAGAACCAGTGGGGAATATATGCGATCGGCCGGGTGTCGGTCTGTCATCAACAGCTTGTTAACACCATAACTTATAAGCTGCTGCAAGGATTTTAATGAAACTTGGTACGTAGCTTCTATGGGAACAAACACAGCTCTGTATTGTAAATGGGCCGGGTTCGTCTAAGGAAAATGGACCAGCTATAATTAGAAATTTTCAGCTCTTGATTGACTATTCTTAAAACGATATCTCAAGAACAACTGCAAGGATTTTAATGGAACTTCTGTGTTCACGAACAAAGATCGGTATTGTAAATGGGTTACGTTGGTCCAAGGATAAGGAACCAAATGGACTTTGAAATTTACGAAATCCTGGAAATTATTCAGCATCGTAATGAGTTTGTTAACACGACATCTCAAGAACAACTGCAGAGATTTTAATGAAACTCGGTATGTAGCTTCTGTGGGCACTAACAAGGATAGGTATTGTAAATGAGTTAGGTTGGCCCAAGGAAAATGAACCAAATGGACTTTGAAATTTATCAAATCCTGAAAATTATTCAGCATCAAAATGATTTTGTTAACACGATATCTCAAGAACAGCTGAGGGATTTTAATGAAACTTGATGTGTAGCTTCTATGGGAAGAAACACAGATCAGTATTGTAAATGGGCAAGGTTCGTCCAAGGAAAATGCACCAACTGGAGTTAGAAAATTGCAGCTCTTGGTTGACTATTGATGGCCGTGTTTAACTGATGGGGGAGGGGGGAATCCGTATTGAATATGTGGACTATGCACACTGCTCTAGTTTTAGTTTGCTTTTCCATTGCAGACATGCCAAGCTTTTTTCAGGTTCCGAAACCTTTCTAAGATTTTTTTGCGCGTTCGAAACCTTTCTAAAAACCGCTTTGCTACTTGCTCAATGGAACAGAATCCACCCCGACTCTTACCAAGAATTGTGCATAGCTCAAGCTGGCGATTGATTTTAACATTCAGTGTATTTGAAATGGCCAGGTACGATTTTACATCCAATACAGGAATACCACAATGGTCAAAGTATTTAGCGTGTACAAATAAAACAAATGTATGACAGTTGGCACATGCGAGAGGCTTGTACAAATATTTGCTGCAGCCTTTACGTGTTGCTTTTAGTGTTAAAACCACTGTTTTTTAGTCCCCAGCCAATACTGGCTGAAGGCTATTTGTATCGGTCCGTCCGTCCGTCTGTCTGTCCTGTAAACTTTTTTGTCCGGGCGATATCTCAAAAACTATTTCTCGGAGCTTCAAAAAACCTTACAGAAAGAAAGTATACATAGTGTAGATGTGCAACGGGGGTTCAATTTATCCCATGTCAGTCCATCTGTCCGTTCCTCGCACTTAAACTTTTTTCTTGTCCGGGCGATATCTCAAAAATCTATTCATCGGATCTTCACCAAACTTTACAGGAAGGAAGCATATGTAGTGTAGATGTGTAAAGGGGATTTAATTTGTCCTGTATCCGTCCGTCTGTCCGTCCGTCGCACTTTAAACTTTTTTCTTGTCCGGGCGATATCTTTAAAAGTATTCATAGGATCTTCACCAAACCTCACAGGAAGGAAGTATATATAGTGTAGATGTGCAACGGTGGGTTCAGTTTGTCCCGTGTCGGTCAGTCCCGTCCGTCCGTCGCACTTTGAACATTTTTCCTGCCCGATTGATATCACAAAACCTGTTCATCGGATTTTCACCAAACCTTACAGGAAGAAAGTATATATAATATAGATGTGCAACGGAGGGTTCAATTTGTCTCGGGTCCATCCATCTCTCCGCCCGTCGCATTTTAAACTTTTTCTTGTCCGGTTGACATCTCAAAAACTATTCATCGGATCTTAACAAAACCTTACAAGAAGAAAGTATATGTAGTATAGATGTGCAAGCACCCGTCCGTCGCTCCATCCATTGCACCTTGTTTTTGTTCGGGCGGTTTCAAAAGAGTAACTGGACCACAGAGATGTAACCGCTATTGGCTGAAGGGTCTGCATCTGCGATGCCTATGTTTTCACTTAGAGTTTGGATCATGAAAATAAAAACAAAGGTGAAAATAAAAAGTGAGACGCACAACTTCAGATGCTACACATACGCGAAATGTGGTAGTAAAAACAAAATGACGGATCAGTAAAGAGGAAAAAAGGCCACAAACAGTGGCCCCGTACAACTTCAATATATTCTTTGCAAGTCTTGGAATTGCCAAGCGTTAAATACGTAGAAAGTTTATTAATGTGCATTCCATGTGGATTCACTTATCCGGATGCTCGATGTTTCAGTTATAGAGATAAAATGTTGGACTTAAACGGCCAACTATAAAGTAATCTTTATAGTAATCATTTGAAATTGTCCATACCCTTGTATGCAAAGGCTGAAGTCACTTATGTATTATAAAGATGGCATAACTTTTTACTTCTAGTATGCTTGTAATTATTGCTCTGTTTTTCTCATTTTTAAATAAATCCTGCTGATCAGTTATACTACATTCGGTTGTGATTTCACAATAACTTGTTCTTGCACTTAATATTGCTCTTAATACTATGGCATTGTTAAATACGTATAAAAATATAAATGTAAGAATCAAATAAAATTAGAACAAGCATTTTTATAAATTTTCACTTAGTTATGTTGGTTTTCATGCAATCAGTAACTTTTAAGCTAGAATTTAAGACTCTGTGTCCATTTGGAAGCAGGTTTTTGCAATTCTTTCTCCAGTTATCAAAACCTTTTTAAACCACATTAAGAAATCGACGAGTAAGAAGTTAAACAATGCTGATTAAGCAACATTTTTACATTTTCTAGAGATTCACTTTAATTCTTACTGTATTTTTGTATGTTTTTTTCTAACTCTGTTATAAATACGAAACTTTTTGTTTTGGTTGACTTACAGTTGTTGAATAAATTATATGTTTCGGGTAGTTGCTTAATGAGCCTGCTTGATATATAGCCAGACACTGAAAGATGCTTTCAGTGAGCAGTAAGTTATATATTATGAAACTGTATAAATATACGACATTGTCAAACAGTTCACACATGTGTAAATCCTTAACATTTTGTTACTTTGGTAGTTTTACTGTAGGGCTTCGACACCGAGAAGTAGTTACCTTAATGTAATTACGAGCGATAATAAGTGACTCAGGGTGACCCTTGTAGGGGGGTGCGGTGCGGCGAGACCGTGGTCGTCCAACAGCTTACCTCTACGATGGTTGGCCCGTTGTATATTATTCCTTTTTATTGCCATATCCATAGGGATTCTACGAAAAAGTACTCATAAAGAGGAGGATTACTTCTTAAAATGTCCATCCACTCTGTTTTGAGCAGTCCTAGATGACTGTAGTTCCTACAACAGGAAATGTCATTGATGTCAATTTTCAAATCTCGGCGCACGACTGGAGCCAACGGCGTTATTTTAGAAAGGGTGCATCACATAAATGGCCCAATTATACTTTATGGCGCACAAGTTTTATGGTTAGATAACAATTTTTTACTGAGAAAAATATGTGTTTTCTTGAGATCAGGATATCAAAGCACTCATTATCGCCCACAACAACAGTGAATCAACAGTTGCAAAACCACGGTTTAGTTTGAGAGTTGCGCTGAGGTCGAAAATAATGCGCAAGGGTACTTCTCAGTGTGCTTTCAAAGAAAAAAAAACCTGCCAGTTCCAGCCTCGGTGTCCTGGAACGCGCGCCGAAAGATCCAGAGCCTCGAAAATTTAGATCAATGGCCATTTCTATTGCAGGAACTGTGACCCTTTCTGTCCGCTGGGACTATGTTTTTAGCCTCCAACTGTAGTCCGAGACGAGTCTAGGTTAAAACCTCCCGGCCTTAAACCCTTGGCGGTGATTACCCCCTGGTTTTTACCCCCCCCCCCACGGTCCTTACCCCTGGCGGTGATTGCCCCCCCCCCCGGCCCTCACCCCCTCTTCATTTAATATCTTGCGCAAATTACCCCCAAAAAAACAAAATAAACAAAAACAAAACAAACAAAAAAAAAACAAACAAATCAAAGAAGTGCTGTTCCATACCACAGATAATCTAATAATCCCCTCGCTGCCATCTGCTTCTGTTCACTTGTGCAGACCCCCGAGGGTGTAAGGACCGGGGGTAATCAATGCCGGGGGGGTAAGGGCCCCGGGGGGAGGTCATGGCCGTTTTCCGTCCGACACATTCGGTCTTCCCATGACAGCAAGAGTCATAGTTACTGTAATAGAACTTGTCATTGATGTCAATTTTGCTAACCTCGGCGCCCCGACTCGGGCCAATAGCGTTATTTTAGAAAGAGGGCATCACATAAATGGCCCAGTTATAAATTACGGCGCACAAGTTTTATGGTCAAATAACAACTTTTGTAGTGGAAAAAATCGATGTTTTCTTGAGATCAGAATAGAGAATCCCAAATTATCGCCCACAATAACAGTGATTCTGCAATTACAAAACCACTCCTAACTCAAGTTTGGTGGTTTCGCTGTGGTCGCAAATAATGCGCCAGGATACTTCTCAGTGTGCTTTTCAAGAGAAAGCCTGCTAGCCTGAACCACACTGTCCTATAACGTCCACCGAAAGAGCCAGATCTTCGAAAGTTGAGATGAATACAGAAACTGTGACCCTTTCTGTCCTGGAGAGATAGAAAGGGACCGCTGGGACTATCCCAACCGGGGCTTTATACCCCGGAGGGGACTTATGGATTGGGCTGTATCCGTCTGTCTGTCCGTTACCACTCATTCCTCTTAGATCAATAAGCCGTTTGGTCTGATATTTGCAAAGCTGACCCACATGACCGTAGCTTGATGCAATCCAAATTTTTTTGGCGGTCATAAAAATTGGGAGTTTTGGCGAATTTTGTTAATTTTGGTGCTTTGAGTGCTGTTTTTGGACTTCGTTTACACGATATCTCGAAAACGCCTCATCAGCTCTTCACGATACCTTGCAGGAAGAAAGACCATATAGTGCAGATCTGCACTAAGGAATTATTTTGAATTTTGTGAAAAATTGAATTTTTGACGAATTTTTGAAATTTTCGCGTAAGTGTTTTTTTAACTGTTTTTGGGCGATATCTCTTAAACAGCTCATTAGACCTTCATCAAGCCTTTCAGAAAGAAAGACCATACAGTGACGATCATCACTAAATGGTTATTTTTTATTTTGGTCAAAAACTGAATTTTTGACGAACTTTTGACATTTTCACTTTGGTTTGTTTGTTTATTTGTTTTTTTGTTTCCTTTTTTAGGCCCCAACCCTTCGAATTGGGGCCTATAGGTTTGGGGCGTCCGTCCGTCTGTCCGTGTGTCACACTTTGGATGCTGTTTTCTTTCCACGCAAGTTCTCCGAAACTATTTACCCTAGGCATATGCAGCCTTGCACAGTGAAAATAATGTATGTTGAAGTTGTGCAACGTCATGTTATTGTTTAAATCGGCCAAAAATTGCCAAAATGGCGACTTGTCAATAATTAGATCTCTTGAGATAACTGCAATGCAAAACCTGGGTGCTTTGAAAGCACTGTTTGAATAGTCACCCTTAATTCTGCAATTAAGCTGTGTTTCCCATTTAAACGAGAAAAAGCTTTGCCTTTATCCGGTTTTACGATAAAGTGGTATGCAATCATCCGGCTAAAAATACATAATTGTATACCATCAACCGATTTATGCGTTTAACCGTATGCGATTCTGTCATTTTAGCTGTCTATGCATTTTTGACGGTCGTATTTGTCAAATTAAACGAACAGATATTACGTATAGCCTGGTAATGTGTATTTTTTGTAATGTGCATTGCAAGATTTCAAAAATGTCAATATTTCTGAAATATTTCAAAAATTTCAAATTTCATGAAATTTTTAAAAATTTCGAAATTTTTTACCAGCCCTGGTGCTTTCCATGCGAGATCTCCGAAACTATTTATTCTAGCTATATGCAACCTTTTGCAGTGAGAATATATATATTGAAGTAGTACAAGGTCATTTTATTTTTCAAATCAGTCAAAAATTGCCAAGATTGCGACTTGTCAAAAATTGTTATTTTTGAGATAACTAGTGTAACACTTGGGTGTGTAAGTTCGTCGAAAGAGAGAGGCAAATGCTTCAGTAGCTAATCTGATAATCTATTGAGCTTCTGTCACAAAGACGCAACGAACATGGTACTATTTCACTGTTCTCTTTTCTCTATCAGTTCAAGTAATGTTTTTTCCTTACAGTCATTTCTATCGGTTTGCTGATTCCTATATTCCAGTGATTGTTATCGTTTACTCAATCACAGTGTTCGGTTGGGGTCTGCGCCGTCGACGATGGCTTGTTTTTTTTTTTTTGTTGTGTGTTTTAAGTAAAATCGATTTCAACCAGAAAAGCAAAAATCATTATTTTTTTTCTTTAAATCAGTTTTTTACCAACCCTAATCTGAGCTGTTTTCTAGTGATTTGTTGTAGTGGGATTTGGGTGCTGGTGACTTTTATAGTGAATGCATCAAATATTGTTCGTTTACACGTTGAACTTGCGAGTTGCAAAGTGGAAGATAAATGATAGAAAGAGTTGTTTCGCAATATGTAGTAGTACAGACTCACATTCTGTTATGCGGTCAGGCCCACGACGCTGGGTCATATAACAATTTTACAACTTTCAAATCAAGTGCCCGAAAGTTTAGATGGAACTGATTTGTCCGTGCGTACTCTTTATACTCAAGCTGAAAACTGGTGATCGATGTCGCAGTTCACAAGCAATAGTGTTTATTTCCCATCGTAAGCGTTTTATCGCGAGATTATTCAGTTGCTATTTTTTACTATTTTCAGGGTTGGCGTTGTTTGTTCCGTCGTTGTTGTCCGTGAGATTCGGCTCCACCCGTTGGCACTGGAAAAGGCAGCAACGCCGACCGAAGCATCGGGAGCGGCGGGTCTTCGAAGCGATCACTCAGCCAATCTACCCACACCAGCTGGACCCCAAGCACTCTGCAGTGCGGCGATGTGAGGTCCTACGAAAGGAATCTCTTGCAACAAACACGGTGGGCTGAATGATTATGCCGGATATATTGCACGATTTATAAGTATTTTGATGACAATGGAGTGTAATTTGACGAGTTGCTTGAGGTGAAGAGAGACGCACCCCCTGAAAAGCCGAGATGTTTCCCTGTTGTCCGATTGCCAGTTTTTTGTCAACCTGACTCGCTTGGTCATAGCTGTAATGACGCGTGAGCTTCACTATTAGCCGTTTTTTTTTTTATCTTGGAATAAGATAAAAAGATCATATAACTGAAGCTGCAGCACTGGGAAAATGTTCGGATGTTCTTTTTAATTATAGGAAGAAGAGAACGAATATGCCCAATTTTTGGTGCGGAGAATCGCAGACTTCTTTGACGAGAATAAAATGATCATAGTTTTTCACGTCTTGTCAATGCCGTACTTTGAGCGCAAAGAACAGAATCTTGTTTTCAAACGAGAGGGCTTTGGCATCAAGATTTTCCCAAATCATTTAATCAAGTAGGCATTTGTTAGATTTAATTTTTCGAGTCTCAATTTGGTTACTACGCAAAAGAATGACAAATAGGCATTTCAGTCTTTGTATTTATTTGGAATTTAAGGTTTAGTTAAATGTGTTCATCTTATCACAATTATTTGAGCAGTTATTTTAAAACGTAATGGAAACTAAACGTAATTAACCATTCAGAATTTGTGTTCAGTGCAACATATTCACATGCTTATACCTTTCGTCTTTCAGATTTTTTTGCGCTGAAAATTCTTTTTGTATGAATCATTTGGAATTTAAATGTCAGTGATTCAGCTGTTGTATTAGAAGACTTATATTAAAAGTATGAGAAAATTAATTTTGCACATTTGAAACCTGGTTCCAGACAATACGTAGAGACGAGTGTGTACCGTCATATCGCACCGTTGCTGTCGGAAAGGAATATGTATGTTGTTTCGCCGGAGATCCGAGTTGCTGAACTTGTCAGCTTGTCTAAACAAACCCCTGACTTCCTGATGCTAGGTGAGCTTGCGGGTCGTCAAGAACAGTGTGCTCATCCGTGTAATAGTTGATATGTTTTGAGGTCTACCTATCTTTTTAGCAGTGTTTGCATTGCTATCACAGTTAGCCAGATACAGACCACATTTGACTATTGATAATTGAAGGAATAAAATAGAAAAGCAGCAGACACTGCCCGCGCTGTATGAGCTTTAATCAAAACGGTGTCACTCAGAACAGTGTATAAATCTTACTTTATCGTTGAACTACAGTGATTTATTTTTCGTCATTCATGTGCAGATTTTGATGAAAATATACCTCATTTTGATTTTAAATAGGTGCTTACTGCAACCAGCTCTTTTATATGTGTGGAAAACGGAATTCACTAATAACGAAATAATTAAAAATAGTCCAAGCCATTTGTCTCCATTAATTTGTTTTCGTTGCAGGGGGCATTGTCCATGATCGCATATTGACTCGCGCGGGATTGGAGAAGTACGCTCAGCTGAAGCCGCTGGAGGACCTGTTATCGGAGACTGTCGCCATTTTAAATCTCGGACCTCAGCAGTTTTCAGCGAATCTTCAGCGCCATCAGCAAACACTTGTGTCTAATCTATCGCAGTACGTTAAAGATCGTTCTGAGGGTGGAGATGCTGAAAGGTAGCACGGTAGATTAAGCGCACATTCAAACTCTGCACTTGAAATAACAGAAAACGGGACTGTCTTGTGCAGAAATAGCACATTTGCAGAATATACAATACACAGCTTTGATGAAAAAAAAAAAAAAAAACAAACCCACAGAAGTTGATGTGGTGGAACAAATTACTCAGGAAGAGTAACCAGGACAAACCCTATATATAAATAACCTGCCAAACATCGAGCGGAAAATTTGGTTATTGGATGTAACAATTGGTGCCTGGTCTTCGAGCGGAAGCAGCTTTGTGATTTCGCCCGGATATAAAAAAATTATCAATATTAAACAGGAAAATAAAACGACTTAAAAAAGATTGTACTAAGAGTTCTGTTGCAACTAATACAGTGACGAATTTCGTATGACACATAGTTAAATTTTTAAATACAGAAGATAAATTTATGAGTATTTTATTCTGACAGACTTAAGATCCAGCAAATTCGCGTCAGTGAGCTTTTTTTTCATTTTCTCCCTTCCTCTTTTGTGTTTTATTCATTTGCCGATTTCATACAGTTGCGGTTCCGTTAGTAGTCATGATTCAAAGGAGTTTTCTTTGGTTGTTGGAATGCTTCGAAACCCCGTTGCCTTCGTTGCAACACTGCTCGAAGGTGCAGTATTGTATTCGAAACCATCAACTGATATGAAATCAACAAAATTGTTTCTAAAAACTACGTTAAACAATATGAAAAAGAAAATAAATTGCATTAAGGAGAAACTCCTTCCTAGTTCAATAGGAAATTCCCGTATGGACAAATTTTGAGAAATTTTCTGCAGTTAACTGCAGTTTCATTCAAAGAAAGTTATATATCTAGAATAAATGAAAAGGTAAAAGAACCAAGCAAGTTCATGAGTATAACTGGTGTGGCTGCGTCATCCTTGACTCGTTCAGTCACGCTCCGTGTATAATGTTGATTATATCTGCGGAATCATACAGTCCAAATCTGTCGTCTGGGTTGGAATTGAAAACTTCGAGACGTGTCCAGTCGGCTGAGTCTGTACCCACCAATATTATCCTACAAACAGGTTGGAAAAGAACGATTAGAAAACATACAACACCGTATTATTTACAGCAAGAATTCTGGAGCAGATAAGAAGCCAGTGGCCATATCCACAAAAGTTAACTGTGCAGTTAACAAATTCCGTCAACTGCTCATGTGACTAACAGAACTTTTAAAGTTAATTAATAAATTTTATTTTTACGTTAAAACAAATTCTTGTAAAAATTATTTGCGTGATGTAGCTAAATCAGCTGATTTCTCTTGTGCGGTGTACAGTTAACTGCACAGTTAATTTTTGTTAACACCTGGGCAATTGTTTATTTTTTTTCGTAGGTTACTCCGAAGTAGAATTTCAATAAATCGAATTTCAATAAATCGAATGTGGCAGTAAGAGTCCCAGGTGTTGGCTTAGAGATGATTCTTGAGAAATTGTATGGTTGTGTTGGAATTGACCCTGGGGTTGTGGTAGAGACACTGCCAAAAGTGAAACGTGGGTTAGTACCAATGCTACTAAAATCATACCTTGCCCTGGGTTCAATTGTTTCACGAATAGTGGAGGCACCCTCTGTTGAGTCATAACCGTCACTAATGTACAGAATGATATTTTCGTTTTCGCTACCGTCATCCAGCATTGCCCTGGCCTCCACGAATGCATCGGAGGGCAGCGATCCTAAGCTGCCATAATAGATTGCACCGAATTCTGCCACCAAATCGTCGTAAGAAGTAGCCGTCTCTGAATTCAAGTCCCAGTGGGTCTGTACCTGGTAATTGAAGGTCACCAAAGCCACTTTTACGCCGTCGTGGCCAATGTCTACGTTGTTGAGGATATCTAGCACGAAGCTATAAATGACTTGTCTGCTAGCACTCATACTTCCAGTAGTGTCGATGATAAAAATCAAATTGACCCTACCGTCACCTGCAGGAAAAAGTAGGCAGTGTTGTGATGTAATATTATATTTTCGGTTTTATGATAAGAAATAATTTTTGAAGTGCGGAGGCCATATTGATGTTACAGGGAATCTGTGTAATTAGGAATTTTATGAAATCCCTAGGAAATTCGTGTGATGAAAAAAGCTCATTTTGATTATTATTTTGAAAAATTATCCATTCAGGAAGGCTATTTAGTGGTTCTTCAAAACTGTGTATCCCTTTTCACATCGAAAGGAATTGGAATTTATAACGTTGCCATCCAAAAATAACAGAATTTGGCATGAAATATGACACAAGTTACAAAGGATAAAATATCTCTGAATTCAAGTACTGACGTATCTCATGAATGATAGTTGGCCATCGAGTGCTTTGAGTATATTAATTCAAAATCTACTATTATTTTTGGTAACATACTAAATTGCAAACATAAATATTGTCAATAAAAACACCGAAATTGATTGAGCAAGTTATCACACGAATCCACTACGGATTTCATGAAAGCCCTAGTTTCACAGATTCCCTGTAACATTGGTAGATCTCTGTTTACGAGAGAATAGAAGGTTGGAAACCGCAAAAATGAAAGATATATATGAACTTCCTCTTAAAGTTTATTTCTGCCTCGTTCAAAATGCCTCGTGATTGGAAGGGGACAGGGTTTGAGATTTTTTGTGTGAAAAAGTCAGATGTTCTAACCACCAAAGCGGACAGCCGGGAAGTCTGGGGTGGTGTCGTCACGGGGTGCCCTCTGTTTGCTGCCGCTGCGGCACATGTACAACGCCTGCTCGGCCACCCCTTCCGACATTCCTTGGTGGCAGTAAATGCCGTAATCTCTGCTGTACCCACTTCCCAACCGGAGTTCTATCTGCAGTTAACAAAGTGCGCATACCATTATTGCAGTTATTATGCGAGTTTAAAATAACAAAACTGGTTATAGTTTGCGGTGGTGTTGTCCTACAACTTGTGGCTGGAAGTAAAATTATGAACTGTTCCTTGAGATAATCGTGCGGTCGTATCCGCTACCTCCGTTGGGCGTGAAACCTAACACTCCTGTCCTATTCGTTTCTGGGTTTTCCCTACCTGTTTCAGTTGTCGAGATCAATCCGGTTCTGTTGCGTGGGAATGCAACTTGAATTCAGACCACGGACAAAAGATGGTCCTGTAAGTTGTTTTAAATATGTGTGAATATTTACAATGTGCTTTTTGACTGTTACATAAATAGATGTATGATGTGTTGGCAAATTGAGTTTTAGGATCGATTTAAACTTCATATCATTGTTTTCAAGCTCTTACCTGAAAGCTTTCATCGCCGATATTGGATAAAACATCTTCAGAATAATAGCTGGTGAGATGTTGTGAAACGTTCTTTACTTTGTATGTTGTTTCGACTGTGCGAATCTTGACCAACGTTTTGCTTTCAATCAATGGAGCACTTGTAACTGATGTGGCAACGCTACCAGGAGGGCGAACCTGAAGGCACGCGGCTCCGTTATCGGCGCAGTCCTGCCGAGCTCCATACACGTTCGTTTCCGTGTCATAGAAGGGGTGATCTTCGTCAGCGATGTATGTTATTGCTTCGACCTTTGTATTTCCGGGCACTGCAACTTTGATGTAGCACGTAAAATACAAATTAGAACCCGTTCCCGCGAAATTAGGGAAGTGGCTAATGAAGTTATACCATAGCATTACGTTTGAGTCAACCGATTCTGTGGCATCAGTTGGTATGATGTTGTATGCATCCGTTTCAACGAGGCACGTAAAATTACGGGCAAACCGGAAATGGTTTTGTGTGTAATTGGCATTCGCGCAGGCCGGTGAGTTGCGCCACTTGCCTTGCCAGTCGTAATACAGCCCGAGTCGTTGTTCACTCATCAGTCTTTGATTAAAGTTGACTTTGATTTTATTACCAATGACTTCATAGTCCAAGGCGTTGACGAGGTCAATCCGGCTATTTTCAAGGCCATTATTGGGGTCATCTGCAGTGGCGGGGATCAATGGCTCATTGCCAAAATCGGCGAATATGTATCCCCGGTAGATTTGTGAAGAACTTTGGCGAATACTGTTGCAGGGGATAACCATGCAGTGTCCATATGGATCGCCTTGGTTTTTGGTAATTGTAAGCCTTGACATAGAATTGTAGCCATTGGAATCTTCAAGCACGGTTGTTACAAATCCCATCCGGAGCTGCTCGTTCTCATTGTACGAATCGTCTTCAAACAGCCTGACTTTGGCGATGCAGGTCTGCTGCGAGACTGCGTCGAAGTTATACCATTGCGTATTTATAGAGATTCCCCTAAGCGTCGCTGTAAATGTTTCCTGTCCAAAGTTTTGTTGAATTTGCCGCTTGCGCCGTATTTCTGAATGGAGTTGCAGATCGCTTTCAAATTGCCACAGACCTGTGTTTGGGTTGAGAGTCCATATCTTCACGGCGGACATGCCATTTTCATCCGTGTCATTTCCGAGGACTTCGACTGGCAATGTGATCGTGATTTCACCAGGTATTGACAGTCTGTTACCCGAATCGTCTTCAAAACGCATCGCGAACATCCCTAGCGACACAAGAAAGAAAGTATCCATACGTGCCTTAGCTGACTGTACAAGTGCTGGTCAAAGATAGAAAACCGGTACATAGCCTAAAGCATTTAGTGAAGCATAATGCTACGTACAGTAAAGTGATTTCGTTTGTGAGAAACACTGAAATAGGGGAAAGAACGAAACATGTGTAGGGTTACAAAAAAACACAGAAACGATTTCCTCTAGCTCGCATTCTAATTTCTAATGGACCAGCTGTGTAGTTTACCATAGGTCAACAGGGGTTGACTTTCTCCCTCGACGTCCACGGTAGTAAAGTCGCCCGGGGCTGCAACCACGTCGTCTAGATTGGACGCATCTATGACAGCCACTGTGACGTTTACCGCTCCCTAGATGAACAATGACGTCATACAAAAATGTGTATTTCTCTTTAGCATTTGTGACAGAGTACCAGATGAAAATGGATGAATTTGTAACCTCGGATGTTCTTTTTTCTGCTGTTATCTAACAGAATAGGAAAAATTGAGCCTGTTAAAAATACGAAGCTTTTTAAATAATTATGTTATGCTCATTTTTTTGCCTTTTCCGTCATTTGTTAAGGACAAAATATACATTAAAAATTTAAGAATATATAACTGGAAGTTACCGTGTAGAGTTGGCCGTCACTTGTGTAGAAAGAATTGGATTGGATATCTATCGATGTTGATGCAACAGTAATTGTGTTTTCCTCCCCCGAATTAATCGTGGTAGTTTCGCCGCGTAGCAGGAGGTAGACACGTATGTACTGCGAATTTTCTTCAGCAGAATTCATGTCAATAACGTATGTGCTGTCCATAAACGTGTTAATGTAGGAGTCAACAAATAGCACTGAAATACGTGTTGAGCCTAAATTCACTGAAAATGAGAAGGTGCCGTCATAGCTTGTATTGCCCACCCAGTTTCCATCAACGTAGATGTCACCGTATTGTAGGGGCTGCCCCGTTCGCGAGCCCGCAAAGCCGTACACACTGAAATTCCCGGGAGAACACTCTCGACAACCGCATTGTGTGATTAGAAATACCGGGATGGAGTAGCCATCACAGGGGACCATCAGTTGGGATGACGCTGTGGGCCCACAGCAGTTGTTTGGGGTAGTTGAGCAGCCTTCTGTCTCTCCTCCGTAACACGCGTGGTTACCACAGGACCCTTGGTCTATAGTCGATTCGTTGTTGTGACTGCACCCGTCGGGCAGCGTAACGATGTGAGACTGCGGCGACGAAGAACAAAAGTCGGCTGCCGAGTCTAAAACATGAAGCATTTTTATGCTTTTAAAGTAATAGGTCTCCCTTATTCAGAGAAAGGAACAATCGGTTTTAGACAAGTAAAAGGGCCTAGTCGGTAAATATGAAGTCTTTGCATGCCTTTCTGTCTCACAGACCTAAAAGACTGAATAGAAATGAGTTCATAGATTTTCGACCACCGTATTTGAATGCAAGAAATTCATGTTAAAAAGTCGAAGAATGCTAGGCGCAGATACAAGTTGAGTCTTGCCTTTGACAAGCAATGCTGCGGGGACTGAGTAAATGGCACTGTAGTCGTTACTCGCCCGGCACGTGTAGTAGCCCGTGTCGTTGTTTGACGCGCCGCGAATGGTTAGCATGCTGGCACCAGTTGTGTATTCTATGCTCAGCAGTTCTCCGTCTTTCGTCCTGTGCATGAATGAATTTAAGTTTGGCTGTTTTATGGCTGAAACCGACCACTGAAAACACTTGAGTAAAAGTTAAACGAATTGTAAGCGGACATTCTTCGTGCCAGTGTCATTCTTGATGAAGTTCTGTGCTTATTTGACACACTTCAGTTTAAATTTAATTTGGATCTTAAGAAAAGTATTATGGGGGATAGACATCTAAAATCGGCGTTTTATTTTTTCATTAATAGACAGAATTTTCAAAATAGATGGTGGTGTTTACAAACATAAAATGTACCATTCATAATAGTCTGGCGGCGGGCTTCCGCTGGCCTCACAGCACAGTGTCAGGTTGTCGTCATGTACGCTCATTATATGAGACGGATTTGTCGTGATTCGAAGATTTACTGGAAGTAAACGTAGAATGTCTCAAATACCTCAAGATACTCGAGAGAGAGAGAGAGAGAGAGAGAGAGAGAGAGAGAGAGAGAGAGAGAGAAAGAGAGAGAGAGAGACTTTTCCGAGAAATTTCGCTTTTTGTTTTTCTTTGAAGGAGTATCGGTTGTCCATTTCTGGTAGAAGATAAAGTTTCATTAGCCTAATTGCCAAAATATTAGAACATGTCTTTATCGATGATTCGCAAAAGCCAGGTAACGCGGATCTTTTTGCATACCTACTCCTTGCAAAGTCACGTTTTGCTCGAGTGATAAAAATGCGACATCAGTGGTCTCAAAGCCCGCTTAATGGAAAGCGTAGACTTCATCCTCACAAGCATTTAACAATTCGAAAAAACCTCCCGTCGACGTTCGCTCCAAAGTAATATACGGTGCATTTTGCGGTGAAATGGTGACATTGGCCAGAGGCAGACGGTCGCTAGACATGACTTGGCCTGTGAAGTTGTTTGTGCATTCACAAAAAGCACAAGCGGCATCCAGGTGACCATCAGGGCACTGGTTGTCACAGTCTGAAATATTGAATTAGCACATCGTTTTATGGCGGCAATCATATGTAACGAGTAAATAGAATTTGAAACCGTTACTAAAGAATGTCAATATACCGGGGCAGCTGAATGTATTGCATATTCTTTCCTGTTGTGACGTTCCAACGCAATTGTCCATGATGTGGGAGGAATTAGTTCTACTGACGCATGTCCTCTGTCTCGTTTTCGATCCCCCGCCGCACGATACGGAACAGCTGCCCCACGCAGCCCATGTGGTCCATAAACTGTCTCGTTCTAAACAGTAAATAACGTTGTAAATAAACTGTGACTTGGCAGTCAGAGGATGCTTCATGCGGGTACTGTACGTTTTGGTGATGACATGTGACATGAAGGGTTGTCCTATCAGATTTGTTAAAATTATGTCTCGGGATATTTTGAATGGACAACACTTGATGTCATCATCCAAAACAAACACGCCCACAATGTGCCCAGAGCGTTTCAAGTTCTTTTGTGTATTCAATGAGTATTTACAAAATTATATAAAAAAAGAGACGATTTTGTTCAAGAGGGTTTTAACTCCTTCACGGATCAATTTAATGGTGACGACCCTGTAATGTTAATGTCAGTTTCTTTGCAGATACAGTAAAAGCGACATCAGATATAACGAATAAACATACAAGGCATAATATCAGACCCACATCAGCTTTTCCATATTTAAAACTATCAGTTATAATGACATATAAAAAGGAACGAAAGTTTTCCTCAGTCCCAACCGATGTTTTTACTGTACGGCAAGAGTGGCATCGTGTGAGACTGAAAACTTCACCAGCACCTGGGGCGCCACAGAGAGCGGTGTTGCACAACCTTCCTTGTTCTTCTGGGCCTTGGCAACGCAGTTCTTGTGATTCACAAACACGACTTCTGCTTTGAATTCCACTTGAACATGACAGCGAGCATTCACTCCAGTCAGACCATGTAGACCACACCCCTCCTGGTTTAGAATTAAATGTGATCAGTGATAAATGGCGTATGTGGCGCAACACCGCACAAAACACAACATCATTTCAAATTTTGCTTGAATGTTCTCTAGGTAGGCCTGTCTTGAAAAATGACTTCGTTTTTGGTAATACGCCAAAAATTGGATTGGATTTCTTTCTAATTTTGCACAGTTGTTCTCCAGACGGTTCTTTCTTGAAAAATTACTTTTTTGGCGATCGGCAAAAATTGGCTAAATGGGGGCATTTTATATTTTTTGGTAGCCAATTTTCAAAATGCTTCTTCCAGAATTTTGATCGGATTATCTTATACTTTTGCATAAATGTTCTCCAGATTGTCTTTTCTTGAAAATTTTCAACATGCTTCTACTTACACAATTTGGATGGCATTCGTTTAAAATTTTGTATGAATGTTTACTGGATAGGTCTCTTGAAATATTTTGATGATCCACCAAAAACTGGCCCAGCAGGGAGCATTTTATTTTTTTTGTAGCCAATTTTTCAAAGGTTTTTTTTCCCTCAATTTTATTTAGATTGTCTTCAAATTTTGCATGAATATTCACTAGTCCGTCCTCTCTTCAGAAGTTACTTTTTTGGCGATCCACCAAAATTTGGCCAAATAGGGGGCATTTTGTGGTAGCCAGAAAATTCTTCTCCCACAATTTGAATCGAATTGCCTTCACATTTCGCATAAATGTTCAGTGGGCGACCCTCTTTTGGCATGTTGCTTTTCTGGCGATCCGCCAAAAATTGGCCACATAGGGGGCATTGAAAAAATATTTAACCAATTCTTAAAAAGGGTTCTACAATTTGATTTGATTTCTCTCCAACGTTGTACGATTGCTTTCCATATGGCTGTGTACGTTTTTGACGATCCATCAAAAATTGGCCAAATGGAGAGGGGGGGGGGGGAAGCATTTATGCTTTGTTGGTTGCCAGTTTTCAAAATGCGTTTTCTCTCACAAGTTTGATTGCCTTTAAATTTTTGAATAAATGTTTGTTTTTTTTTTTTTTTTTTGTAAGTCTTTTTTTTTTTTGGTAAAATACGAGCCGAACCCAGCAATCTGTTTTGAAAAATTACTTATTTTGGCGATCCGCCAAAAAATTGGCCGAATGGGGAACATTTTTGAATTTTTTGGTGTCTTATTTTCAAAATGCTTCTTCCACAATTTCCAAAATGACTTTTCTTGAACAATGTTGATCAGATCTTCTTAAAATTTTGTACGAATGTTCTTAATGTAGGCCTCTCTTGAAAATTTACTTTTATTTGACGATCTGCCAAAAATTGGTTAGATCGGGGCATTTTTTGGTGTCTAATTTTCACAATACTTCCTCTCCCACAATTTTAATCGGATTCCTTTCCAATTTTGTACAGTTGTTCTCTAGGCAGGCCTCTTTCGAAAAAAATACTTTTTTTTTTGGCGATCCACCAAAAATTGCCTAAATGGGGGCATTTAAAAATTGTTGCTGCCAATTTTCAGAATGCTTCTTCTCGAACCATTTTGATCAGATTTTCTTTAAATTTCGTGAGCATGTTCTTAACATAGGCCTATCTTGAAAGATTACTTTTTTTTTGGCGATCCGCCAAAAATTGGTCAAATGGGGGCCATTTTAAAAATTTTTGGTTTTAAATTTTCTAAATGCTTCTTCTCTCACAATTTTGATTGAATTCGTTTCCAATTTTGCACGATTGTTCTCTAGATAGGCCTCTCTTGAAAAGTTACGTTTTTTGATGATCCGGCGAATATTGGCTAAATGGGGGGCATTTATAATTTTATAGCTGTCAATTTTCAAAATGCTTCTTTTCGCACAATTTTGATCAGGTTTTCGTTAAATTTTATACGAATATTCTTTGTGTTGGCCTCTCTTAAAATATTACTTTTTTGGCGATTCGCAAAAAATTGGCCAAATGAGTGAATTTTTTAATTTTTGTTGTCTCTTTTAGCCCAGCTTCGACTTCGTCGAAGAAGGGCTCTACCCATCACTTTTCGCCGTCGGAGGTGTGGGTGTGTGTGTTAGACAATGTTTCAAAATGCATCTCCTCCTACAGTTTTGATCGATCTTCTTGAAATTACACATGTTCAATCTCTATGTGGTCCTGTATCGGAAAATTACTTTTTTCGCGCTCGGCCAAACTAGCCGAAATGACGGGACTTTCAAACTTTTTGTGACTTTTTTTTTTAAATGTGTCTTCTCCTACAGTTTTGGTTGGATCTTCTTGATATTACATATGTACAATCTTTAGGTGGTCCTCTACCGGGCAATTACTCTTTTTTTCGCGATCGACCGAAATAACGGGACTTTTGTTTAACATTTTTTTTCAAAATGCATCTCTTCCTACGGTTTTGGTTGGATTTTCTTAATGTTATGCGTGTAAAATCTCTAGATGGTCCTCTACCGGAAAATTACTTTTTTTACGCGATCGGACGAAAAAAGTCGAAATGACGGAACTTTGAATATTTTGTTAAACTTTTTTTCAAAATGCATCTCCTCCTACAGTTTTCGTTGGATCATCTTGGTGTTACACGTGTAAAATCTTTAGATGGTCCTCTACCGGAAAATTACTTTTTTACGCGATCGGACGAAAAAAGTCGAAATGACGGAACTTTGAATATTTTGTTAAACTTTTTTTCAAAATGCATCTCCTCCTACAGTTTTCGTTCGATCATCTTGGTGTTACGCGTGTACAATCTCTAGGTGGTCCTCTGCCAGACGATTAGTTTTTTTGCGATCGACTGAAAAGAGCCATAATGACGGGAGTTTAAAAATGGTCAGAAATTTGTATATTTTGGTGTTTTTTACATACATCTACAATATCTGTGGGGCAGTAGTTGAATCTAACATCTCTTTGTTGCCCCTCCCTTTCCCCCCATTTCCCCTGCCCCCCCCCCCCCACCACCCCCTCCATTTCGACACACGAACAGAGTTACTTTTGACCGGATTGAATCTGTAGAAAAAGCCGTGTTGTGCATGCGTGTCTTAATGCAGTGTTAAGAGAAGAGTCCTCCTCCCCCTAAATCAGACAAAATAAAACTGTTAAGCTTTGGGTTTTCTGAAACTTTTAAAATCAAGGTGTCAGAAGTTGATGGGTCACAATTAAAAGCCATACGGAGAGAGAAAGCTATTGTTTAGTAAATTTGATCCATAAAAATATGACAGTTGCTTTGGTGGTGCGTTAGTCGTGGTGAATTCGTGTCATTTTTTGTCTTTGCAGTAAAACAGAACGACAAGTGACCATTAATACAAGTATCTATATTTAAAAAAAAAACAAACAAAAATAAATAAATAAAATTCCAGCCTAGTTATTAAATTAACTAGTTTTTGACCGATTTTGTTGTTGGGATGGTAATGAGGGTAGTATATTCAGACAGGGGTCCATCTTACCGAAAAATATCGGTTGGTGACTTTAACTATGTAGAAATTGTTGGTGACTTTAACTATGACGTCTCAGAAAATCAAAATCACATGATTGTGAAATTTATGAAACAGTCCTTCCCCACAACATATCAAGTAGTTTCATCGCCAACAACAAATCATCAAACCGTGTTGGATCTTGCTTTTACTACTTCCAACAACGCAAGTGCAGAAATTATACGTTGTGTTTGGTCATATCATACACACTCTTGCTGTGGTCATATCATATTCTTGACGTCAATGCTTTTACTTAAACATTTCAGACTTATATTGCCAGATTTTAGTTTAGCCTTACCTATTGGGCAGCATCATTTTTCCCACATTTCAAAGATCGAATTTAATAGGTTTGAGAACAGGCTGGACGCAATGTCCCTGGACATTCTTGTTCAAAATGTTTTTTCTCCCACAGTTTGGGTTGGATTCCTTTCCAATTTTGTACAATTGTTCTCTAGGTTAGGCCTCTCTTGAAGAATTACTTTTTTTGGCGATTCGCCGAAAATTGGCAAAGTGGGGATCGGCAGTTTTTGATTTACTGGCTTCCAGTTTCAAATGCTTCTTTTCTTAGAATTTGTATCGGATTCGTTTCCAATTTTGCACGATTGCCCTGTAGGTAGCCCTATCTTGAAAAATTGCTTTTTTTTTTTTTGGCGATCCGCAAAAAATTGGGTAAAAGGGAAGCCATTTTCAGCCCCGCTTATACTACACGTAAGCTGGGGTATACCTATAGGTTTGCAGATGGTGACCGTTAGTTAGTTAGTTGTTTATTGAGTAAATTTTTGTTTTTAAAAATAGCTGCTACAATTTTGATCTGATGTCTTTGATTTTTTGTATTAGGCATCTCTAGGAGGTCGTACATATGGCTTGTGGTTTGTTGGTCGATCGGGTGATTTTTTAATTTTGGGGGAATTTTTGAAGAAAAAAAACTTCAAAATGCATTTCCTCGTACAGTTTTTATCCGATTTCATTTACTTTTGGTATGAGGCAACCTTAGGTGGGTTGGGCATACGGCTTATGGTTTTTTACTCGATTTGGGGAATTTTTGAAAGAAACATGCGCACTTGTCCAAAACAAGCACCGCGCATCAAGGCAGGTTAACTGAACTTGCACACTAGTTTGAAATGACAACCGCGAGTGGACGCAAGTTACATAAACATGCGCACTGGTCCGAATTGCGAATTGCGCACTCATGGAAGTTAAGTGAACACGCTCACTGCACCGCGCATCAGTTATATAAACATGTGCACCGGTCCGAAAAAAGAACCGCGCATCGACGCAAGTTGAATAGACATGCGCACTGGTCCGAAATACGAACTGCCCCCCAACGCAAGTGAAATAAACTTAGGGACTGGTCCAAAATAAGCATCAACGCAAGTTAAATAAACATGCGCACTGGTCCCAAATACCAGCCGCGCATTAACGCAAGTGAAATAAACATGCGCACTCATCCAAACTAAGCACCCAGCGCAAGTGCAGTAAAAATTATGCGCACTTGTTCCAAATGCGAACCGGGCATCAACGCAAGTTAAATAAACATACGCTCTGGTCCGAAAAGCCAACCACTCATCAACGTAAGACAAGTAAACACAAGCACTGCTCTAAAATAAAAACCGCGCATCAACGCAACTAAAGTAAACACGGGCAGTGGTCCGAAATGTGAACCGCACATCAACGCAACCCAGATAAACATGCGCGCTGGTCCAAAGTAAGCACACCGCATCAACGCAATTTAAGTAAACTTGCGCAGTGGTCTGAAATAAGAATCGCGTATCAACTCAACGTAAGGAAAATGTGCACTTATCCACAATGGGAACCGCACATCAACGAAAGTTAAATAATCATACGCACTGGTCCGAAATGCGAAACGCTCATCCGCACAAGTTGAACAAACATACGCACTGGTGCGAACTGCAAATCGCGCATCAGCGCAAGTGAAATAAACAAGTGCACTGGTCCAAAATAAGAATCGCGCATCAACGCAAGTTAAATAAACATGCGCACTGGTCTGAATAAGAACCGCGCATCGAGGCAAGTCATGCGAACCGCGCAATAATTGTATATGTCCGACCAACAGTACACCTGTGTGGATACACTTTCGAAACTTTGTTCGAAGGTGTCTCTGGTAGGCTACCCAGTCTAGCGGAGATATGCAAGATCTGTTTAGCCTTTTTGCTGGAAACAAATCATTGTATGTATTTATCGGTCTGTGTTCGGGTCCTTGCTAAATTAATTATTTAGCTAGCTCTTTGCGATCTCGTCTTTTGAAGCCCAATTTTTCAGGAAATTCTTGAATTTTTCAGGCACGCTGGAATTGGTCTTACGCTTTTCGTAAGCTGGGACCTTGTCCAAGGACAAACTTGTTTTGCTCTACTTTGCCGCGCTGAGCACAGCGCCTTCCTGTGCATTTTTTTCTTGCCTTGTTAATGCGGTAGCCTTCTAAAGTTTATTCGCCAGCTATTCACTAGGCCTGTTCTCACTATTTGATATGTTATTGAAAGGGACTACGGTAGTTTAAGTGAGTACTTGGGCTATTCAATACAGGTGGATTCCCTTCGTCATCCCCTTCCCCAAGTTCCTCTATTTAGGAAAACCAGGAGACAACTAGGAGATTATCAATGGAGAGGATATCCTCTCCCATCTGCTTGCTTGCCTTGTGGTAAACAGGAATCAACTTGCAGGCTATCCCTTTACAAATGGGAGGGTGGCTTCTTTCTACTTCCATCCCTTCGACAACCAGTAGGTGAGGCGCTATCCTTCTCAGCATGAATGATGATTTTCTCGTACCTCGTTGGCTTAGGATAAAGAGGCGACAACTAAGAGGCTATCCTAGCAACGTGGAGAATGTCCTTCTTTTCCATCTGTGTTGCTTAGAATAACTTGATGTCAAGAGCCTATGCTTCAACTGTTTCTTCGTATAAACATGCGTATTGTTCATAATCGGATTTTATGCTGTTTTGTCTGTTCTATGAGATAGGGGCATATAGTAAGAAGCACACAGCCAAGAGCAGTGAATTTGATCACTTTCTGTAAAAGCAGGACCCCGTTCTGTGTGCCGCACCTACTTCAGAAAACGTGTTATAAAGCTGTACTGCAGAATCAAATTATGCCTGTCGCCTTCCAGTTGATTTTAGAACTGCATTCTTGAGAAGCCCAAGAGGAAACGCAAGTAGAAAGAACCAAATTAGAGTATTAAAGGTACAAGAGACTGAAAAAAATCACATGAACTGAGCTCTATCAGACGCCGAATCTGACAATTCACTTCAAGATGTTTCAGCTCCTGGACACCTCCACCTCCACCTCCATTTCACATGCATCCGAAGCACCAGGTTAGGCCACATTGGGCAGCAGTGCGCTATCGTTGCTTCTCAGATCCGCCTCAGGCTCCTCTCCGCTGCTCTTCCCCGCACTGGTGTTATTCCATGCACAAGTACATTCTCTAAGCATTGCGTTAAAAACGGAGGAAGGACATCCTCCTAGGGACACTACCAAAACGCAAAATTTATTCTTCATTGCACATCCCACCCATCCCTTCGGAGTGGATACACGGATGTTAATAGTCTGTCTCTGTTAAGTGATATTAGTGATAATGCGAGACATTCCAAGACGGCCATACTTGCTCAAAATCTTTCTTTTCGTACCTTTTCAAGGTGAACAAGGCCCGGCTAGTGGAAATCACAAGTCTTGATAAGAGCATCCACCCCGCTAGATTCACGTGCCCCGCAGTGTCAAAGAAACGTCAGAATGGACAGATTTGGCCAGATATGTGAGGTGAGGACATGCGACACAAGCATCTAAAATTTTTCGACAGTCCTCCGCATCTTGCATGTCATCTGCCAGCTTCATCACCTATTAGTGGAAGCCCATCTTGACAACCGAAGATGATTTCTCCTTTGGGTTAGGAGACTGGTAAGAAAAGTTCTACTGTTGTCTGTTCCGCGCATGTCACAGGAGGCGTCGTGACGGAAGTTTTTTCTTTCCAGCTCTTCTTCTACTATTTCTTTATTCTTCTTTCTCATCCCCCTACGTGTTACTTAAGCAAATGCGTACCAAGATAGCCTTCATAGTTGCTGAACGGGTCGTCAAGCACTAAAACAAACATCAGCAAATACATCCCAGTATACCCATCATAGTTGTTGATCGGGACGATAAACAGCAAACAAACTAACTTACTTTAGCTGATCTTCGGAACCAGGAAAAAAGTCTGCTGAGTTGACTGCAATGGCAAGGATTTGTTACTTTATCTTCACGAGAAGGACATCATTATGTTCCCAAACACAACGCCGGCCAGGAACGCGGTGGCCGTGCTAGTCTCTGGGAAAGAATAACAATCTCAGTGAGGAGCACATCAGGTCGTGGTGTTGCCCAACAGCCTGACAGCTGTGCCACCATGATAATATATCTATGGCGCCAAGAGATCCCGTACGCTTTTCCTGTGGCAGCCATCCTCCCGCCGGTTCTTTGGAGAATAGGTGAGCCTCTATGCCACAGGTTCCTGCTGATTGCTTGTGTCCAGCGGCGAGGTGGTTCCTCCTACTTCTCTAACTTCTTGGTTAGGTCAGCTTATCCTTCAAATGTGGCTTGACTGGTTTAGGCTACCCCACCACACTTCACCCCAAGTCACACTAATTACATATTCAACTGTGGGAGATAAACTTTATTCCTCGGTAAAGGTCCTACAGCATATGGAGATGATCAACGCCGATTCAACGGGGAAATTAAACCTTTACTGGGAAATTATTTAAGGGATGGTGCGTGAAGAAAGGTTTGGACCCAGTAGCCACAACGGCTCTCTCATCGCGACTCGGTATAGCTGTTCGAAAAAAAGGAAGGCCTCTTTTTCTTCTCCCAAGAGGATTGTGGATACTTTGTTACCTCTCGGACGGACGGTCCTCAAATATTTCGTACAATGATTACTAGCTCTTGACGTGGACGTTAATTTAATGACAGTTATTTTTTGGATAAGTGTGTACTCCATGGCATTCCGCCTTTCTTTACTCACTGGGCTAGGTGTTTTAAATGCAGGATAAGTGTGAAATGGGTGTCATCCTTGCGTACTCACAATTTCCGGTGAGTGTTTGGATTAGGCAGAAACTTAATCCTTACAATCTCGTGACTTACAGCAGGAATGATGCACTTAATTATTCCTTATTTGTTGGCACTGATGCAGTTTCACTTTGTAGTCATTTTGCAGTAGTAATAAAATAATGAATTAAATGAAGTTTTAGGATGAATTCATCGGTTTTGAGATAAAAAAAACAAGGACTGCATAAACAAGAAATTGGTAATTCGTATAAAAAGGGTGACTTTGAAGTTAAAACAGCATCTGTTCAAAGAACTTAACCTTTCTAATTCATTAAATCTTGTTAATGTATTAATTTTGTTAATTGTTAATGAAAGGTTTTGGGATCTGAAAAAAGCAGTGAAATGGAATGGAAAAGTAATTTTAAAAATTGTCAAGTGGCATTTGAGAAATGTATTCGTGCTCCACATGGGAAAGAGAAAAGTGGCAAGTGTAAAAATAACATGATACTCACCGTATGAGACGATGTTATCGGCTGTTACATACGGATCGGGATCAGTTGTTATATTTGGATCAGGATCAGTTGTTATATCCGGATCAGGATCAGTTGTTGTATTCGGATCGGGATTGGTTGTTACATTTGGATCTTTGCGATTTTTCTTGCCATCGTTATTTATCAAGACCACTGTTGCAGCAATTATGGACGCCACTATGATCACTATGGTGAGCGAGATCCAAAGTGCCTTTTTGCAGTGTTTACGGGCACTTCCCTCTTTGATCTCAACTGGTGCATCTATTTTCTTAGCCTCTGCAATACATCATGTGTTATGCATTCTAAGACGCCGATATTTTATTTTAAAGATCCAGTTTTTTGTCTTTTATGCTTGCGAAACGTATTTCGTTGCAGTTTAAGAATTTCTTAACTCAAATACACTTAAGTAAAAGACGATGATGGGTCAATGTAATTACTTCAGATATCTGCTTCGAAGAACTTAAATTAGTTTAGGCAAGAAAACATTTTAAACTATAAAAATGCAAACAATATTTTTGGCGGCAAAAATTTGCAGAGGAATTAACATCACAGCTTTTAGGGCCTTTGACGCTTAAAACAGTACCACTGCCATCATAGCAAAATACGCGCAAGAAATTGCAACGATGGTTGAAAAATAAGAATTTCGCAATAAACTCCAGGCAATTATTTTTGTCTTAAATAATTCAATAATGTCAGTTTTCATATCTGGCAAACAAGATGTCGAAGTCATTTTCAAAGTCGCTTCATATTTATTTATTTGAATCACTTATTTGTTTGTTAAATGTCGGTATTTCAGTATTAAAACTAGACCGTTTTCGCTACCGAGTAACGAAAATTACACTTAGGGGAAACGATTCTGAACTCTTAAAATTCAGTATTGACCATGAACAAGGAGGTAAAGGTGACCGAAATACCTCTTACATATCATCTTTTAGGCTCAAAGAATCGAAAACAAGCTCAAAATCACTATCTCTATCCATTTTCGATATAATGATCAAGTTCTATTTTTACCTTAACCGTGACCGAGCAGGTCAACGTCACCGAGGTAACGTCTTTCAGGCCTAAACTTCAAAATCGCTCTATTTCTAACCGTTTTCGATATAATGGTCAACTTCCGGTTTTCGACATTGACCATGACCGAGGAGAGCAAGGTCACCGAGGTACCTCTTACATGAACCTCATATCATGTTGTTTAGACCCAAAGGGCCCAAAATTGCTCCATCTCTAACTGTTTACGAGATAAGGGTCAACTTTCGGTTTATGACCTTAACTATGACCAAGGAGGTCAAGATGACCGAGGTACCTATTACGAACGTTTTTTTAGGCCCAAACGGTTCGAAATAAGCTAAAAATCTCTCTGTCTGTAACTGTTTTTGAGATAATGGTCAATCGTTCTCTAAGGTCAAGGTAAATAAAGTAATAATAAAAAAAATGCGATTTCACGACGTCTCATCATCCTATCTGTGACCCAAATTTCATCTCCCTACGTCAAGTAGCGTAAGCTATAACACAATTAAACATACAATATATAGATTAACCGCCTAATCAAGGTTTGCCTGCCTTATAATGGGCTTCAGTGACAAAATTTCAATGTTCATTTTTGCATATAAAATTTAATGAATCTCTAAAAAAATTGAGGTGGACCAGCTAGACATGCTACATCATATCTCTGCCAAATTTGGTCTTCTTAGCACTAGCTGTCTCAGAGGAGTTCGCGTGACAAAGTTACGGTGGAAAAAGGAATGACACGGAATACATAACCGAGTGGTACGAATTGAATAGACTATGGGGATTGAAAGTGTAAAACTATATCGATATTACATATTCATATATAATTTATGTTACTTTTTTCAAAACTTAATTTTTATGACTAGAAAGGTAATAGTTTATGTACTTTGCAACCGGAAATTATAATACAATGAAAAACTTTGTGACATTCGATTTATCAGTGGCCTGTTCCAGTGCTCCATTCCAACAAGAAATTTCTGTTCGTAAATAAATTACAGATATTTCAACCTGTTTAAAAACCTCCATAGCGTAAAAACGTGAAGAAATGGGAAAGATGCTTATTTTCTTATAATTTCAACAGTGACATAAAAATTAAACTTTCCGGCTGTACGATTCGCGCTTTGGACAGTAATAAACATCATTGGATATATTTACCATCAAGAGCATCAATCATATCCGCTGATCCCACTGGATCTTGAGAAGTCCATGCGTATTGCAAAGAGGAGGCAGAGGATGGACGTTCGATCGAGCTGGCGCGCAACAATGGCCTAGGAGTAGTTGCGGCGGCACTGCGGCCGTATACATGACTCGTTGGCGGCTTGGAATTTCCAGTCAATTGCAAACCATCGATATCTGCATAAGGATTGCTAGGCTTTGCCTCCTTTGATGGTTTCTGTGGAGAATTAAATATAATCTATCCTGTCTGGGTTTAGTTATCCCACGTAGAGGGTATATAGTTGTGTGACCGTCTGTTCCGTTTTCATGCTGTGTGCTGGCAAGTTCTCCAGAACTATGAAAGCTACGGTTCTGATATTTTGCACAGTGTAAATATATGTTTATATCTCAGATATGTCTGGTGTTATTTTTGAAATCGACAAAAAAATTTGCTGAGAAATACTTCACTTTTGTGTTTTATTTCTTGGACAGCGAAAGTAGTATTTATATTGCAGATGTGCAATATCATATTATTTTTGAAATCAATAATAAAAATGGCTAAAAGAATACTTTGTTGAATTTGGATATGGAAACGCATTTCACAAAAAAGTAACTTGTCTTAAAACGTTATCATTTAAGGAATTTATTTCAGGTGTTAGCCAGAGCCCACGGGGTATATTCCGATCTTTGACCGCAATTGTTCAACTTGAATCTTTTATACACGTGACTGGCTTGATATTATTTTATTCTGTTTGAGGGGGGACTGAAATTTGTACATTTTATTCTGTAAACGTGTCCTGTATTTTGTTTTAAACGTGAATAGCATAATTTAAAAGCATTACCTTTCTTGCTGGCAGATCAGTAAATTGGTCTGTGTCATTATCTTCGACGGTTGTTTGGTGAACCAGTCGACGATTTCCTATTTCAGATCGAAAATGCGGTTTCGAGAAAAGTTTTTCTGAGTCACTTGATGTAAAATGTCTCGCTTTATCACCCGCTTCCATAACTGCAGACTATCTTACTTCAAAGGAATTCTTTGCCTTTCTTACGTTCCTATATCCTAATTGGTATATATATTTATGTATGTGTGTATTCCAATCCCTTTTAAGCATGTAGCTAGAAATAAAGCCGCGGCCTGATTCCGAAAGATGAATTAATAACACCGTATTATTTAAAATAAGAATTATGAAGCAAATAAGAAACCATATATTTTATGGTAGGCTATACCGGAATAGACTACCGATAAATCGAATGTCACAGAAAATGGATTTTTTTTCACTATTTCATCACTTTACGTTGCAGACTATATAAACAACTTATTTTCTTGCCTTATGAATTGAATAAATATGAAAAAAAAAGAAAATACAAATAAATTTTTAACAATTTTAAATTCTAATAGGTTATTCAATACTGAACTACCGACATTTTAATGAACAGCCAAATGCAAATTTTCAATATTTTTATATTCCTTTCGACAAAAGACGAGAAATGTACATTGTTTAACTTACTTTCACCCTCTGGTGTAAGAAAAATGAAGCATTATTGATTTCTGTGACATTCAATTATCGGTAGTCTTTTCCGGAAGAGCTTACCAAAAAATATCTGGTATCTTATTTGCTTCAGAATTCTTATTTTATATAATTCAGTGTTTAATGTTGTTTCACCTCCTTAATCTTTAGATAGTGACTGATATCGCGTCACCTCTTTTTAGATTTAAATGAATCTAGTCTGCCACTAGGTAGTCCTCCAGCGTGGCAAACCTGGAGCCGATAAAGTGAATAAATTGAGTAAATCAGAAGGTAGACTCATATCGAAACTGACGAAGTAAATAAAGTGAAGGTGTGAAAATAAACAGAAATGAGTTAGCGAAAAGGTAGAAATGCAAAGTAGTAATATGAGCAGAAATTTAAACAAAAAATAGAACTCCTGGGCTCCGTAATGGGACCAAGGGATAGGAGACTGTGTTATTCTCTAAAAAAAAAGTGCTACGCAGCTTAAAAACGTTGGCCATTGGCAGTGTTTCATATTTCTTGTTTAGTCAGTCATGTGTCTTTTTGTGCACATGATCATACCCCATTGCGTTAATTTACTGATATATATTATTGGTCCCCCATGCATTTGATTGATTAGTTTCGGTGTATCATTTTTTAATTTTTTTTGGCATCATTTCCTAGTCCGTTTCACGACGCGCATGCCTGACAGAATATATCTACCTGTCTACTCGGTGCACCAAAAAATGTAAAAAAAAAAAAAATGTTCCTATTAGATGTCCAAATTTTAAACTTATCGAGAAAGCTGTTCGGAGAGAGGACATAGGGTTCGTCCGTCTTTCTGAACTAAGTTTTGTGTGTTTGGTCCACGCTTTCTTGAAAACAGTCGAGGCGAGGGTGCTGAATGTTGTAGTAAAGATGTAGGCAATGTGGAGAATGTGGAGAAAATGTGGAAGAATCGTAATATAAAATATGTTAAAATTGGTAATATAATTTGGCATTTTTTTCTGAAATTTTATGTAATTATAGGAAAAAGATAGATGACCACAACCATAAATTTAATACATTTTATTTCATAACTCAACCACATGTATCACAGCAGAAATTTCAAAGTTGCCCGCTGCAGCGTTTATGACTTGCATGTATTTATTACCATATTTACTGATCTACATTTAGTTGCACGGCATGCAGTTTTACTTCTCCAAAATGAAAAATCATAAGCCCCTTTCCAAATTTTGACCATTGCTAGCTGACGAAGTAACAGGTTAGTGGTGGGGTGATTTTTTCACTCTCCTCTATCTCGAAAATTAAATTTCGTGAAACTTAACTATGATTTTTTTTATCAAAATCAAAAAAGCATTGTATTATTTGCGAAGACTTAATACTTTTTGTAAACACAATAATCAAAAGTAATTCAAGATATTTAACACAACAAAATTGTTTAAAGTTTAATATCAGTTATGTAACTCTGGCACGATTTTTTCGTCAATCAAGTTTCCATAGCAACAGTCGTCATGACAAAAGTAAGCAATTAACAACACTGCTAATCAAATTAAACTGAAAAAAACCTCGTGGTGGTTTAACAATAAAGGATTGACATGTACGAACCGGGAGCACTTCTGAAAACAAAATAACGCACGCGTGAACTTTTATTTTTCAGTATAATTTGTTAATGTATCAGTCAGGTATAAAGAAAACGGTTCTTCTGCATCACTACGTTTTAGTGCTTAAGTTTGAACTTTGAATTGGTGAGGTGGTGTGTTATAGGGCAACAGTTTATTGGAAGAGCTGTGGCGATGAATGTCTGTAAATTTCATATTTTAATTACACTCTACCATGACTTGCAAACTAATCGGCCTGGTTGTTCAGGTTTTTGCACAATTAGATCAAAGCATCTCGGAGCGATTTCTGAACTCGCTCAATGTTTGCATCAAGGTTAGCTAATCCCTGCCGAAATATACGGTCATCTACGCTGCTAAGACTCCCTGTAGTCGTCACAGAATTGGACGTCACTACGCTATCGCGATCGTTAATAGTACTAATTGAAGTATCCAAGTCAGTACCACGGTATAATTTCACTTGTGGTGACACCTGCGGACTTGGAGGATCTGAGTTATTGTCAAATATTACAGGCACACCTCCTGGTGAAAATACGACTTGCTCCGCCCATCGATCAATGCGCTCATTTTTCTCCCTGTCAGCCATCTTGGTTTTCTTATCACGTGCTTGATGCTGCTCCCCCCACCCGTCAATAACGTCATCGGCATGATTGTCCTCGCTGACGTCGCCGTCGTTACTCTCTTCATCGCACCTTGACATCCGTTTGTTTGTTTTTGTCGCGGCGTCAGGATACTTCTTAAAGTAGTCCGTTACGCTGTACCTTGAATCTCCTTCGCCTACACTTGCATTCTGGGTAGGTGCAACTCGTTCTTCACTTGTTTCTGTTAGTAAAGTTGAACTTGAATCTTCATATTGCAATTTCTCCAAATCTTTCTTAATGTTAAGGGTATACGACTCTTCGGATTCTTCTGCAGCTTTACCCGACAAGGCAAGAGGAGGCACTTCTGGTTTCTCATATCTGGGTGCGGGACCATCAAAATTAATGGCGCGCACAGCTCGACTTTTCTCCGTATCACTGAGCGATTGGATTCTCTGCATCCGGTCGGCTAATGGTGTCAGCAGCTCTTTGACAGTTGGCCCTGTGCTTGTACTTTCCTTGGTTTCCGACTCCGTTGCCGTAACAACCGATGCTGTTGCCGTAGCAACGGATGTCGTTGCCGTGGCAGCAGAGTGAATCGATGGCGGTGATTTGCTTGGTGATTTGAATTGTTGGCGCTGAGTCTCTTGATTACGCATGCGTTGACTTCGTAACAAATCTTTAATAAATGGGTCAAGTTTATCGAAGGCAGAGGTTTGAATGGGGGATGTCCCAGGATACAGTCTGTATTCAGTAATATCAGTATCCGGGTTGGTTGACAACGATATTCGCTTCTGTGCTGCCTCACTTAAAGACTCGGCAATTTTACTGTAATTTAATCCAGGTTGATCCATGAGAAACATCCCGATTCGCTCCCCAGCATTTGACACCGGCACCGTTGCTATATGCGATAAACGCTCCTCTTCTCCTTGTCGGTTGCTATGACCATCCGGTGCATTTCTCAGACGGTCACCTTCTTCGCTTAGTGTGGCTGGTAATCGATTTCCATGTGTGCCACTATGTGTGCTCTTACCGCGACTGTCATCCTTTGCATAACCCGAGCTAAAGTCACGCTGATGCCCTTCATTCGAGGGCAGAGCTTGAGCTTGAGCAGTCCTTTCTTGGCCTGTGGGCGGACGGTAATGTACCGCTGTGGCGGATTCTGGTAACGACACAACGCGAGCGTCTGTTCGTGCGTCTGTATGCGAGCGAGGGGCACTTGTGGCGCTGGATCCTTCATGGATCGGAGTTAGTCTGGAAATTGTCACAAAATATGAGTGAACACAATGGCTATGATTCAAATTCAAGTTATCCTGCGTGTAAAGAATACGTGTATGCCTTTATAGCAAGAACGTGGAAATTGTACAGAAAAACGTTTAAATAAGAACGTCTCAATATTCACTGGAGCAAAAAGCGTTACAGTTTACTCTGAAAACAAATTTACCTGTCGAAAGTGCCTCCAACAGCTTTGATTTGTGACGTCACGGCCTTTGGACCCCGTGAATCTTGCTCCATGTCCTGCAGCAAGTTTCTCATGCTGGCCTGAAGTGTTCTAAAAAAAATAGCAAGTCCGGTAAGAGAAAACATTTTCTTTGAACTTCGAATGTATTTATAAAATATTTAACTTTTACGGCTAGCTTTTCACATCAAACTTAAAATTCAGAGGCAAATTCTGGACATGTGCGATGGAAATAACCTTACTGAACCAAGTCCTGCATGTTCCTTAGTTCCTGGTCCTTTTGGCGGCAATCGATGCTGGCGCGTTGCAGCCGCACAGTCAGTTCGTCCTTGCTTCTTTCAAGGTCGGAGTTGGTTTGCTTGTACGCCTGAAGCTGCGCCCTCAGGGTGTCCTTGTCCCTCGTCAAATGCGGCGCCAATGCTTCTTTCTCCTGCAAAAAAAAAAAAATAATAATAATAATAATAATAAAAAAAAAGACAAGAAACCAAGAATCACATGTTGCGTACTTTACTTATAAAAAGAACTCGCTTGCGCGTTGTATCTGCCAAATTTATTTCGTAGGCTTTCAGGTATCTAATAGTTTGCTTGTGAATTTAAAATACACTTTGTTTAACGCTCCTTTTACTGTTCAAGGATCGTACAGCTTATAATTTATATTTACACACCGTTTTCCCGACAAGATTCAGCAGCTCAGTCCTATCAGCGTTGACTTTATCCAGTTCTGTTTTATAGATAAGAACCTCCTCCTTGAGTTTGCAGATAAGCTGTTTCTGTGCCTTCACCTCGTTATCTAAGTTATAGTTCTGCATTTGTAAATGCACAACTGAAAAAGAGTAAGTTCCTTATACGGTTATCAATACGGTAACAATGTTAACATCTAAATTATTTAAGAAAAATATATTTAGGGTAAAAATCAGTGATATAAAAATTATTAGTCTTCCGTTCGTATAAAAACATCGTACTTTCAGAATAGTAATTGTCAAATGTAAACAACACTTACTCATAAAATTAGGGTCAGGCTTTTCTGCTTCTTGAAGTTCCTTTTCTTTTTCTTTCAACTGCTGCGCTAATATCCGTCCCCGCCTGTTTTAAAAACAATACCCTGCTTGAAATCCTGGTAACTTTACACTTTAACACGGTTCGTTAATCTGTTTGGTGTTTCGACTTTTCTCTTATTTTATTCTCATCACAGTTGAGAATCTTGTACAGAGTCCAGATTGAGCCACATAACCGTACCTGCGTAACTGCGCATTTTCGCTGCGTAGGGGCTGCACGGCTATATCCAGATCCGTCTGCAGATCCAGTTTTCCCCTGTTGACTTTTTCATCCAATTCCTTCAGCAACCTTTTACCTGTTCAATTGATGACCAACTGTGCACATCAGTAACGAATGGTAATTTTATGGAAGTTTTGACGTGGAAGGTTTTAAAAAGGCCTAAAACTGCACAGTATTTGTGTGTTTCGTTCTCAGCGGCTAAGGAATTGACATGACTTTATGCAGTTTTCATATTTGCAGAATTTTTTTGTAGCTTTCTTTTTTTTTTTTTTTTTTGCAGCTTTTCATAAACTTGCCATTACCTTCTTTATCTAGTTTTATTCCAGGAACGGCTCTCAGCTCTTTCGTCAAATATTTAATCTGCACAAACAAACTGTTGTATTTGGCCTGGTCTAGAACTGCGATCTTGTGTTCAGGTCCTGCATTATCGCTCACTTCTGCCATCTCAATAGTGACTTTATCCCCTGCATTTGACTTTTTGCCCCTATCACATTCCAATAACATATTTTCTTTATTTTCATCCGGAGTTTGGAGGTTTTCTTCTGACAGGACAGGCTTCTCTTGTAGTATCTTTTTGGTTTCGGTTTTGACTAAGTCGGCCGATTTCTTTGATGGTTCTCCCGCAGAAGCATTCGCTTGTACACCAACTTCTGAGCTTGTTTTAGATTTCACAGAGTCTGCAGATTTTTTTGATAAGGGCTTTTCTGACTTGTGTTTTACTTGACTGACTTGGTTACTGGTTTCCTCTCTGTTTTTCCCAGTCTCCGACGACTTGGAAGTATCTGCCTGGACACCCACACTCTGTTTGGAATTTGATGGTTTAACCCTGGCTGCAACCTTGGAAACTTTTCTCACTTTGGTTCCGCCATCTTGTTTCTGCTTCCTGCTCCCAGACCCGTACTGTGTTTTCTTATTTTTGGTTATTCTCTTCGGCGCAGCTAGAGCGTCGATTCGTGTCGATTTCGCGACCTTCTTCGCCACTTTGGTTTTCACCGGTATATCCGGAATCTGTAAATCGGCCACGGAATCGCGTAGTCGTGGATCTTGATAGCCCCTATCTCTTGTACTCGTAGAATTTTTTTGCTTAACAACTCCAGACTCATTTGAATGAAACTGACCCATCTCTGGCTCCTCTACTAGCGTACTTTCTTCGTTTTCCGGCTCATCTGCAGTCTCTTTTGCATTAGCTGAATCATCAGTAGTTCTGTCATAAGCAGAAAACCCTTTTGTACCGGGTCTGAAGGGACTGATAGGGCCTGGTTTCATGAAGGCAGGCAGCCCATCTAAGGCACCCGACTCTAAGGCAACTTTCAACGCCGCTTGCAACAGCTGGGCGCGTGAAAGCTGGGAGATATTTGTCGGAATGTTCGTCTGCGGTGCATCCTCCGGTCCACTCTGCTGTGGACGGGTAGGGTGTAAATCTTGGGACCTGTCAGTGGGTTCGTTCTGTCGTTGACGTCTTAGCTGTGCCTCGGCTTGACGATCGGTTTGACTGATCTTGAAGGGGCTGATTGGAGGACGCAGTTCTCTCGCGTGCAAACCATCGGTGTCCTTACACGGCTTCTCTAGTGCTGAAAACACCAGCCAAACCCACATGCCATTCTGCTTTCTTATTCTCAACGAAATATTGCAACGCACGCCAAAATTAACATTCCTCAAAAAAAAAAAAAAAAAAAAAAAAGACGCGTCGATGCATTCTTTCCTATTTCTTACGAGTGGCACACAAATTAAAATTCACAAAATGCAGATAAAAAAACAAGTATTTTCTTCGGCGGTGCAGCAAATTATTCAAATATTTACAATTCAAATGAGAAACTGAAACAAGCGGCATTCCTACTTGGGTCATCGTCACTGTATAATGAATACTGCGTCTGTTCCGGTGGCAGACTAGCTTTTAAACTGTCTATGTAAACATTCTGCATGGCGTCACGATGGTGCTGAGTAAAGTCAAAGCGCTGCCCTGCAGCCTGTAAGCATGTAAATAACATAGCGACTTGTTCGCTTACCAGATGCGCCAGAATCAGAAAGCTATAAGCGCGCAATCATTTTCCAGTCGAATTCAGTCTTAATGTATTAATGTAAATTCAAATGAATGACGGATATAACCATACTTTAATTTTAAATTTGGTGAGAGATGATCCAGACTATCGCATTCCCTCAGCTGAAACAATTACAGCGAACCCCAATGTGTTATTCCCGATAAGATCTTTTTAGTGAATATCCACAACTAACTGTATGACAACGAGGCTGACAATAGTAAATAGTTCTCTGAATTTTGTTCTCCATTCCCAGATTCTCTGAATAATGCTTTTTCTGACTGGAAGAAGTTGTCGAAAGGAATTGAAAACTTTCCTAAACCACAAGGAATCAATAAAAACTAGTTTTGGCGATTCTCACGCTGCCTGTGTCACCTTCAGCTTACCGTATAAGGATGAGGTTGGAACTGCACATGGCCTTCTGTAAGTTTTGGAGCATGGTTTATGCCCTTGACGTACTCGTACGAATTCATTGCATGATCGTCTATAACTCCCTGCAATTGAGTATTTGACATAGCACACAAAACCGGATTAATGCCCGATATAACTGCAAAATCTGTATGGCTTGAGTAATAATTTTTGCCAAATTTTAAAGTTAAAACAATAATTTAAAAATCAGGTAGGCACAGAAAAGAATTGTCTGTGTTATATAAATGTATCTTAGCTATGAATAAAACACCAAAACACCTTTAGGACACCACCACCGCATAAAGAAATGTCTGCTTTCCCCGCAATTTTGCTTTGTGGGCTCCTTTCTGGTGTGGATGTGGGTAGACGGGTGTTATACGGAGCATCGAGCGACGTCAGAGATTGATCATGTGCACGCGTATCCTTTACTGGATGTTGGAAGTCAATTAATGCCTCGTGGTTCAATGTCGGCGGTTGCATTAGTTCTTCAAGACAAAACACAAAGCACATTCACGTTCGTGGAAAAATGTAAAAAGCTGAAACACCAGGTTGAGATTCCACAAAAAAGACCACTAATGTTTTTTTTTCTTCATGCAAGAATCGGATTTGCTCTTTGGCTTGTCTCGTTGAATAGTTCTCTTTTTACGGTTTTCACTGCGAGGTTCTTTGTTTATATCTCTGTTGCTTGCACCATTAGCTCAAGTGTGCAAACTTACGTCGCTTTACTTCTATAACTCGCTGGATATCTGCATCTAAAATGAAATCTTCTTTTAACGGAATGCAACGATGAACCTTGTGTTTTGCCGTTGCACGACTCGGTTTTCTGTATTTTGTCTACAAAAATAAAAAGCCGTACCTTTGAAATGCATACTTCAGCTAACAGTAGACTATTGTATAGGCTAAAATGAAACTTAATATTTGAATGGTTCCGAAACAAATCATACCGTTTTTTTTCAGAAAGTACAGAAGCAAAAATCGCACCGGAGCGGATACCGATCGCTTCCATTTCCCGCCACAACCTTTTGATTGTCGTTGAACTTAAAATTCACCTTATCTGGCAGGGCGAATCGTCTTCTGAACCTTTTGTAATTTGTTGCCGGTGTCTTTCGCGAAATGCAGTTCCCACCTTGTAATAAAATATATCAATGAAAGCCATAAATTAGAGCACATCAACGTTTGAATCAATGGATTTGATGCATTTGACACTCTTTTTATTCTAAATCACGCAAAGTACGTTAATCCACAGGAATACACGATCTGTTACTCAAAACGTAACGGACATTGATGGTAACCAATCTGTGCGCTAATGCTCCGCTCTCCGGGAAGGGGTTGCTACCTTTTCGTTCCGGGTCCAGTAGGTCTGCGAGGAGATTAGCACAGCCATGCAGATCTGTGCCCTTTGTTGCTGCCATCTACCATTTTACTTCGTTTTATTTCCATACACAATGCAGAGCACTGAAATATCAAATGCAGTGATATAAGTGATCTAGTACTAGCCCGTAACAACCTATTATATATTTTACACTACTGCATTGTTACCCGTTAAATGGTTCCGTGATTACCTGATAAAAATTTAGTTCAGTTTTAGAGGAAGCAATGCCACTAAAATAAACATGAATTTGACGAGGACCATTGCACTGTTTTGTGTAGTTATTCTCTTTTACCCACATACATAGATCTAAATCATGTATCGTGCTCTGATTTCCAACACAACATGACAACGATCAGAATTAACAACGTCAGTTCTCAGTAAGTATTGTTTTCCTGATATCCCGAAGGCAATGTTATGAGTGCACTCGAACTGGGTAGTCGTAGCAGAACTTAAATGACACTGTTTTTATGATACTGAAGAGTTGTGAAATTAAGAATTGATTAAGTTACAAACAGTAATTTACACCATACACATTGGCAGATACATCCTGGTTGAAAATGGTCCATTTAATATGTCACATGCAAAGAAAAGTGTTGCTTAGCTACACTGCCCTGTAGAACCTAGTCCCAGCGGACCCTTTCTATGTTCCTGGGACAGAAAGGGTTACAAGTCTGACAACTGAAATAACTATAGATTGCAGCTTCCCAGCATATGAATCTTTCGGCGCACGGTCCACAATACTGAGGTTCAAACTAGCAGGCTTTTTCTCAAGAAGCACACTTAGAAAAATCATGGCCCATTATTTTCGACCTCGACGAAACTCCCAAATATGATAAAAGAGTGTTTTTTTTTTTTTTTCAACTGCACATTCGCTGTTGTTGTGGACAACAATGGGTGTTTCTACACCTTTCCTTATACATCACCATTTCCACATATTGTTTTTTTTTTTTTTAGTACAAAATTGTTATTTGACAAATTATTTTATATATTTATATTTAACTCTTGGAGGACCGCAAGAGTTATTTAGAACTATGTCGTACCTTTACCAGGAAATCGATGTTGCTGTACGTGGAAGAATATCATATGGTCATCCAACAACACGGAAACTGAACACTTCTTAGAACGTTAATTTGGCATGTAAAAGCTTAATGCTGAATTATCGTAGCCGGCCACCACAGCCAGAAAAACAAGTAAGTATTTGTGAAACACAAAAACAGGCCCCAGCCGCTCCCAAATTCATAGGGGTATAAAGCGATGACGGACAGACGGACACCCCAAACCTATAGGCCCCAATCCGAAGGGTTGGGGCCTAAAAAAAAGAGTCCCCTGTATACGTCTAATCGCACTTCGGGTGTTTCGAATAAAATGGACACGAATCTCGACTGCCAGGGAACCGGGTGAAAAAATGAAAGAAATGATAGATGAAATATCACACACACACACAAAAAAAAAACCCAAACAAACAAACAAAACACACACACGACGGCTCTTTGGAGCACAGAAACTTGACATTTTAGGGGAAATCTCTTTCATTTTTACCCAGTTAATTTAAGATTAAAAGGCAGAATTTTTGCGAAAAAATAAAGGCTTCTTCGAAGTTCTGGCAGAGATATGAGAAGTCATTTGAGGAAGAGCCGGCTCTTATCCTAGATGACTCTTGCTGTCAAGCTTAGAGGGACCGCTGGGACTGAGCTGACTCCGGAGCAAATCGTGACTTATAATACGAATACCATATTGAATTGCATGGGTTTTTTAGTATGTAAATAACCCGGAATAAATCCCTCGCAAGCGCTGTTTTCACATTAAAAGAACACATTTTCAGTTTTGCCAATTACGCTTCCTTCGTAACGAACCTCGCAACAGCTCATGTTTTAACTTGCATTTACGATATTTAAGGTTAAACTAAGAATGAACAAAAGATGAATGAGTTAAAGATTGCATTTAAAATAACGGAGATATTATTACTTAAAGCGCAAAGCTTGGTTCGCGGTACAGTCTTGATGTTATCACTTTTATATTCAAATTTTTATTTATTTATTTATTTATTTATTTTCGACTTCAAAAACGGATGACACTGTAAACATTGGATACCTGCCGTTTCCGCAAATGGAATAAAAATAGTTCGCTACAGGAGTTGACAAAATTTTACATTTCTTTCATTAAAAAACCCTCTTGAAATGTGCAAACCAGAAGTCTGTGTTGTAGAATAATATAGAAGGAAATTTAGAATAATTTAGAAGGATTCTCCTAGGTTTCTCTCCGCTTTTGGACATGATTTTTGTCTCTCTTTTTTATTATTATTTTTTTTAATGAATGTGCTATCACGAAATCTACAATTAAGTTCACTTCCGGTCATCACGGGGTGGTGCGTTGTTGTCTAACAGCTACCTCTATGGCAGTTTGATCTGTTGTGTATAACATCTTTTTACCGCTGAGATCCACCGAGGAATCCGCAAAATAGTATTCATAAAAGTGCGAAACTAGTTGAAAGATATCAATCCACTCTGTGTTCTTATGGTCGAGATATATGTTCAGAGGTCAGGTATTTTATAACAACGCGGGGTGCTCTAAAACGCGTGGGACTGTGGGCGATAAAGTGTATAATTTTATATTTCCTCATTTATATTGTACATACAACATATAACTACTTCACTGTTGGTTCTGTTCAATTTTGTGCATGTTTTAAATACTGTTAATAGTTATAACATTACTGTAAATAGGAAATTTGGAGTAAAAACTGACAATTGTCGGATTTGGCCTTTTTTTACCTTAATTGTTGTTTCAAGCCGCAAGCTTGATTGTTGTTTCAAGCCGCAAGCCAAAATAAACAGAATATTCCAAACTAATACACCCATTTTTGCCAAGCTCCGCCCACTAATATAGTTCATAAATTACCCGTTAGATGGGGTATCGGAGTTGGCCACAAGCCGGTATAAAACAAAAACTCCGCCCACTGAATAGGTTCACGAGTTTACCGCTAGATGGGGTATCGGAGTTATTCTATTCCCATGAAGCTTGTATTTATGTAGCTTTGTGTGAGTGTGTGCGTGTATATATTTTAATGTTGGTAAATTAATAAAACATAAAAAAAAACAGACCTTTGATGAAATTGAGATGTCACAACAGTAAACTTTTTATTTGACTTTTTGTTTGAAAAATTATGCTTTAAAAAAGGAATCTTTGGTATTTCGCTGCAAACTAGTTTTGTGCACTGCTGTATGTAAAACCTTACCTTTACCTTTAACTTCATTCTCATATCACTTGGCGACTTTTTAATGATCGTGAATTTTTATTAGCACTGTGCATTTACTGTCTAATATTTAAAACTGAACTTTCGCGTAAACTGTGTTAATATGCAAGAATTTAATATACTTAAGCAAATCGACGATCATGTCCGTTAAGAAAGAAGACATGGAATTTATCCGGGGAAAGTGGGACAACTCTGGGAATCTTCCGGGGAGGACGGGGGGGGGGGGTGCATTTCCATTCCTGCCTTACCATGCGTGTCCAAAAAAAAAAAAAAAAAACGCGAACAACAAGGACTTGTTTCGGAACCGTTGTTATAAAACAGCTGACCTCTGATGAGATCTGTTATGTATAGACAAAAAGGCGGATGGATATGTAAAAAAGTAGTTCCACTCTTTTATTATTATTATTTTTGCGGAATCCCTAAGGGTTCGCTTGAGGTCTGCATTCGGAGTAAGAAACTCCGTTTGAATGCATCTCCAGCGACTCTCCGAAGGGGGTATGCGGAGTGAAAAGACATACACAACAGACCGAGCTGCCTAAGAGGTTGTCTGTTGAACATAGGTTTCTGACCTGCACTAGTGCTCAACAAAAATTAAAGGTGTCAGAAAAATACGCATACGTGCAAGTATAAGTTTGCCCAGTTTTTGTTTTATAATTTATAATTTATTATACCAATGACGTATGCATTCTTCGTGTGTTTGGTTAAAAAAGGATGGAGGGTTGATTCTGTATATTTTCTTTCGGAATAGCAACCAACATTAATTCAAAGACATGTGTGCTTTCAGATATTTATTTGTCTATTTCCTTTGGCTGAGCCGGACGTAAAGAAGATGTACAATTGTTACCTGAAAGACCGTTGAAGTTAAAAAAGTGCTGTATGATTTCAACGTTTTTGGTATGGTTTAAGCCTTTCACGCGGCCAATATTTTTAGAAACATTTAAAAACATATAATAACATTCGTATTCAATGGATGCTACGTGAAAAGTGTAAAGGTCGATGTTATGGTGACGCTTTCTTTTAGCACTTCGACACAAACACACACACACACACACACACACACACACACACACACACATACATAATTAAGATGATGCAGGATCAACGAAACTTGGACAAACAGTTTGAATGCACGAGGGCTTTGTCATGGTAAAGGAAAACCATTACCGGTTAATTCGCAAATTAAAGATATGTTTACGGGTATAACAAGTTTTGATTAGAAAACCTGGCCGTGATATATGTTCACACAAAGGACAGAAAAATTCTGAAAATTGCATTAGTCTTTTCTTGAAATTTTAGTTTGCTCTTTGGCGCTCGCATTTTCATGCAAGAAACACTGGTTCAAATGCGTTAAAAATAATAACCTATGAATTAAAAAAAATTACAAATCAATATACATTTTACACCACATAAAAGTTTTACAAAACCATAAACTTTTATGATTTAAATTTCGATGGAAAAAAGAAAGAAGTGAAAATTTAAGCCAGCACAGGGTCATCGAAATCCCCAAAAATAAAAATAAAAAGTTCGGTCCATGCCGGGGCTAAGTTTTTGGATGAAAAATAAAAATCTCCACCCGGTAGTGTCATTAGAAAACTAGGACGAGAAAATAAGTCTTTTCTTCTCGATGACCTAAAAGAACATGATTTTTCTTTTATACGAGACACAGTTTTGTTTCATCCCATTCCAATAACCCTTCATTCATGAAATTATTAAGGGGCACAATTTAGTATTGCACCAATTAGGTTTCCTTAGAGGCAATATTAAGAGGCAGATTAGGCAAGAGTGTTTTTTAGGCGACAGTGGTCAAAATTTTAGATTGTTTTGCTCTACTTGCGACTTGTAAAAGGTGCTGTTTTCGCATATTTTGTGTTTTTGGTGAAATTTAGAAAGGACTGCACAGAAAAGAGCCCAAAAATGGTAAGTTTGAACCATTATTGTCGTGTACTCGTACTCGTTTGAACTAATTTCCCGCAACATGAATGGGCAGGGGACGAAAATGGTTACACTACAGTAGATCCAAATTGACAGAAAATGTAACAATCCAGTTCCAGTAAATAAATAAGATACACATTTGGTTACCATTTATGCACTTACTTTATCTTGAATTTACTGAATAAACAACAACAACAAAATATTCTCTCTTTCTTTGTCTCTCTTTTTGATCTAAAGAAACTGGACACAAAAGAAAAAGAGTTGTTTTAAACCAGGAAACCTGTTGTATTTCACTTCGCCAGTTTTGTTCTACTGGGCAAGGAACATTCAAATTGAACATAATATCGTAAGTAGTTAAATTATAGATTGGTCTAATAGATGCAGTAGTTAAGCCTAATGAGTATACAGTGCTGAAATTCGGAAATAAACCTGGAATAACAAATCGAAACACGGTTTTTACATTTAAAAAATGGCTTTCCTCTCAAAAATTCTGACTAGCAATTTCGGAACGGCGCTCTCGCCTTTTCGCAACTTCTTGATAGTTTGTTTAAGTGATGGACCTCCAGTCGCATTCATTTATTAATCAGTTATCATCGCTTGAATAAATATGTAAAGCTGAGCAAAGGAACGTGTTACAAGGTCATTAAATTGGGGTTGAGAAATCCATGTCTTCATCTATTGACATTGCACTACCGTAACTTTCAGGCAGGCAACTGAATTCAAGTTTGCTCCTTAAAATTGTCTCCACTGTTTTTAAATGAAAATCGACAAGTGGTTGATCTTGCTTATATAAAAAGTAATTCAGAGTAAATTTAGAGGTTGAGACTAATTAAGAATGAGACAAGTATGGGTAAATTTTGAGAAAAGTTAAGAACTATGCGTATAAGACAATAAACCCTAAAAGTTTGCTGCAGAAGATAAACTTCATTTGTTTGACAAAAAAGAAGGCCTCAAGTGGACTCCTGAGACTTTGTACAAACAAACACAATATTATGGTTATGAAATGGCACCCTCAGTGTTTTGAAACAGCTTGTTCGTAAAATGACAACCTAGTCGTTTCAAACCGACCTGGGGTTGTGAAACTGCGTAACAAAGGTTTTGGTTTGTGTAACTCCAAATGCAAATGTACAGAACATGTGTTCAGTTTTCTTTGGGCCATATTCAATGTAACCCATAACTCCAAGTGAGCCCCACCTTACTTTTTACCCTGTGTAGCTCTTTTTGTATTCTGTCTGGCTTGATGGGAGCTATTCCACCCAAATATATATATATATTGTGTGTGACTGTCATGAGGGAGCCACAAATCTATGGGCTGTGGGTCTTCTGGTGCACGGTTCAGGGCACCAGAAGGCTGAAACTAGTATCAAGAAAGCAAAGCCAAATTGAACAGAACGTGTACATTGAAAGTAGTGAGAATGAAGATGCATCAAATGAGTGAGAAGGCGTGTATGCCTATTGTTCCAGCTCTCTGTGTAAATTGTAAGTCATGTAATTCACTCTAACGTTCTTGGGCAATGATACTCTTTTGCAGCTCATAGACCAATTTGCAATTAAACAAATCATGATGTACTTTTCAGTTTCGATGTTGCTTGCCTCGTGGTCTTTTCTAGAAATGGTGATTGGGAAGAATTATAGCACACTGAATTAGCTCCCATCCGGAGCTTTATGCCCCGGAGGGGGTCTCATGGATTGGGCTCTGTCCGTCCGTCCGTTACCACTCATTCTTCTTAGATGTGTAGGCCATTTGGTCTGATAGTTTGCCAGACTCACCCCTTGGTCGTAGCTTGATGCACGCCAATTTTTTTTTTTTTTTTTTTTTTTTTGCAGTTCGTTAAAAATTGGATTTTGAGCGAATTTTTTAAATCTTTTAGCTTTATCGTAAAGTGTGTAAAGTTTTTCTTGTGGACACAATATCTCAAATTCAGTTGGGCGGATTTCAACCAAAATTGATATGTGGCTTGTAGAGAAGAGTCGTGACCTGATTACCTTCGAGTGACCTTGGGTCAAAGGTCAAGGTCACTGTAAGACTTTGAAATTTTACACATCTGTTGCTTTTGGACACCATACCTCAAGGTCGGCTTTGGTTTAAGTTGCCGTCCCGACCGGAGTCCCCCGTCAGGTTGAGCTGTAACAAAGCGTTTTAGACTACTCACAGTGTCACAGTCGGATCGTACATCAGTGTTAAACCGACTCATCGCCGTTTCCGGTTGCTGGCTGTGCTCTCGATGATGGCTTTTTTTAACGATGTCGCCTAACCTGATAATAAGTCATTTTGCAGTTGTGTGTTCGAAGGCATTTCTTTTTTTTTCTTCAATACAAATTGGCATATGACTTCTGAGCGTGCATAATAACTTATAATTAAGTCAGTTAAGGTATGCATGTTTTTATTCCCCATAGGGAGAACATATATAATCGACCGCGTGTCGGTCTGTCATCACGAGCTTGTTAACTCGATAACTTAAAAACTGCTGCAAGGATTTTAATGAAACTTGGTATGTAGCTTTTATGGGAGCAAGCACAGATTGGCATTGTAAATGGGCCAGCTTCGTCAAAGGAAAATGGACCAGCTGGACTTGGAAAATGTCAGCTCTTGACTATTGATGGCCGTGTTTAACTGATGGAGGGGGGGGGGGGGGGGCTGTGGGGAATATGTGGGCTATGCACACTGCTCTAGTTTCTGAAATACCGCCATTACCCTGTCTCGTGATCCGGAATCAGCAGATTCTGTTTTTGGAACTATGGGCCAATATCTTCTGATTAGAGCGTAGGAGGTACACAAGTCAGAACTGTTTTCAGAAATGGCCGAAAGAAATGGCATATCCGTTTTCACATATCATGCATCCAATAAAAGTTAAACAAAATAGTCTTTTACATATGTGAAGGCGTTTGTAAGTCGTACTGTTTTTCCACTTCACAGTTGGATGAATTCAACAGTGGCAAAGTTCATATGAAAGATCGAGAAAAGGTGGAGAAAATGCTGTGCAGCATGATCCAGGGAGGCAAAGACAAACTTCAGGTATTTTTTTTCACCAATGTTTTATGATTTGAAAGGCCGATACTGGTGATTCGAAATTGATGTAGTGCATAAATATATAATTGATCTGTGGCAAAGTTTTGTAGTATTTTATTGCATTATCAAACCAGCTGTCGCAAGCGGCGTCACTAGGTTTACTCTTATTTCAGAAATCCCAAATATGTTGATTGTGACCCAAATTTTGTAATGTAATAATTTGTTTGAAATAAACCCAGGGAATAGATATAGGGAACGTCTGTATGCGACCCGGCTTGTATATAAACCAGACTACTGGGCTATGTACACGCCGGTCTTAAACAAATCACGTCACATGTTACAGCTGCGTCTGGAACAACGGCATGCGGATTTTCAATTTTTTCAGGATTTTTCATCAGTAATGGCTGTGATGAACGATAAATAACTCCTTCTTCAAGTCCAATCCTTACTAACTCCTTAAATTATCGTAATCTATTAAAATTTGGCCCTTTAACAGGATATTATTATTGGTTTTTAAAATTTCAATAGTCATGAGGCATTTCTGTCGTATTCAGTGGTGTAATTGGGAGAGCACAAGACTCCATGTGATCACAAGAAGCAACAAGCTGGTTTGAGAATGTTTAAAAAATGACTTTACAAGGTTCGTAATAACCTTGGCGTATATACAAGAACCAGTTAAGTGTTACATACACACCAGAATCTTTGGTATTTAAGATGTTATTCAGTCTTCTATGCACGCCATTACTTTTAATAAAGAAGGTAAAAAGCAAACAAATCAATCAAACTTCAAGTACACGGTGGCGTGTAAAATACAAGACTTCACCGCTTATATACACGCCAGATTCTGACCAATTACAAGTAGTAGTGCATAAGACGGCATGTACATAAGCACCGATCTCTTACTGTACATGACGTGTTTTAAAGACAGATTCAATACTTGCATACACGCCGGTGTGATATCAAATATTGACCCCCCTGAAATGTGACCCCCCGGTCAAAATTTGATTATCAAATATTGACCGGGGGGTCAGTATTTGCCTATCAAATTTTGACCCCCGCCATCAAATACTGACCCCCCACTCTAAATTTCAATATTCTTTTTCATCGGCCCCTGTATTTGCTTCAAGGAAAGGCTGTCAACTTAACAAGGTCTTCATTGTGCGATTCTAGTTAGTCCAGAGCACTTTATGTCAATTATGAATTGTATTTTCAGACCCTGAAATATGTATATAAATATATGTATGTAAAAAACTTCAGAAATAAGGTTTATATCATCGTCGTCCTCGGTCAATATTTTATATTTCAGGGTCTGAAAATACAATTCATAATTGACATAAAGTGCTCTGGACTAACTAGAATTGCACAATGAAGACCTTGTTAAGTTGACAGCCTTTCTTGGAGCAAATAGGGGGGGTCACTTTTCTATGGGGGTCAATATTTGATCTCACACCGGCATGCGTCGTATTACTTGATATGTGTGATCTTTGTCCTGTTGCCCAGTGTGTGTTGTCGAATTCTGTTCATCAGTAACAGTAAGAAATACATGTACTATATTAAGTTATCTCATTACGATGTGTTGAAAGATCAGTAATTAGTTTCCAGTGTTTTAGTTATTGTGAAATTTGCTGATTGGCCAGGTGATTGCGGATTTTGACCGTACGCTGTCACGTGCCACGGATAACGAGGGGAACGTCTGTCATACATGTCACAGTGAGTGTGCAGTGAAACACGCGCCGTGTGGTGTAAATGTCACATCGGTCGTCTATATCTCTGTGTGCATCCGTGTTCAGTTACGGTGTTATTACGTAGTTTTCTAACTAGATACAGAAATAAATAATTCGTGTCCTCTTAACCCTTTCAGGGCTAGATTTATAATGAAATTGAAATTGTTGTTTCAAAAGAACAAGAACCAATTTTTTCAAGTGAGGATGAAAAGAGACTTTCTCTGGGAAGTCGTTCGGCATTCACTATAAAAAAAATGAGATGTAATAAAAAACCTGGAAAAAATACCAGAAAAAGATTTACGTGATAAATGAAGGCATTAAAACCATAAGATTGATGCAAGTAAAGGGTCTTTGGCGCGAAAAAAAAATGTGAATTTTTAAACCTAGCCCTGAAAACTATCAAGTATGAAATTAATTCTCGCAGTTTGACCAGGCTTTCCCATCGCAAATCTTGTGCCACCACTCCTCAACGAAATCTTGTTTTACTGACTGAATTGTGTTTTATTTTTTTTTTACCTTCTTTTCTCTCTTTATGCAATTAAAAAAGAAAGGTGAGAAACTGTCCTCGAAGTAAATAAACGAGAAAGAAACTACTTGCATTTGGAGTGCATAATACCCGCTGCCCCGGACAATACTGTAGAGTCGATTAGATGTTTTGGCGTTGTTGGAGCGCTGGATGCTGCAACCTCTAACCTCTATAACCGATTTCCCAGTAACAGCTGGTTTGCTGTTCAGTGGTGGATATAGCTGATGACTGAGAAACGATGAGCAAATGCCCGTTATTCTTAATGTTTACAATCAGTCGCGGGAACTATTTGTTTAGCACTATATAATTATTCCATCCAGCAGTACTAATTTAGCTAGTTTGCTGGATAAAAAAGGTCAAGTGGGGTCAAGTCACTCCCCACGCCGCTGTCGACGAAACAACGCAATATTTTTAAGTAATGAGATGTGAAATCGTTCTAGTACTACACTGACATATAAAACGTTGGGTTGTTCCTCAACAAGAAGTCTCCCAGGGGAGGTTTTAATGTATGTGATCTTGACATATGGCAAATCATAAAAATGATCGTGATTTCGGTGGCGGAGTGTTCATAAAATGGCTCATACCTGTTCATTCTACGGAAATTATTACGCTCCTTAGTGAATAACCGTGTTCGTGTGGCATAGATGCGAAAGGGAAATCTTGTACAATAGTCGCGGGACATTCAGAAAGCCATAAGAGCATACACGAAGGGGAAAATGTCTCCAGGTTTCCATACACTAAAAAAAAAAGTAGCCCGTGCGGTAGAATAAAAAACTGAAGATTGAGCACTTTATGGATTGCCCATTATTGTGCATTTGTGTTGTTTTATGTAAAGAATACTCTTTTGTAAGCCGTGAGTTAAATGAATTATCCATAGCTTCCACAGTCCAGAGGCACATGCTGGGTGAAATGATTGTGACAGTGTGTTCGTTAGAAACTAAGTATTAACCCCAAAAGAATGATGTCCCGATAAATATGAAAAGAAAAATGGTGAAAGACTTTTTTTGGGTTTTAGGTAATCAGTGATTTTGATCGCACTTTGTCTAAATTTGTACACGAAGGCGCTGAAGTCAAGTGCACGCACAGTACGTCTTTTTTTTTCTTTTTTTAAGGAGATTTGAGACTGCATTTTCTCAGTTATTCCGTCTTTTGAAAATCACATGAGGTTTGGGAGTAGCTGAAGGGAGGTTGTTAGACGCACTTTGATGTTGTCTCCTTTGCTGTTAACTGAAAAAAGCACATGGAACTTCGTAATTTTGTATAGCAATATAGTCTTAAATGCTGAGGCTTCACAAATCACAAGTCTTCTCCGTGATTCGTTGCGGGGGAAATTTCAGCCTCAACGCCTTTTAAAATAGGCGTTGGTGTGAACTGGTATGAGTAAAATATCGAATCTTGAATATCGCAATGTTCCTGTTGTGCTAAAACAGTCAAAGCGGAAATCCAGTCTGTTTTTTTTTCTTTTTTTTTTTTTTTTTTGTTTTGTTTTTTTTGTTTTTGTTTTTTTTTTATTACAGAGTGTTACATTCTAATCACCCACAATTGTTGCAATACCTCTTAATAGGCCCTTTTGAAAGCGTAGCTCTAAGACTTACCTCATGTTCATCTGCATGGTGTGACAGGCCACCTGTATAGACCTCGCGTGTTGTATTGGACTTATTGGGAATTGATGTGTGTCGATGCGTTTTTGGGGAAATTATAGTGCACCGTGTGAATTATTAGTTTTATTTTTAGTCACCCTTCTTGTTGAATTATACTATGAGTATTAATGTAGTTTATTATTTTACAACGTTTGCCGTACCTCTTAAAAAAAAGAAAGCCGGAATATAAGACTTTAAAATATTGCAGCTAAAATAAGAGACAGTCGGTTGTGAATTATCTTTGCTCAAGAGACAGTAGTGTAACATACAAGGAATTGTTTTAAAGTATATTTAGCCCTTAGACCTGTTTTGAAATATAAAGGCAAAAATGGTGAAGGGAGCAAAGAGGAGGAATATGCCATGGTAATGTGACATAATTTTTTGTTTTTTAGACGCGCTCGATCAGAGTCAGTATTTACCAGAATTTTACAGAACACAGGTTTGTATTTTTTGTGAGAAATATATGTCTGAAATTACAGTTCATTCTTCAGTTAAATACGTTATCTTGGTAAAAATATCAGATGCATATTAAGAAAGGTTTGGCTTTTTGTTAAGATTCTGTGGCTGAGCATCCGCTAAGTACTTAAGTAAAATTAATAAAATGAGACCATAATCCTTTAACAAGATATTTCATTTGCATATTTTTGATTAAAAATCGTATGATTCAAACAGTGTAAAAATGTTCATTTTGTAAAGTAACTTTTGCCTAAAATCTGGGGACATTGGGAGCTTAAATGGCAATGTGCAGTGGGAATGAATAATACAGCCCTCTGTGGGCTTATAGCACGTGGGTTAGGGTCACACTCATGTCTGGTTAGGCGTTGGCAACGCTGCACCCAGGATTCATATCAATGTCCGATTATGTTCTGTGCAGAAAAGTCAATGCGAGAAAAAATCACCCTTTCAGTCTCACTTCTTGGGGAAGATATGCTGGAACATGCTATATACGTATATGTTTTTAGCCCCCATTTGGCCCCCGGATGGGAGCTATTGGTTTGGGTGTCTGTCTATCTGTCTTTTCAGTCACTTTTTGATGCATTGTTTTGTCGACGGCATATTTCCTCAACTATTAGGCTTGAGAGAATTCATATATCATGTAGAAGTACAATGGCGTATTAATTTTCAAATCATCCAAAAATTGACGAAATGGGAAATTGTAAAAAATGTGACATTCCTGGGTGGAATTTTTGTCGACGCGATATCTCTTCAGCCATCAGACGGACTGATCTGATATTTCACTGAGTGAACATATATATCATGTAGATATGCAACGGCGTATTACTTTTGAAATCGACGAAAAATTTTTAACCAAATGGGAAATTGTCAAAAATGTGACATTCCTGGATGGAACTCGCCGAAAACGCGGTATTTTGTCGACGCCATATCTCTTGAACTATCAGGCGGAGTGATTTGATATTTCAATGAGTGAACAATTATATCATGTAGATGTGCAACGGTGTATTAATTTTGAAATCGACGAAAAATTGACGAAATGGGAAATTGTCAAAAATGTGACATTCCTGGATGGAACTTCCTGAAAACGCGGTATTTTGTCGACGCCATATCTCTTCAACTATCAGGCGGCACACGCCATATGTGACACCCTGCCAATGAAATACTGAATTGCGAACGTCACGTGGGCAGTCATGACGTTTCAGTAGGTGCAGCAGTTATTTATTAATTGAAAGCCAGTTCACAATCTTTATTGTTTTTATTTTATTTGACCGAGAAATATTATACCATCCCCAATCCCTACCGATTCCCAATTGCTTGATTATGAGCTACATACGTTGTATAAAACAGGTTAAAGCCACTTGCATCATGGTAGAACCTGCCACAAAGTAAGGTCGAAAAATGTATATAAAAACTGATTTTTGGAAATATGGCTGACGGAAAAATTCTTTAAAAAAAAAGGAAGAAAGAAAGAGGAGAAAAAAAAGAGGAAGATATTTGGGATCATTTTGTCACCAAAAATGATTAGAGCTGTTTAAGACAGCGAAAAAGTACCATTTCTGAGAGAGAAGCGTTTGATTATGTTCTGAGTTCGTGGTTTTGAGATTAGTAGTTAATTGACCCATTTCTTACAGTCTGTTCAATTTCGAGACCACTACTTGCCTATAGAAACAGACCCACATATGACCATAGAACAGAAATACCCGTACATGGTTGAGTGGTAAGAGAACCTGTTGATTATGCCATTATATGTGTGTGTAGTTCCCAATGTTATACGCTTACCTTGTCAAAATGAAGGTTTTTTTTCTCATTGAAATTGCTATCGGCTAGAAGTCGGATACCGTAACACTTCTTACTTAAGAATTTTGATCTCTGATTTCTGTAATTATTGGATAAGAAGTATACCTGTACATAATTATTTTAAAATTAATCATATCATGCATATCGCTGTGGAAATATTGCATACGGCATGGAAAATAAAAACATTGACTTACACGCAGGTGGACTAAAGTACACAATTTGTTGCTCCAGTGCCACGTGACTCAGGGCACTATAAAGCATATCGTGGAGGAAGCAAAAATTATCCTCAGGTATTGTAATTTAGAAGAAATTTTTAGTTCTCTTAACAGTCAATTTTAAGCTGTTTTATTGTGCAATTGGAAGACTTTTAACTTACAGTAAATTCGGCAAGGCAGGTGTTGCGTGGCGCTGCGAAGCGCAACGATTCAATATAGCAGTTATGTAACCGTTAATGCCTATTTCATGTCAGGTAAAAACGTTAGTGCATATTACAGAAATGTTTTGATTAACTTAGTTTCACCTTTATTTTTCAGAGACGGCTGCGGTTGGATGTTTGAAGAGTTACACAAGTGTGATGTGCCGCTGCTGATATTCAGCGCCGGTGTGGGCGATATCATACACGAGGTCCTAATGCAGCACTATACTGTATACAACAATATGAAAATTGTCTCAAATTTTATGGATTTTAACTCAGAAGTAAGGATTTTTTATCTTGTCACAAATTTTCTATACGGTTCTTTCTGATATACACCAATGCACAATGCCCACATTGCATTTAAATGCAGTTAAACACTATTTTCTAGAAGATGGTGTCGAATGGTGTGGAGGGGGGAGGAGTTGCTGCGCTCGGTTCTTAGATTGGAACAGGAATAAAGTGTATCGGGTAGCTCGTAAGGGCCAACTTTGAATTTTTGTTGCTGGCTTTGTGTCAGATTGTGTCATAACAGTGGTTCGGAACTTTTATTTGCTTGGAAGGGGGTGGGGGTGGTCGTAGAGACGAGCGCTGCAACTGCTCTTCATATTTTGTTTGTTATTTTACTTATTTGTTTGAGGGTATGTATCTGGGTCTAAACCCGACACGTTTAAAACAAATGTCTTGATTGCACTTTATCTATTTGTAGGGCAAACTGGTTGGCTTCGTGGGCGAGCTGATACACGTGTTCAACAAGAATGAATCTGCTGTACATAATTCTGATTACTTTGAAAATCTCAGTCACAGGGACAACATAGTACTGATGGGAGATAGTTTAGGTGAGTAGTGCCACTTTAAATGGTAAGTATATGCGAATACATTACACTGAAAAGTGATCATTAGAAGGGTGGCGAAACAATTCAACCAGAGAAAACTGATCTTTAATGAAAGCAACATTTCAGCGATTTAAAACCCGGATTTACTCAGTGAATCAAGAGAAAAGGTTTTTTGCTTGCAGGCGATTTGCAAATGGCGGAGGGCGCAACAAGTTGTAAGAATCTTCTTAAAATAGGCTTTCTGAATGGCAAAGTGAGTAATTGCAACATACTTTAACTATATAGTGTCTTGTCATTATGAGCATTAAAAAGACGACCTCAGCTACCTTGTTGTTTAGCTTAGAATTTGTCAAACAAGATCAAAATGTGCAAAAGGAAGTTTAGAAAACTTAATTGCAATAAATTCCTAGAATAATTTGAGATCTGACTTTACTACTCCGTTCAAAAATACTACTTGCACGGACATAATGATCTGACCAGCGGTCGTTATCTCGCTTTATATATTTCGATATGCAGAGAAGATAAACAAATAAAGCAATAAACGAACATGGGTATTTGATTTGTTACAGGTTGACGAACTGCTGCATAAGTACATGGACGCTTATGACGTAGTTCTTGTCGAAGATGAAACCATGAATGTCGCCAACGGCATACTGAAACGTATCCTCGAAAAATGTTAAGTCATGTTTTCCTAGGCAGTAATATAATGCATTCGCTGAAAATGTTAAGAGATCTTGTGAAGTATTGCAGTAATAGTGTACCAGCAATGTTGGATCCTGTTGTGGAGGCAATTATTAATCTCAAACAGGTTACTGACATCAAGCAAAAATGTTGTTGAAAGCTAAAAAATTTGCTTTATAAAATGGGGATTACCCCAACAAAATTTGGGATAAACTTTGGCAGAATTTGTTTGTTTGTTTGTTTGTTTTTTTTTTTTTTTTTGAGAGTGGTGGGGGAGGGCAGTTCCAACACGTGAAGAATCTGATTGAGATAGGTCTCTGCGAGAGCTGTACTGTTTGCTTACGGTGCCAAAAAACATCAAAATAATCTAAATGCTTCTGTAAACTATGCGAAGTAACAGAGGCCGGGGCAAATAAGTCACTGTTTCTTTTGTTGCGTTTTACATAACACATATTGGTACCGATTACAGCCTAACTTCTTTTGGGGGTTACGACAACCAAGATGTGTTAAACTCGACTGTTTTTTTTTTTTTTAATCAATAATTTTTAGATGTTACAGGGAATTTGTGTAATCTTTTGGAAATTAGGAGAATTTTTTGGTCACGCATTCCCAGAAGGCATCACAAAATTTGTGTGATACGGCAAATAAGAAAATATTGAGTGGAAGGGGTTTGGTTATTTCGGCACTTTACCAACTCGGCACCAAACAAACTGGGCACTTTTTGGTCAACTCGGCACTTTTTTTGGTCAACTCGGCACCAAGCCTAGTCAACTCGGCAGAAAAAAAAATACAAGGTAGTTTACGCAAAATACAAGATAGTTTAGGAAAATTAGTTTTATAATGAGATACTGAGAGCTTTTTTGAGTTCTTAGTTTACACACCTTTTTCTGAGAACAAAGTGTCTTTCATCTCCTAATTACAGAGTTGTTCAGACACCTTTCATGTTCTGGGTGTGAATCCTCTGCTGTAAATATCCCTTTTTTATCCTTTTTTTAAGCCTCAGTGATCCTTTTTAAAAGCCAATTTTAACCTTTTTCACGGATTTTGCGCTGGCAGCACTGAGGTTGACTTCAGGGTAGGGTTTTTCCCAGTGTAAATTTTGTTTTGGTTGGATCCAGAAAAAGTGTACCAAATATTGTGATTTCCATAGCTGTATTCTGAACATTTAGTTAATGAAAGGAGTATCTGAACGTTTACATCACTTGTTAAATACAGTATAAAAACTCGGACGCAAAGCGTGGTAGTGATGTTGCTCAAAATTGCTGTGTTCGTTGCGTTTCCGTTGCTGAGTTTGGGACTGGTGTTGATTTTAATTATAGTCAAATATTTACTATAATACGAACTTTTGAGTTGTTGTTTGTTAGTTGTTAGTGTTGATGATAAACTGAAGGCTATACATTTCATTCTATGCGAACTTGCGGTATAAAGCCAGGAATGATTGTTGAAAAGTACCCAATGTACTCGAACAGGGAGCAAATCGAGAGAGGACGGCGTGAAGTTTGTCGTAGAATCAGTGTGTGTGTGTGTGTGTCACGTGTATGTTTATTGCTTGTTTCGGGATTTTATGGGCTGAAGTTTTATACCTTGTTTTGCCGTAATATGCGTTTGGCTCAAAGCATGTCGTAGTTTACAACATATGTAACTAGAAAAATGTCAGTGCTTGCAATGAAAAAGCCTGAAATATGTTGCTATAAACAGCTGCACATTGTGAGTCGTTATTGGGTGATTTTTATTGTATATCGTTTCATTTTAAAATGCACGATTACTCAGGTAAAATGATGATCTTATAGGGAAGTTTGAAAGAAATTTGTTGTTAAAGCGGTGGAATGTAGTCCTGTGTTCACTTGAGATCTGTTTGACTTGATCTATACATGTCGTGATTTTACTATTACCTGGTTTAGCAATGAATGGGGGGTGGGGGGGGGGGGGTGGGAGGCATCCCGACATTTCTCTGACAACCTTTCATCTCAAGCAATTTCATCCGAAAGTATTTTAAGGAGAAGAAAATAATGGTAGATATGCATCCGCAGAATATCACTACATTCAGTCACCATAAAAAATGTCATTTGGTGTGTCGAGATTTATTGGCTGAAATTTTATGCCTTTGTTTTACCGTAATATGAGGTGCGTTTGGCTCAAAGCATGTTGCAGTATATGTAAAATTTATGTAACCAGAAAAATGTCAGTGCTTGCAAACAATTTTGAAATAGGCTGCTGTAAACAGCTGTACATTGGGAGTCGTTAATGACTGATTTTAATTATATTTTTGTTAAAATTGTTTTATTGTAAACTGGGCGATGATTCAAGTAATAGTAATGATCTTGCAGGGATGCTTGAAATAAATTTATTGTTAAAGCAGTGAAATGTAGTCCTGTGTCCACTTCACATCTGAGCTTTCTTTGATTTGATCTATGCATGTCGTGATTTTACTATTACGTGGTTTAACGATGGGTTTGTGGAGGGGGAGGGGGACATCCAGACATTTCCTCCGACGACCTTTCACCCCGAGATATTTCATCCGAAAATATTACATAATGCAGTTACATTCAATCACCACAAAGAAATGCTATTTGATGACATTTGCGGTTGATTTTGGGAAGCTGAGAGTACTTAATCTCTGTGATGGTAAATTCTTCCTGTGTGAATAACGTCACGACTTTGCTTGTTTTCTCTGCTGTTTAACACTACTGAACAAACCCTGTGTTTCTGAATTAATTTATAAAACTAGACGTTTTCGCCAGTAGAATATTGAAATAGGGGCCTCAAAAAATAGGATTCTGAGTATTTAAAATTTCAGAATTATTTAAAAATCTTTATAGAAAGTCATGCTAAATTGACAGTTGTGTGAAACAAGTAACACAGCTTTCTACATGCCATATGGCAGTAGCCATTCTGACGTCAAAAAAAAAAAAATATCGGCTCGAGGTTGCGTCACAGACCCCGGCCAAAACGCAGGGTTAAGTCTAGTTGTAAGTTGGTTGTGGTTGGTGGCGACCAAACACCAACGTCTTTGACACAACGCTGAACAGACACTGGGTAAGTGACGACGTGTAGACGCTGATTTTGCTTAAAAAAAAAACGCTTTCGCAAGGTTAAACCTGGTTCTAAGTTGGTTGCGTTTTACTGTGACCATAGATCAACGCCTGCTAAGCGTCTTTATTAACATCCGTTGGATCAAAACACCCTTTCCGAGGCTTAATTAACGCCTTTGATGCAACGTTGAATAAATTTCGGGAAAGTCAGCGCGCAAAGAAATTTAAGCAACTGCAGAAAAAATCCCGCCTCCATCCAATTTAAACCATACTGATATTTTTGCCAGGCAGATTTCATATCCAAGGAAAACCTACAGTTGATAAAAAGTAAAAAATGTGTAAATCATAATTAAGTTACAAACATTAATGTTATGTCATATTGTGACGTTATTGTAACAAAAGGAGGGATCAGTTTTCGCGTATAGGCACGTTTAGTTTTTTATCGGGGAGCAGCTAAGGAAATCAATTTTAACCTATTTTGAAGACCATGCAAAAAAATAAATAAATAAAAAAAATACACAAATAAATAAATAAAAAAGCTAATAAATAAATAAAAAAAAACTGAGATAGCTGGCAAACAAATATTCATAAGTTTCGCTCGTTTATAATGTGAATACAACTTAAAAACAAGTGTGGAGTTGAACATCCCCCCAATATGGGAAACAAGCGTCCCGCTGAAATATTCATTCGCTTGCCATGCAGAGGTCAGTATGCTGTACTGATGGCTAGCATGCATAGCCTTATGTGTGGGCTTCAGTGGCCAAATTCCGTTGTCCACTTTTGCACATGAAATTTTAATGAATTTCTAAAAAAAATTGAGCTGGACCATCTAGACATGCTACAGTATGCGTGTGTTAAATTTGGTCGTCCTAGCCTTAACCATGTCAGAGGAGTGTGCGTCACATTCTTACGGCGGAAAAAAGGAAGCGTGCGGAAACACCTTATCGTATCGTACGATTTCAATACACTATAGGGATTGAAAATCACAAAGTGTAATTAGCAAAAGCCTTTCGTAAAAAAGAAAACATATGAAATGACATTAGGTGTATGTTGCCCCTTTTCACACTCAGAAATAATTATTAACCGCATTTCTCTTCATTCTGCCGCTAATAATCTTTCGGATGAAATATCGCTGGATGAAAGGTGTGGTTTCGATTGGGATCTGTTTGAAAATTTGGAAATGATGTCGGTTATAATAGCAGAATTGGGGGCGGTGGGGTGATCTTTTTGGAAAAAAAACCCGAAGCGATGTAATCTTGTTATGGCACCATTGAGGTGGGTGAGTGGTCTGTGCGTGGAAAAAGTTTAGAAAGCAGTTTCATTCATAAACTAGACTAGACACTAGAAAATTACACTCTTGGCCACATAAACTGCGATTCTGAACTCTTAAAAATTCAGAATTCTTTAAAAATGCGGTTTTTTTATCCCTCAGCCATTATTGGTATCGGTCCGTCTGTCCGTCTGTCTTCCGTAAACTTTTTTTTGTCCGGGCGATATCTCAAAAACTATTTATTAGAGCTTCACAAAACCTTACAGGAAGAAAGTATATATAGTGTAGAAGTGCAACTGGGGGTTCAATTTCTCACTTGTCCGTCCGTCACATTTTAACTTTTTTTGTCCGTCGATATTCTAAAAACTGTTCTTCGGATCTTCATCAAACCTCACAGAAAGAAAGTATATATAGTGTAGGTGTGCAGCGGGAGTTTCAATTTGTCAAATGTCCGCCCGTCTGCCCTTCCGTCGCCCTTTAAACGTTTTTCTTGTCCGGGTGATATCTCAAAAACTATTCATCGGAGCTTCGCCAAACCTTACAGGAAGAAACTGTGTATAGTGTAGATGTGCAGGTTCAATTTGTCAAATGTCCGTCCGTCGCACTTCAAACTTTTCTTGTCCGACCGATATATCAAAAGCTATTTATCGGAGCTTAACCAAACCTCAAAGGAAAAAAAGCAGATGAACTGTAGTTGTGCAATTTGAAGTTTATTTTATCACCCGTTCGTCTCCCCATTCCATGACACCTAAATGTTGCTTTTCTCCGAACCATATCTCAAAAAGGTAACTCGCCCACAGTGATACCACTGCTATTGGCTGAGGGCTGTGCATCAGCGATGACTGTGTTTTCATCCTGGCCATGACCGAGGAGGTCAAGGTCACCGAGTTAGCTCTTAGATATATTGTCTTTTACGCCTAAAGGGGTCGGAAATAAGCTCAAAATAGCTCTATAACCGTTTTCGAGATAATGGTCAACTTCTTTTTTGTTAACCATGCCCATGACCGAGCGGGTTGATGTCACCGAGGCACTTCCAGTTTTTGATATTGCCCATGACCGAGGAGTTAAAGTTCCCCCAGGTACCTCTTAAATATCGTTTTTAGGCCCAGTTTTTTTTTTTTAAATTGGCCATGACCGAGGAGGTCAAGGTCACTGAGGTACCTCTTACATATCCTCTATTAGAACCAAAGAGCAAAACATAAACTCAAAATCGATCTCTCTTTCAAGATAATGGTCAGCTTCCGGTTTCTGAAAAGGTCAAGGTCACCGAGGTCTCTCTTATATAATGTTGTTTAGGTCCAAAGGACCGAAAATGAAAAATTGTTTTCGGGACAATGGTCAACTTGGATTTTTTCACCTTGACGTGACCAAGAAGGCCAAGGTCACAGAGGTTCCTTTTATATTACATTGATACCTCTTACATATCCTCTTTCAGGTCCAAAGAGTCGAAAATTAGCTCAAAATCGATCAATCTCTGACCGTTTTCGAGGTAATGGTGAAATTCTTATTTTTTTACCGTGAACATGAACGAGCCAGTCAAGGTCACCAGGATACCCCCTACATTATTTCCTTTAGGCCCAAAGGTTCGAAAATCTCTAACCGTTTTTGAGGCAGTGATCAACTTCCGGTTTTTGACCTTGACGGAGGAGGTCAAGGTCACCGAGGTACCTCTTATATAACGTCTTTTAGGCCCAAAGGGTCGAAAATAAGCTCAAAATCGCTCTATCTCTAACCGTTTTCGAGATAATAGTCAACTTCCGGTTTTGAGCTTAAACATGGCCGATGAGGTCAAGTTCGCCGAGGTACCTCGTGCATATCACCTTTTATACCCAAAGTTCGAAAATAAGCTCAAAAAACGCTCATCTATTCAGGATTTAGGGTTATCCCCAGCTGACTACGTTTGTGTATTTAAACTAGGATTTGAGCTCTTTATGGCCCCTTTTCCTGATAAATAGGCGCTTTCAAAAATATTTTGAAATATTTTGAGGCCAAGGTTTCACCGAGACCTTATGATTGTCTATAAGTGTACCAAATATGAAGCTGATCTGACTCAAACGCTAGGAGGAGTTTTCTGAAAATCAAGTTGTGAAAAAAACTTTGACCTCAATTTGTTAAAAAAAAATGCGGATTCATCGAGACTTTATCATCCTCTACACGTGTGCCGAATTTTGTCTTCCGCCGTCAAATAGTGTTTAAGAGTTTTCGGGGAACGATCCAAGTGGCAGAAATTTCAAAAAAAAAAAAAAAACCAAAAAAAAAAAAAAAAAAAAAACAAACTTATACCCAGTCGTAAACGAAGTTTGCAAGTGGGAATTATGAATTCTTTTCTTAAGCTTTTGCCACGGGCTTATTGTTTAGATTGTATTACCCTTTGATCTCTGTACAAGAAGACCCCTTCCAGCGGACCGGGGGATTCCTAAAACACTGCGCGTCCGTCCGTTGTACGCTAATAGTGACAAGTTTGTACGCGTCATATTTCAGTAAGTATCAAATGGATTCCGTTTGTTTCTTGCACAAAGAAAGACTATATATTGGAGGTATCCAAAGTGGATATTTTTTCTTTAAAATTCTAAAATTGGTGAATTTTTCCAATACAATGCCATTACTCATATTTATTGTCATGAAGACTAAAAAAGCACTGCGTTATCTCGCTTCTTTTATTATAAAAAAATTAAAAGATCAAAAACATAATAGAAATAATTTACATAGGCATCAGATAATTTGTGTCATAACTGAGATGTTTATCAAAATATTCAATTCTAAATTGTGGATGCCACAACTGTCTTATACGCTAACGCTTTTTATAGCATTCAATTCTAAATTGTGGATGCCACAACTGTCTTATACGCTAACGCTTTTCATAGCAGAACTTTAATCTCCTTGAGTGCATTACGATCAGATGTGACCGATTGAGTGTGGGCTCGGTTGATCACAAGATGTTCCACTTTCCCGTTCTTCTATACGCGGTGAGACACTTGTGAGCCATACGTCTAATCTTTGGACTGGGGTCCCTATTGAAATGCTCCAGAGCTTCTGCTATCTCATATTCCATATGAGTTGGTGATCCGTCGCAAATTGTATGCATCACCTGTAATGCAAAGTTCAGACAGTGAGATATGCCAGCTGAAAGTTTTATCTCCGGTGAAGAGGAACAAATAACATTCCTGAAAGACGCCGGAAGAATTTTACCCAATGCTGAATTAGCGAAATATTGCAAAATAAAATGTGCTGCTCCGACTGTGACATAGAATGCATGCCTGAATATTATATAAAAATGGTCCTTCTTGCCTTATTTCTGCCACGTCTAGCTGAGCTTACGCTTCGTGTCTTCTACGAAGACTCTTCACTAATTGTAAAGATGATTAACGTACCTGCTGCCTCACATTGTCGTCGGGATCGTCGAGCATATCCAACACTCTGTTCCAAAAGTCTTGAACGTCAGTTTTGACTCGGCAAGGGCACATTTCTTTCAATGCCATTCTTCTTACTTGTGGGTCGTCATGCTTGCTCAATGCTATAATAACATCTATATCCGTCGTTGTCTTGCAAAGACGCAAAGCTTCGCCACGCTTCAAATTTGGGGAAATAATATTTTCGTTACTCATGGCTAGAAAATTAGGTTTTAAATCCACTTAGCCCCGCGGCAGATTCTGACTTGAGTTTGGGAATGCCCTGGAAGATTCTTTGAAGTTGAGATTCACAGATGTTTTTACTAAACTATCACATTTTTCTCGCTTTCTTTTAGCCTGTTTTGGTCAAAAGACCAGCTGGTAACAGTGGCCACGATGGAGCTTATATACTATTGAGCGTTGGGTGGTTGTGGTGCAATACAGGTTACGAAGACACTGTTGTGTGAGTTATGCAACATTTGACGTCAAGAGGTGTCAATAAAGTCACATGATGTGAATACAGCTATACACCGAGCAGTTAATTTTTCATTCCCTAAAAGCAACATACACAACGTACCATTTTGCCTCTGGTAAACGACATTATATTTCTGAATGTTTCTTTCCAATCGAGAGTTTGTGGTGGGTTTTGTCCGTTACAAATCACGTGAATATATGCTTAAAGATGGTTTCTCTACTCCACCTTAAACAATTTATTCTGTGCAAATGCCATTTGTGAAAAAATTTGTTCCGTGTAATCGAAGTTAAATTCTCACACATCTTCTGCTCTTCCATATAATAAAAAAACGGCATTGGGATTCATGTTTAGGACGCCTGGGAACATATAACCTCTAATAGCACCAAAATTATTTATTGGTACTGCTTCTTGCTGTATTTTGTTTTCCCAACAAGGTATGAAAACTGGAATCGATTCTTGCCTGGTGATACGAAACATAATTTTGTGAAACATGCATTTTATCATTTATAAGGAGAGATATAAAGAAATCAGTAGTGAATTAAATTTTTAAACATACTTAGAATAACAGAAGTTCTGCAATGTCTTGTTGAAACTGAAATAAATTTACATAAAAATTCAAATTAATCAATAAAATGTTCAGTGAGAATGAAATAGATCGAACTTTTATTTTAAATGTTTTTATTAAAATAAATCTTTGATCTCTTTCATTTTCACTTCAGTTAATTTCAAGCAGCTTAGAGGAACCGTTATAATAATATGTAATTAACAAGTACGATGAAATGTTGACGGACCTGTCGAATATGTGTTGAACGTTTGACGCTGTGCGAGTTATTGGCTTGATATTAAATCAAATAGCAATGGCATGCGGGCAAAACAATAGATATAACATAAACGTAGTTCATAGACGCACATAATACGTGTTATAATTTAACAATTACCCACCCATGAAGAGATTAATATGTTGTGATTGTACACCGATGTTCCGATAAAAGAACTATTTTGTGGAATCCTCATTAGGTCGGTGGAACGAAAAGGTCCAACGGCCTATCAGGCCATGGGCCACAATTAATTTGCCATGGACTGTCTGTGTTACTTCCGGTATTCTGACGCCCTGCATGCATCTTTCCGAGCGAAACCAACAATTGATTCACGTAGCTTGACCCTTGGGACGACTAAAAATAATGACTAAAATAGGGGTTGGCCAATTAATTTTTTTTTGCTACAACTGCACAAATATGATACCCCTTGGCTCGGCTTCTCCAAGCAGTACACTTAAGCGATTTTCAACCAGAAGTTGCAACTTATATTTCGGAAAGTAGAAACATGTGGCATTTAAAATTAATTTGAAATCAAGTGCGTTGTTGTCTAGCAGCCGACCTCTACGGTGGTTCGGTCTGTTGTGTGTAACACCTTTTTAGTCTCCAGACCTACTGGGGATTCCACGCAAAATAGAACTCATAAAGGAGAGGAATCGTTTTTTAGATATATATAGTGTTTATACATAACAGATAGATCCCATCAGAGGTCAGCTGTTTTATAGCGGCCAAATCAAGTGTGATCCGGTTCCATTAGTCAATCAGCTTATTAACGAATTTGCCAGTATATAGTCACAGTGTCACAGTGCAGACGAAAACAGCCGCAAAACGAGCGAGAAGTTTGAGCAAGACATGGATATCGACTCATTTGATGTAATACACAACATGTAACTCAATCCTCTAAATGCTGTTCTTATTCTAGTACAACTAACATAAATTTTGCATTATCGCCCGTGACGAAAGAAAAGGCCAAGGCAGTGACTTACCCGTAGCCAATTCGCACTTTCGGGTCTTTCCAGTGGAAGTGTTGTTTCGACTGCAAATATTTTGGGATAAATAAGCCAAATTACACTTTGGGCGTTCCCAATAAAATGCGCAAAAATCCTGAGTTTCGTATAAAAATAACCGGAAAAAATGAAAGAAATGATACTCGTAGAGATCTCGCCTAAATATGAAATTTCTTTCGCACTACTCGTAAAGGGCAATCGGGTTTTTAACAACCCGTACAAGGGGGAGATGAAAGAATGGCTACAGTAGATCCAAATTGGTGAAATGAAACAGAACATCTTCCGTGGTTCAAAACAAATTTATTTTGTCAAATATCACAAAATGATGTACCAGTAACCTAGGACAGTTCGCCACTTTTCAATGGTTTTTGCGCAATAACTCTCATGTTTTAGACGCGATCTGGACATGCTCTTGTATGTAGCAGATACAGAATTTTACACAAGTTTTGTGTTATGTGCGAAGTAAAATGTCATGATTTACGAAAATGCCAGGCCGATGTATTTTTTTCGGGCAGGATTTTCCAGTTGTAACTCGCCACTTTCTTCTATCATCCCGAAATATAAATTTTTAGTGCACACTGTAAGACTATGAACTCGCTTTTCAAAATGACTGCTACGAGCTATAATGATTATACACGAACACAAACCTGATTTCTTATGTATCATACTGACGGTTTACTTATAGCAGCTCAGTAATTTGCATTCGAGAACCAGTGGCAGTTGCCGGGAAGTTCGGCAAAAAATATCATTTCCGGGATAATTGTTGTTTTCGGGAGGTGGCGACGGTACAGGTACATGGCGATTTGACCTAGGTTACTGGTATATTTAAGTCGATAGGGTCCCAAAACTTGCAGCTGACTTATTTGTTGTAGCTGGAATTTAGCATTTTGTTGTCACCAATTACGATCTACACTAGCCAATTCGATCTCCTCTCCCTCTATGCTATTTCAAAAATTAATTGAAAGTTTTATCAAACAGTTTCAAGTTTCAATTTCTTTTTGTTCAATGTATGAGCTGTTTTTGCGATATTTCTTCTATATTTTTCCATCATTTCTTTAATGTTTTTTACACGGTTCCCTCGCAGTCGAAATTCAAAATTCTTAGGCATTTTATTTAAAACACCCAAAATGTGATTCGGCTTATTATAAAGAAATGATTAGGGAAAAACATCAAAATTCCTATTTTCTTTAACATGCACACTTTCAAATTTGTGCCATCATAAGATCTTTTAAAAACTGTTTTACATATTATTCAGTCCCCTTAATAACCAATATGTGAATATGTTTCTGGTAAAGTGTGATTTGGCTTATCTGATTTGCCTACCGTTCGAGTATACGGACCTCACAGTAAACAACAGGACTACTTTTTGGGAATAGAAGTGCCAGAGGACCACTCGGAAAATGTCAAAATCACTTTCAAATAAGCCACTTGGGAGCTTTGTGTAGAGTACAATTTTTGCCAGGGTTGGCACATTTAACACAAAGGTGGTTTAAATACATGTTTTACACCGGTTTAAACTGTCATGTCATGAATAGGTGTAACACAATCAGTCGGTGTTAAACTGTGTAAAACTCAAAATATAAAAAAAAAGTATCATTTTCTCCGTTCTGGGGCTATTGCATGTACGCTTATCTATTATTTACTCTCAAGTCACTGTGCAATGTTTCAGTATTAGCACACTCACAAAACAAACACAGGACTGGCTTAGACGCAAACGCCTTTTCATTCGGTGCTTATCTAACTTGGCTTTGTAAATTACTTCTACTACTCGGGGCATGTAGTACACAGTATACCCCATCAAAGTCCGCCTCAGGGCATGTACTACAAAGCATATCCCATCAATGTCAGTTACTATCAAAACTGTCACCAGGCGAGAGACGTCAGTTCCTTGTTACTCGGGGTGTGTACCACACCAAACTCGTAATCCCTTGATGTTCCCGTGTCAACGAAAGTATATAAAATGAGGCGTTTTGTAGCAAAAATTACAACGAAATAATTTTTGCTTGATACAGTACCTACCGTTTACTGGCAAATGCCAAAATGCATAAAGGAGGCATGTTCGGCAGCATTTCATAAACAGAAATAAAAATGAGAAAAAAATTAGCACAATGCAAAGTGTGTGACTACACGATTGTAGCCAGTGTCGAACGCACGAGATCTCATGGTCTTATTTACGTTGGATGTAATCAGTAAAGTTACGGAAATAAACGCCACCAAATTCTGATTTTCTAGTTTTTGACAGTTTCTGACAGTTTAAACCCTTTAACACGTGTTTTAACACAGGTTTTACACCATGTCATGTCATAAATACCTTTATGACGGTTTAAAAGCCAACCCTGATTTTCGCGGGGATAAATAACCAATTGGCACTTTGACTTCTGCCGAAAAGGTTATGCGTTTCGTTTAAATTCAGTTGGGATAAGGATATAAAGAAATGATACGAAAAAAAAAAAAAAATGAGCAAAATTCTATTTTGTCAGAAACATATTTACATGTTGGTTATTAAAAGAACTGAATAATATGTAAAATAATTTTTAAAAGATCATATGATGGCATAAATTTGAAATTGTGCATGTTGAAAGAAAATTAGAATTCCTCTAAAATTGTGCGTAAGTATTTCCTAGATGGTTCGCCAGAAAATATCTGGTTTCTTATTTAGTTCAGAATTCTGATTTAGTAATGTTGTATTTTTTTCAGGCCTCCAAAATTTGGTCTCATGCCGCCTTTTGAATGATCGGGATCTATTTTTTTTTCAAAATAGTTCTTCTAGGAGTAATTATATGTCTCCCCCTAAGGGAGACATATATAGCATTTGGTGTGTCCGTCTGTCCGCAGTGAGTTCTTATGAAATTAATGAGTCGATTTTTCTCAAAACATACATACATATTGGGGTACATGTCTAGATGATGCCCGTGGTATTTTTTTTCGTTTCCTCAAAAATTCTATTTTTGGGCAAATTTTTGCACATAGGGGGCGGGGGGGGGGGGGGGTTTCGTGCATTTTTTTTCACTTTGGCAGGCTATATCTCCAAAACGGTTTGTTGGATTACGCTGAAACGTGGCAAGAAAAACTCACAAAACGTGTAAATGTTTACTACGAAGTTTTTCTTCAGTTCCGTTGAAAATGTATTTTTGGCGAATTTTTCAATTTTTGATTTTTAACTGTTTTGACCATATTGTTGCAATATCTCCGAAACAGTTTGTTGGATTAGGCTGAAACGTGGCAAGAATAACCCACATATAGTGGAAATGTTTACTGCGAAGTTTCTTTTCATTTCCGTTGAAAATGTATTTTTGGCGGTTTTTTTTTTTTAATTTTAACCTTTTGGGCCATATTGTTGCGATATCTCCGAAACAGTTTGTTCGATTAGGCTGAAACTTGGCAGTAAGAACTCACAAAACGTGTAAATGTTTACTGCGAAGTTTTTCTTCATTTCCGATGAAAATGTATTTTCGGGAATCTTTCAATTTTTGATTTTAAACTTTTTTGGCCATAATTGTTGCGATGTCTCCGACACAGTTTGTTGGATTAGGCTGAAACATGGCAAGAAGAACCCATATGTAGTGGAAATGTTTACTGCGAAGTTTTTCCACGTGACTGATTGGGGGCGGGGGAGACATATCCGTTTTTGTTTTAACAAAAACACTGGCCAATCTAGTTTTAGTCAGATTGCTTTCTTTTTTCTGACGTAGTCCAACGCCAGGGCTCTTTGAAATTTACTTTTCTAAGATCCGGCACAGATTAACGAGATGCCTATAAACCGGTTTTTTTAATATAAAACTACACTTAGGACACAGACCCTTACCGTAACGTTTGGTAAAATAATTATGGTTGCGTTTAGAGTCGTATGTACATTAGATGAGAAGAGGGTTCGGAGGATGGTGACGGTTAGCAAAAAATAAAAAATAAAAAAATACAGTTGACCCCGCTTAACCCGGGGTAATCGGGACCGAGCAAATTACTTCGGGTTAGCCGATCATCGGGTTATCCGATCTTTTATGCATGTGTCATGTGATAAAGTGTTCCCCTCCCCCCAACTATTTTGTATGTGACTTATGGTTAAATTGTAATTCTGGTGCCTTATATATCAGTTTCAACCTATTTTTTTGTTCATAGTAAAATAAAGTTAAAGTAAAAAAAAAAAGAAAACAAAAATTAACAAATATTAGAATAATATATATGTTTCTAATAGCTACATATCCAGTGTGACACATACTACATAACATACAATGCAATAAATAAATCTCATCACACAAGCTATATTAACGTGTACTATTCTGCTGTAACTTAAGTTCTGAATTTTAAATTTATGATCATGAATCTTGCAGAAGTGTAATAATCTAGGTATATTGCAATTAGAATTTGAGATTAAGTTTACTATCTTTATTTCAATGACAATTCGTACTCTGGAGTGAGTGTCAACTTGAGTAGTGGACACTAATTTTAACCATTGAAAATATATATTTCTCTGTACAATTGAACATTTTCTTTTACGTTTATCTTTGAAATTTTTGGAAAACAAGTGTAAATTTCATTAAAAATAACGTAAAGATTTTTTTCCAGACAAAATCACCTCGGGTTGAGCGATCCCAGCTTAACCCGAAGTTTTGTGCAGGATCCATCGGAGAAGCAACTGGGGACCGGGCATTTTACTTCGGGTTAAGCAATCAATCGGGTTAACCGGTATCGGGTTAAATGGGGCCTACTGTAATCAGAAATGAATTACACGGATAAAAAGACGTAAAGTAGAATCTGTTTGTAGCGACCAATTTCTAGATTCAGGTAAAAAGTTATACGGTAAAAGCTGTCATTCTTGACCACCTTCCAAACCCGTATTAAAAGTACTTCCAGTAAAACTGTTGCAGTGACCACCTTCCAGACCCAAAAAAAGATGTACATTAAGACCACAATCCGAACCCGGATAAACAAGACATACAATAAAAGTTCTTTTAGTCACCACCCTCATACCACATAATTATGATTATGTTTGCAGACGTGAATAATTAATTTCAGTAAAAAGAAAAAATGGAAAATGATTATTGGGGGACTTTGCGTTTATTCGGGGAGACATTTGTTCTGATTTCTGTAGTTCGACACAATAGCGACAGAATTTTATTCTGAAAACATCCGCTAAGACCCGATGGTTCTCTTAAGCTAGATCGAACTTATGCCCGCCTGGTATATTCACTCCAGAACTTTATTCCTCTCAGTGCCATTTTTTTTTTAGGTTTTTGTGTAATTGCTTTGGGGATTTTGTGACAACTTCTCTATTTTTAGACCAAAGAATTTGACATTCCGGAAATCGAAAAGCCAACGCTAGAGAGCATTTTGAATGAGGTAGGACGTTTATTATTAAATCTGTGTGACGTGATAATATCATGTCACACAGTTAATTGACAATGCGTAGAGTTTTTAAGGTTGTAGCTAATTGTAGGTGGTGACAGTTACATGTGTAACTTATATAGTCTTGACAAATAGCCAAAGCATTCAACTTAATATTTAAAACAGTCTATGAGCTAAGACCGACCTAAATGTGTACATTTGAAAGGTTTTATTTGAAGCCAAGTATGTGATTTGCTTTCGATGGCAGATTATTGGAAATGTAATCTTGGCCGCTCTGCTTTCGTTAAATGAGCAAGTCCAGAGCTACCCAACTTCTAAATGGAAATTGGAAGGCAGAGAGATAGAATAAAAAATAAGCGGGACAGCCTTTTAGATTGTACTTTTAGACGTATCATACCGTGTACTTTCTGCAGCCTGAAGATGATTTGGAAGCCAATGACGATCTAGGAGAAGATCTGGCCGCGCATTCTTTGGTTACTGGAAGTGCTGATGACACTACGTCAATCAGTGCCGACACCGACACACTGTCTATATCAAGCCAAGACGTGCGACTTGACTACAACAGGCTCCGGTAAGAATTTGCGGCCATATTCATTCCCCATGTGGAAACAAATCAAAAGTTAATGCTGGCATGACACGGACTCATGAAAAGCATTGTGTCGATTCCAAGCCTACCAGTGTCAATGCCGTTTAACATCATATAATTTTAAGTGTGAAAGTTTAAAGAAAGCATCGATATGAGAAAAAGGCACATGCGAAATCGGGACTTCAGCATAGTACAAAGACTATGATTGTGCTTGAGCGCAAGAACACACAGTTAGAAAGAGGTTTATGTTCTCTATGCATTCTTATTTTAGTTCTCCTGTGCGGCAGAGTAAGAACATACGGTACCAGCGACATGGCTCTGTGCTTCGTCAAGTGCTTTTGAAATCAGTGTCCGCCCAGGTGATCAGTGCAAATGTAAGTGACTTGGAATTAAATTTGTTTCTGCTCTATTTGAATCAGTATGAACTGGAATGAGTGGGGGGAGGGGTGGAATTATCAAAGTAAGGATGAGTTCTGAGGATATTTTATCAGAGCTCTCAGTTCTCAGCTAGGCTTGATATACTTTAGTTTTATGACTTCAGATATTTTTATTGGTGGGCTTTAATCGCAAACAGCTTCATTCACGATGTGACACTGGTTTGCTGCGGGGAATTGTGTTTTTGGATACCTACCTACTGTTCCAGTTGAATACGTTTCTATTGTGTTGACAGGATCGTGTAGACGCGGGTTTGCCGACTGCATTGGCCGTTTCTTCTCTTATAGCTGTTGGCACTTCACATGGCTTCGTCTTTGTCTTTGGTATTCACTCACTAAAGCATTTGCTTCATGAAAAGCGTGAAAACTATTTCTAGATATTGTGATGGTGCTCGTAATGATTCAGAAAAAAATATTATGTTGAGATAAAAATTTAAAAAAGCAACATATATTAGTCATTTGATTTTCCTGCACGAAGCCGTTTTCCTTCAGTTCTCAATGTTTGAATCGTTTTCTTTAATATTGACATTTACTAAAAGTGATAATATATAGTGAACTGTTACGTTTGTGTGCCAAGACTCGACTCAGGTCTTGAAATGGATGCTGGGCAGTGTGGCTGTGGGGAAGCAATATGGTGCCGTGTCGGCCTTGACATTCAACAGGGATACAGACAGGCTTCTCTGTGGCTTTGCTCGCGGCCAGGTAAATCGCTGACAGATGGACTCAGTCTTTCAAACAAAAGTTAAAAAAAAAAAAAAACATGAGAAATATGAAATACTTAAAAACTGTTGTTATTGTAAGTATCAATATATGTGTGAAAAAAAGTTAAAAAATAGTAAAAAAAAAATCAAAAACTTGAAATAGAATTATTAAGGAAAGAATTCGTAACAATATGTTTAGTTTAGAAAGTTGAGAAAGTTGAGAAAAAAAAAAAAGAATAAGGTTTTTTTAATTAATTTTATTTGATATTCACAGATGACAATGTGGAATTTAGTCGATGGTAAACTGCTTCGTACAATAACTGACGCACATCCACCGGGCTCGGCCATACTTAGTGTTAAGGTAGGCTCCGTTGGGCCAAGGTGACGACATCCATCGAAACATGGCCTTGTTATAAGGGTCTCAGAGGCTGGAAATTGTTGTGGTGCAGTCTGGTATTACTTTTCGTACTACGTCACAAGTGTATGTTATGATCATATACAAGCACGCCGGGCTGTCAAGTATCTTAAATGCGCTGATATAATTAAAACATTGCGATTGCGTCCAGTGTTTATGTGACTGACATGTTGCAAAGAAATCAATCTATACCTAGCGTCTATACATTTGAAAAAAAGAGTTAATGAAGATTTATATTTTGAATGACAGTTCACCGACGACCACACCCTGGCATTGTGCAGCGATAGTGCAGGATCCGTGTACCAGCTCGAAATGAAGTGAGTAGTAGAAAGATGTACAACCTACCACAAAATAACAGGGAGAAAAACAAAAGAGAAAATGCTTAAATAGAAATTTATCCTCTTGACCTGTTATTTTACCAAACAATTTTTGAGACATGGAAGAATCGGTTTCAAGCGAAGGTTTCGATCACTGCTGTGGACAAGGATATTACAGTCAAACGAGTCATGTTGCTGGTGACGTCATTGTTATCCCCCGTGAAACGGAGGGATATAGTTTTGAACCTTTCGGTCTGTCTGTCCGTCTGTCACGCTTCAGTCTCACGCGCCTACAGGCCACATTAATAGACGGATTCGTTTCAAATTTGGTACACGGCTTCTCTGGAACCTTCCGCAGGGCAGTGACCAAGAATTTTCCGGATCGGCCAAAAATTGACAAAATGGCGGACATTTGAAAATTGGCACTGGACTTAGCGTATATACGGCAGTCTCACGCGTCTACAGGCCACATTAATAGACGGATTCGTTTCAAATTTTGTACACGGCTTCTCTGGAACGTTCCGCAGTGCAGTGACCAAGAATTTTCCGAATCGGCCAAAAATTGACAAAATGGCGGACATTTGAAAATTGGCACTGGACTTTATATATACGGCAGTCTCACGCGTCTACAAGCCACATTAATGGACAAATTCGTTTCAAATTTTGTACACGGCTTCTCTGGAACCTTCCGCAGTGCAGTGACCAAGAATTTTCCGTATCGGCCAAAAATTGACAAAATGGCGGACTTTTGAAAATTGGCACTGGACTTAGCGTATATACGGCAGTCTCACGCGTCTACAGGCCACATTAATAGACGGATTCGTTTCAAATTTTGTACACGGCTTCTCTGGAACGTTCCGCAGTGCAGTGACCAAGAATTTTCCGAATCGGCCAAAAATTGACAAAATGGCGGACATTTGAAAATTGGCACTGGACTTTATATATACGGCAGTCTCACGCGTCTACAAGCCACATTAATAGACAAATTCGTTTCAAATTTTGTACACGGCTTCTCTAGAACCTTCCGCAGTGCAGTAACCAAGAATTTTCCGGATCGGCCAAAAATTGACAAAATGGCGGACTTTTGAAAATCGGCACTGGACGTAGCGTATATACTGCAGTCTCACGCGTCTTCATGCCACATTAATAGACGGATTCGTTTCAAATTTTGTACACGGCTTCTCTGGAACGTTCCGCAGTGCAGTGACCAAGAATTTTCCGGATCGACCAAAAATTGACGAAATGGCGGACATTTGAAAATTGGCACTGGACTTTATATATACGGCAGTCTCACGCGTCTACAGGCCACATTAATGAATGGATTCGTTTCAAATTCTGCACACGGGCTCCATGGCACCTTCCGCAGTGCAGTGATCAAGCATTTTCCGGATGGGACTTGACAAAATGGCGAATTTTTCAAAATCGGCGCTGTACTAAGCGTACCTAAGACAGTCTCACGCGAATACTGGTTAATGGATTGATCCGTCTAAATGTTAGACACTACGTCGACTTACATCCTTCCACTTATAAATTTTTTTTTGCGCAGTCAACACGCAACAGCCTTACACAAACCATATCCCCCACGGGGGATAGACGTACACCTCGAGACGTAGTCAAGTTCAGTCTTGTCTATTTCTTTCAGGCGTGACGTTCTCTTGCGGCCTTGTGGCTGCGGTTCAGTTGCCTACTGTTATCTATCTTTTCAGGCGTACTGTGTTCGTGCAGTCATAAAACCGGATTTTCAATTCTTCACTGTTATCTCTTTCCGGGCGTACTATGGGCGTGGGATTATGTGACCGAGGGTTCAGTTCTTCACTTTTATCTATCTTTCCAGACGTACTATGGGCGTGCGATCATGTGACCGAGGGTTCAGTTCTTCACTTTTATCTGTCTTTCCGGGCGTACTATGGGCGCGCGATCATGTGACCGAGGCCTCAGCTCTTCACTTTTATCTGTTTTTCCAGGCGTACTATGGGCGTGCGATCATGTGACCGAGGCCTCAGCTCTTCACTTTTATCTATCTTTCCAGACGTACTATGGGCGTGCGATCATGTGACCGAGGCCTCAGTTCTTCACTTTTATCTATCTTTCCAGACGTACTATGGGCGTGCGATCATGTGACCGAGGCCTCAGTTCTTCACTTTTATCTATCTTTCCAGATGTACTATGGGCGTGCGATCATGTGACCGAGGGTTCAGTTCTTCACTTTTATCTGTCTTTCCAGGCGTACTATGGGCGTGCGAGCATGTGACCGAGGCCTCAGTTCTTCACTTTTATCTGTTTTTCCAGGCGTACTATGGGTGTGCGATCGTGCGAATCGAGGTGTATATTTTCCGGCGCTCGAGGGGAAGTGTGCTGCGTGGAACCGCTACACATGCTGCCGAGCCAGTCAAAGCGAGAACACCCACTTAAAGACATCATTCTGGTTGCTATGGCAACCTTGTCTAAAGTACTGTCAATTTTGACTTTAAGCTGTACACACATACCACTCTCAAATACCCAACGTTTGTTACGTGCGTGTGAAATTATATTCAACTTTTTTCCTACTTTGGCAAACTTAGGAAAATCAGTTTTCTTTATAGTTGTGTTTAAATGTTTTAGAATATTAACCTACATTAATCATTGATAACATTGGTTGATTTTTAATTATAAAATGAAGTAAAATAGTTTTATGGTGCTCACATGTGGGTATAAGCATTGGGTGCACATCGTGGAAGAATTGGCGTTAGTAAAAATTACGTTGTTATTTCATTACTTGCAGGTTTTAGTGGTTACACTTAAACCAACGCAAAAGCTGGTCTTTGTCTGTCCGTTAAAGGCAAGCGATTGTTTTTAGCTTTTTTATGCTGCGGGATTCATGAATGGTTGAGCCAAAACGGTTTATACCATGGGGTTAGAGCTACAAAAATAATTCTCAGTTCCATTGTTGAAATTGGGGCAATCTAAACATTGCGTAATAAATTATGACTCAGAAATTTAACAACCGATTTTGCATGGATCTATTGTACCTTCACACTCAAGGTTTATTTATTAAAAAGTATATATATGTATGAATAAATAACTCAGATATTTTAGGACGAGTTCTATATGAAGATATCGTGTCTTAACAATCACAATCAAGTACAGGTCTTGTATGGGGTCATTGTATCTTTGTAAACAACATTTTTCGACTGACAAAAAAGAATAATAAATGAGTAAATACAAAACAGGCTGATATGAATTATGAACAAGACCACGGTATTTTCCAGGGAGATCCGGGCACGCTGCCCTTGTTGTCATGGCAGTTTGTGATCATTCAAGTGTCAGAACAGGAACGGGTCTTGGATCCAGTTCTTGCTTTCGCCAGAGACCAAACCATCTACTTCTTCCAGGTCTTATAATGAGTTTGATGCTTTGAGAAACCTACTGGTTTCTTTGTACTGTGACATATGTGTGAGGAAAGCGATTCAGTTCTTAAAATAAACAGTGTTAATCGTTTGCCTTGCAACGAAAATACTTCGTGTTTCATTTTACAAGATTATTTTCTTAAAAAGGACACATTGTAATCATTGAAGGGGTACTAAAATATAGGCAGGATTGTTTTCTCGAAAACGAAATAGACACTCATCGCTTACGTCGTTTTGCTGAAGTTCTACTGTGATTGGTTCTTTATATAATTTTACTAAGAATAAGTTTTTTTCCGACTGTTAGGTACTATGTACTGGACCCGATGACATACGATTTACACAATTACAGAAGACTGAAGTACCTTACAAACTACTCAGTATTACGGTAAGTTTCCATGGAAAACATTTGACTGTTGCAGCTTTTGCGATTTAAAAGAAAGTACTGCGTGGAACAGACCCATTCTGCAGAAGTACAGTGCCGTGCACAGCTATAGGCTAAGTATTATAGTAGCCTTGATATTAGCCAATGAAAAAATGTATATTCGATTACTGGTTTAGAACCGAATGGGCCCCAATGCCTCTGGTTCTGACATGGTTTCGAGAAACAAGATTACAGAACAAAGATATATATATTTTCTGCTGTTTTATATATTTTCTGTTTTGGGGTTTTAGCCATTAAAGATTGTTTAAGGAATTTTCCTTGTATTGTAGTGGTTGAATTCTCGGACCATGCTTGCTATTGACGTCACAGAACGTGCACATATCATTGACGTCAGAACTGAGGAGGAGTTAGAAGTTGTGGAGGTGACGCAAGCACAACTTGTGTACCAGACAAGTTTCTACAAATCGTTGGCGACTGGCGGGAACGTGAGCCAAGCCCTGGTAAGAGTCAACGACATCCATATTTTCCCATGTACTGTGGAACCTCATCGTATCGAAGTTGTTGGGATTGGCAAAGTTATTTCGAGATGTCCGAGGTTCGAGAGAAACGACATGTAGGAAAAAGGATTTTTGTAATTTGAATTGAAAAAAAAAGCTTAGAGATAAATGATGGTTCGAGATATCCGGTTTCGAGATAACGAGACTACCCTGTATTCTCTCCTCGCGACAGGATACATTTTGTTGTTTTTTTTTTGTTTCTTTTTTTTTTTTGCTTGTAAAATTGAAATTTTTATGATATTACACTGATCAAGAGTAATGAAAGGAAAGAAAAAAAATGGAGCGATGAACCTTGCAGACATGTTCAAAGCGTTGTTAATTTAGCTTTGGACAAATGTACTGTGTCGCCTTGAGCAAATAAACATTTAAGTGGAAGATACCGCTAATGCGGTTCAAAGGTCCTTTATCAATTTCTCATCCAGTTATTGGGCGTTGTCTTGTAACTTAACTTTACTTATTTTGTGTAACTATACACTTGAATCTTGCGATGTGAGTGATATTTGAGTGGCGTTTCTGGCATCTGATTTGGAGTGATATTTGAGTGACGTTTCTGGCATCTGATTTGCTGGTTCTAAGTCCTCGTCGGCGTTGTTTGTTCAGGCTTTTGCGGGAGAGAGGTCGTGTTACCAGTCGAACCAAACATACAACGGACAGATGGTGCTGCTCGGCAGAAAAGGCGTGCACGTGCTCAGCATAAGGCCATGGAATGACGTTAGTAAATCACTGCGAACGTGCAAAGTCTTTACAAAGAAGTCCCTGGCTTAAAGGGTGATGCATGTAGTGTACCGCATTTAGAGACGTGACATATTTTTCCCCCTGTGTAACGGTGCTCCATAGTTATCAGCGTGTCCGTCTGTCTGCATCCGAGTCCGGGCTATGGCATCGAAACTATAGGTCAGATTGTTTTGAAATTTCATACACGGACAGGGCATGTATTGAGGGTGTGGATTGTTGTGTTTTTGTTCGGATTCATGAAAAGTTGTCAAGATGACAATACTTTTTTCGATTATATTAACTTAGCGTATTTAGTACGTCGTGTCCGGGCTAGATCTATTAACTGGATTGCTTTTAAATTACACACATGGACAGAGCCACATATTGAAGGTGTGCAACGTCGTGTTTTTTATTACGATTATTGAAAAATTGTCAGAATGACAGTATTTTGAAATTTCGTGAAAATTTTCATTGACACAATTTGGAATAATGGAATGGAATGTCGTGTCCAGGCTCTATCTCCGAAACTATAGGTTGTGTTGATTCGAAATTTTACACGGATATAACAAATATGGAAGGTATGCAAAGTTCGCATTTTATTCGGATTGATGAAATAATGACAAAACTAACGATTTTTTTTTTTTTTCGATTACGGAAACATCTCACACACAGAGCACATGTTGCAGGTGTGGCACATCATCTTTTTGTTCGAATTCTTGAAACAGTGTCAAAATGACAGTGTTTTGAAATTTAGTAAAACTGTCGTTTTGATATAACTTAAAACATAACTGAACATGTCGTCCAGGCTGTGTCTCACACGGATATAACAGATATTGAAAATTGCCAAAATAACTTTTTTTTTAATATAAAACTTAGCTTTTTAAAATGGCAAAACTGTTTCAGTTATGAAAAACATGATGAAAGTGGCATAAGTATGCCACTTTGCAAACCGACTTCAATACCGATTTCATACGTCATGCGTGTTACACGGGGTGGGGGGTGTATCTCTAGTTTAACAAGAATTAAACAAGGGTGGGTAAACTATGACTCCTGGAAGAACAAGAGGCTTTGTCGGGGTTGGGGACTTGGGGTTGCGAAACCAGAAAACTGAATTTTGTTCACCGAGAACTACAGTCCGTATTTTGAGTACATGTACTAAGAGTGCCATGGTAGCGAAAGTTTGATGCTGAGACGAAAACCTGGAATTTCGATGTTGTTTGAATGTCTGGTTTCAGAGAATAGATGTGTTAACACGACAGAAGCGGTATGTAGATGCCTTAAAGCTAGCCGCTTCGTTCCACGACGGCCAAGCGAAAGCGGTGGTGGGGTTACCGGGGAAGGCCAACAGCAGACGAACTGTGGTGGCAAATAAGGTAATGTTTCTTGGAATATGACTTGCTTGTGTGTGGGCGGAGGAAGGGGACTTCTCCTTGTCTAAGCCAAGTACTTCTTCTATTATCTTCTGCAAACCACCTTTCCTGTTTTTTTTTTTTTGTCAAATTAAATAAGAGGTAAAATATGGAGAAACAGTTTAAAAATAGACATTTCCGCATCCACACCCCGCCACTTCGCTCTTATTTAACTGTTCATGGTCGAAGCAATTTTCTGGAATTGTCTTGTTAATAATAAATAAATCACAAAATCAAATAACAATTCCAAATTTTGGTAAATAATTTTGAAGAAGTCGGTTACTTTGGGACGGAAGTTGGGGTTGATGACCAAATAAAAACATTAATAATAAAGACTGAAGCTTTGACCGATGTTTTTTCTTTGTTTAGATGGTGAATTTGTTGTGTGAATTCGTTGATTTTGCTATGGCTGTGGGAAACAATCCGACCTACGGCAGCCGCGAGGAACAACATGGCCACTTTCAGGTACACGTCACTTTGTGATTTATGCATTTTTTAATCGAGGGACAGGGAGGGTGGAGGTCATCCCGACCGTAATGCTCGTGGCTTTTATGGAAAGATACAGATAAGTCATAGTGCCCCGCCAGAAATGTCTCTGAAAGAAATTATTTGAAAACAGGCAGCGCAACTTTAAAAAAAAAAAAGTAACATTCATTCAGTCCTCATGCTGGTATTTTTATACATTTTGGGCTTGTGTGGTGCATTTCAATACTTTCTGCTATTTACAACGCCTTGTTCAAAATTTTTGTTTCTTAAAAAGTTCAGCTGTAGAAATGTCTATTCTATACACAAAGTAATACGTGGGAATTACTTTGTTTCAGAAAGTAGTTCCTGTTGTGGTAGAACATTGTCTCAAACTAAATGAGCGGTAAGTTGATTTCAGACTATTTTGTGTCTCGAGCAACTACGCTAAAAAAAGTAGACTCGAAGAATTCATCTGTCAGTCGTTGGGTGTGTAGTAGATGTGTAATTTTTAAGGGTAAGTTGATCGTGCAATTGAAAAAAAAAATCCAACTCGCTGTTTGGTGGCCATATTATAGATCTGTTTTTGATCGAAATGCTCTTAATTTTGCAGTGATCTGTTGTTCGGGCGAATCTACGACACACTCTGCGCTAGTGAAGTGGCCGTGGGCCTGATGCTGGAGAGCCTGGAACCGTACATCCTAAGCGACCGCCTCACGTCAATCACCCCCGCCATCATGCAACACTTCGTCGAGCACTTCCGGTCACGTGGCCTGCTGCAGAGTGTCGAGGCCTGCATCGTGCACATGGATATCGCCAGTCTGGACATACATCAGGCAAGTCGTTGTACATCGTACATTTGGGAGACAAATGAGAGAAAACATGCAGAGCCCTCGAAGGTGAAGGGGCGGGGGGTACAGTGGCTTTAAAAAAAAAAACAGTACAAAAAAATTATTAAACATGGCTCAGCTAGAAGGGGACATTAAATTTCGGTTAAGATTTTGGTAAAACATCCTGAACTTTTTATCAAAAAGAAACCCAAACTGTGCAGATTCCGAAAAATAATCAGTTTTTTGGCTGGAGGGCGTTATTTCATTAAATAAGGAAGGTCGCTGATCAATGTTTAGTTGGAAAATGCTGCTACTGTTGGTAGCGTCTTGGAGTTTCCTCTTGCATGTCAAATATTTCTGATGGCAGTCAACTTAAAAATTCATACAAAGGGGGCAAAACATGTTTTCTGTCTTTTTTTTTCACATTTTTTTTTTTCAATTCGTTAAATCAAATCTAATCTTTCTGAAGAACCTTATATTGAGCGTGTCGCCAATCGTTTGACAGGTAAGTAATGAAACTTAACCGATATAGGTTATGACGTATGGTCACATAATTTGGTCAGTTTTGACAAATCAGCATATTGAGATGGATTGGTCCCGTGATTCTAGTGTGTGTTCACTGGTTGCGCTAGCACCAGTTCTTGCAAGTGTGAGAATAGTAGCAAATGTTAACAATAACAAACAGTGACAGGGAAACAAACTTCTCAGACGAAATTTAAAGCAGTTTATTCACGCGGCTACTTAGGTACACTTCAAAATAAAGTACAACAACTTTTAATTCAATACACAATTCAATAAACAAGAATTTCATAGGACGCTGTAACTATTTACTTTAAGATGCAAATTGTATCATTTTAAGGTCCAACAAAACAAGACCATACTGTATTGTATTTCACGTAGCTCACTATCAGTCCCACACACAGTAAAATTTGCGAAGGTATAAAGATAGGATTGTTGCCGCACATCAACAGCATTTCATTGGCAACACGTCCATATTCTTGCTATATCAAGTCACTTACTGCATCTATCAGCACTTGCTTCTTTCTAAACACTCAATAGAACTGAAATTATTTCCCCACTGCCGGCCGATATAACCACACAGTGAGAAAGCTCATAATTGCCCACTGCCGGCCGATATAACCACACAGTGAGAAAGCTCATAATTGGTAGGTGTGGAAACAAACCGATGCGGAACATCAGGGATTAATATTTAAATGCAAGCGAAAAAGAGACAGCATCTTGGCGACTTAAATACTAAAGGCGCTATAAACAAATTGGTAAAGATTTTCGTAAATGAACAGACATAAACTCAGCTTGACCGCATTGTTTCTGATGGTCTTAGTCAATATTGTTATTATTGCAATTACATCAGTTATATTGAACAATATTAGTAGCCATTATAAGAGATAATAAGCTATTCAGCTAATCAACCTGAGCAAAAAAAAACCAAAAAAACAAACACTCTAAAGGCCCTGTCTTAAGGAGTGCAAAATACATGCTTTATAAACAAACACTCCTAAAGTAATATAAATGCAACAGACAAATTATAAAACTACTCACCTAACAAATTTATATGAATTACTGAAATAATCAGAATAGGACTACGCTATAAACCGTCACCTGTGTGGTAGAACTTGCCTGATGCAACCAAGACAAATGATAGTACGTTAAGATTGCTGGAATAATTTTTTTCGGCAATTTAATCAGATGGAAACCTAAAAATTTGTAGTATTCTTGTTAATTTTTAAGTGTATAAGCAGTGAGCTTTTACATTTCAAACTCACTGAAAAGCCAAATTAATGCAAATCGCAGTTCGAATGATTCAGGCAATAGATGGCCGCAAAATTACTGCGTAGTATCCAAAAACAAACAGATCAAAATCCTTGAAAAACAACTCGACAGGCAGGGAACTACACATGTAAATGTAGCTTCGAAATGTTGAAAAAATTAGTCTTATTTTACCTATTTCAAATTCTTAAAACAACAGTGTAATTTGATATAAATCTGCCAACACTCATAACTGCGTAAGAAGTTCTGAGAGATGGAAAGGCTATATCCCCTAACCGGGACTTGTGGCCACGTTCTTCCGACCCACGATCATCTCCGGGTAAAGAATACATCGACCCCATACCCCAAAATGAAAAATAAGATAAATCTTCAACAATCTTAATATATCATAAGAATACAATTCAAACAATTCAAACAATTCAAAACTGTTATCTCATTTTTATTCATAAATGCAAAATTATACCACATGTCTTTAAAGCGTTATCCAATACTTTCAATTCACGGCTGATAAATGCGAACCGACTCCTTTTTTTGTCAGTTACGAAACAGCTTATCATGTGTCCACCATTTGCACGCCTGCCTAGTCGTGATCAAGCAGACTTGAGTTTCTTGGGCTCGCTCGGCGCCGGTGATTGGCTGTGTGAGCGCGAGCGCTTGCGTAGCACCGCGGCCGCACCGTGAGGCTTCCGCGTCCACTTCAAAGGCTTCTTCAGTGAATCCGCCTTTGACCCGGACATCCCTCTTGGCGTCGCCACGGCTGCTTGTTCAGTGTCGCTTTCGAAGTCATAGTCGTCTGCCTTTGGCTCCGTTTTATCGCCCTCTTTCGTCTCGGATTCGACATCCTCGATTCTTGGGTCCCGTTCATACACACTTGGAAGTTTTACAGCCTCCGTCGTCGACTTCCTGGTCCGCCTGATCTCACGACGCGATTCTGTTGAATTATTTGATTCGTCGTTTGAAATGTCTTTCGGTGTTTTACCCTTATCATCGCCGAGAGTTTGTCTCAGTACTTTCCGTGAAGTCTTAGGCGTCTGTTCTCCGTCATTGCCCATTATTTCTGAGGAGACGCTCGAAACGGGCTTGTCTGATTTGGGCGTTTTTCGCGCCCTCCCTCGCGAAGCACTTCGTCCACCTGGTGACGTCACTTCCTCAGGCTTCAAATCAGATTTGATATCGTCTTGTGTGCGGTTCTTTCGAGAAGTGCGACGACCTTCGTCACCCGCTTCCGAGGATTTCAAAGATTCGTCTGGCGTTTCAACGACAGTTTTAGAATCCTTTCTGACAATCCTCTTTGGCTTCAGTGGCTTCCTCAGTCTTCCAGGTCGGTCTTGCGCCGTTGATTTACTCATTTCCGGTACGCCGCCATTTCCGTCTGCTTCCGCTGCTTTTTCAGTTCTTGCAGGATCGCGCGTTTGCTTCTCAGAGGACACCGAGGATAGCGGATAAATGCGAGGTCTTCCGCGTCCGTCCTTTCGTTTTGTGGGTGACCACGGCGACAAGGGATATTTGCGTGGCCTGCCACGACCGTCTTTGCGTAGGGGAGACCTCAGGGGACTCTGGAAGAAAAACAAAAAATAAGTCAATCAACAAGTTCGGTCAAAGATAACATTCCGAAAGAATGAGGCTTTTGAAACTGAAACTTTTAACACGTTTAATTTTTTTCACTCAACCTTCTCAGACTCTCACAAAAAAGACCCTGTTCTGCACCTTTTGAAAAGACCTGCTTTGTCTGTCGGAGTCGATACTACTGGTTAAGGCTTCTTCAGTAACCTTTCTTGGTCGGCCTCGACCATCGGCTTTTGGCGTAGTAACTGCAGCCAGTGATGTAGTTGGTGTTCCAGCTATTTGCCTTGAACTCTGCAAAATGACAGCCGACATCTAAGAGGCAACAGCACAGGAACGAAGCCCTGCACTGTGTTGTACTTAATTTAAATAACTTGTGTTTATCAAAACAAAGGTCGAAATCCAGTGATCTTAACGGAAATGTATCTTACTGCACATTGCATGCTCTAGGACAGTGGTGGGGTGTGCCTGGGGCATCAAGAAAACGCGTAACATATCCGGCTGCAGATACTTCCATGTGTCGCCAGGTCTTCCCGGGATCCGACACTTTGCTAATGACAAACCTCTTGCCTTACCTCTCTAGCCGTGTCGTGTTTCTGTTCGTATTCCTGTTTGAGCTCATTGTGAAGCTGCTGTAATTGTTTTTCCGTCACCTAAATCATAAAAAGTGCGTTTCTTGGTATTACTGAATAGCTCTAAGGCGGCAGGGAGGGGGGGGGGGGGGGGCGGTCAGCGAGCATGGCGCATGGAACATTGTGACCAGTGTATTTTTTCTCAAAGCGGAAAACAGAATTATTGTTTCTAAGTAGTGCGGCGGCAAAACATAACTTTCTGATCCCTCCACCCTTCATTGACCTAATCCCAATCACCTTGAGTAGTTCCTCTTTTTTCTTCGCCTCTTGTTCTCTTTTCGTCACTTCCGCTTCGCGTCGCTTGATCTCTTTCTCTTTTTGTTCCATTTCAAAGCGAATCAATTCTTTGCTGCGCAGATCGTCCGCCTCTTGTGACGTACTTCCGCCCTGCTTATTGCGCTTCTCAATAGCAGCCTTCGTTTTGCCTGTAACATGAAGGCAATTTCAGAAATTTGCTTTCTTTAAATTTAAAGCTTCTTTAAATTTTTACCATAGTTTTGCTTTACCGTAGTTAAAGCTGATTGGCCTTGAAAGAGTCAAAACGTATCAGAATGAGATTCCCCGTACGATTTCAGACGAACCATCCATTGTCCTTTCGCGGTACTCGCCGTCCTGGATCGCCCGTACTCATCCTCCAGTATCCTCTCGCGGTACTCGATGTCCTGCACGCGTCTCTGGATCGCCCGTACTCACCCTCTAGTATCCTCTCGCAGTACTCGATGTCCTGCACGCGTCTCTGGATCGCCCGTACTCACCCTCAAGTATCCTCTCGCGGTACTCGATGTCCTGCACGCGTCTCTGGATCGCCTGCTCCCGGTACTCCACCTTGTTCTCTCGCTCCTTCACCTCATTCACCAAGCGCTGCAGCTTGCTCTCCTTTGACTTTAATATGGCCGTTCTGCGCAATATAAAAAAATCGTTCTGCGAACAACATACGCGTTTGGGGGGGGGGGTGAGGGAGGTATTATAAGTGAAGGGGATTGAAGGGTTTCTGTTCTTTTTTTGTACGTTTTCGAGTACAACGAATTTACAAGAAACACAAAAAGAACCTTTGGTCCAATTCTTGGTGCAGAGCTTTGAGCTTTCGCTCTTTCCTTTGAAAAGCTGCTACGTCTTGCTTTTCTTCGCTGCCAAACTCAAACTTCTCCCATCGAAGGGGGTCTCGTTTCGTGGACGAACCTACGAAGAGGAACATTCTGTATACCCTTCCCATTCCCAGGCATAAACTAGATAATATATGCCTCTTCCTCAATACAGTCTCAATTTTTGTAAAAGGATTATACATGCCCCTCCAAATTAATTTGTTAGATGTTTGTCAAAAGGACCGAAGCAGTTTCATCTTTATTTGTCCAATTAAAACTGGTTCACTTAATATACTTTAAAGCATCTGGTAAACTGATCAGCTGTTTGAACACTTAAATTGGAAGAAATTCACTATTTTGAAATTGGAGTTCATTATTTTCATTTAAAACTGTGCAGACCTGACGGACTGAATGTCAACTTCCCATGCTTATACACTGTGTCAACTTTGCGCTCTGGGGGGCTTGGCTTCCCACTGTTCTCTTTCCCTTCATACTCTTGCAGTTTCAACAACAGTTCCTCGTTGATTTTCTCGAAGCGGGCAAGCTTACTCTCGAGCATTTTGACCTGTGCTTTCTCACGGTTCTTGCTGTGCGGTGACTTGCCCAGCCGCTGCTCCATGTGCCTAATGCGGCTCTTAAGCTCCGTGTTCACAGATTGCAGTTTGCTGATGTACTTCTTGGGGTCGTCCGTTGGCGACGATCCCTCTTTGTTGCTGCCAAAAATATCGAAGATGTTCTGACGCGACTGTTCCAAGTCCGTGTTTGAATCACACGTCGGTCTGTCGGTCTGTTGCTTCATCATTTTGCTGGTACCAGGTTCCTTTGACTTCGCTTCGTTTTCACCCGTCAAAAGTTCCTTGGAATTGATTTGATTCTCAATCTCCGCATCGGCCTGCAACGAAACTTGCTATATTAGGACAATGCAAGCTGCTGTTTGTTAAAAATATATGTTACATGGGTATTTAGATATTAAGGTCAAGAAGGCAGCACAATGTGAAATCACTGGCGTTTCCTGGCTAGACTGGGTTGGGTAGGAACAAAGGGAGGGGTGGGGGGGATATGTGGACAGCCTTGACAGAAACAGTTTTGTATTTTAGTTGTGGACCTAACACCAAATGGTACGAGTTTCAAGTAATGAATAGACACGCTTTGGAGATCGAATCTGATTGGCCGAATAAAAAATGTCGCCTTGGCAACTTGAGTCTGATTAACCGAAGAAAAAAATTCCACTTGGCAACTGGGCAAACAGTTCCGTATTAGAGGACGCACCTGCTTCAGTTGTTCCGCATTGGACACTCGAGCGCTACGTCGCTTGCTTTTCTTGTCTTCAATCTCTCGCGGCGTAAACAGATTGAAATTTTTTTTCATAAAATCTTTCTTGCCTTTCTCCTCTGGAGCTTCTTTCGCTGGTACCACTTTCCCTTTCTTGTGGCCTTTTCGTTGACCACTCGTGCTACGCACTAATACAGGTGCCGTGTCCGATTCTGCCGTTACGTCAGTAGCACTGGGGATTAATTCGGACTGTAACAACGGCATTGATTCGTTGTCGGTACCTTCAGTATCAGAGGCACTTTGAACGGCCAATGGTAAGCGAGATCTCTTCCGCGGCGTTGTGTCCACTTCCGGCAGTAAACTATCATTGCCAGCCTGTTTCGGAAGACTAGGCTCTTTCTCCGGCACAAGTTCTTCGGCGGATTTTTGCGCTGAAGAGCGGTGAATGGGTTCCCCGCGAATTAGTCCAGCGGGCAGACCGTCGTCAAAATCGTCGTCCTCATCACTCTGCGCTGCCTCAGTTTCGGTAGCAGGTCCCTCTTCATTCTTTTCATCCTCGTCTACTTTTTCATCGGTATCCATGCTTTGCTCAGGTTTACCAGCAACTGTGTGGCCAGTAGTTACGAGGGAAGCGATATTACTGTCACCCGCCAGATAGTTTTCTAAGGTTTCATCCAGGCTCTCCGGTTCGTCTGCTATTTTCGAAGTCGACTTCTCATCCCCCTCAGTATCCATGGTGATATCTACAGCTGACGACTGTTGGCTCATGACGCACAGGTCGCTGACGTAGTTCTTGTTCTCCAGCACTTCTTCAACATTCTGTAAAATTCAACATAATTTCACTTGATATCTTTACTATATATCTTTATTCACAGATGAGCAGGTGGGGTGATGGAGCATTAGTTTTGCTGTAAGCAAGAAATGCAAAAGTGGTTTTAATGTATTGCATAGAAAACCTATTCGAGCAAAACGTGCTTATAAATGGCGTGAAAGATTTTTATACTCAGTTTTGAGAAGTGTATTTTATTTTAATTAATGACTGAGTTATTAACTTTGAGGCCTTAATAATTACCGATGTTTGGTTCTCGTCTGTGTTCGGTGTCATCATGACGTCATCACTCATCTGGTTATTCTCTGTGGACACCCGACCACTGCCACTGGTCACTTGAGAAGCTGCAGATACTTGTAAATTTTCTGACACTGCCACCTGCGGTTCTGGAGCCTGTTGAAGAAATGAAATTGTTAATTACTGTATGATTCGACTGATTTTTAAAGGGAATATTTCACTTTGGAAATTTCCCAGTTCAAGAACCACTTCTTCTGCATTCGTATGGCAATTTTTCAGGGAAATGTGCAATTCACAGCTTCTCACTGTGGAAACAAAATAAAACAACCTGATAGCTTGGAAGGGTTGCCTCATCTGTGGTAGTGTCTGGTTTCACATAAGCAACATCTTCGTGCTGCGTCACAATTAGACCACTTCTAACTTGTGAAGTCACTTGCTGACTTGCGCCAGGGGACGTCGTGTTACCGAGGTTCTCTGTAGTAGAATTTACTGCAGTAACCAGAGTGCTGGACAATCCTAGAAACAAATATTCAAAACTTATTCATCTGATGGCATACACCAGATAGAATGTCGTCGCATATCTTTTGCTCACCGTACTAGACTCCATGGGTTTGCGTGATTTTGCGATATTGCGAACCAAGAGTACCAGGGCTGGTATGATTTAAATCAATGTAAAGAAATGATTTTTTTTAAATTTTTTTTTTATTGTTATTTATTTATTTATTTTTAAATCGTTTGTCATCAGGTCTTTGTGGCACTCAGCAAGGGCACTCAGCAATCGCTTACTACCCCTTTTGTTTAAACAAAGCATTTCATATCGTACGCTTATCAATGCACAAGGGCTTCGGAGGTGGGGCGGGGCGTGATTAGCAGTGGCAGCAGGTTAAGAGAGGGCTAGTGCCCGAAGTTGCAACTACTCCGGTGTTGGTCAATTATGTCTGTACCCCGTGTGCTTGCAAACGAAGCATTATTATAGCGCGCCGTGCAACGTTTATGTAACCCCCCTCCCAAATAACTGGTTGTTCAATTGTTCATTGACAATGTGACAAACAAATCACTGAAAGCTCCAGTGTCTGGGAGACTAACTCCTGTGTGGAGATACTTTGACAGAGACATTTCAAATTTCAAAAATCCGAAAGTAATCTGTACAATTGAACTTACGGACAGTTATCTGAAAAATTGAATTTGTGGATAGTTATAGGAGATATTGCCAAATGTAAATGTACTTAAAATGTCTTTCAAGAAAGCGTTAGGACTATCTGCAATAAATTGTTAAAATTTTTTTTTTTACCTTTTTCTGCTTTCATTTTTCGATTCTGATTTTAATAAAAAAAAAAACATATTAAAAGTCCGATTAAAAAAAAATCATGATTAAAAAAAATCAGATTTTTCAGGTCTGGTATTTACATGTTTTATAGGACAAAACAAATATCAGTACTGTGAATATTCCTTTTTTCTGACCTGCAATTTGAGGCGCCGCAGAAATCTTTTGAAGGGTAACTCCCCCACTGCTCATAAGCTGATCCAGAGAAATTCGCTCAACCTGAGTGGACGGCTTGGGCGACACGCCTGTAAGACAATGTTGCCCTGTTCTTGTGCTGAAGTTACAGACATAAGTCAATGCCGAAACGTTTTTTCTCAAAATAAAGGGGCGTCTAAGTCGGCTTTTTACACCAGGCCTACTTTCAGTGAAGCTCGAGGTCTTAAGATAGGCGGGGTTCAATTTTAATAGAAATATATCTATGGCTGTATGGAAGCTTTGCAAACTAAACGAAAATGAATGACCAAGAAATAAAGGTATGAAACTGATGTCTCGTTACTATAACAGACTGGATATTTCAAATGTTAAGACTTACTTTTTATGGTAATCTTTGACTGTGGTCTCGGCACTGAACCCAGTAACGATACTTGTTTCATACCAGATGGTGTTAAAATCGACTGCGTGCTTAGTTTTTGCTGGGGCGACGCAAAACGTATTTGACCGACCGATGAACCGAGGGATGCCCCACTAATTACAGCGCCGATTTTCTGCGGACTAATCGTTATTTTCTGTGGGTTTATCGTCACTTTCTGTGGGCTTATGGCCAGTTTTTGCGGGCTCAGAGTAACTTTCTGTGGGCTCAGAGTCAAGCGTGTCGGCGTCGCCGAAGGAGCCGCCATGGTGTGCACCGGGGAAAGGTGGCTCATGGTAGAAGGAAGGCTAGGGGCTACTCGCACGCCTGCATGGACCTGCAAATGCACAGCTTCTTCGTTTAGTCCTTGAGAATTCTGCGTAAACATAAGTATGCCATTAAAACCCAAATAAATCTTGGTAATATAATACACTTATACGACAGGACGTTTTCTGTTTTCTCAAGAACTATATTTTAACCTGCGAAGCAGATTTAGCGGCTCCCATTAACTGAACCCCGCTCGGCAGACTGCTCACTCCCGCGCCCAGATTAATGATGGTAGGTTTTCCTGCGGCTGGTTGAACACTGGGTTGAGGCGCATGTTGTGCCACTTGCTGAGAGGTGGTAGGTAGGGCAGTGCCATGCTGTGTTGGCACCACAACTTGTCCATCTTGGCCCTCTTGAAGCAGTATTAGCTGTAAAGTTGTTTGTATGATAATAAGATAACTGGCTTCTTTCTACACATCAAGTTCAGCCACCCCCACAGCTAGAGAAAGAAAGCCAGTAACTAAGTGTTGCTTATGAAGAACATTTTTTGTTCAATAATTGTATTGGTATATATATATATCAAAACAAAGTGCTGGTTGCAAGGTTCCTGTACCCCCCGCCCCTCCAAATCATCCAGTTCTTCCAGTAGCGTGATTTAGCGCTTCTTTCAGCCTTTTAATCATTTTATTATTTTATTTATTTATTTTTTGGCATTCTCAATTAAATGTATAAGCTGCATTTGCATCGCGTAGATGAAAGGAAAATTGGGCACAGAAGACGGTAATAAGACAACCTGATCCCCAATAGCATTGTTTGACGTGTAGTTGATGACACGGCCGTGCTCGTCCACCTGCACATATATCACGTTGTCTTCATCCATTCTAAGTTTCGTGATCTGTAAGTCAAAGTATTTGTTGCGACAGCACACTTCTTTAACTTCTTGTGTTTACGACTAGCTCCCAGTTGGGGATTATGGTCAGTTGTCAGTTCAAGCAGTTGTATAGGTGTACAGAAGTTGCTTGGAATCATTCACCGATACACGCCTAATCACAGTTTGGATTACGAATTAAATGCGCAAGAATTTTGCTTTTCCACTGCATTGGAACCGGGTAAAAAATAAAATACATGATAGAAAAAATATCGCAAAATAGTTCACACTCAGAACATAAAGGAACTTGAAACTTTTAATTATCCAGTTCACTGTTTCGAGTACGATGCTCAGTAGAGGAAACTCGCAGGATTGAAGTTGGAAAAACAAACAAACAAGGAAGGAAAATACATTAAAAATTAATTTTCTCTGCTATAAGTATCTTTAAAGTTACTTCTATGCTTCTACATTTGTCCCCACAGGAGTCCTGTGTTTTTTTTTTTCGTAAATCTCGTTGACGAAATTAAGTTTTTGAAGTATCATAAGGGTTGTTAAAAAAGATCGCTCTTTAGGGTAAAGAAATCCAAAATTTAGACGGAATCGTCCTATTCTTTTTTGCACATTTTATTCGGAACGCCCAAAATGTGATTTGGCTCAAGATAGTTCCAACGGACCCTTTCTATTTTCCTAAGACAGAAAGGGTCACAGTTCCTTTAATAGAAATGGCCATTGATCTCAACTTCTGAGGATCTGGATCTTTCGGCGCACGTTCAAGGGCACCGGGGCTCGAACTGGCAGGCCGTTTCTTTAAAAGCACACTGAGAAGTACCCTGGCCCATTATTTTCGACCTAAGCGAAACTCCCAAACTAGAGTAAAGCGTAGAGTAGCAACTGTGGATTCACTGTTGTTGTGGGCGATAATGAGGGATTCGATATCCTGATCTCAAGAAAACACATATTTTTCCCAGTAAACCATTGTTATCTGACCACAAAACTTGTGCGCCGTAATTTATAATAATTGGGCCATGTATGTGATGCACATTATCTACACTAACGCCGTTGGCTCCAGTCGCCTGCCGAGATTTGAAAATTGACATCAATGACATTTCCTGTTATAGGAACACCGCAAGAGTCATCTGGGACTGTGCTCATTGTAGCTCAGTGGATCTGTGATTATCTTTTCTCTTGCAACCTATTATGACGGACTTTCCATTCAAAACAAATGTAATTTTGTCGACTATGTAGGCAACAAAATACAGGAAGGAACTCAGAGTCGTTTCCAAGAGAGCTTCGGTGGGATTTCCCACGTCTTTGAATTAAATGTAAAACACTGGCCCGGTTAACAAGCAATTGAACTTTTAGTGTAGTGCGACTACATCAATTAAACTTCAAAGTTCGGTTGTGACACTTCCACATTTCACACAGATCTAACACCTTGTTAAGCCTCTGTTCAGATGTACAACGAACTTACTCTGTGGCTGCCGTAGAAATCGTGTGGATTGGTAAATAAATCTTACAGAAACACAACTTCCGCTTCCCGCACCGGAAATATCGGGAGTGGCTATTTGTGAATAAGCCTGCATGAACAAACGAAACCGGGGTGAATGGAAGAACAGTCGCCAATAGTTTTTCTCAGTTGCCATTGGCCACAGATATATGTATTGTATTTTGTCCAAATAAGGTCCGAAGAACTGCAAAGCTAATATATATTTGTATATATAGTGCAGATAGGCAGCGTTGTTTCATTTATTAGTTTTGAATTGAGCTAGCGGAACTTTATAAAATATTAATAAAAATTCACACACTTTGCATTGGGAGCTTGGAGAAAAGCGAAATCTTCAAGACTTGACAAATATTAGAAGTAAAAAGCAAGACTCATTTAGACATGCGCCTCTCAATGACTAAATCCCCCCTCCCACTCCCGCGGAAGCCACTTGGACGCTCCTCCTACCCCAACCCCCCCCCACCCCCCGTTCTCAAATAACATTAATATTTTGGGCTTATTAGTATGTTAGTTGTTTTATTTGGACATTTTTTCTAATTAAATTGTCATGTGATTGATATATTAGCAAACACCACAGCTTGCATTCCGTTTATAAACCATGTATATCTGCTTGGTTATATTGGCTCAACGGCTTTATTGATTGAATGGATTGGCACTTTTTCTCTATGCAGGCGGAGCTCGCGTAACGCCCATAGGTTGTGATGTTTTGCTCAACCGATAGTTTGCTTTTAAATGCACTGTATTTATTCTAAAATCAGCTGTGTTCGTATGGCGTTTAAAACATGAAAACGATATCGTAGACGATATGGCTAAGACGTCTTTGGATCATATTCAGCTGTGAAATCCTTGGTGGAATGAACACAGACTAGAATTTGCAGGTCAGGACGAATGATTGTTGAGGATATGTAAAATAATTAATAATAGAATTGAAATTTTCACCAACTGTCCTCTGTATATTAAGAGAATCACAGTGTCAGTGTGTGTTTTGTTACTCTGATGCCACCTATGCACCGTCACTTGACGGTCTTATTTATTATCCCCAGTGAAACGGAGGGATATAGTTATGAGCTGGTCCGTCCGTCCATCTTTTTGTCTGTCCACAAAAAAGTACTTAGTTTTGTCCGGCCGACTTTTCATAGAAGTAATTGTCGTAGGAACCTGAAATCTTGCATGAGTAGGGAGAAAGTGGGGGTTCTAAAACAGGAAGTGACGTCATAATGACGTTAGGAGGTGTTTTAGAAGCCCCATGGGGTTTCTAAAACAGTGACGTCATAATGACGTCACTGTGGGGAAAACCCGATCGATAAATTTCAGAGTGCACTCGTACAGGTGGTGGGGGAAAACCCGATCGATAAATTTCAGAGTGCACTCGTACAGAGTGTGGGGGAAAACCCGATCGATAAATTTTAGAGTGCACTCGTTCAGAGCGTGGGAACGATCAATAAATTTGAGAAGGAATGGGATTTTCAGCAGGATAAAAGTGTGGCTCCGGAAACAGGAAGTGACGTCATAATGACGTCACGAGGTGTTTTCGGAGCCCCATGGGGCTCCGAAAACAGTGACGTGATTGTTTTCGAATTCGCATGGGTATTTTGAAACAGGTAATCGAAAGAGCGCGCGCCCGTTCAATGACGTCATGATGACGTCATCATGACGTTATAATGACGTCATCATGATGACGTTATAATGACGTCATCATGACGTTATAATAACGTCATCATCATGACGTCATAATGACGTCATAATGACGTCATCATGACGTTATAATGACGTCATCATCCTGACGTTATAATGACGTCATCATGACGTTATCATGACGTTATCATGACGTCATCATGATGTTATGGCATATTAAGACAGTTCTAAGCAGGATAACCCTAAGTCGCCTGTCAATCATCATGACGTCATTAGTCACGTGACCTGTCAATCATCATTGGTCACATGACCTGTCAATCATGTTTGATGTGATTCCAACCGCATATGAGGAATATTTTCCTGCTGATTAACCTTCTGGCCTGAATGGCTCAGTTGGTAGAGCAGAGGACCCGTAAGCGGACCCATGATCTGAAGGTCGGTGGATCGAACCCGCCCTCGGGCATCACTTTCAATCTTGGGTCCTCAATCTTAGAAGACCCCCCCCCCCCACCGGGTCCTCAATCTTAGAAGACCCCCCCCCCCAGGATCAAGACATGACATGAATCGAACCCCCCCCCCCCCCCAGGATCAACACATGACATGAATCGGACCCCCCCCCAGGACCAAGACATGACATGAATTGACCCCCCCCCCCCAGGACCAAGACATGACATGAATCGGACCCCCCACCCCCGGACCAAGACATGGCATGTATCGGACATAGTCATATAGCTATATGACTATGTAATTGCTATGCGAACATAATTAGTTGCAAGTATGTATGTCATTATCAGATCGTTCAACAGTCAAGCCGCGATAGCTCACTTGGCAGAGCAAACGGCTAGCAACCTGAGAGTCCCGGGATCGATACCACATCGGGGCAAACTTTTTTTTGGTTTTTTGTTCACTTTTATGACTCTGTGACATTATGTGACAACATGTGACTGTGACATCATGTGACTCTGTGACATTATGTGACTGTGACTGTTTTTTTTTTTTTTTTTTTTTTTTTTTTTTTTAACATAATGGCTATATTTCTATGTCTATTTTCACTATTATTATGATAATATTTAATTAGTCATATTTCAATGGTTCTAACCACACAGCATAGGAATAAGTACATGTGTACAGAGTGTGGGGAAACCGATCAATAAATTTTAGAGTGCACTCGTTCAGAGTGTGGAGGAAACCGATCGATAAAATTTCAGAGTGCACTCGTTCAGACCGTGGGAACGATCGATAAATTTGAAAACATCAAAGGCCTAGACCGTGGGAACGATCGATAAATTTGAAAACATCAAAGGCCTAGACCGTGGGAACGATCAATAAATTTCAGAGTGCACTAATTCAGAGCGTGGGAACGATCAATAAATTTGAGAAGGAATGGGATTTTATGTTTTATGTTTTATGTTATAGTAGTTGGAAAATGACACTTCTAAAGCACATTTAACAAATGTAGGTTTTTGTAACATATAATATATAAAATAAGTTTGAACATTTTAGCATGCTACTTATTTAAATGTTCTAAAGTTATAGTAGTGGAAAAATGGTGGTTCTAGACCAACTTTAACAAATTTAGTTTTTAACACCATATGATATATAAAATAAGTTTGAACATTTTAGCATGCTACTTATTTGAATATTCTAAAGTCATAGTAGTGGAAAAATGATGGTTCTAGACCAACTTTAACAAATTTTGTTTTTTGACAAAATATGATGTATAAAATAAGTTTGAACATTTTACCATGGTGTAGTAGGGTAAAAATAAGGGTTCTAGACCAACTTTAACAAATTTTTGTTTTTTTGACAACATATGATGTATAAAATAAGTTTGAACATTTTACCATGGTGTAGTAGGGTAAAAATCAGGGTTCTAAACCAACTTTAACAAATTTTGTTTTTGACACGTTTCAGACGATTCTACCACTTGGTTGGTTGTTGGAAAATGGGAAGTGAAAATGTGGATAGTTATGTAGGAAAACTGCGCCCTTTCAAAAGACGTGTTCGAATGGCAAGCCCATTCAAAACACGTGTTCGAATAGCAAGCCCATTCAAAACACGTGTTCGAATAATTTTTTGCAAGATTATTACGTCGTGGTATTGTTCATCAAATTGTTCAACATGTTCAACAACATGTTCAACATGTTCAACAACATGTTCAACTGTTCAACAACATGTTGAACAACATGTTCAACATGTTCAACATGCTCAACATATTCAACAACATGTTCAACAACATGTTCAACAACATGTTCAACATGTTCAACAACATGTTCAACATGTTCATCATGTTAAACATGTTCAACATGTTCAAAATGTTCAACAACATGTTCAACAACATGTTCAACATGTTCAACAACATGTTCAACATGTTCAACAACATGTTCAACAACATGTTCAACATGTTCAACAGGCTCAACATGTTCAACAACATGTTCAACAACATGTTCAACATGTTCAACAACATGTTCAACATGTTCAACAAGTTCAACATGTTGTTTTTCAACAAGTTGTATATAAAGCTATGTTTAAAGACTTTCTCGTCATTTGAATAGTGTAGGTTGAACCGAAAGGATGTATAAGTGCAACATTTGTTCGAAATCTTACAACTAGGCTCAAAGTTACATGCGGTAAAGCTATTTCTAAACATATTAAGACAACTATAAAGTATAAAAGGCTGCCACCCTCAGACATAACACACATTCTGTATCAAGATACTGAAGAGTGAACATGTCTCTAGTGAGCGAACAACAGCTACGATCTATGACAACGCCTGTAGAACATTATGAGACAATGCCTGTAGAAAATTTTATAGTAAAGCCTGAGACAATACCTACAGCAAAGTCTAAGGCAATGCCCATGGTAAAGTCTAACGCGAAGTCACGTCAGCAGCGTCAAAAGCGACCACATCTTAGAAAGATAAAAAAAGATGAGCTACCAGCTATGACGCCGCCGTGTAAAAAGCGAAAAATTAAGACAGAGCCTAAAATGAAGCGAGAACCAGAGCGTAAAGCTGCTACCACCATGAAGAAGAAGAGTGTAGATGATTTACCGGTTATCATACCTATTAATGGAGACATATATATTAAATTGGCGAAATATCAACAGAAAGTGATGGTTCACATTCGTGAATATATTACGGATCATACATCTGGGAGGTTACATCCTACCAAGAAGGGAATTTTGTTGTCATTGAACGACTGGCACATGTTGAAGAAGCAAATGACGTCAGTGGATCTCATGCTTCAGAAAATGGATCTGTATAAATGCAGTGACTGTCAGAAGGTGGATGAGTAGACAGCGAGATGACTGTATACAGTTTTAACAGCATGACGAGCTTAGTGGATGCTATGATTTCATCACCCTCAGTGCGATGGTTTTGAAGCTTGACAAGAACTTAGCTTTGACTCATATGGACATGTACATTTGATATGTAGTTCAAATTAAATTGTCTTCATATGTAGACTATGAAATTAACTTTATCTATGTTCATGTGTTGTCAGTTGTTATAAAATTTTAAGTTAAGTTCTTCTGCACATGTATTAACATAATATGTATTTGAAATAGTTTTGTTTTTATCATAATTGTACATATTTGTAATGTTCAATAAAAACACATATGATGCTTTTCAACTTTTTATTTTTCTCATACAATACTTGGATATAATACATAATAAAACAATACTTGGATATAATACATAATAAAACAATACTTGAATATAATACATAATAATACAATTCTTGAATATAATACATAATAATACAAAATTAACTATAATACCCAATATATGATATATGGTTTACGGGTCAATTAAAACCGTGTCAGGAACCTTACGACTTTATATGTTGCAAAGCAAGACATATATTACACAACGCTTAAGTTAATAAAATATTACAACATTTATAAAGTCTTTATTATAAAGTTTAGTCAAATAAGTCTATTTTTCTGCATCTGTTTCACTCTGTTCATTGTCCATGCCACTTTCTTCATCACTGCTACCATCCTCCTCCTCCTCCATTTCTAGTAGCTCTTCAAAGAATGCATTGTTTTTCCTTATAGCCGCCTTTAATGCCTTTGAATACTTATAATGTTTTTCATCAACAAAGTAATTAAAGTCCTCTAAAATCTTTTGATAATGTTTGCTTTGTTGTAGACGCTGGGTATAGTTGAACAGTCTCATAAACAGTTGTTTTAGTCCATGCTTATAAATGGGTCGAAGGTCATAACTTGCTATTTCACGCGCATCTTCAAGTCCTTGTTCTTCATATTCTGAAACCTTTTCTTGAAATATATTATCATAGTCATCGTAGACGTCTTGAACCATATCATGCCAAACAGAGTCTATTTCTGACTCACTTTCAGAGTCTGTTTCTGACTCACTTTCAGAACTCCTGTCATCAGCATCCTCACCACACTGCTCCATATGTTTGAGCAAAGCTTCTTCGCTGTTGTACAATGCACCACATTCTGTACAAGCATGTGCATTCTTTTCAGCTATGTTGACGCTTTGACTTTCCATAGAAGACTCATCTAAAGTTTCCGTGAAAGGTAGTCATACAGGGTTTTCCATATCCGATTCTTCATCCATTTCTGAAGCGTGAGCAACCTTTAAGTGTCTTTTAAGACTTTGCGGCCAATTGTAAGATTTCGAACAAATGTTGCATGTATACATCCTTTCGGTTCAACCTACACTATTCAAATGATGAGAAAGTCTTTAAACATAGCTTTATATACAACATGTTGAACATGTTGAACAACATGTTGAACAACAACATGTTGAACAACTTGTTGAACATGTTGAACATGTTGTTGAACATGCTGAACATGTTGTTGAACATGTTGAACAATTTGATGAACAATACCACGACGTAATATCTTGCAAAAAATTATTCGAACACGTGTTTTGAATGGGCTTGCTATTCGAACACGTGTTTTGAATGGGCTTGCCATTCGAACACGTCTTTTGAAAGGGCGCAGTTTTCCTACATAACTATCCACATTTTCACTTCCCATTTTCCAACAACCAACCAAGTGGTAGAATCGTCTGAAACGTGTCAAAAACAAAATTTGTTAAAGTTGGTTTAGAACCCTGATTTTTACCCTACTACACCATGGTAAAATGTTCAAACTTATTTTATACATCATATGTTGTCAAAAAAACAAAAATTTGTTAAAGTTGGTCTAGAACCCTTATTTTTACCCTACTACACCATGGTAAAATGTTCAAACTTATTTTATACATCATATTTTGTCAAAAAACAAAATTTGTTAAAATTGGTCTAGAACCACCATTTTTCCACTACTATGACTTTAGAACATTCAAATAAGTAGCATGCTAAAATGTTCAAACTTATTTTATATATCATATGGTGTTAAAAACTAAATTTGTTAAAGTTGGTCTAGAACCCTTATTTTTACCCTACTACACCATGGTAAAATGTTCAAACTTATTTTATACATCATATTTTGTCAAAAAACAAAATTTGTTAAAGTTGGTCTAGAACCATCATTTTTCCACTACTATGACTTTAGAATATTCAAATAAGTAGCATGCTAAAATGTTCAAACTTATTTTATATATCATATGGTGTTAAAAACTAAATTTGTTAAAGTTGGTCTAGAACCACCATTTTTCCACTACTATAACTTTAGAACATTTAAATAAGTAGCATGCTAAAATGTTCAAACTTATTTTATATATTATATGTTACAAAAACCTACATTTGTTAAATGTGCTTTAGAAGTGTCATTTTCCAACTACTATAACATAAAACATAAAACATAAAATCCCATTCCTTCTCAAATTTATTGATCGTTCCCACGCTCTGAATTAGTGCACTCTGAAATTTATTGATCGTTCCCACGGTCTAGGCCTTTGATGTTTTCAAATTTATCGATCGTTCCCACGGTCTAGGCCTTTGATGTTTTCAAATTTATCGATCGTTCCCACGGTCTGAACGAGTGCACTCTGAAATTTTATCGATCGGTTTCCTCCACACTCTGAACGAGTGCACTCTAAAATTTATTGATCGGTTTCCCCACACTCTGTACACATGTACTTATTCCTATGCTGTGTGGTTAGAACCATTGAAATATGACTAATTAAATATTATCATAATAATAGTGAAAATAGACATAGAAATATAGCCATTATGTTAAAAAAAAAAAAAAAAAAAAAAAAAAAAACAGTCACAGTCACATAATGTCACAGAGTCACATGATGTCACAGTCACATGTTGTCACATAATGTCACAGAGTCATAAAAGTGAACAAAAAACCAAAAAAAAGTTTGCCCCGATGTGGTATCGATCCCGGGACTCTCAGGTTGCTAGCCGTTTGCTCTGCCAAGTGAGCTATCGCGGCTTGACTGTTGAACGATCTGATAATGACATACATACTTGCAACTAATTATGTTCGCATAGCAATTACATAGTCATATAGCTATATGACTATGTCCGATACATGCCATGTCTTGGTCCGGGGGTGGGGGGTCCGATTCATGTCATGTCTTGGTCCTGGGGGGGGGGGGGTCCGATTCATGTCATGTGTTGATCCTGGGGGGGGGGGGGGGTTCGATTCATGTCATGTCTTGATCCTGGGGGGGGGGGGTCTTCTAAGATTGAGGACCCGGTGGGGGGGGGGGGGTCTTCTAAGATTGAGGACCCATGATATGAAAGTGATGCCCGAGGGCGGGTTCGATCCACCGACCTTACGATCATGGGTCCGCTTACGGGTCCTCTGCTCTACCAACTGAGCCATTCAGGCCAGAAGGTTAATCAGCAGGAAAATATTCCTCATATGCGGTTGGAATCACATCAAACATGATTGACAGGTCATGTGACCAATGATGATTGACAGGTCACGTGACTAATGACGTCATGATGATTGACAGGCGACTTAGGGTTATCCTGCTTAGAACTGTCTTAATATGCCATAACATCATGATGACGTCATGATAACGTCATGATAACGTCATGATGACGTCATTATAACGTCAGGATGATGACGTCATTATAACGTCATGATGACGTCATTATGACGTCATTATGACGTCATGATGATGACGTTATTATAACGTCATGATGACGTCATTATAACGTCATCATGATGACGTCATTATAACGTCATGATGACGTCATCATGACGTCATTGAACGGGCGCGCGCTCTTTCGATTACCTGTTTCAAAATACCCATGCGAATTCGAAAACAATCACGTCACTGTTTTCGGAGCCCCATGGGGCTCCGAAAACACCTCGTGACGTCATTATGACGTCACTTCCTGTTTCCGGAGCCACACTTTTATCCTGCTGAAAATCCCATTCCTTCTCAAATTTATTGATCGTTCCCACGCTCTGAACGAGTGCACTCTAAAATTTATCGATCGGGTTTTCCCCCACACTCTGTACGAGTGCACTCTGAAATTTATCGATCGGGTTTTCCCCCACCACCTGTACGAGTGCACTCTGAAATTTATCGATCGGGTTTTCCCCACAGTGACGTCATTATGACGTCACTGTTTTAGAAACCCCATGGGGCTTCTAAAACACCTCCTAACGTCATTATGACGTCACTTCCTGTTTTAGAACCCCCACTTTCTCCCTACTTGCATGGTAAAAATATATATGTCGAAGATGTGCAACGTGGCATTATTGTCAAAATCGGCTAAAAATGGACGTCGTGGGAAATTGTCAAATATGGTGAATTTTTGGCTTGAACTTAGCCGTGAGACGATGTTTTGTCCGGCCGACTTCTCAAAGAAGGGATTGTAGTAGGAACCTGAAACTTTGCAGGGTGACTTGACTTCATTTTACTTTTTCTGCTTCACGGGGGGATCCTGCCTTACTGAGGCTCCAGTTTACACAGTTGGAGCAAAAGTAGAATTTGTTGTATTTACAAAATGTGCAGTTACGAATATAATGCTGCGATGTATCTTTTGTGTACTCTGGAGATTCGATAAGTTTTTAAAACTCATGGAAGAGAAGACCCTTTCCCTTAGATAGTCTCAAACACTTGATTGATAGGATATATGCCGTTGTATAACCTTGGTACGTAAAAACAGCTTTATATGTTTTTGCCATTACCAGGTCATCGACATTTTCAACAAAAATAAAATTGCGGTCCCTTCCGGTGGTCCTTTTTTTTTCGTTTCGTAAAACTAAAAAGTGTCGCCAGCCAAAAAAAGGACAAGTTAAAAAGAAAGGAAATGGGAACATAAACAAAGGAAATTTCCGCCCTAGCCTCAGTATAATTATTTTGATTAATTATTTTTTTATTATTTTTTTGGCAACCTTTTAAACATTGATGAACGTTTGGAATTTGTAACATTTTCACATCAGGATATTTAAAAAAAGCGCTAAGGATCACATATAAGTTAGTTAACAATAAATCAACATATAGTATTCCACTGATATGCAGAAATGAAAACTCATGGCTTTAAAAAGTACCTTGCTCAGTGTTTTAAGATTGCGTTGTTTTAATTTTATGTGTTTATGTTTTAGGTCTTTGTGTTATGTTGGACTCATGGTCTGTATGATGCTATTATACACGTGTATAATAAGGGCATGCAGGATTTTACCACACCCCTAGAAGAACTTATGGCGATGCTATCGAAAGCAGTTAGCGGTGGAAAACAACCAACAACCGAAAATATTAAATTAGGAAATAAAATTCTAGTTTACGTCAGGTAACCAACTAATTTATGCTTGTAGATACTTTTTTATATTGCATGTGAAAAAGTATTTATACTTTATCGTGTTATGTCAAAGTGTTAATAAAACTTTTAAAAGCATGAACATGGTTGAAAAATCAAGATATGCATTAGCGGTTTACATCATTTTCTTTGTTAAAAATGTAGTTGAAATGTCCTTTGTTATGTAGTGAAATATATACAAAGATCTGGTTCACTTATATTTATTGATGTATATTTTATATATGTATTTAGCTGCTGTTTATCGGGGAGAGCTTATCCTGTGGGTGATATCGAACCCCAGTTGGCCAACAAAGTCAGAAATGAGGTGAGAAACACTGCCTAATGTTCATCAGTTTTCCAGTTTAAACAAGAAATCGGTTTTGGGACTGCAGTAATAAATAAAATGACATGGTGACTCCCCAGAAAGAGAAAGCTCTGAAACAGGTTCTTTTGAGAAAAAACGGTGTGCTAACTTTTTTGTGCAAAACTTTTTCATATTTTTTTTTTTATACTTTAAAATCATTTAATCATTTATAAAATAATAAAATCATCAATTATTGTAAAAATGTCAGTTATTAAATGTATCTAGGGTGTTTATTTACTAGGACCTAATTTCATGGAACGTTTTCTTGTAGGTATTCAGATGTTTGACATGTCTCCATACCAAAAGTCACATGGATGATGAGTTGTCGTACCCGTATCTCAGAACACTCCTTCATTTTGACAGCCGAGAGTTCTTCAACGTACTAGCAATGGTAATAAAGTCCATGTATTATTATTTTATTTTCGTCTAAAAGCGAATAGTCACACACTATAACCTATGTATATGGGAAAACTGCTTAACTATAATACAAACCGAGTTATGGAATGCTGCCTGTTGGGGATTATTCACTCAGTAAATTTGTTTGTTGTCATTCAGAGTTTTGACGATTTGGACACGGGCAGTGCTCTCGATACGGTTGACAAGAAGCAGCGACTTGTAGATATCTTGCTCTACATTATGGTTGAAAACAACATAGATTTTGCTGTAAGTTATATATGTTGCTTGTCATGTGTGCAGTTCGTCATTTTACGAAATGGCTAGTCGATGATTACTTCTACGTTTAATTCATTATATCGTGTATTCGATTGATTGGTTAGGCGAATTCAATAATTTAGTTTTTAAATCTGGTAATGACTGCCTAGCTCGTTGAATATGATGCTTTTTAAATTTCACCACTTCAAATGTAAACACAGTCGATAACAGATAACTAGAAGTGCTCAGACCAATATAACCCCTCAGGTAACCCAGATTAACCGTTTGTATCAAAGTAATTTCAGTCATACCACAATAATACTTTATATTAATTTTCCCCTGTAAAGGTGAAAAATTTTGCTTTTGTACTTACTGTGTTTGTTTGGTGTGCCTGTGAGGAGGTGTGTTTGCGTGTGATTGAGTATGTAGTGTATATGTTGGGCACAATTTTTAAATCTGCACAATTTATAAATTGTGCTGCACAGTTTTTAAATTTATAAACGGGCCAACCATTTAAAAATGGGTTGCCCATTTATAAATGGGCGACCCATTTTTAAATGGTCGGCCCGTTTTTAAATCCAAATTGCGGACAATTTTTAAATTGTCCTGCACAATTTTTAAATATTGTAATTTTTTAGCTTTTTTTTTCTTTGTTTTTTTTTTTTTTTTTATATATATATATTTTGTCAACATTTCACTGCTGTTATGTCTTTTATCTCGATTCACAAGCATATTCATCTATTGTTGCAATTGCATTTCACAAAAACTGCATTCGATGGATTAGAGTACTTTATAATTGCAACTTTTTGTGTTTTTAAATCTGCACAATTTATAAATTGTGCTGCACAGTTTTTAAATTTATAAACGGGCCAACCATTTAAAAATGGGTTGCCCATTTATAAATGGACGACCCATTTTTAAATGGTCGGCCCGTTTTTAAATCCAAATTGCGGACAATTTTTAAATTGTCCTGCACAATTTTTAAATATTGTAATTTTTTAGCTTTTTTTTTCTTTGTTTTTTTTTTTATATATATATATTTTGTCAACATTTCACTGCTGTTATGTCTTTTATCTCGATTCACAAGCATATTCATCTATTGTTGCAATTGCATTTCACAAAAACTACATTCGATGGATTAGAGTACTTTATAATTGCAACTTTTTCCGTGATTTTGTTTTTGTGCTGTTGGTCACAAGTTTTATTTTCTATTGTTCTAATTTTATGTAGTCTTCTATTGTTCTGTGCTGTAATTGCTTTTCAAAGATTTTCTCCTAATTTGTAATTGCCTCAGTTTTATGTTGTAATTGTTAATTATGCAATTGCAATTAGAACTGGCATTGATCTACTCATAACAAGCATTCGTCGAAGGCTCAGACCCCAACCGGACACAACAAGTCGCCATTTAGGCAATTTTTGACCAATGTGACAAACTAGAGCGGCCAGTGCACACAAAACATAAGATTACAGGCTTATAGTATACACTTTCAATCGATAACTACTTAGTTTCTTGTTTTTGTAAACAAAAACAAATGTCTCCCCGACTAAACCCATAATCCCCCCCCCCCAAAAAAAAATCCTTTCTTTTAATTACTGAAATAAAATATTCATTTCTGCAAACATAACCATACTTCATTGTAAAAAATTCAAAATAAACAAGACAGATGGTGGTCACTAAAACAGATATAAATGGACGTCTTTTTTTTCGTCCGAGTCTGAAAGGTGGTCGCTAAAACGGGTTTTACTGTAGGCCCTTCTTATCCAGATCTGTAGTTGATCACTACGGTAGTTTTACTGTACGTTACATTTTTATCCGGGTCTGGAACTTGGTCAAGACAGGCAGGTTTTACCGTACGCCTTTTTACCCGAATCTGGAAGGGACCCGACAAACGGGTCTTACATTACATCGTTTTATCCAGGTCTTGAAGGCGGTCTGGGTTTTTTTGGTGACCATCATCCTCCACACCCCCTCCCCCCTTTCTTCACAAGCACAACTACAAGTTACTAACTACAAGATAATAATATATTCGATTAAAAAATAACACCATAGCAGTTCTAAACCAATTGCAAAATTAAAAAATTAAACTAGCTTACGAAAAGTTAATTTCTAATTTCAACTACGACTAAAAGACAAGTTAAAATGGAGTTAAAAATCATCAATGCGCCTAAATTAACAAAGCATACATGAAGTTATACATAAATATGAATACATCACAAAAGCTGATCCTAGTTCTATCTGCTTTCGACTTTGCCAGTTCCAATTGCAATCGCATAATTACGATTACAACATAAAACTTACAATTACACATTAGGCCAATCAATCCAAAGCCGGAGAAAATCTTTGAAAAGCAATTACAGCAAAGAACAATAGAAGAATACACAAAATTAGAACAATAGAAAATCAAACTTGTGAACCACAGCACAAAAACAAAATCACGGAAAAAAAGTTGCAATTATAAAGTACTCTAATCCATCAAATGCATTTTTGTGAAAAGAAATTGCAACAATAGATGAATATACTTGTGAACCGAAAAACAAAAAAAAACCCAAAGAAAAAAAAGCTAAAAAAAATTTAAATATTTAAAAATTGTGCAGGACAATTTAAAAATTGTCCGCAATTTGGATTTAAAAACGGGCCGACCATTTAAAAATGGGTCGCCCATTTATAAATGGGCAACCCATTTTTAAATGGTTGGCCCGTTTATAAATTTGAAAACTGTGCAGCACAATTTATAAATTGTGCAGATTTATAAATTGTGCCCAACATATACACCTGTTGTAAACACTTGATTTTGTTAACACGATAACTCACGAACGAATCGTCGTATCAGCTTCAAACTAGATTAGAGTATGCTTGGGTTGAAAGGCCAGACGTATATTGCACAAGTGATGACATAGGACGCCAAAACGTGACAATGGCGTCATTACTATAACTGCCGAACGAAAGGTCGGATTAGCTTCTAACGCGGCAGGGTAATGCCTTGCATGTGTCCGACAGTTTAGAATGTATTGGATGTATATAGCGCAACGTATGACCTTATATGACGTCAGTATCACCATACTGTTAACAGGAAAACTATCCAACGACGAGTCGGATCAGCTTCAAACTGTGATTATGTCCTGTATTTGACTACGCAGGATGTCATGTGACATAAAAACGTGTAAAATGCATCAACCCGATAACTTGAGAACGAAACGTTGGATTAGCTTCAAACTTTGATATATATAGCACAACGCATGACGTCATATGATGTCGTTGTGTATTGTGGACAGTAGATTTTAATAGGATAACTCAAGCACAAAACGTGGGATCAGCTTCAAGCTTGATAGGATAATGCTTTGGGTTGGTTTGACGGTTTATATTGTATTTTGGTATATATAACGCAACCATATATAGCGCAACCACCAACTTTCTAATCATGATAGCTCTCGAATGACAACAAGTGGGAATAACTTAAACTTGGTGGGATTATGCCTTCGGTTGCACTGGCGGCTGGTATTGTGTTCGATGCATGTTGGACGCATGTCGCCATGTGACACCAAAACCTGATTGCAAGCTCGCAGCCCATTCATTTCTATGAATTTGAAATAGAAGGTTCGGTAGGGGAAGAGGGCAGTGACTAGCCGTTCTGAGGGGAGCGGTGAACAGGCGGAGTTTGATGAGAGGAGAGGTAACGCAGAGGATAGGCCATACCTTTGTTAACTAGTGCGCTTGTTTGCACGCCTGTCTGGACATAGTATTACATATCATTTCTTTTTTTTCTGTTATGATTGTATTTACATGATTTCTTTAAAACTCTGTTGATTTTACTGGGCTGACAAGACGGAAGATTTCACTGCTGAGCTTTTCCATGTATGGGAGGTGTTATGTAACATTTGCTTGCAGTACCTAGAATTATTGTTCACTTTTAAGTGTGTCTTCTAGTGTCTTCCGACACGTAGCTCACGATTTTGGCCGAGATGTGTCCTCTTCCTTCTCACCGCTCTCTCTCCCCACCCCTCCCTCCCTATGGAGTCATGAGTCATCTTCTGCACAGTTATGATCGCGGTTTCTTTTCTTGTACTTTTTGGCCGATGAGAATGTACGAAAGCAAGTTATATATCATGGGTGAAAATACACTTTGGGTGCAGAACGGAGTAAAAGGGTTAGGGTTGCGTTCAAAGCCGCATCTACGGTAGATGGCGCTGGGGGAGCAAATAAAAAATCACCTTCCTTCCAGATCTGGATATAAAAAAATAAACACGGTAAAACCTCTTCAGCGATCACCTCCAAGACCCGGAAAAAAGGCGTACACTAAAACATGTTTATAGTTCCCACCTTCTCGTCCCGCATAAGAGACGTACAATGAAAGCTATGTCAGCGACCACCTTCCAGAATCGGAGAAAAACAGTAAAACCTTCCTGTTGTGACCCGGATAAAAAAAGACTTACAGGAAAACCTCTGTAGTGGCCGCTTTCCAGACCCAGATAACAAAGATGTTGAGTATAATCCCAGTTTATAGTGACCGCATTCCACATTGTTTATTTTGAATCTAAACGTATATAGACATTAAGGCTTAAGATACTCACAAGTGAGGCTACGCAGCTCCCGCCCAGGAACAGGTTAAAGGTGCTCCAAAACCCTACTTCGGGTTACATCATATATATATTCAGATGTATTTATGTGGGGTAGAAAGTCTTATAATTCTGAAATAGTATAAAAATATCAAAACAAAACTTTGTAAACCGAAAGCGGGGCAAGCAACGGACAAGGATGGGCTGGAGGGTGGGGGGGAGAGTATTTGTTTATTGTTTTTGTTTACAAAAAACATAACGGTAATGGCTGGCAAATCGAAGTGTTTGAGATCTGCAGGAACACTGATGTAGGTGTACAGTGGTCGCTCAGATTAAGCGTGTTCGCATTGCTCGTTGTCAACTTGACCACTGAGTTCCGGTTGTCCGTGGCTAATTGCAGGCTTCCCAGGTAGGGACACTGTTCACATTTCTGGCGAGGCAGATGGCGAAACCACACAGCACCATTATGGTCAGCAGGGCTCTATTTGAGCAGGTAACGTAGCATAAAAAACAATCACAACAAACTTTATATGCATAGTAGCTTTTTGCCCTAAAAAAAATTGAAAATATTAAAAACGAAGAAGCTAAGTTTTGATCAAGTAAATTTATACCTTAATACAATTCATTATGTTTTTTTGTGGTATATTATACAGTTTTGTTCCAAAATATATTGTGCTTTTAATGCGAATTTGACATCGCAACATGATAAATTGTTTAAAATTCGGTTATATGACAAGTCAGATTGTTTGAAGTTGGTGCTATGGTAGCAATGTAAATTGGTTCAAGTTCGGTGATATGGTAACAAGGTAACTTGTTTAACATTTGGTGATGTGGTAACACTGGAAATTGTTTAAAATTGGTGCCACAGTAGGTATGAAAATAGAAAGAAAAGTTCGGTGACTGAGCTAGTGTTTGATCGGCGCCTTGCAGGTATTGGACGCGTTGTGCGCGCCGTGCGAAGTGATCGACTCGCGCCACGAGGAGCGACAGCAGGCGCTGCTGGAGCTCGTGCAGGCCGGTGGTCTGGAGCACATCGGCGAAGACAGGCTCATCGAGGCGGCCGAAACAGCCAAATTGTACGAAACTTTGTGGCGCTAAATACATTACTGAGGTGTATTTGTTATTGGAAAGCAGTACGTCGTAGTGTGGTATTAAAGAGTAAAGATCAGTTAATCGCTTGCTTAGTCTTTAACTGCTGAAGAGTGGCAAGATATTACCAAGTAGTGAACAAAACGCGGTTTTATGCGATTGAGCGATCATATCTAATGTGAGAACCAATTGCAGAAAAGTATTCGGGTTTATTATCAAGCTTTAAACATTTCTGAAAGTTGATTTTTTTTTTTAAAACAAGCGTCCCAAAGAAATTATTTTTTTTTGCTTCTTTATCATGTCTCATATTGCAGCTTTCAAGTTTGCGAAATGCTATACAAAAAGAGGCGGGCTTTTGACAAAATACTGTCTTGCTATTGGCTGGATCCACTGCGCAAACCACAGGCATTTGCATACATTCAGCATGTACTTATGAGTACCAGTATGACCCAGGACGAAAAGAACAAGGTGCAGAAAGAAGCCATGAATCATATCAAGGTATTTGCAAGTACTTACAACGTGTACTACTTGATAATGTGAGTAGTTAGAAATGGCGCAATCTTAAAATTACGTCGCAGGCGGAAGTCTGTTAAAAAGGTTCGCGCCCTGCAGTACCGATAAGAGGCTTGTACAATGTTGTAAAACATCAAAATCAGTAAAAAACATGTTGCTTGGCCTTCTTTCTTCCAACATGAAGCAATAGGAAAAATTTTATGTGTTCATATTATTGGATAATTCAATCGATATTTAGGAATTGGTGATTATCAACAAGAGAAAAGCGACACAGCTTGTATGTATCGGGTTCTCACTTCTCGTCAGCGACGTGGAGAAATTGCTAGAAGATACACCCGACATTCTCTACAGGTTTTTGTCAGCTGTCTTTGAAATCAAGTGAGCACCCATTTTGTTTTCAACTGCCAACTTTTATACATCTTTGTTTATGTAAATTGTGTAGCATTATTCAAACGCCGTAAAGACACTTAAATGAAAGAGCAATACCTGTATCAAAACAAAGATACGTGCATGAAACAAAAAAAATGTATAAAAATACAAGGTATAGAAAATCAAGAGCTTCATGTGAAATGCGTCATATTAATTGCATAGTTACTGAAAGGTAAAATGTGCAGAAGGTAGTTAGAAAATTTAAGAAAAAAAACAGATGACTTGATGGACGTTAATTATGTAATAATAATAAATATCGAAATGCACCGTAGGTAAATTTTCTGGTCTGCAGAAATTCATTAAAATTTCAACAACAAAAAAAAAGAAAAGAAAAGAAATTATTGTGGTTAGCGACTTGAGGAAAAAAGACGTGAAGTGAAGGCAGACTAAAAGCTCAGCTTTATCCATGGTTATGTTTATTCATGAATGCACAAGTCGTCAAACCTACACCAGACAACGAAGAGTGTGTCCGTGTTTGTGCTCCACTGAAAACAGTAACATATAATATTAGAACAAAAAACATTCATGACTTAAGAACAATGTAAATTCACAAGGAGTTCTAAGAATGAAACGGTCTGACTTGTTGAAACAGTACAGCCACAACATAATAACAACTACAACAAGTAAATAATAAAAATAATGTATATTAAAAATTATAAAAAGATAACTAAAGATAACTAATATATATATATATATATATATATATATATATATATATATATATATATATATATATATATATACATATATACTAGGTAGGTTGTGTAAGTAGGTGCTTTTTTGTACTGGTTTCTAGTGAGAAAACGGGGAGTCCGCTTTACGTGGACCGACAGCTGCACATCGAGAGCGAGACGCACGAGCGGTACATCGGCATGATGTGTGAGCGCGAGGAGGGCCGAGTCTACCACTATATACGCAGTGCCGAGAACTTCCGGCTGGAGGAAACCATCGAGGTGACTCAACAAGCCGTTTGATAGAGTGGGGGGGGGGGAGGGACTGGGAGGGAGCATTTCATATGTCCCAGTGACTAATTTTGTTTGGTAGTACTTAAGCCTTGAAAATAGTTCGAACATGGAAACAGCTTTTAAACATAAAGCCCCGATGGGTAACTTAAACAACATTGGTATAAATAGCAATGTTAGTATGTAGTAGTAGTAGTAGTAGTGGTAGTAGTGGTGTTGGTAGTAGATGTACATAAATAGTGAGGGTGTAAGAATTAGTAGTGGTAGTAATAGAACCAACAGTTGTAGTAGTAGTAGTAGTGCGTAGTAGTAATAATAGTAGAGTAGTAGTAGCAGTGGTAGTAGTAGCAATAGTAGAAGTAATAGTAGTAGTAGCCAAATCAGTAGTGGTTGTAGTAGCAACAACCATAGTAGTAGTAGTAGTAGTAGTAGTAGTAGTAGTAGTAGTAGCAGTAATAGTAGTAGTAGAAAAAGTAGTTGTAGCAGAAGTAGTAGTAGAAATTAGTGTAGGAAGTACCACTGGTAGAGATCTTTGATTTTTATCCGCGATCAGATAGTGAAGGCACACAGCATGACAGATGCCACGGCGTACCTACTGGAGCAGTGCGGGGACGTGGGCGGAGCCTTCACCGTACTCTTCCAGGTAGCCAATCAGCAGTCTAATATCATGCTCGCGAATAAGAAAAAAAAAAAAAGAAAGAAAGAAAAGCACATGGTGTGTGTATTTTAAATTGTGAAAACTTTTATATACGTAGATCATAGTTATAAGTAATGTGTTATTCTTTTGAATGACATTAGTTTCAGGACATCTGGAAACTGCAAATTTAACGTAGAATGTGTTTCATGTACAGAGTACAGAGCATTCTTGTTAGGTTTATTATGCCATCTTGTTTGCCCTCACAGAAACTACAACAAGTGTGCGCGGAATTCAGCGGCGGACTGTCTGACGAGGTCGCGGTCATTCAGCAAATAACACACAGTGTGCACGCGATCATGGCGCTATGTCAGAGGCACGGCTGCCAGCTGAACGAAGAGCAACGCCAGGCCTACTGGTTCCCGCTGCTCGATTCCATTATGGCCATCGAAAGACAATCGAAAAGCTTTGGCAAAGAAGAAGGTCAAGACATTGGTTTTTGTTCTGTTTTCATTTAGAAATACTGTAAAACCCTTTATAATGAACACCTTGTCTGGCGAAATGTTCATTGTACAGGGGTGTTCAGGAAAGACAGGTGAATTTCATTACAAAGATTAGATCAAAGGTCATAGAGTGATGCTTGAGCAAGGTATAGTGCCGTTTGGCGAATAGATTTGTTCGTCTTAAGTTGTTTGAACGAAATCCTAAAATTCATGAAGAAACGCAAAAGTGCGAGAAGAATGTATTAAGAGGAGGCGAAACTCGTCCTGTGTGAATGCTGGCATACATCTTGCGAAGGTTTCAATACAGAACGTGCTTATAGATCGCTTGTCTCTGTCAGTGTCCTGTGAATGAAAATATTTATATTTTATGTATTTTTAACAGAGTTTAAAGCTATCACCGGACTTGTTTTGAATAACATGATGAGTCAGATTTCCTTGCCAGCCATCCTAACGAAAGTCATGCAAGTAAGTTATCTTAGCAAAAGTCAGGCAAGTAAGTTATCTTAAGAAAAGTCATGCGAGTAAGTCATGTGAACAAATGTCATACCAGTAATTCAGTTAATCAAGTCATAGAAGTAAGTGATCTCAACAGGAAATATGTAAGTAAGTTATCTTAGTAAAGGTCATTTAATTAAATCTGAACAAGAATCACAAAAGTAGGTCGTCTGAACAAAGGTCATACAGTACAATAAAGCTGGACATTTCATGTCGATATGACGATGTGTCGGTATACACAGTTCTTCTGATCGGAACATTTAATTTTAAAATATCAACTTCAGTATGAAAGTGACTGAAAATGTAATCATAGACAACAGCATGACTTCAAAAGAGGCTGTCGTTGTAAGAATTGCGTCGGTAAACAATAGATGGCCTTGATAAAGGATCAGGGGTCATCCTTGAACCACTTATGCCAAATTTTTCTGAATTTTTTACTCAACCTGAATAGACCTGCACGTTGTACGCAAATGTGGCGTCACCCATTTAATAGAACGCTACCGTATACAAAGCAAAACCCCCGCCCCCTTCCTCCAGCGCACATCGAAGATGACTCCTTATGTGTGTCCAGGTAATCTGATGACTCGTCTTAACAGTTTTACTTGTTTCCGTTCAGGATCCTGTATATAGCGGGGGCCAGTTCGGAGAAGTGAAGGAACTCATTATAGGAATGCTCGCCACATACAACTATGAAAAGGTATCGGCGTTTATAGTAACACATGTGATACAAAAGGGTCTATTTATTGTAATGCCAAAACTGGTAATTAATGAAAATTTTGCATTTATATATTGTAAAGGAACGGATAACACAGGAAGGACACTATAATTTTACCCAGCTATCACCAGCACGAACTCGTTCGCACTATGTATTTTATCTGATTTTATCTGATTTTCAAGATAGCGGCGAAAGTTCGATTTTGTTTGTTTATTTATTTTTTTATTTATTTATTTATTTATTTATTTTTTTTTTTTTTGGGCCCATTTATCAGGATCAAGCCCAGTGATTTGCAGTATTGCTTGTTTGTGCAACTGTTTTGTAAGGGTGCATAATGGTCCCAGTAAAATGGGACTACAGAAGAAGTCATTGGGTTCTCCTGTAAATTTTTCCTAAATCGAATGTTTCAGTTGTGTACATTTTATATAAATATGGCATTTTGTTCTTGTTGTTTGTATTTTTGTGTCTCAGTGACCAAGGGGAGATATAGTGTTTGTACGCTTTGTGTATGTGTATGTGTGCCTCAGTATGTTCTGAACAAAATGTTCTGTGCAAGATATCTCGAGGACGAACAGTCTGATGGACATATAACTTGGTGTGTATATTCCTTGGGTAGGTCGGACGTTTCTGTCAACTTTTTGCGCATGTTACATTATTAAGGAAGGCGTATGACGTCATTACGTAAAAATCTTTTAAGCGAAATTTGTCCGCCGCTGAACATCGTAGAAAGTTCAAACTTGGTGTAGTTATTCCTTATACAAGTCGGGTTTTCTTAAACATTAGTCTCATATAGCAAACTAGAACCTCATTTCGCTAGCGAAATGTTAAACACTTGACAAAAATTAAAACGCAAAAAAAAAAACTTCCTTCAATGGGTTATTTCTTGAATAATATATTGCAAACAACACAGCTTGAATACGTCTTATAAGCCGAGTAGTGTTTGGTTGTTGTTGACTTAAAGTTTCATTGACTGATCACGGATACGCCTTGTTATCTATTTACGCACTGAGAGCTCGCACAAAGCTCAGTGACCAAATGTGTATTCTGTGCTGTCGTTAAATGCTACGCATTTACTTGCAAAAAATACACTCTTTTCACATGGCGTTTTAACAAAGAAAACGCAATCAAAGGCGAAAATAAAAAGTGACATGCACATGTTCATATCAAGCTCTTCATAAGTCCCAAGTTTCATGGTCCTAGGGCCCATGAATACGTCTTATAAGCCGAGTAGTGTTTGGTTGTTGTTGACTTAAAGTTTCATTGACTGATCACGGATACGCCTTGTTATCTATTTACGCAGTGAGAGCTCGCACAAAGCTCACTGACCAAATGTGTATTCTGTGTTGTCGTTAAATGTTACGCATTTACTTGCAAAAAATACACTCTTTTCACATGGCGTTTTAACAAAGAAAACGCAATCAAAGGCGAAAATAAAAAGTGACATGCACATGTTCATATCAAGCTCTTCATAAGTCCCAAGTTTCATGGTCCTAGGGCCCATAGTGTCAGAGGAGAAGAAGACACAAACAATCGGAAAAAGTGTCAAGAAGAAAAAAAAAGGACGAATTTTGCTCGCACAAACTCATATAACTCTTGCAAGCCAAAGGCTTGTCAAGTGTTAATAAAAAAGCAAAAATACTTCCTTCAATGGCTTATTTCTTGAATAATATATTGCAAACATCACAGCTTGAATACGTCTTATAAGCCGAGTAGTGGTTTCTGTTGACTTAAGGTTTTATTGACTGATCTAGCATACGCCGTGTTAGCTATTTACGCAGTGAGAGCTCGCACAAAGCTCACTGTGCAACTGTGTGTGATGTGGGTTAAATGCTACGCATTTACTTGCAAAAAATACACTCTTTTTATATGGCGTTTTAACAAAGAAAACGAAATCAAAGACGAAAATAAAAAGTGACATGCACATGTTCAGATCAAGCTCTTCATAAGTCCCAAGTTTCATGGTCGTAGGGCCCATAGTGTCAGAGGAGAAGAAGACACAAAAAATCGGAAAAAGTGTCAAGAAGAAAAATAAGGACGAATTTTGGTCGCACAAATTCATATAACTCTTGCAAGCCAAAGGCTTGTCAAGTGTTAATTAAGAAAGGATTATTATATGATATATTTTGCAGTTGCAGAATCTAACGCCATAACCATTCCCACCCCCCCCCCCCCCATTCCCCACCCCACCTCCCTGTTTTGTTGGCTGTTTTGTTAACAAAGCACAGTTATTAACTGTGCTGGGCATTTCATCGTTTTCCAGAAGATTTCCAATGCTCATGCAATCATTAGGATACTTGAAAAGAGTAGCAACATAACAGTTGATTCGTGGCTATTTAACACTTGACAAGCTGTTAGCTTTCAAGGGTTATATGTATTTGTGCGAGCAGCCGCTCGTCCTTTTTAACACTTGACAAGCCTTTGGCTTGCAAGGAGTTTTTGAATTTGTGCGCCCAGCCGTTGGTATCTTTCTTTTTCTTGTCAGTGATCGGATTTCTTGTGTCATCTCCTCCACTGGCACTACGGGCCCTAGGGCCACGAAACTTGGGATTTAGGTAGAACTTGATATGAACGCGTGCATGCCACTTTTTATTTTCGCCTTCGATTTTGTTTTCTTGTTTAAAACGCCATTTGCAAAGAATGTATTTTTTTTGCAAGTAAATGTGGAGCATTTCACGCACAGCACAGAACGCACAGTTGCTCAGCTTTGTGCGAGCTATCACTGCGTAAATAGATAACACGGTGTATGCCTGATCAGTCAATAAAACCTCAAGTAAAAAAAAACGGCTTATGAGATGTATTCAAGCTGTGTTGTTTGCAATATATTATTCAAGAAATAACCCATTGAAGGAAGTATTTTTGCGTTTTAATTTTTGTCAAATGTTTAACATTTCGCTAACGAAATGAGGTTTTCTTCTTGACAGTTTTCCGATTTTTTGTGTCTTCTTCTTCTCTGACACTATGGGCCCTAGGACCATGAAACTTGGAACTTATGAAGAGCTTGGTCTGAACGTGTGCATGTCACTTTCTATTTTCGTCTTTGATTTCGTTTTCTTTGTTAAAACGCCATGTGAAAAGAGTGTATTTGTTGCAAGAAAATGCGGAGCATTTAACGTATATCACAGAACACCCACACAGTTGCTCAGCTTTGTTGCGAGCTCTCACTGCGTAAACAGATAACACAGCGCATGCCTGATCAGTCAATCAAACCTTAAGTCAACAAAAATCCAACACTACTCGGCTTATTAGACGTATTCAAGCTGTATTTGCTAATTTATTAAGCTGGTATTAAGTTATCAACCCATGTATATTTTTTTCTTGACAGTGGTCCAATTTTTTAGAATATTATAGGCCGCATACATGCTGTGACATAAGCTCTGTATGTAGTTGTATAACACACTGTATGCACGTTGTAAAATACTATATATTATTCAAGAAATAACCAATTGAATGAAGTATTTTTGCGTTTTAATTTTTGTCAAGTATTTAACATTTCGCTAGCGAAATGCGGTTCTAGTTCTTGCATTGCCCTATCTGTGAGTTAATCGCAGTTATTACATAGCAGTTCATTCATCCAGGGGTCAGTGTCAGTTGTGGTGCATTATGAAGTTTTTATCTTCTATAACAGACTGAAATGCACATAAGTTCCGTTCACTGCTCAGTTAGCAATCAGAACAGCTCGAAGTAAATAAATAAGTTTAATCTAGAACTATCAAAAATTGTAAAATTGTTTGCTTGATAAGCCTCGGTCAAGCGAATTTCGTTTCTTGGAGTAGAGTTAACTGCACCGTTAACTTTCGTGAATATGGCTGCTGAGTTGTACGTTTATGCTAAGAAATATGAAGCATTTGATCCAGGGAGGTGTTTGAGGAAGCAACACCCCCCCCCCCCTCCATCACCACTCACTTTAGGATTTGGGGGACATGGGAGGGATACGAATCCCATTATGGACAATTCAGAAATAAGAAGACTGACCATGGAATGTTATTGTGATAGTTACAGGCCTCAACAGCCCTGGCTATTGTCTGTTTTTCACCGCAAACTTTGATTGCCGAGCCCTTCCATATATGCCTATGGTTAATATTTCATTTCCTGTAATTGACGTTTTTGTGCGTTTGTCATCTTCAGCTATTACTTAACTTGTTACCTTGTCAGGGGTCAGGGGTCGGTGTAGTTGTGGTGCGTTATGATGTCGTTATCCGAGATGAGTAATGTGTTAGCGTTGTTATGAAGAATGTCTTTCTAGTGCCGTTGGGCCGATTGGAATGTACGAAATGTACGAAGACCAGGTAATATATCATGGATATAACTACACTAGGGCACACACCGTTGCCGTAACCTTGGATAAAAGGGTTAGGGTTGCGTAAAAAGTCGTACCCACATTAGATGGCAGGGCATATGGGGCTTAGCCAAAAAAAAAAAATCACCAACGAAGTAGGGAATTGGTGACAATACGTTCCAGACCCAGATAAAAAAGATTGTGGTGTTTTTGTAACGACCACTTTCAAGACCTGGATAAAAAGATGTCAAGTAAAACCTGTTTGTCGTGACCCCCTTCCAGATTCGCATAAAAAGGTGTGAGGTAAAACCCACTTATCTTGACCAACTTCCGGATAAAAATGTAACGTACAGTGAAATGCTGTGGCGACCAACTTCCAGACCCGGATACAAAAGACGTACAGTGAAACTCGTTTTAGCGACCACCTTCCAAACTCGGATAAAAAAGTACAGTAACTCTGTTTCAGTGACCACCATCTAGCTTTATTTATTTTTTTGAATTTTTGACACTGATTTATGATTGTGGTTGCAGAAATGAATCCTTTATTTCAATAATAATAAAAAAAGGAAAATGTTTATTGGGGAGTTCTGGGTTTGGTCGAGGAGACGTTCTTTTTGTTTGCAAAAACAAGAAATTAAATAGGTGTCGATTGAAAGTGTGTAATATAAGCCTGTGCTTTCATGTTTTGTTTGTGCTGGCCACTCTAGTTATTATTATTATTATTATTGTTATTATTATTATGATTATTATTATTATTATTATTATTATTATTTGTGCCAGACGCTACTGCACACGTGCACGAATCTAGTCAACCACGACCTTCACCGCCACCTGTCTACGCTGACGAGGGCTGCCAACCATGCCATTGTGCCACACTCGGACTTGTGTGACCTCTGCGACAGGTCGCTACACGCGCAGGACGCTAAGCAGCCTCTCATATGCTTCAGGTAACTGTACTCACGAGAGCAGGGGGGGGGGGTGGGGGGGGTGAGGGAGGGGTAGCTGAATCCGGGAGCCGCAGCCTCTTATTTTTGCGGATTTGGTCCTACAGACCAAATGGTTCATCGCATACCGGTTAATGTATACTGCAGTAAATTCAATTACTGTTAATTTTCATATAAATTATAGTGCATAATGGCATAAATCATTTGAGGGCATGATATTCTTTGAAACATTTGGCGATTAAGCGGTTTCGACTGTAGTTGATTTAAAAATTTTGCCGGAGTCCTGTATACACCGAAAATCTTCAGTTAGAATTTCTGTTACTTATTGTTCATTATTGCTCTATGATTCACCCAGGAAATTTCAAAACGTTCTGAAATTTTCAGGAAGTTTGTAAACTTCCTAATTTGAAGGTTTGCCTAGATAAATCATAAAACCAATAAAAAAAAGATAAAAAAGGCGGAAGTTATCACTCTTGGGTGTTTTGTTACGATAGATGTGGGCATAGTTATCACACATCATGCTTGAAGAGCAAGCTCCCACCCCGCGTCATCAGCGGCGAGGAACTGTGGCTGTGTCCGCTGTGTAGCAAAACAAGCCGCTCGCCCACGACCACGCGCCGCATGCAGCGCAGCTCGTCGTCAGGGGGACAGCTGACGGAGGACGCCAGTCATGTGAGCGCTCATTTGGTTGTGTGAGGATTCGCAGTGGGGAATTTTTTCAGATCTTCATTCCCCTCTACCTTCTCTATACCTTTTCCATTCTGTGATTGTTTAATTGTTTCTGTTTATGTTGAAATTTTTTCAGAGTAAAATAGAAATGAAGTAGATGTGATATAACATGACATTGGTAATGTTCTGTCACAAGGTTGGAAAAATTTGTAAACAGACCGAGTTGGGAGAGGATGGAGTTGTTGGGAGGGGGAGTCGCCCTGCAAACCTGTGACGTCTTCTGTTTCCACAGGTTCAACTGAAGCCATACCAAGTACAGTCGCTGGAAAACCTTCGCAAAGCCCAGAAAACTCAGTCCAGGGTGATTATCAAATGTCGTTATACTGGCCAAAAAAAAAAAAAAAAGAGTTCTTTGTTTGAAACCAAGTAATTACCATAGGGTGTTGTGGGGCCCATTGTTTGAATGTGTTGTACCAACTGAACAAAAAAAAAAATAGCATTCAGTAAGCGAAGATTCAGTAAATCTATAAAGCAGTGATTTGTGAAGTTTCATATTAAATATCATCTCACAATACTTAAAAGGAAAAGGGGGTTGCCACTAAAATTCATTGGCGTCAAAGCACGCTTAAAACCCGTATTCATACCAGTTTATCAAAAAAATCAGTTGACTAACTGATTTCAATCACCACATGGTCTTCCCCCTCCGCCCCCCCCCCCATACCCGCCCATACACACATAAAGTGTGAGCTTCAATCCTCGTTTCATGATTCGATACTTATTTTCCCCTTATAGCTGGCGCTGTTAACGGAGTTGTCAAAGCAGCAGAAAGGCGGCGCGTCTCGTGTTCAACGCCAGAGTATTTTCGAGCACGAGGACTTTCAGCTGAGGCTAGCTGCGCCGCGCACCGAGGCATTAAATTCACTCGATCTGTAACTGGAGCACATTGTCGAAAGGATTTCGTATTTAGCGTGAGGATGTATGGACAAAATGGCGCTTTAAAACGAAAGGGAAAGGAGTCATTGAAGACTGAGCTCGTTTTGGAGTAAAGGACTTTAATGAGCAGAGGACAGTTTGTAAGTGCTGACGTACTGTGCAAAGGCTGGTTTGTAGTAGAGGGCTTTTAAAGGAGAGTACGTTGAAGGAGGGGAGGTTTGGAGGGAAGGACGCTTTGGAAAGGAGAACGTTTTTGACGAACAGGACAAGCACGGAAACCAGGCAGGTGCAGAGAGTTCATAAATAAATACTGCCTGCTCCCTATCAGATATCCCCCACCCCTCCACCCCCAACAGAATAAAATGGGGGTTGCATTGGAGGTAATCTCCTTTTGTGTATTGTTAATTTATTTCCCACAAGTAGAACCTGTGGGAAATATATGCGATCGACTGCGTGTCGGTCTGTCGGTCGGTCTGTCTGTCGGTCTGTCATCAAGAGCTTGTTAACACGTTTACTTAAAAACTGCTGCAAGGATTTTAATGAAACTTCGTTTGTAGCTTCTATGGGAACAAACACAAATCGGTGTTGTAAATGGTTCGTCCAAGGAAAATGGACCAGCTGGACTAAGAAAATTTCAGCTCTTGATTGACTATTGATGGCCGTGATGCGGGGGGGGGGGGGGGGGGGTGGGGAATATGTGGGCTATGCACACTGCTCTAGTTAATATAGCGCTCAAAAGTGCAAATTGAAACAAAAGTGTTGCTTGAGAATCACTGAATTATTGCTGATTTAGTTATTGAACTTTGATGTTTCTTTTCGTATTGTTTAATGAAAACTGGTTTTGCGTATAGAAGCAAAAATACTTTTTGAAACAGCCGACTTGATCGGGCTGGTCTTATCACATCAGTAGAGGGGGGTACCCGTCGTCTGCATGTACGTGTGTACGTATGTACGTATTTTAACCTTTACTAAAAATGCTTATTTCCCATCAGTTTTGATCGGATTCCTTTCAAATTTTGTACGAATGTTCTTTAGTTGGTCCCCTGGGTAAGTTGCTTTTTTGGCCATCCGTAAAAAAATTGGCTTCTTCTCCCACAATTTTGATCCGATTGTCTGCAGATTTTGCAAACAATCTCTTGATTTTTTTTTTGGGCCATCCGCCAAAAAGTGGTTAAATTGGGGGTATTTTTCAGTAATCAATTTTCAAAATGCTTCTTCTCCCATAATTTCAATCGAACCGCTTTCAAATTTTGCACAAACACTGGGCAGTCCTCTTTTGAAAATTACTTTTTTGACGATCGGCGATACATTACCTAAGCCTTTTTCAAAATGCTTTTTCCATAATTTCCTTTCCAATTTAGAAGGATTGTTCAATGGATGGTTCCCTCTTGAAAAGCCACTTTTTGGGCGATCCGCCAAAAATTGGCTAAATGAGGGAAGGGGGTGGGGGGAGAGCGTTTAAAAAATAGTAACTGATTTTCAAAATGTTTCTTCTCACACAATTTTGATCGGATTTCCTCCCAATTCTGAACGATTATTCCCTAGGTCGTTCTTAATTTGGATCAGATTGCCTTGTACTAACCTTACTGGGTAGGCCTCTCTTTTGAATTTTTTGGCGATGGGCCAAAAATTGCCAAAATAGGGATTTTAAAATTTGTGGTATCCAAGAGAAAATTTGCCAATTAGGGGGAAGGTGGGGGACATTTATAATTTTTTCGGAGGCAGTTTTCAAAATTCTTCCCACAATTTTCTACTGGGTAGGCCTGTCTTGGAATTTTTTTGCTATTCGCCATATGAGGGGCATTTTAAAATTTGTTGGTACCCACTTTTTTAAATTTTGATTGGATTGCTTTCAAATTTTGCATAAATGTTCACTAGCCTGTCCACTCTTGAAAAACTACTTTTTTGGCGATCCATCCGAAACTGACTAAATAGTGAGGGTGCATTTTTCGGTAGTCAGCTCAGAAAATGCTTATTGTCCCACAATTTGGATTATATTGCCTTCATATTTTTGCGTAAATGTTCACTGTGCAGTCGTCTGGTGAAAAGTTACTTTTTTGTCGATCTTTCAAAAATTGGCTAAATGGTTGCATTTTTAAAATACTTAGTAGGTAATTTTCGAAATGCCTTATCTCCCATAATTTTGACCGTTATTCTTTGATAATTTTGTACGAATGTTCAATAGATGTTTTTTTTTTCTCGAAAAGGTACTGTTTTTGGCGATTTTCCACAAATTGGCCAGTTGGTAGCATTTTAAGTGTTTTTGTTTTCCAAAATACGTTGCCTGCTGCAGTTTGATAGGATTTATTCGAACTTTTAGAATATTACTCTCTATGTGATGTTTTTTTTTTAAAGCTTTTTTTTTTTTACGGACTGCCAAAATTGGGGATCTAGGGAATTTAAAGATCAAGTTTTTCAAAATAGTTCTTCTGCAAGTGATTATAGTGAGATTGTTTTGATTTTTTTACTCGTAGTTCAAAATTACGGCTATTTAAAATTTAGTTTTCCAAGCCAACAGAGATTAGTCAAATGCCGGTGTGATATGTAGATTTGACGACCACCCTAAATTTTGACCCCCGGTAAGATCTATATATGTAGAAGTGACCGGGGGTCGCAATTATGGGCATGTAATATTGACCCCCTCTGGAATTTTGATCCCCCTCTGGAATTTTCAATTATTATCCTTAATTGCACATCACTCCGTGCAGTAATATGAATCCATTAAATCAAAGGGAACCGGAACACTTGTTTATGTATTATACGCATTGAAATTGCGATTGCCATATCTTCAATTAGGCCAATGTGAATCCTTAGTCCCTGATATGCCGATGTGGGTCCGTGTCAACAATCATCACTGACCAAGACAGGGAGTTTTGCAACCAAATCAACGACGAGCTGTTCGGTCCAATCAGCATGTAACTTCGGTACACTACAGTCTAAACGGCCAGACAGAGCCATACAAGCAAACGCTGATCAACTCCATAGTGAAGTACGTCAATGAGAACCAGACTGACTGGGATAGGTACATTGACCCAGCACCCAGGCGTATCGCACTAGCGTTCACAAGTCAACGAAAGAGAGCCCCGTTTTCCTTGCGCTCGGTAGAAAGGCAAAGCTTCCAGTTGAGGAAGTACTTCCAACCGGTGTGCAGGTCGAGAGCTGCGAAGACGACCTGGAGAAGAGAGTGTCCGCCGTAGTCCAACTTCTGCATATCCAGTCGACAGCACAGAGCAATATCACAACTGCCCGGGCCGCCCAGAACAGGAACTTTAACCAGGCCTACCAAACCCCAGCATAGAGTATGGGTGACATTGTGCTGGTCAGCAACGCACGGCGTAACGCACGCAAAGGAGACAACCTGACCCCGAGGTGGACTGGATCTTTCAGAATCGGCCGAGTGAACAAGTCGGGAACCCTAAAGCTGCTGGGAAAGAAGGCACTTGTTGATGTTTCAATAGTGAAACTGTACCAGTCGCCACCCGAATCGGTACCCGACGCCTGTGACACCGTACCAGACTCCAGTGACCCCGTATCCAACGCCTGTAACGCCGTACCCGACGCCCGTGCCCTAGTGTGCACCCCGGATGACCTACTGCCCTGTTGACCATTCGTGGCAGAAAGAGAGAGCCACGTGAGTCAGCTTGCGCATTAGGTCAGAGATTCGCGGTCACTAGACGGTTGAAATATCTGCTACCTTGCCTCCAGCTCAAACCGTCCCTCTACTGGGTAACGTTAATTGCCTTTTCCAATCACTAAGCTACGTCTTTACCGGTGCGCAAGCGGACCACAAGGCAGTGCGACAAGTTGTGTGTGGCTATAGGATCCAGAACAGACAGCGAATGGACGGCATTACGCAACCAAGGGAGTAGGTATTGTCCAGGGGGATGAAGGAATACGGAACCTTGAGTACTGAAGTAGAGCTGATTGCTTTTGCCAGCATGGTAGACACAGCCGTAGTTGTCTAGGGACCTTGTAGGCAGAGCCGTGGCGCAACAGAATACCGGTGGTTCATGCACAAACCGGATCCGGAACTTCCACCTGTGGCTCCCTACAACGACGTTGGTGGATCCGTCTATTTATCAAACTTGTGTGCGCATTTCGAACCGGTCCACAGCATGTTCTGAACGAAACTGTAGTAAATGTTATCAGTTGCATGCATGTTTTATTTATTTATTTCTATATTCATATGTTTTTTATATCTTATTTTAAGTATTTTTAGATTTTTAGAAATGCTGGTCAAAATATATTTTTGCCACTTTAGCTCAGTTCTTTAAATGTATGGCCCCATTTTTGGAACAGACTGCACTAGAGATGGTTTTATTGTCATATTTGATGTGTTTTGTAGTAAAATGTCTTGAATGTTATCACTTGAATACTTTTTTTTTATATCTTTATGGTCATATTTGATGTGTTCTTTCTTTTTTGTTTCAGCATTGGTTTTAGTAAAATGATAAATAAAGTTTGAGTGGAATTATTGTGTTTATCAAACCGATAAAACCTGATGATGAAAACGTGCAAAACTATCATATAATTGAAATAGTAACTTGAGAAAACCATACGAGAAACAATAACAAGATCATGGACATGGTCACAGAAAAAAATATAGGGGGGTCAATATTACATAGAGGGGATCAATATTACATGGCTGATAGCTATGTATATTTGACGGGGGATCAAATCTCCATGGGTGTCAATTTTACATCTCACACCGGCCTTCGAAAATTTTTCATTAACTGATTTTAAAATATGGCTATCACTTGGCGATCATACAAGCCTATTGATACTTGATTCACTGGATCTTGGCTGGTCTCAGTGTCCGTGGACATTCTTGTTTATGAATATTTTGGGACCTTTTTAGCAACTAGATTACAGGCTGCCTAACATTGGTCGTTGGTATTCCAAAAATTAATGTTCTTTGAGCTCTACTGCGCTTCTGACGTTGATATGTAATAGATAGTTACAAAATACATTTGCATGTGTTACGTGTGCCGTTAAAAATATGTAAACCGGATACTTTTAAAGCCATGTCCTCGTTTAGTATTTTAAGTGAAATAAATAGATAACAAAACAAAATCGTACGACAAAGCTAAAAAAAAATTATTCGTTATACGATCTTTGAGTGACAATAACCGTGTAGTAAAATTTACCTGACCATAGCACATCCAGATAAGCCTTTTAAAAGCATATAAACTTGCCCGTCAGTTCTCTAATTTTGAATAAGATGTTATCAAAGAATTTTATGCAGTTAAAGAGAAAACTTTGGTTGTGTTCTGAGTGCTCATGCCACCCTTTAATTCTACCCCCCCCCCCCCCACCAGACTCTGGTTTCCAGGCAACAAAAGGGTCGTCCTCCTTACCGCTAAAAACTGGAACCTGGCTCTTGTTTTACACCATCTTGTGATACTGTGAAGAGTGAGTTGAGGTGAGTTCATTTTAGTAGCATATAATTGGTTAGTTTTTGAATTGGTTGACCACCAACAGGGACTAGGACAAGGGCATGTGAACCCCTTCCCCCTCCCCCCCCCCCCTCCTCCCCGCCAAAGTGATATCAAGAGTGTCAAAGGTGACGAAAAATCCGAAATTGACACCCAAACAGAAATATAATTTATTGGTTGTCATGAAACCGGAATCATTGCACATGTTTTGATACTGCACACTGAATACGTTCTAGTTCTTGAACATATTTCAGCCAATCAATACCAAGACACCAATATTTAAACGTGGAGTTTCTGAGTTTTACCAAAGAACCTGGAAAAGCTCCGGATTCTTTGAATGTCACACGAAGTGCTTTGTGAGTATTTTCTAGTTGTGCTATTATTGGCAACTGGTTTCAGGAAACGCCAAACGGTAGAGGTATTTGGGTATATGTCAATCACCCACTGTACTATACTGAATAAAAACTCCTGCATGTGCTTGCTGTGAATACACAAGTTAAATGTGTAAGTCTAGTCCGGTCAATACAGGTACGGGCCTGTGGCGCTAACACACTCGTTCAATATTTATCTAGAGGAAAGAGAAAGTTCAATGGCTGTTTTTGGATAAACAAACGCGTATTAAGACTGCCTTGTGATAAAATGTGCAATACGTTGAAATAATTGTGAGAGAGGACACAAATCAGGGAATTGAAATAACGAACGTTTTGTTATTAGCATGCAGATATCGATCGCAACCATATATTTGTTGGAAATATTCGTCAGTGTATAACAACGTACAACAGGTAAGCTGCTTTCGTTTAACTGTTTCGTTAGATTCGTAAAATCTGGTTCATCAGATGAATTTTTACCAGACATATCTGCTTGTTTCCATGGCCTGAACTGGTTGGAAAACTTGAAAAAAAAAAAACGTCTCGCGGTGTTAAAAAAAGCTGGGGATAACAGTGGTCTACGGCCAGGAAAATGACGTCGCTGTGACACAGCAACAACACTTCCCTGAGTGTTATGCAGATATACCTCTTCTTGGATGTCATGCAGCGAAATCCAATCTTTGCAAATTCCAATTCATATTTATTTTAAAAAAAACGGTTTCTTGATAACTTTGGGTTTTTGCCTTTTTTGGTGCTGTGTCATCGTCACTTCCGCTTCACTTTCTCTCTGTGCGACGTGCAACAGATTTTGAACTGTCGCAGTATTTTTTTACACAAATGTTGCTGGTAAATTTTAAGGGTTTTTAAATTATTTCAGCTGGCACAACATAATATTTTGGCCGATGATTAAAGTCTGTCTAGTTATTGACATTTCACGTTGCCAATAAGTTTTAGCCATCCCCAGACATTTCCCTACAAACCGGTAACTGGTCAACTGGGTTCCAGGTCAGCGGGGCGACAGTCAGCCGGGCGACAAAGAAATCAACTGGGCGACAACTCGGGGGTCAACTGAGCGGCAAAAAATGTCCAGATGGCGAAAAAAAAGTCTACTGGGCGACAGTAGAAGTGAACTGGGCGACAAAAAATAAATTACTTGAAACATTTTAGTACTGCACGATTTACCATCATGCATAGGAAATCTTGATTGCAATACCAAACTAATGCATTGGACATCAGTGGAAACGCTGGAAAACATCACATTTATGTGAGGTCCTTTTTAGTCCTATTTAACCCAGCCGACTGTGTCAGACTGAGTTAGTCGTATCACTATAGGGGGCTTGAATGTATGTGCGTATGTTAAACTTTTTCTTTAAAATGCTACTGCTCTCTCACTTTTGCTCCAATCGTTTTGATATTACGCAGGAATGTTCCCTGGGTGGTCCCCCACCAGTCTATTACTTTTATTGACGATTGACAAAAAACTGACAAAATGGCGGCACTTTTTGTGCCCGTTTTGATCCATTTTAAAATGCTACTCCTCCTACAGTTTTACTCCAATCGTTTAGATGTTAGGCAGGGATGTTCCCCAGGGGTTCTCCTACCAGGCTATTATTTTTCCGCGGTTCGCCAAAAACTGCCGAAATGGCGGAACTTTGAAGTTTGGCAAAAACTGGAATAAATGCCAGTAAATAACTGAATTGTCCAACCATTCATTTCTCTCAGTCTTTTTCAAATAGTTTTAAAATTTTAATCGAAAGTTTCTTAGGTGCTTCTCCACCTGGACTTTGTTTTTTTTTCGCAAATGACAAAAAAATGCCTAAATGGTGGAATTTTAAAAATTTTGTAAAATTGTGTAAATGTCGGTAAGTACGTGAATCGTCAAAACCCAACCTCTCCAACACCCCTTTTCGACTAGCTTCCACCTGGGAAAACTCGTTTTTATGTGTTAAAATTATGAAAAAGTTACGCTCAGAAACAAAGTTTTTCATTTTTTGGCATAACAGTATTCGTTTCAGAGTTTTCTCTCTTTCCTTGTTTGGTAACTCGGCTGGGTCATGTTCTTGGACATGCTTGTAATTGTAATGTATGTGAACTCCTTTTAATTGTAATGGCAACATCTACGTCCCACAAATGTAAATTCATGTTGACTGTTTAAATTCAGGAATTGTGAGAATTCATTGCAATTGCAATTACTTGTAAAATCTTCATTTGTGGGAATTGTTATTTGTATTGCAATCATGTTTCGAGTCCTGTATTTCAGAGAATTGCAATTATCGAACTGCTGTAGATGTCCGATTAGTAATTGCAATTGTTATGTAAACGCTTCATCAGTAGGAATTACGATTAGTGATTTTAAGTGTGTAATTGAATTTCAGTTGATTTTAAGTTCACTGAATAAAATTGAAAATGTTTCAGAGAATGGCAATTAAACATGCATTAACAATGTTTGAGACGGATTAGAACTTTATTTCATCTCTTTTTCGTACAGGCTTGAGTATAGTGAAACAAAAAGTTAGTTCATAGCAGAGACATAATTTTTTTTGTAATTCGATTTTCATAATTTCTTAATCTCTACAAATAACCATTTTGCATTAAGTCCAAAATGTAAAACATAAGATTTTTACTTGTCGCCCAGTCGACTTCTACTGTCGCCCAGTTGACTTTTTTTGTCGCTCAGTTGACTCCAGAGTTGCTGCCCAGTTGACTTCGCTGTCGCCCAGTTGACTTGGCGCCCAGTTGACCTGGCGCCCAGTTGACTAGGAACCGCTAAACCTACCCGCCCCTGCCCCGCCTTGAATACAGAAACTTACTTTGTTCGTCCGCCCTCTGGCTTTTTTCGAAGCATCAGATTGAGACGTTGTACACTTACCTAAAATTCCCAGTTGTATTGCGATATTAGAACTCCAGAATGACCAGGAGAAGGGTGAAGTGATCCGAGACTGACATAATGTGTGAGAGGGCTGAGGGGGGTATTTCTTTACTCCTGCACTGAATTTCTTTGTGAAATGCTAATAAAATTCACAAAATAAAATTTAATAACGTAAAATGTTCCACCAGAAGTATTCTAGGTGTATCATATTCGTATCGTCTTAGTTGCTTCTTTTTAAGCAATTTTCTTCGATGTTTCTAGTCTTTGTGCACTTTATAAAACTGATAGAACGTTAACAAGTCATCGAATTATTTTGATGTACCTGAAAGTCGAATAAATTGGTGGAGAACTTTGTACAAATGTAATATAGAAGTTAAATAATTTGTACTGATATTTTTCTTTCAGATTTATTATTAAACCATGGAATGGAACAACTCCTCGTTTGCTGCGTTGTCTTCAGTGTTTATCCATGATGAAAAGGGGAAAAAGTACGAAAAAGGATTCTACTGAAATGAGCTGCAGTTCTGCCGCAGGCGCCCACAGGCCAGTCTCTGCCGCGGGGGCACACGGTGGCGATGATTACAGCTAAAGCAGGTCAAGTGGACCTCTTGTGTTTATAGAAGATCATTTCAGTGACGTTGACGTCAAGAAGTTTGGGTTCGTAGCTGGACATAATGGGCATTTGAAACAAGCTGATCTGGCGGGCGAACGCACACTTTTACCGGATTCTGGAAATGAAACGGCACAATATCACAATATTGAGAAAATGGACCACTCTAAGTTCATGGATTCTGAATCAAGCACAAGCTTTAACAACGTTATAAGAAATAATGCAGTGAGGACGAAAATTCATCAAAATGACGTCTCGTCAGATAGTAAAGGCAAAAGTCCTCCAAATCAACACAGTACTTTTCTTCAAACAGAGTCGGAGTGGCAAAACGAGGAACTCAAAGACAGAGTGGGTTATGCCGCGAGCAAGGGTGAGAATGATACTCTCTTCCAGCAGACGAGTTGTCGTGACGCCATGCGGAATAACAGTGTTGTTTTGACTGATTCAAGTGCTTATCCAAGTCAATCCGCGATTAAAACTGCCCATCAAAGAACCTTGACACGCGCGCAAGAAAGGCTTTGTGATTCGCAACCAACCAGCCCTGATTTTCTCAGTCTGAACCTTACTTTGGATGATAAATCGTTACCACATCCAGAGGGAGATAGTACATCCAGTAGCGCTTCCTGTTCCTCTCATGTGGCTGCTTCAAATTCGAATTCAAAATCCAGAAACTTCAGGCGCTCGGTATTCCTGCCCACACCGTCATCTGATCGCGATATCCGTTTGTGTATAACATTGGAAGATCATGTTTTCCAAGATGGTGATTCTCATAAAGCCCTGGAGCGACTTGGTTCTGAAATGTCTGAAAGGTCACAGCATGACCCTGATGCGGTAGATACAAAGAACCCAAGCAAAGTGGGGATGGATCATCCAGACGGTTCTGTCAGATATACAGGTACTGCAGTCAAAGACGATTCAGTAGAACAGAATCTTATACACAATGTTACTGGTGCAAGTTTTTATTCACTCGACTGCACGGTTAATAAACGTGACACATTTCCCGGTTCTGTGGAAAGTGATCTTTACCGTTCTGATGTGATAATGCCTGTGGTATATCCCATAAATAATGAACTTTCGTGTGTACCTCCACCAAATACTGTGGAGCAAAATCAAGATGCTTATCTGAGGCCTGTAAACCCGATTTTTCGCCAAACCCAGGAAGATATTTTAGCAGATTGCAAAGAGACATCTATGAGAGAACAAATGACAGCAAAGCAAAACACTGAAAGGAATAAATATGGGCAAATTGTCAATGTAGGGATGCGCAAGGATATTAATCAATATGTGGAAACAGAATGGAAAGGAAACACTGCAAAAGCCGAAGCCATAAGAAAGGTGAAAAGTTTCGAATTTATTATTTTTTAAATCTTGTTTTCACAAGCGACAGTCATTGTGTTTGTTTCTGGACATCTTTTTCAATATCATTGAATTGTATAGAAATAACACAGAATCCTGCATAAGAAACCACTGGCCTGGGACACTTGTTGTTGTGTATCATCAGTTTCATTATCGATAATGATAATTATTATGGAAAATGGATATTGCAGAAGTATGGTTTTGGATTGGAGATGTGCGTTTTTTTTTTGTCCACAAAAAAAAAAAAAAAAAAATAGAGAACTCAGAAAGTTGTTATTTCAGAGTGTGTGAGATATACCTGAACATTTATGTTTATGTACACTGGGCGCTGTAGTTACCTCTGGGATTCTGTTTTGACAGGGATACACAGATATAACATTGAAGCATAACATGAGCCACTTACGACAGATCCGGGGGGACAACTACTGCGCACTGAGAGCATCCATATTCCAGGTACTAGTCGGTGGATTGGACATCGAAAGACATTTAGGCAGTCTGAGTCACATTAAGCAGGTAAAAAAATCCACGATGAGATTTAAAACTAAATTAGGCTGAGTCGGCGATATATCTGAGCAACAATTTGTTTGCGTAAGTTGTTGAACCATTTGTGCTATCAGTTATGCTACAGCTGTAGTTCTTCGATTATCTCTTCACAATTTGCGAAATGTGAAAGCCATTCGGTCAGAAAAATTGTCAACATTTTGTTTTATGGTAGCTGTAAACTAATGGTAGTAATCATATTTTTATTATTGTTATTATCATCATTATTATTATTATATCTCAGTATGAAGAAAATTAATAATCGATTAATAATTTTTGCACTATTGTCAGAAAATCTGGACAGTGTTTTCAACGGCCTCCAATTCTTACTTTCGGAAGTGGTCTTTTGCCAATCGGATCAACTGTGATAGGGAAGGCGTGGAGAAAACCGTTCGCTGTTGCGTGGAAGCTTTTTATGAGCAGGTTGGTTAAGTACCGTTGTGGTGTGGGAGTAATGCAGGCTGTTTCACGCAGGGAGGTTCATTTGATCCAAAACACATGCAAGTGTATAATGTAGATGTATATATTAAATATGACCGTTTTTACTTGTACCACACAAGATAACAGAGATAATAAACTAGATAATAAATTAAATACTTAAATTATTAAATTTAATTAAATAATTAAATACGTTTTTCTGTCAAATTTCAGCTCACGACATCGAAGCAATTTACAGTGGCTGGGCGAGAGTGCTTCTTTGCTGAAACCCTAAACTCCCACCCTGATATTGATCTTTATGTTTGCGAGGCTGTGAAGGTTTTGATGATGATCAAAGCCGTAGATTATTACAATGACTATACAGTAATCAGTCATTTGTCCCTTGTTCTCTATATTCTTGCAATATAATTGTACAGTAGTCGAGTTTTTGAATCGCTCAAGTTGATGTTAAGTGAATAAATACTAGAATACTTATATATAAATACTAGAATACTTATATACTAGAATGCTTAAATACTAGAATACTTAGAAAACGATGAACCTTACGTTTCGATGACTAAAGTTTCAAACAACTTAATATACAAGTGGAAAAAAACAGTGTTTATGTTTTAAACTGGTACTATACTTTTTACGGCAGTATCTTCTGTCTGCCCCCACAGATTCCACAGTAGCCATAAAATCGTTGAAATTCGCGTTATTTCGTCCCGTATATGCTAAAGTCTTCTATCTATCCACTGTACCATTGTTTTATCTGTATAAAAGTAGTACATAAGTAGTACATATATACTACTTTTCTACCCCCCCCCTCCCCCACCCGCCATTGCCTTCTGTATTGAAAAAGGTATGGATGGAAGAGTAATATATATAACTGATGTACAAATTTGTAATTCGGCAAGAATAGAAGGGACAGATGGAAGACTTGAATATGATGTATAGCGTGTTGAGGTCGTGAATTTTTACAGGAAGGAAGAGATGTTCCTATGTTTGTTTGGCTGTTGTTTGCGCGAGATACGAGCGATACTCCCGAAAAACTACTGCTGAATCACATGAACACTATTGGAGATAGCGGCGGTATGGAAATGGTATGACAGCAATAATTTCTCCTGTGTATTCTATATAGAAATGGACATTTTGTTTTTGGCTAATTGAATACTTAAATTGTACACACTATCAGGAGGAACCACGTGTTACGTAAATGCTATATTGTAGGAAATAGTTACTTTTTATGTGCAGATTGAGATGTTTCTACTCAGCGATACGCTGGGAGTGGAGATAGAAGTAGCACGTCCTTCGCAGCACGGCAAGGAAGATTTTATAACACATTTTCCAGACGAAGGAGGAGAGTTACTACCAACCATACACTTGGTAGCGGAGGATGACCGCCACTATAATGTTCTACTAAAATAAGATCTGATTCATGAACAGAGTAGTGCGTTGATGATACTGTGATGTAACTTTTGCTTTGGTTGTAATTTTGTTTTCGCGAGCTGTTCTCACATTATATTGCCTTTTTGCCATATACATTTAATTTTACAAAATTTGGCAACGCAGATATTTACGAAAGTTTAATCGAATATTACGATATTACCAGTTGCGATGAAGATGAGAGCTGGGAGGCGGATGGGGGAAGGGAGGCACATCGACACGGCATCGTGAAAGGGTTAGGCAAGAAGAAATGTAGTCTTTGTTCTCATCCATTTCTTTTTGAGACAATTTACTCGGCATGCTTTATATATTTTCTGCAAGATAAAAATTACCCACAATACAGTGCTGAATATAATCATATGGGTCCAGAAAGAAAACTAATGTTTCTCGTCCTTGTCTTGAGATAACTGACCCGGCGGTAATCCTTGTTTTTTCACTCAAAAGGATAGAGCTAGAACTTAGATTTTTGTTTGGTAACTCTTCTCAATGCTTCGTTAAATGGCAAAATAACAGGTTTTTCTGAAAGAAAACTTTGAATTTTTCTACTGGTGAAGTCAGTAACGAAAATGCAAATGGCGAAGTCAGGAACGCAAAATCGATTGATTGATTGATTAATTACACCCGGCTTGACGATCAATTTCATTTCGTTTTAGGCCCCACCCCAAGGGCTACAGGAAAAGGTTTTGTCTGTCCGTCAGTCAGTCTAAGTGTCCCCATTTTGGATGTGTGTCTATTGCCAGCTAGATCTCCGACAATATGAGGTGGATCTTGTAAAACCTCATACAGTGATAGAATATATATTGTAGTTGTGCCCCTGGGTGTCACTTTATTTGTTCGCCTAAAAAACGGAACCACAGGGCTTGAACAAATTGAACAAAAATTGTAGCTGTACACCGGTTTGTATCCGTTTTTTCTGACTGACAGCGGACATACAACACTTGAACAAACATTATGAATTTGAAATGTGCCGATCTGGGCTTGAATGTATAAAAAAAGTCGGCCTTTCGAACGTCATGCAGTGTGGAACATGAACTATGTTTATTGTTGATTAAATAATGTATATATATAAAGTATAATGGTCAGCTACGTCAATATTTTCCCACAATTAGACTGCTTTCTGCAAGAGCGATTTTGCATTTCAATTGTATATCTATTGATGAGCAGTGATTTAAATTTTTAACAATGTTAAGGCTTGTCCCTTATTTGTTAAAACGTGTGCCAACAAGTACAAATCATGAGATCCTATGCGCATACCACTTCATAGTCATTAATAACGCCGGTGAGGGCCTGCGATATCTGCGATTACTTGTTTTTCTTTGTTAGTCCCCCGCCGCCGCGTAGAGCGGAGCGGGGGCCTATAGTATTTGGGTCTTTCGGTCCGTCCGTCCGTCTGTTTCGTGACACTTGGAAGCACAAATTTGTGCACGCGATATCTCAGTCGCTATTCAACCCTGGCTTTTGATTGTTGCTACATTGAAATATATACTGAAGTTGTGGGACGTCGCATTATTTTTCGATTCGACCAAAAAATGACGAAATGGCGACTTGTTGAAAATAGGCAATTTTTCTGTTGCCTACAGTGCAACTTTGTGCACGCGAAATCTCAGCCGCTATTCAACCCTGATTTTTGATTGTTGCTACAGTGAAAATATATATATCGAAGTTGTGCGACGTCGCATTATTTTTCGATTCGACCTTAGTTCGTGGCGGTGGACATTCATCAGTTTCACTGATAACTTATTTCAATTGCATTTCCTTAGGGTATTGTGAACGCTGGAATTATAATCCAAATGCAATTACAGTCCTCCCTCGTTACCTCAAAGTCGACGGGACCGGCAGATTTACTTGGAGATAACTGGGGTTCGAGATAACCGAGATATACATATGAGTAGAGCATATTTCGTTGGAACGTAGTTTTCCAACCTCATGCAGCATATAACCACTAGGATTCCCATACACACAAACGTGCGCAAAGCTGAACGTATAAGAAGGGGGAGGGGTTTACCGGATGTATAAAAATTGGGGGTGGGGGCTACCAGGGGGGGAGGGATCTTTTTAGATAGAACCAGTTGGTGAACATGCAGCCAAAAATTTAACATTTTATAGCTAACAAATAGTCTTGTTTTGCAGTTTTGTCAAAGACATTTCAGGGAATACGTGAATTCTCTGCCCCTTCATTTCAGGGAATTCTCTGGAAATTTTCAGAAAATACGCGTATTCCCGGATTAGACGAATTCCCTGTACCATGCATGTATTTTAAATGAACGTTTTAATATATCGTTATTCTCTTTAAGTAACTCACTATTGTTTATGCTTGTGAAATATGACCATGATATGTTTGAAATTGTGCTTTATTTAATAGACTGGTTTAACCAGTCTATGTATGAGGTTGTTTGATTTCGAAGTGATCGTTTCTTTTGATTAATAAAGTGGGCCTAAAAACTTCCTGCACCTTCCGTGTTTAATTTAATATCAGTTTTATACTCACTCGGGCGAGCTTTCATATTCTCTAATTTTTTCAGATATCTTGATTTTATTTTGCTAAGCTATGACGGCTCATTACTGTGAATAGACCATTTTGGGTAGAGAATGGTCAGTTTGAAGCGTCTGCAGTTTTGTTTGGATAAAATTAGGTTTTTGGTAATTGTGCCTGATTTTCAGTTCTATCCAGCAATCGTGGGTTCCAGTGAGACATTTTGTGTTCCATTATTGTCCTGTATTGTCTGCGTTGTTTTTATTAAGCAAAGTCATTGTGCTGTGTGTCTCTCAGTATATGGAAAGTCTTATTTGCTATTCAAATTTATGTAATGCTCATGCTAATAATAGGACTATTATTATATTGTTAGAGGTATTTTCTTCAGCTGTATTATGTTTACAAATAGTTTAGGTGAGTTATCTCCAGGTATTTTCGTCAGCAGTACCCATCTGGGAGATGCAGGAAAAGTGCTAAAATTAGACCGCCTGATTGTACAAAACGAAACTGAATTCTGCCAGATAGCCGAGTGATCCTATTCTAGCTTCTAGTTTTGGACCTTGGTCAGTGTTGCCGAGACATCTCTTATGTGGTCGAAAATGGGCTCAGAATCTGATAACTGTAACAATTTCCGATGGTGTAATAGTCTACTTATGTTTTCTGACCTTGCCGACAAGGTCAAGGTCATCGAGCTCAAAATTGCTTTATCTCTAACCGTGTTCGAGATAATTGTGAACTTCCGATTTTCGTCCTTGACCGTTAAGGTCACCGAGATATCCCTTATGTAAATTCTTTTAAGTCCAAATGGTTGAATTTGAGCTCAAAAGATTAAAGATACATAGACCATGTGACCTCTACTCTCAAGGTCAAGATTTCGGTCGCGATATTACCCTCTACTTAACCCGTGTATGTGTTTAAACAAGGATTTCAGCCCTGTTTCTAGCCATTACCATAAGAAATGGGGCTTTGAACATATTTACACTTGGGGATTTGCCAAATCCCCTAGTGTATTGAATGTGTACGAAAATTTTAGCCGGAGTGGTGGCATTTTTTTCGTTTTTTTTTTAGTTTGTCCGTGGACCTGTAGTCAGAGGCCGTTACTGCTAGAAAGATTAAATTTGGATATGATAAACTTCAGTATGTTAAGTTGATCCTTCTGTATTTTTTTTAAATTCGCTCAATTTTTCAATTAAAAAACGACAAAACAAATTTGCGAAACAGGCGGCAAGAAGCTGAGAGCAGTAGTTTAAACTGGCATGATATCAGCCTCGGTGTATTGATCGCCCAACTCTCAATGGAAGCCATCACAGCATGCGTGTGCAAGTTTAAGTTGGCTGCAGCGTTTGGGTTTTCCCAATTGCTAAAGAGTGATGAAGTTTGGCTCACTGATAGAGGGTGATTAGACGCCGTAAAATCCACATTTTTTAAACCATGACCTTAGAAAACGATTGACATCCTCGGCCATGGTCAGTGTCAAAAAAGGAATTGGGCCATTATCTCGAAAATTGTTAGAGATAGGGCGGTTTTGAGCTTATTTTCGACCCTTTGGGCCTAAAAGACGATATCTAAGAGGTACCTCGGTGACCTTGACTTCCACGGCCATGGTCAAAGTCAAAAACCCTGAGTGGGCCATTATCTTGAAACCGGTTAGAGATTTAACGATTTTGAGGTTATTTTCACCCTTTGGGCGTAACAGACTATATGTAAGAAGTGCCTCAGTGACCTTGAGCTCGGACATGGTCAAAGTAAAAACCTGGAAGTGGGCCATTATCTCGAAAACTGTTAGAGATACAGCGATTTTGAGCTTATTTTCGGCCCTTTGGGCCTAAAAGATGACGTGTAAGAGGTGCCTCGGTGACCTTCACCCCCTCGGACATGGTCAACGTCAAAAACCGAAAGTGGGCGATTATCTTGAAAACGGTTATAGATAGAACGATTTTGAGCTTATTTTCGATCCTTTGGGCCTAACAGAGGATATGTAAGAGGTTAAGAGTTCATAATCGTATTTTTTTGTGATCCCAAGTGTAATTTTCGCTAGTCGGTAGCGAAAACGGTCTAGTTTGATCCCAGTTTCATCTCGATTTTTGAGATCAAGCTAAAAAAATGCAATTCCAGCGAGACCTTGTTACCCTCAAAAGGTGTACCAAATTTGAAGCTCCCAGGAAACCATTCAAACGGAAAATATATAAAAAAATAACTGAATGAATAACGAAAAAAGTAGAGCCATATGGAAACGACGTTCCCAAGTGGAAATTACAAAACAGCAACAGATAGATTAAATGACATGTCCATGAGATATAAAGGTATCTTTTCATATTTTCAGAAAGAAAAGGCAAAAATTTAAGCGAATACCCAGTCAAGTTTTTTTTCCATATGAAAAAAGTTAGTGGCTGCGATTCTGCATTCGATTTCCACCAATCTGCATCCCTCACCCAACCCCCCCCCCCTCACCACCAACCTCCCGTTGACATGGCATAATAGTTTTTCTGGTGATTGAAGATATTTATAATCTACACAAAATTCTAGGATCAACATTCTGCTATTGGCACTGAGTGTTCATCCAAAAATTACGCAAAAAGGGTGTTTCCTGTACACATTTCCCCAAAATCAACAATGGCTGATTGGATTCAGGACTAATTGAAAACAATCAGGTGTGCCAGTTAATATTCTTCCTGCGTTGCCTCAAATTGTGAGCCTTCGCGTGGCGTCATTTTGACAGACCTATGTAGTACAGCATAGGAAATTTCACGCTATAACGATTAAACACAAAAGGGTTCTACCACAACCCACTAATCCGTTCAATACTCACTGCAGAATTTATTTACCCGACAAATACGTACGAAAGAATATCTCACCCCGGTTCACAAGTACGTGAAGTGTTGTCGAAAGTGTACGCGTTTGCCGTTTCACAAGGATATTATAATATCATATAATATATAAAATGCAGTTTACACAATGGAAAAAGTACCGTATAGTTAGTTTCTACATGGAACAAATATGTGAGTATATGGTACAAAGACAATTCTGCAGTTTTAGTTAAGTGGTCTACGAGGATTTAAAAATTCTGTATGGCGAAAAACTGAGTCAAATGCAGAACGATTTGTGAAGCTGTATTGTGACTAGCTTCAAGAAACGCACACTGTAGAGGCACTTGGGGTCTAGTTCTGTGACTAAAACTACGATGAGACGTTTGTTTTAAGTGATACAAAAGTGAGATACACTGCCTCATTGTGGTCCAAGAGCCCCCCCCCCCCCCCCCCCACATACACACACACGTAGTTTGCAGTCGTTTTATCTCAGTTGCAGGACCTCGCGTGCGTGAAAAAAACTATAGCGTTAAGTTTTAATTAAAGAAATATAAGGTTCGGGAAGCAATCAATATAGAAGGAGAGAAACATGAAATTGAACAGCACATCGTAATTGTGTACTTTTAAAGTGAAAACAGCATTTGTGCCGTTTATTCCAAGCTCATTTGCAAAACTAGTCTTGAGATTTTTTATAATTCATGAGAATCTTCTGCAGCTAACAGGCGAATTTGTAATTTAACCAATTACGATTCGTTGTTCAATTTGACTTTGCCTTATACTCAGTTCAATTTCAACAGCATAAACTGAAGCTCTTTGTGCACACTGGATGTTTTTATGTGAGATAAATAACGCACAATTTAACGTTGAAAATGGGAAGTCGATTTATTTATAGAATTGTTATCCTATTTGAGTGAATTTGAAACCCAGGCGAGGTTCATCATGCTACACCATCACCTTATTATGTCTCCCCGACCAAGGGGAGACATATAGTGTTTGTACGTTCTGTGTGTGTGTATGTGTGTACGTGTGTGTGTGTGTCTGTGTGTGTGTGTGTGTGTGTGTGTGTCAGTCTGTTGTGAACAAAGTGTTGTGTGCAAGATATCTCGAGAACGAAACGTCGGATTGACTTCAAACTTGATCGAATTATTCCTTGGTAAGGTCGGACGGTTCTATCAAGTTTTGACGCATGTCACGTGATTAGGGCAAGAGTATGACGTCATTACGTAAAAATCTTGGGTGCGAAATTTCTCAGCCGCTGAACATCGGAGAAAGTTGAAACTTGGTGGGATTATTGCTTGGTTGGTCCGAAAGACTCTGTAGATTTTTTTCGCGAGTAGAACGAACGAATGCGGCGTATGACGTCATCACGCAGAATATGTATATATTTTGAACAAGATCTTGTGTGCAAAATATCTCGATAACGGAAAGTCCTATCGACTTTAAATTTTATATCAATATTCCTTGGATCAGTCGGCGGGCTCTATCAATTTTTAGCGCATGTCAGGTGATTAAGGCAGGCGTATGACGTCATTACGTAAAAATCTTGTGTGCGAAATTTCTCAGCCGCTGAACATCGGAGAAAGTTGAAACTTGGTGGGATTGTTGCTTGGTTGGTCCGAAAGACCCTATATATTTTTTTCGCGAGTAGAACGAACGAATGCGGCATATGACGTCATCACGTAAAATATGTACATATTATAAACAAGGTCTTGTGTGCAAAATATCTCGATAACGGAAAGTCCTATCGACTTCAAATTTTACATAGATATTCTTTGGGTCAGTCGGACGGTTCTGTCAACTTTTTACGTATGTCACCTGATTAGGGCAAGAGTATGACGTCATTACGTAAAAATCTTATGTGCCAAATTTCTCAGCTACTGAACATCGGAGAAAGTTGAAACTTGGAGGGATTGTTATTTGTTAGGTCCGAAAGACTCTATAGGATTTTTTCGCGAGTAGAACGAACGAATGCGGCGTATGACGTCATCACGTAAAATATGTTTTATTTTATAAACAAGGTCTTGTGTGCAAAATATCTCGATAACGGGAAGTCCTATCGACTTCAAATTTTATATGAATATTCCTTGGGTCAGCCGGACTGTTCTATCAATTTTTGGCGTGTCACGTGATTAGGGCGGGTGTATGACGTCATTGCGTAAAAATCTTGTGTGCGAAATTTCTCAGCTGCTGGACGCCGGAGAAAGGTGAAACTTTGGATTATTGCTTGGTAGGTCCGAAAGAAACTCTAAATATTTTTCACGAGAAGAACGAACGAAAGCGGCGTATGACGTCATCGCGTAAAATGTGTATATTTTGAACCAGATCTTTTATGCATAATATCTCGATAACGGAAAGTTATATCGACTTAAAATTTTATATGGATATTCCTTGGTTCAGTCAGACGACTGTTTCAACTTTTGACAGGTAAAAAGTTATCAGTTCTTAAGCAAAACATCTCGACATCGGAAAGTCGGATCGACTTTAAATTTGGTGTAGTTATTCCTCGAATAGGTCACACGGTTTTATTAAACATTATTGAACTCGTATAGAAAATCAAGAAAGGTGCATAACGTCAACAGCCCCCCCCCCCCCCACCCTAACCTCCCCATTTTTGGCTGCTTTGTTATCTATGCATGCGTGTTAACTGCGCTGGGGATTTCGGAAGATTTTCCCGAAGATTCTCTAGTGTTCCTGCATTCTTTAGAAAGCTTCAAAACAGTAACAGCATTATTGTCGGTCCATTGCTATTTGTTATTGCCTGAAATTGAAGTTTTTGTGCATTTCTCATCTGTGGTTGTTACGTAACATGCCACTCAGTCAGGGGTCAGTGTCAGTTGCGGTGCATGATGGATCGTTATCTACGAGGTCATGGAATGCTATTGTCGTATTATAGCTCTAAGCAGCTCTAGCTATTGATTTTTTTTTTCGCCGCATACTTGATTAGGTTACCAAGATGTGCTCTATATAGGAGCCATGCTGTATCGATTAGCATTGTGTGCAGAAGCATTTTTCGCTATTAAATTGGGTCGTCTGATATCTTGTGTTATGAGGAGCAGCTCACCATTTTGCCTACGAAATGCCTCCCCCTTCTCCCACCGAGGTGCGTCATCTCTGATGCGCAGTTATGAAGAATGCCTTGCTAGTGCTATTTGGCCGATGGGAATGTGCGAAGACAAGGTAGTCTATCATGGCTATAACTACACTTAGGGTACAGACTGTTACCGTTGCCTTGGGTAAAAGGGTTAGAGTTGTGTTTATAGTCGGACCTACAGTAAATAGCTGAGGGGCGGGGGGGGGGGGGGGGCGTGTGGAGGATGATGGTCAGCAAAAAAAAAAAAAAAAAATCCCGACCACCTTCAAGACCCGGATAAAAAGATGTAAGGTAAGAACCGTTTGTCGTGACCCCTTCCACATTCAGGTAAAAAGACGTACGGTAAAACCTGCCTGTCTTGACCACCTTCCAGACCCGGATAAAAATGTAACGTACAGTAAAACTGCTATAGCGACCAACTTCAGATCTGGATAAGAGGGGCCTACAGTAAAACCCGTTTTAGCGACCACCTTTCAGACTCCGATGAAAAAAGATGCTCATTTATGTCTGTTTTAGTGACCACCATCTGTTTGGTTTATTTTATGATTTTTACAATGAATGAAGGTTATGTTTGCAGAAATGAATATTTTGTTTCAGTTTGAGGGGGGAGGGGGGGTCATGGGTTTGGTCGGGGAGACATTTGTTTTTGTTCACAAAAACAAGAAACTTAAGTAGGTATCGATTGAAAGTGTGTAATATAAGCCTGCACTCTTATGTTTTGTGTGCACTGGCCGCTCTAGTTCGATCAGTTAGTTGTGTTTTCGATTTAAGCGTTGGGCTGCCTTATGTAGGGTTCGTCCATTAAGGCAGGTACTTTACATTCATTCCAAAGTTACCCAAAACCACAAGTGTGTCGTTTGTAATTGTCCTCCCAACGCAGAGGACGTTTTGACACAAGCCGTTCTGTATGCCGTTTTGCCGGCTGTGCTTCTGGACAGGGTATGCTGTGGATAGTTGTACCCAATTTATCCTCCGCCAGGGTTTTCCGATCATCAAGAGCGAAGTCATTGTAGTTTGGCAATATTGTGGTACCAGACTTTGTCAAGCGTAAAATACGAAACAGTATCGCAAGGTTTAGTCAAGATTTTAAGTTGTTTCCATTTTAACGGATCTCTACAGATATTGGGGAACAATGGAAAAGTCATGGAAAAGTATTTTTTTAAATTATTTGGTTGCTCAATGATTTTCTTCTTTTTTTACCACATGAAAAGGAACTATAGCCTTGGCGTGTGACCAGTTAATAAAAACTAAAAAATTATACGCCTATTTGAAAATAGACAGCAAATGTTTTGGATTTGTCGAGTATTAATTAATTCTACAATGGGATTGAAATAGAATTAAAAAGGATTAAAGCTTGAATTTAACTGTAATCAAAGAGCGCGATATGGGCAGCCGTAGCGACGAAATAATTCCACACGATGAGTGTTTCACAGCCGTCGCTGCGTGCGAAAATCTTGCTGCTCCTGCTGTTGTTTGGAATCGTCACCATTTATAAGGTACAAGCTTTTTTTTGGTAACTAATTTATTATATATTATTGGAGTAAAAGGGGCGTGTCAGCATTACAGATCTGCTGAAGCGTAGTTCTGAGGAAAAAAAGGACTTTTCCAGCTGTTAATTGGTTTTTTTTTTTGTGTATGTGACTTTTTTGTGTAACTTTAGTCCTTGTTTTTGAACTGAAGGTCCAGTGTAAACTTTAGGTTACTATCAAGCGAAGACCTTTCCGTAAGGTATGTTTTTTTTTTTTTTTTTTTTTTTTTGGATAAGCGGTGTGAATGAGATTCTTAAAATTTACAAGAAAAGAGTGTGAAAAAATCCTTAACAAGAAAAGTAAGGCACGCGAGTAGTCAATATGGTTGGGCATTGGGTAAATGTGATGATGGAAGGATCATCTCGAAGTATCTGTGGTGAGGTTGATGTAGTCCTCTTTTGTTTATCTTTAAAGGGTGAGAAGTTAGTTGGTAGCATCGCAACATTAAAAGAAAACTACCGACCTTCCAGAGTATCCGGTCATGAGCCTGATGTCAAAATAGTGAGGCAAGTAAAGACACTAGACGCTTCGGCGGACAGTCCTGGCATTGCAACGCTTGTTTCTTCTAAGGGAATTATAGACGCACGCACTGACGGACTGGTAGAACAGGCGTCGAAGAGGCTTCGGAAGAGCAACTGGTGGCTGTCTGGAAAGTGTGACTGCGACTCCCGGATCTGGAACTCCATTGTGAATGTAGAACAAACATTCGGGAGGTAGGATAGCTAAAATTCTATTTGCAGATCCAGGGAGATGCGAAATATATTTCGTGCGCCCTGCCCACCCCCTTCAGGGAACGATATCCCTATGGAAAATATGCTGTATTTTGTCAGATGATTGTTTGGCACGGAACTGATATGTTTACGATGAAAAAAAATTTTTATGTCACTTTTTCCCCCAACTGCTGGTGTATTTTAGCGGATTTATGTTGGTGCGCTATTTCGGACATCATCTCCCGCATGTGTTGTTTATGTGTCAGCATCAAAACATTTTATAATGATACTTAGTGGAAGTGGTACGAGGAACTTCCCAACCTTCCCTATGATTTTTTAGACCAGATAGATCTGAAACTTCAAAATATATATTTATCCAGTCATTTTCGAATCAGTTTCAGACTTCGCAGATATCTTTGCTATGTACCACAGATTATGGGTTCGATCTTGTTAACGAAATCCATCGGTATCGAAATTTTTTTTGGCCTTGAACAGTGAATTATATCGTTAACATTTCAAAATGCATGGGCTCATTTAGTTTTAGAGAAAAAAAAGATGCGTCCAAAGGGTGCAAAATGTGGTTTTTACTAAAAACAATTAGCTGTCGTTCACGAAACGCATTTCCTTGAACAATTTCTTTAGTTTTCAAACAGAAAATAGTAGATGTCGATGTTCTTGCCGAAAAAAAGTTGAACAGTAATGTTCATAAGCGCTGTGACGGACATATTTCCAGTTTTGCACTGCATGCTGCAAGTGGAACAGAAAGATCTTTACTGTTATCTTGTCTGCAAATGTAGCATTGTAAAAAAACAGAGGGACAATATACCGATTCAATTTGAGCGCGCCCAAATTTACATGGAAGTTTTAGACCAAACGACTTCGTCATGCTGGTCTTATCACATCAGTAGAGGGGATATCCGTCGTCTGTTTGTACTTGTGTACGTATGTACGTGTGTAAACGTTTAGTGGAAATGCTTCTCCCTCAGTTTTAATCTGATTATTTCAAATCTGCCTAAAATGTGGTCAGTTGGGGGGGGGGGGACCATTTAAAATATTTTGGTTGCTCAAAATGCTACCTGTCCCACTAGTTTGACTGGATTGTCTTCAAATTTTGCATAAATGTTTACCAGGAGGCCATTCCTAAAAAAAAAATTGGCGATCCACCAAAAATTGAACAAAAGGGGGATGATCATTTTTTTTGTTTATTGGCAGCCAGTTTTCAAAATGCTTCTCCCACAGTTTGGCTAGGATTTTTGTCCAATTCTATACGGTTGTTTTCCAGACGGTTCTTTCTTGAAAAATTCCTTTTTTTTTTTTTTGCCAATCCGGGAGAAATTGGCCAAATAGGGGGCATTTATAATTTTTTGATGACCAGATGGTTCTTCTACGATTGTGATCGCATTAGCCTCCAATTTTGCATAAATATTCAACATACTTTTTGGCGATTTAAAATAAAAAATTGGGTAAATGGGAGGCATTTAAAAAATTTTTTGGGAGCCAATATTCAAAATGCTTCTCCTACAATTTGAACTGCATTCCTTTCATGTTTTGTACGAATGTTTCTAGATAGGTCTCTTGAAATTTTTGTCGATCTGCCCAAAATTGGCTAAATGGTGGGCATTTAAAACATATTTCGTAGCCAATATTAAAGATGCTTCTCTCCCAAAGTTTTCGCCGGATTTCTTTCCAATTCTAAAAGATTGTTCCCTTGATGTTTTTTTTTCTTGAAAATGTATTTTCTATGTCGATCCGCCAAAAATTGGCTAAATAGGGGGATTTATAATTTTTTGGTGAGCAATTTTCAGAATGCTTCTACTCCTACAATATGGATTAGAATACCTTAACATTTGTACGAATGTTTACTGGAAAAAAGGGGAGCAAAATGTTTCTTTTCCCAGAGTTTCGATCGGATTTCTTTCCAATTTTGAACGATTGTTTCTCCACGAGGGTTCTCCTTTAATATTTGTACTAATGTTTACTGGATAGGCCTAAAAAAACTGAACAAGTAGGGGCATTTTAAAATTTTTTGGTAGCCAATTTTTCAAAGGTTTTTTCTTCCATAATCTTTAATTGGATTGCCTCCAGATTCTGCAGAAATGTTCTCTAGGCTGTCTTCTCTTGAAAATTTTCTTTTCTTCTTCTTTTTTTTTTTTTTTTTTGTCGATCCGCCAAAAATTGGCTAAATGTGGCCGTTTTAATTTTTTCGTATGCAATTTTTCAATTTTTGAAATTCGGATTGTCTTCAACTTTTGCATAAATGTTCACTAGGCAGTCCATTGGTAAAAAAGTTACTTTTTTGGCGATCCACCTAAAATTGACCAAATTATCTAAAAGTTTTTCCTCCCACAATATTTATACGATTTTGCATAAATAGTGTCTAGGCTGTCCTCTCTTTAAAATACTTTTTACGATCCACCAAAATTTGGCTAATTGGTGACATTTATAATTTATTGGTTGCCAGTTTTTAAAATGTTTTCTCTCTCGCAGTTTGGATCGGATCGCCTTCCAGTTTCGCATAAGTGTTCACTGGGCGATCCTCTCTTCAAAAGTTACTTCCTTTGTCGCATAGCCAAAACTAGCTAAATGGTGGGGGAAGGAGCATTTAAAAAATCGGTAAGCAATTTTCAAAATGCTTCTTCTCCAACAATTTGTATTAAATTACTTTTACATTTTTGCACGAATGTGTACTGTTTAGGCTTCTCATGAAGTTGTTTTGGCAATTCGCCAAAAATTGGCCAAATAGGTGCATTTAAAACTTTGTTAATAGCCATTTTTCCAGAGGTTTTTTCTTCCGCAATTTCTATTGGATTGCCTTCAAATTTTGCGTAGATATTCATTAAGCTGTCTAATCGTGAAAATTGCCTTTTCTGGGCGATCCGCCAAAAATTGGCCAATGCTTCTCCCACAATTATGACCTGATTTCTTTCAAGTCCTGAACGTTTGTTTCCGAGATGGTTCTCTCTTGAAAGTTTACTCTTTTTGTCGATCCGCCAAAAATTGGCTAAATGGGGGGGGGGGGGGGCATTTACATTTTTTTTGGCAACCAAATTTTCAAAATGCTTCTACCCCAACAATTTGGATCAGATTACCTTTAATATTTATACGAATGTTTACTGGATAGGTCTCTCTTACCATTTTTGGCGATCCGCGAAAGATTATTTAAATCAAGGCATTTAAAAAAAATGGGGAGCAATTTTCAGAATGTCTCTTCTCCCGCAATTTTGATCGGATTTCTTTCCAATTTTGAATGCTTGTTCCCGAGATGGTTCTGTCTTGAAAAATTACTTTTTTGTGGACCCTCCGAAAATTGGCCAAATAGGATCATATATAATTTTTTGGTAGCCAGTTTTCAAAATGCTTCTCGTCCAACACTTTTTTTTTTTTTCAAAAATTTGTTGCATGGGGACATTTATAATTTGTTGGTTGCCAATTTTCAATATGCTTCGCCTCCCACGGTTTTAATCGGATTACCTTCAAAAGTTTAATAATTGTTCACTCTCTTGAAAAGATCGCCAGAAATTGACTAAGTGGGGATCATGAAAAAAAAAACAGTTGCCAATTTTCTAAATGCTGCTACTCTCACAATTTTGACCGGATTCCTTTTGGGTTTCGTATGAATTCTCAATTTTGAATAACCGGTTTTTAAAATATGGCTACGACTTTTTGGCGACCACACGAGCCTATTGATACGTGATTCACTAGATCTCAGCTGGTCACAATGTCCGTGGACATTCTTGTAATGGTGTTTGTATGAAGACATTGTTTTGAAGTCTACTATGCTACGACCGCGCGTAAAGTTATACTTCAGCAAAGTATTCGAAACTTGTTATTAGCTAAATGATCATAAAAGAAACACAATTAAGTGATTTCATTTCAGCAAAATAATACTTCGGAAGATTACGATTAATAACGAAGACTGAATAGTGCTGCGCTGACACTTGAAATATATAAAACCCTTTAATTGTTATTTATTTTTCAGGATTGTGTCCATGAAGGAGTACTGGTCCCAGGTGTACGTTAGCCGCACCATAGTGACGTTATGTCACGCAGACGCTGTTAAGGAAAGTAGCGGTAGAGGAAAGATCAGTCTCTTAACTCAAGGCACGCCCTCTCGACGTCACATGCTGCGTCATTTGATTGACAGCTGGTCTGGACCAATCAACGCGGCTCTGTATGTTAAGCATAGGGACTTCAAAGACAATTATCACTATATAAAGGCTTTGTTGGAAAAGACGAAACGCAGGAACGTGATAATACATATTGTATTAAGCACAGGAAGTGTTTATCCCGTGAACTGGTTGCGGAATGTCGTTATTAAAAATACTACCAGCGAGTACATCTTCAGTATTGATATGGATTTCATCCCAAGCAAGAACCTAATGGAGAAAGTCAGCTTCCATATCAACAGCCTCAAACAGGCGGCGGCGAATAACGTCGTTATTCTCGTGCCTGCATTGGAAATGCTACAAGCCACAAGCGAAGCGCTTCCACTGTCCAAGTCAGAAATCTTTCCGGTGATATCTTCCGGGAAGGCTGATGTGTTCCATAGAGACGTTGGTGGTCACGCGCTTTGGTTAATTGATAAATGGCTGACCGCCGAAAGACCATATTTATTGCCACAGTCCACCGTATGCGACGATAAAAGTGAACCTTATGTGGTTGTCTTGCGCTCCGCATCTCCACTCTACCCAGAGACACTTTTAGAGCGAGGCAAGAACAAGATTGCTTATTACCACGAATTGTGCACATACCGCTACAATTTCCTAGTCATTCACGATGGATTTTTGCTTCACAAATGGCATACAGACTCGCTGCGAGCCATGAAAAGAGTCAAGCACTGCGTTGAAGAAGCCTTTAGGGTTTTTAAATTACAGTTGAACAACTCAGCAGAGCAAACTGATATTTATGAACGCCTTATGTCATCATCGACTATGAGATTTCTTTTGGGACTGAAATGTACTTTTATTGATTTGATACTTTTAGTTCTATTTTTGTTACCTTTCTTTTTGGTCTTCATTTGGTATTATAGGCGATATTGGCACAAAACGCCGGAATTGCCATTGGCAACGTAATTGATGGAATCTGTAACACGTCACCAGGTAATCACTAGAAATAAAATCATGGGGATCGAAGTTTCGAGGAAGTGTTAGAGGTCGTTAAGATTGTGAGACCTTTTGCAAGAAATAAAAATTTGTCATCTTACGTCCATTTTACTTCTCGTGCGTGCCGTGTGCAAACTTTTTTTTTTTTTTTTTTGTCTTTTTTTTTTTTTTTTTTTTTTGGAAAAGTTTTAACTTGGCAGACACGATTCAGAAGTAAACATAACTTCTTGTATAACATGCTTTTACAATAGATTATTTAGTACATTGGTGTGATTAATTATGTTCCCGAATCCCTTGTACACATGTTAAATGGTTATTCATACTTGAATAAGAAAATTAACTCTAGATTGCGATGTAAAATCTCTCAGTGCTTTACATTCATATACTTCACTTTCAACTGATCAAAACACAGCTTTGATTGATTGGGTAACTATTCAGTTTATCTCGCATTCGCAATAAGAACGTAATATAATTTTAACCATACTCCTTTTAAAACAGATGGTGAACATTTTCATTGAAAATAAATTTTACTTCTTGCAGAACGTTTTTTGCCCAAAGATTTTACTTCACATTTCAAAAGTCTTGTCAGGCGTAAAACATTTGACGTTAACTGCTTGAAAAACGTCTCTATTTGAGGAAAAACCACGTATGAAGATTCTTCGTTTTCATTGGCTAGAAGTAGAATGTGCCTCACAGGCAGACCGGAGGCGGGGAGTGGGGAGGGGTGAGTGAGGAGGGTGGAGTTCGATGTGGATTGGAGAGTTTGCCAGAAATTCCTACATGTTCAGGGGTTCGGCACTTGGTATGATGAGTTATCATGTCTCTACTAAAAAAAAAAAACAAAAAACACGGGCGTAATTTAGGCTCAGGCATTGTTGGTCCGTTGAACTAGTCAGAGGCCGTTTGGGCTAGAAAGATGAAATTTGGATATGAAAAGCTTCAGTATGTCGAGCTGATCCTCTATTTTTTTTAAATTCGCTTAATTAAACTGAGAGCAGTAGTTTAAACGGTTGTAGGACAAAATGGCAACGGACAAAATGGCAAGGGACATAATGGCAACGGACATAATGGCAAGCGGATATAATGGCAAAGTGCCAGGGCGGACAAAATGGCAACTGAAATAAAAAAGACGATATTTCAACTGAACTTTTATTCAACGCAATGGCATTTAATGACTTCATAAATAAACATAATTGAATTCATGTGTAATGCATCTATTTAGATAGTCACTTAACCAGTCAGTTCACATTTCTCATTTACTGCTGTGGAACATTTCCCCGAGGTTTTCCCCGAATGTTGTGGCCTGCTCAAGTAGAAACGTAAGGAACGCAGGATGACTGCCCAGCCGGATGACTGCCCCAATATTTGTGCAGCCTAGGATGACTGCCCCACCGGCGCACTGCCCCACCGTGAACCTTCACTATTATTTTTCATCTATCTGCATAGTTTTACTTTTATGAGACTTGAAACAAACCCATTAACTTATCAATCAGTCCTCTGATCAATCAACTTGTCGATTGAATACAAAAATGGGGCGGGGTGGGGTAAAAAACATGGGGGTTCGAAAGGGAAGATTTAGCCAAGAAAAGTAAGGCTATCCAGACAGATGAAAAATAATTAGGAAGGCTATTGGTGGGGCAGTCATCCGTTCATCAATTTTGGGCCCCCCTTTGTTTGTTTTAGTCCAAGTAACGACACAGTTAGAAGGTAGGCAAGATTCGAAACGCCCCCCCCCCCCACCCCACCCCCCACCTAGACATGAGGTGGATGTACCGTAAACTAGTTGTTTTATAATGCGGTTAATCGAACATTTTTTCATTCATTTTTATTTCATTTTTTCTTAAGTTGCCATTTTGTCCGCTTTGCCACTTTGCCATTATGTCCGCTTGCCATTATGCCCGCTTGCCATTATGTCCGTTGCCATTATGTCCGCTTGCCATTTTGTCCGTTGCCATTATGTCCGCTGCCATTATGTCCGTTGCCATTTTGTCCGTACCCCAGTTTAAACTCGCATGATCCAAGCTTCGGTAAATTGATCGTGTAACTCTCAATGAAAGTCATCTCATCGTGCGTGTGCAAGTTCAAGTTGGCTGCAGCGTTTGGATTTTTCCCAATGAAAGAGTGATGAAATTTGGCTCACTGATAGAGGGTGATTAGACGCCGTGAAAGCCACATTTTTTAACCATAACCTTAGAGAATGATTGACATCCTCGGCCAAAGTAAAAAAAAAACAGAAGTTGACCATTATCTCGAAACGGTTAGAGATAGAGCGATTTTGAGCTCATTTTCGACCCTTTGGGCGTAAAAGACGACAGGTAAGAGTTACCTCGGTGACCTTGACCACCTCGGACATGATCAAAGTCAAAGATGGAAGTTGACCATTATCTCGAAAACGGTAAGAGAGATAATGGTCAGCTTATTTTCGACCCTTTGGGCGTAAAAGACGAGCTGTAAGAGTTATCTCGGTGACTTTGACCTCCTCGCCCATGGTCAAAGTAAAATCCCGGAAGTTGACCATTATCTCGATAACGGTTAGCGATAGAGCGATTTTGAGCTGATTTTCGACCCTTTATATTAAATATATTTCCGACCCTGGAATGCCAATTTCGTAAAAAAAGGGAGGGGACATAACTTCCATTCAGTAATATGTGTTTCTCACAAAAATAGGGATTATTACGAAAATTCACTCCGCGTTTTGTTGAAAAGGGGGTATTATTTCAAATTTTGTCCTTCGCAATTGGGGGTCCCTTTAACAGGTTATGGGCACGAATTAATAACCCCCCCCCTCCCAGGACTGACCCTTTTTCACCAGTCGTTATGACAGGAGGTCTGTAGTCTTGCGGTTAACGTTGTCTCCGGCGAAGCAAGCGATTGTAAGTTCAAGCACCACTTAAGATGCACTTCTCACTGCCTCCCTTTATAGTTTTACAGGCTATGTTTTACTTATTCCCCATAGGTAGAACCTGTGGGTAATATATGCGATCAACCGTGTGTCGATCTGTCATCAAGAGCTTGTTAACACGATAACTTCAAAACTGCTGCAAGGATTTTAATGAAACTATGCAGCTTCTGTAGGAACAAAACACAGATCGGTATTGTAAATGGGCCAGGTTCGTCCAAGAAAAATGGACCAGCTGGACTTGGAAAATTTCAGCTCTTGACTATTGATGGCCGTGTTTAACTGATGGAGGGGGGGGGGGGGCTGTGGGGAATATATGCACACTGCTCTAGTTTGAACAGTTTTTTTAATATGCCTCATGTTGTAGGGTAAGAAAAAAGTCATTTAGTTTCCCAGTGACATCCGAATTGCAAACTAAAGAGTAAATCAATGAAGGCGAAATTATAAGACTAAGATTTAAAAAAAAAACGAGAGAGAAGTAATATTTTAATCTATTTAATAAATACTTGACAAGTTTCAGTCATAATCTCGAACAGACGTTTGTTTGCACAGGCACTTTGTGTAAAGAATGACTTCGTTTGTATACGATAAGGTATGCCACGGTTCCGGTGTTAAAAATCTTAACTTCTTAAAAAGGGAGATACATTGTAATTTTTTGCAAGTAAATTAAGGGCACCGTTAAAATGCCACAACGGGAAAGTGGAAGAAAAGAAAAAAAATGTATTTATCAGAAAAAGGGCTAAACGGACACCGAGAAACTTACTTTGACAGATATTCGTTTGTTTAAGATGGTTCATTGATAATATTTGTCACGGCAAAATTTATTAAGCTGTAGGTTAAGTCCTGATTGCAAGAGTGTGTTTCAGAAATTCGGTCTTGATCTACAGATCGAGGGAGGCGTTCCTGTAAATGAAAATATTACTTGTTTTTAAGGTCCGCCATGGCCGTGATGAAAAGTTACCAAGGCAGCCCTGTGTACTCCAGTCAGTATTATTAACACGATATTTCAAGCACAGCGGCAAGGATTTTAATGAAACTTGGTGTGTAGCTTCTGTGGGCACTAGCAAGGATCGGTACTGAAAATGAGTTAGGTTGGCCCAAGGAAAATCAATTAAATTGACTTTGAAATTTACCAAATCCTGGAAATTATTCAGCATCGGAATGAGTTTGTTAACACGATATCTCAAGAACAACTGCAGGGAGTCTTAACCCCCCCCCCCCCCCTTGTAAAATCAAATTCTGAAAAACTGTTTGAAGAACGGCTCTTATTTTTTATACAGTGAATACGGATATATATTGTAGCTATGCATCGTAATATTATTTCTTATTGTAAAAAAATGACAAAATGATATATTGTCTAAAATTGCCAAAAATGACGTTGCAACCATAATGTCCCCAGATATAAGGTCCTCGGCCATAATGCCCACTGCCATAAGGTCCATGAATTAACGCTTTCCCGTTATTAAGCTTTAGCGCGTCCGTAAGGTCTCCGGCCATAAGGTCCCCAAATGAATTTAAGGCCAAAACATCCTCTTTAGACAAGTTACATTTTTTTGCGATCCTCAAAAAATTGGCATTTAAAATTATGTAGTAGCCAATTTCAAAATGCTTCTTCTCTCACACTTTTCACCGGATTCCTTTATAAATTTGTACGAATTTTCAAAGGTTGGGTTTAACAATATGATAGCTGCTTTTTGGCGACCATGCAAGCTAATTAATAGGTTATTTACTAGATCTCGGCTGGTCACAATGTCCCTGGCCAAAGTTGCCTATTAAGTCTTCTACCAAATACAATTAGTATCAAATTGTTTGGTTTCTCCTTTCACCTTTGCTATGGGCACAATATTCACGGACATTCTCGATTCTCCCCCCTCCCCCCCCCCCCCCCCCTTGTAAAATCATCTCAATCATTGGCCGATGGTATTGTGCTCTCGATTTCACATTGAAATTGCACTTGTTGAGTTTTATTGCCTGTTTGCATGATACCAGCAAACATGTAAAAACAGCTGTTAAAGTACACTATAAATCGCGGGAATTAACATATGCTAAGTCTTGGTGTTACCGTTCATACGTATCTACTCGTTAGCGTGCTATGTTTTGTCCGGGCCGTATCTTATGGTCATTTAATACAGCGATTTATAACCAGCTTATCTAACAGAGCTAGATTTAATTAAACTAGTTTTGCTAATCCAGCGATGCGCTGGTCATACAGAGATTTAAAACTGGCTTGGTGGAGGCAGAGCAGCCTAATTCAGGTTTCGTACAAATTCTCATTTGAAATGTAGTTGGCGGCGTTTTAACGATTTAGAGTAATTTATGTTTTTTTTTAATTATTATTATTATTATTATCGGCGTTCATATCTGTGTTTCTTGACCCTATCCTCCATTTTGTTTTATCACGTGACTTAATAACACTACATTCCTTGCCGTTGTCAGCTCGTAACGTCATTACCAATGTTAACGTGCTCATCTATGTGGCGTCAGTGTTGCAGTGGCTCTCGGGATGTCACTGCTTCTTTTCTATTTTCTTTGTGACACAGAACATGCAATTTCCCACTTTTCATATGCTATTTCCCGGCCTTGGGAATTTATATTATCGAATGATCAACTTAAATGCCAATTTTATAACCAGATCGATTCTTGAAATGGCAGCGGTGCCATTTTATTTCGAGTAATGTTATAGATGGCCGAATCATCGTTGTCTTTTATTGAAACAATAACATTGAAACTGGAAGGGTTAATGCTGGTATTCACTGCTTTATAAAATCCCACAAAATGAGATGTTTGCGGATGTTCCTGGGCACAGCATTTTTTATGCTATTTCTATTTGGAATCATTATAATTTATAAGGTATTTACAACTCCTTTTATAAACGATCTGTTGATGTTTAGCATATTAACATTTTTGTGTTCAAGACTTTTAGCGACGTAACAGTTAAAAAATAACGAATTTGTGTACCGTTTGCCAAACACACACACACAAACCCACACACACACGCACACACACAAAACTGAACATTTTGTAACTATAAAAAAAACTAAGTGTAATTCAACATGTCACTTTGTAAAAGAATTCTATGAGAAGAGAATTTACTAAGTTTATGTTTTTTATATATTTTAGAATCACAGGTTAGTTAGAAGAGTTGCCAAAACCAAACAAATTTACCGGCCTTCCTTACCGCATAGGTATATGCAGGATGACAAGACCATGGAGATAAAAGATCGACTTCTTAAAAGCACTGCAATCACGATACGGGTTTACTCAAAAGGCGTTATAGACACACGTACAGAAAGACTGGCAAATCAAACTTTGGAGTTGCTTCAAGAGAGCGATTGGTTTCTACTTGGACAATGTGACTGCGATTCGCCTATTTGGAACTCCATAGTAGATGCATTCCAACCATTTGAACCCTTTGGGAGGTAAGATAATAGGCATACTATATGGTCAAGAGGGCAGTATATGGAAATGCGTCCCGAAGCCAAAAGTGGATATTAACCGAACTCGTAGGGTTTGCACTTTACTCTTGACTATATTGTATTCCTTTTATTATATGGTTTGAATTTAGTTTGTGCCGTACAGGCTCATTTTGAAATCAATTTAAATAACGTTCTTTTATTAAAAACTAATGCCGTTACTCCTCCCGTAAGAGATATTTTAGGTCCGCTATTTTTTTTTTTTTTTTTTTTTTTTTTTGCGTATAAACTTTAGTTTTAACGAATGCACCCAAGGTATTTTAATGGCGAATTAAAGATAATCTCACTTCCCTTCGCTCTGAGTAAGATCTTTGTAAATAGAACAAAGGGTGAGAAATTATAAAGACAGCCATCTGAAATTTTGAAGTGATCCGGACGCTGTCAAAACAGATATGAATATGGGGTGAAAGTGGCACACCAAAAATTGGAAAAGAACTGAAGTGTTCAGTATATAGTGTCGAATGCCCCTTCTACACTGCCGTAGCTTATCCACTGGATCATCGGAGGAGTACGGCGCCTTGGTATGTTTCGCCCCTTTTATGCTCCTGACCATGTGGCACGGCGGGGCCACAGCGGTTACCTACGCCGTTGCATCCGTTAGGGGAAGCAGCACTATTTTGATCTTAACCATCTCACAACCACTCTACCGATAATGCTACGCGCTTACACTCCGGCTCTTGTCATTCCTCTTGAGCCAAAGCCAGTTTGGTGCCCTTTCGGATTTGGTCTCACACGCCACCTTCAATTCTGTCTTCTCACTTCCATTTAGACCTAAGATCTTGCTCATGGCCCACATCGATCGGCTCATCAACCCTCTGCAACTTATTTCGATGGGCAGACACCGCACTCTATAATCCTTTAGTTCTGTCTTCCTGACTCATATAAAAAAGACTGCAGCAATACCGTCTGTAACGGTCACATACAGATCGCGATGAAAATACGTACAGTAAATTTGTCTGTGGTGACCACCTTCCAGACGCGAAAAAGAGAAATACAATAAAACTTGTCTGTGTCGAACATCTTCCAGTCATTATCAGGCGACCATGCATTCATCTTCATTTTAATTAATGGGAGTGATGCCATGTCTTCCAGATCCCGAATAAAAACATGACTGGGTGACCATTTTGACATTGTTTTCTTGTTTTTTATGGTGTAATATCAAGATCAGGCATTTGGATTATGGAATTCTTATATTGCAGATTTTTATGTGGCTGCTTTTCAGCGTTTGAACTCTTTCTGGTTGGCAATGCGATCTCGGGATCCCCGAAAGCGCGAGACCAACCTTTTACGGATACAGTTCTCCTCTTGCACAGAGTTCCGTTGATACATAGTGATAAACAGTAATTGCAATCTGAAGCTGCAACAGCAACGGTTATTATCCTCCGTGAAACGGAGGGATATAGTAACGAACTGGGTCGTCCGTCTATCCGTCTGTCCGTCCGTCTGCCTGTCCACAAAAAGTACTAAATTTTGTCCGGCCCACTTCTCATAGAAGGGTATATCATAGGAACCGGAAACCATGCATGGTGAAAATATATATACTGAAAATGTGCAACGTGGCATTATTGTCAAAATCGACCGGAAATTGACGTCGTGAGAAATTGTCAAAAATTGTGAATTTTTGGCTTGAACTTAGCCGTGAGACGATGTTTTGTCCGGCCAACTTCTCATAGAAATTATTGTCGTAGGAATCTGAAACCTTGCCTGGTAAAAATATTTATACTGAAGACGCGTAACATGGCATTATTTTTAAAATCGGCCAAAAACTGATGTCGTGAGAAATTGTCAAAAATTGTTAATTAACACTTGACAAGCCTTTGGCTTGCAAGAGTTATATGAATTTGTGCGAGCAAAATTCGTCCTTTTTTTTTTTTCTTCTTGACACTTTTTCCGATTTTTTGTGTCTTCTTCTTCTCTGACACTATAGGCCCTACGACCATGAAACTTGGGACTTATGAAGAGCTTGATCTGAACATGTGCATGTCACTTTTTATTTTCGTCTTTGATTTCGTTTTCTTTGTTAAAACGCCATGTGAAAAGAGTGTATTTTTTGCAAGTTAATGCCTAGCATTTAAGCCACATCACACACAGTTGCTCAGTGAGCTTTGTGCGAGCTCTCACTGTGTATGCTAGATCAGTCAATAAAACCTTAAGTCAACAGAAACTAAACACTACTCGGCTTATAAGACGTATTCAAGCTGTGTTGTTTGCAATATATTATTCAAGAAATAACCCACTGACGGTGTATTTTTTGCGTTTTAATTTTTGTCAAGTGTTTAACATTTCGCTAGCGGAATGAGCTTCTCGTTTTTTGACTTGAACTTAGCCGTGAGACGATGTTTTGTCTGGCCGACTTCTCATAGAAATGATTGTCGTAGGAGTCTGAAAGCTTGCATGGTAAAAATATATATATTGAAGATGTGCAACGTGGCATTATTGTCAAAATGGGGAAAAAATTGACGTCGTGGTGTGACCGTTCAACTACTACTTGAAGGGTCAATCAGAGAATATTAAACACTGGATTGTAAAAAAATATATAAATGTAAGTTATTTTGAAAATCTGCCAAAACTTCACGTGAGGAAAGCTTCAAAAATCGTTAAGTATTAACTAACTTTTTCATGCATTTTACTTTTACTGCTTCACTGGGGATCCTGCCTTACTGAGGCTATAGTTGAATTGCAACTTTCGATATCTAGTTTCTTTTTTATTATTCCTGTGCAATTGCGAGTTGTTACTTAACGAAATCTCGGTCATAACATCGAGAATGTCCTCGGTATTTTTGTATTCTAGATATTGTTATATTCTTGATAATGTTTGGTGTATGAATGCTCCGGAAGTAAGGCGTTATTTTCAAATGTTTATTATTTTAGGACAGTTTCCATTGACGAGTACTGGTCTCAGGTGTACAACAGCCGCACTATAGTCACGTTATGCCACAAAGACGCAGTAAAGGAAAGTGGCGGTAAAGGGAAGATCAGTCTCTTAACACAAGGCACGCCCTCTCGGCGCCACATGCTGCGTCATTTGATTGACAATTGGCCTGGCCCAATCAACGCAGCACTTTATGTGAACCATCAAGATTTTGAAGACATTTATAATTTTATAAAGACTTTATTAGTGAAATCAAAACGCAGAAATGTGATACTACACATTGTACTAAGCACAGGGTGTGTTTATCCCGTAAACTGGTTGCGGAATTTGGTGATAAAAAACGCCACCAGCGAGTATATTTTAAGCATTGACATCGATTTTATTCCAAGCAAGAACTTAATGGATAAAATCATTTTTCATTTAACTAATATAAAAGGAGCTGCTGCTAACAAAGCTGGACTTATCGTTCCAGCACTTGAGATGTTACAAAATACCAGCGAAGCACTTCCATTAACGAAGCCGGGAATTCTTTCCATGGTTTCTTCTGGAAATGTTGATATTTTTCAAAGATCCTCTGGGGGTCACACCTTTTGGCTATTTGATAAATGGTTAGCCTCTAACAAATCATATTTATTGCCTCGTTATTCCATTTGTGACGATCACAGCGAACCTTATGTTGTTCTGCCACTTTCCACCGCCCCATTATACCCGGAAACACTCTTGGAGCGAGGTAAAAACAAGATTGCGTATTATCACGAATTGTGCACAGATCACTACACTTTTCTCGTCATTGACGATGGATTTTTGCTTCACAAGTGGCACCCTTACTCGTTACGGGCCTTGAAAAGAGTTACGTACTGTATAAAAGAAGCCTTCACTGTTTTTAAATTGCAGTTGAACAACTCGGCAAGGAAATTATATTTTCATGAATATGTGATGTCTGCATCCACTATGAGACTTCTTTTGGGACTAAAATGCATTTTTATCGATTTTATAATTTTTGGTCTGTTTATATCGCCTTTCCTCATAGTATTCATGTGGTATTTTAGATGACACTGATTGTGAAACTTATAATTTATTTTAAAGCGTGGGATACAGTGAATGGAAAGCGAGCGGCATGGTAGTCGTAACACGCGAAGGCTTCGTATGATTTGCAGTCAGTTAGGGATATTGAATGTTCTTTTTAATGAGATGTAAATAAAGCAGAACTTGTTGATATGTTCTACATGTTAAAGTCTGAACCTTCACGAAGTGGTAATGCATAATTTACAGATTGATATTTGATGTATTGTTGCGAGTAATTTGATTGTTACACGAAGACTTGTGAGATGCAGATATCGACAAAATGTTAACATGTCTGGTAGGAAAAGCAATGCTTCTTCATTTACCGCAGAAATGAAAATACCTTTCAAGGAAGAATTTTATATGAAAATTTTTGCTCGCGCTTCAAAAAACTATTCGAATTCTATAAGAAACTACTTCAAAATTGATAGTATCAGTGTCATATCATAGACACCTTTTATAAAACCGTATTTTACAGGAGGCGAGTCAAAACTTTTGGCCACTTAATTTTTCAAATATTTTTCATTAAGAAAAAAACCTGTGCTCTTTGGTATTACTTTGGTTTGGGATATATGTGCCTAAATTCAGAAAAAAGCATTTGCTTTACCTGTTGGTTAAATAGTAAAAGGAATAGTGCATAAAACTTGAGAATTACATGTTTAGTTTTCGTTCAGTTACTTAGTTATTTCGTAAAATATTTTGTGTTCATGGTGCAGTTATAGCTTTGAATATAGTTTGTACAAAATATAGTAATTATCTTACAATTTCCTTTCAAAATCTTGTTCTTTTATTCTGTATAGTAGTCTTTTTATGAAATTTTACAAACTTACTTGTATTTATGTGATTATTATTTATTACATACTTTCGATACTTGTTCTCCCTGTACTAGTACATATTCTTACCTCGATAGTGAGTGAGGTGTCTGTTCCGTACATGCACTACTTGTTCTTTTAGCAACTGCGCCCCATTAAAGCCATCTTTGCCGTTGAAGAAACAAGCAAACAAATAAATGCCCTTGATTCAGATGGGAGTATTACATACTGTTTGTCCACAGTCCATAAAGCCCTCCAGTTTAAAAAAAACTTTCAATGTCTTGGTATTCATTCTTAACTTCTAAAATTAATGCGCGAAGTGGATATTGATATGACACTCCGTTTTCTATGTTTGATTGATATCGCATAAAGTGTTGACTGTTGACTGTGTGGTTTGTTTAAATGGATTAGTTGAAATTTTACCGACTTCCTTGTTTGGTGTTATACATTATTCACAATGTAGATATGGATGGAAAACTGGGTAACATCCGTAATTTTGACAAACGATGGCTGGTAGACAGTTGCAAGAAAAATTCCTCCTGAGAGGATAGATCCTATGCTGGCTCACAAGTCTTATTACAACGGCAATCGACGCAAGTGCATGAGTTAGGAGTCGGTTCTAATTACGAAAACATGTTCTTTTGCTATCACGTTACAATATTAAGACAAATCAAAGGATCGATGTACTTCATTGACTCTGTTAATAATGACGATAAAACATTTTTCTCTCGCAATACGCATATTAAACAGAAATAACCAGAAGAATTTATTCATGTGCATTGATGTGCATTTTGTAAAAAAAAATATTCTCGTTAATTTCACGCTACAAGATGTTTTGGTATTGTGAAATGCATTTCTGTGTTTAGTCTTCAATTTATCGCGGTGGTAATACCACTTTTAATTACATATACTATATGCAGTTTGTTATCTTTCTTGATTTAACGATATATTATCAATTATTCATACGTGCATTCACGTAACTGTCTTAAAACTGTCTCAGAAGTTAAAAAAAATTCTACATCTTACAAACCTTAATGATAAACATGAACATGTAATGCCTTAATTAACATTACATTTAAAATATGCATTAACTTTGTATAGCTCCTACAGGAAAGTGTTTCATAACTCCGACAAGAAAATAAAAATAAATCACCACTCAACAATAGTGGCGTAATACAATGTTTACAAGAAATTATAAAAGCAGGATTCTTTACATATCATTTCTACAGCGTTTTAGGAAAGGTAATCAGAAATACAACATTTTTATTGCTAAACGTTTTGCATCTTAACTTCATTCATTAATGGCAAATATAAACTATTTATTGCATTTTTTCTGGAATAGACAGCTCAAATTCTTTCTAATAACCTAAGGTAAAAGTATGCAGTATTCCGTTAAGTTGATTATTTAACTGTTTATAGCTTTTATGTGAAATCCAGATAAGTGCAAAGCTATATTGTTGTATAAGTTTGTGGAATATACTGTGAGAGTGTTCTTTCTCTATCATGTAGTATCCAGATAGCCTCTTTTGATCCATGTAAGACGGCAAAATGTGGAAATTTTAAATTTTGTAACGTGGTCAACTTCCATAATTCTTTTTCACGACTCGGATTGAAAACCTACAATAAAAATATTTAATCCTAAGATATCATTTTAAAAAAATAACTGCAGACAACATATTATCATTCTTATATTCGTTTTAGTTGGATTGTCTTTCCCTTTTTTTCTTTATAGATCTTTAAGAATGCTTCGAAACGTTACCTGAAGTCGCCCATTCATACAGTCGCAAACCAGAAGAGCACCATATGTGTCATTCCCAATGATGCGTGGTCTAAATAAATAACCAGGACCTCCCTTGCCACGTAAACCGTAAGTCTTCTCTTTTGTACCATCCATATTGTAACACTCCAGGCAATTTCCAAACCAAGATCCAATAAATATAGAATCTTGAGAAACACAAATCGTATCATTTTCATGTGGAAATCGGTAGTCTTGCAAATGTATAGTCATTTTGTTGACCCACGTCTGGTCTATTAATGTGAATACGATTATTTTTCCCTGTGAAAAATTTAAACAATATAGGTTGTCTTTGTGGATGCAGAGATGTGAAAATGAAGTGGTGGCTAGAGGATGCAGAATTTGTTGACTTGTCTTACCCACACATGCTATTCCATTATTTCTACTGGTGCATATAAAACTATTATTGCTACCTTCTATCACTGCTGTAGGATTTTGGAAATTCCCAGCAACTGCCTGTTTTCGCTTAAAGTCGCCTTCTAATGAATACACTAAAATCAAATTTTCTTCGGGACAACAAACCCACATCTCTTGAAAGATCATAGATACCATTAGCCCCTTACTGTTAAAATCCAGCTGTAGCGATTTTGCTTCCACATACTTTCTGTCACATAGCTCAGCAAAAGATCTTTGAAACGAATTTGAGCTTTGAATCAGTAAGATACTTCCATCTTCTTGCACTGGCATTTGAAAGTGTCTAAATTCTTGTCTAATGAAGTTCTTTGGAGACAATATAGAACATGCAGGACATTCTATTCCTCTCTCTGTTTCAACTGTTGTGAAATCTAGTTTCTCTGCACATGATTGACAAAGAAAATGATCACAGCGTAAAAACAGTCCGTCAGCTGTTTCTTTGCTACATGTGGCACAGGTTATCATGTTTCCTTGCTTCAAAACAGTAATGCTTGTTTTTATATATCCCAACACCTAGCTGAACACCTTTTTTCAATTTTCCTTTAGCATGTACGTCCCAATACGGCCTTTACTGTCGCTAAGTAGAACAATAGACAAACCCACACTTCAGTATTGCTGGTGCGTAATAGACGGACGCACAAAGGGGACATTTTTAGCTTAAACACTTCGATCAATAAAACACAGCAGACCCATAGGAGCACAGGTAAATAGGTGAAATATGTTTGCCGTAGCTCAATTTTAATGTACATGCATTGCGGCACTTTAGTTACACCAAAGTGCCCTTAGTTGTGATAGTTTTCTACTTGTGATATTATTTATGTTGTTTGAATAACAATAAATACTAAATGTTGGCAAGCAAGTCTCTCCTCACTATATCATTTGCAGATAAGGCTATTTGTAGTGAAAAGTTCTTTTTTCCACTTTTCTCTAAGTATTTTTGAAATTGACAAATCCTTCCTATGAGCTCCTTTATACCAATCTCGTAGTTTATTCAATATTTGGTCAAATCAATTTATTGTTATACCTTGATAGTTTATGTAGTTTTTCACAGGATTGCGACTTTAACATATTTGTAGTTTTCTTGGAGGTAAAACACAGTTAATTGAGTCTTTATAAGCCTGCCGACTATGTAGGGCTGGTTTCCGTATATGTATGTGGTTGTATCCACAAATGTATGTAGATTTTATGCGTGTCTGTGTTATATAGCTTTTCAAAGTTTTACGTTATCTGAGATTTCCATGGTTTGTTTAGGCAATACATAGGAATGTCTCATTACTTTTCAAATACCTTATTTTTGGAATTCGCAAAAAAAAAAGCGGTTTATCATTTTACTCGATTTTATGAACCATTCTCGAAGATACTCTATTTTATTACTTCTCGGTTCGGTGTGGATGTTTTTTATCGCATTTTTCGGTTAATACAATGTTGACTATTTGTCAAAAATTGTCGAAATGGCGAAACTTTGAAAAAATGACGCTTCTGATTTTTTTGTGTTTGAAAATGCTCTAAACCTTTTTTGGTCAAAACTTTTTTATACGTGACAAGTATGATGTCATCCGCAATATCGTTTTTTAATATTTAAAAACATCGATTTTTAAAATGTTGTAACATGTAGGGTTTCTAGGTTGACTGAGTGGATCTAGTAGCAATCTAAAACTGCATTTGTGCATTATAGAATAATCATAAAGTTGTGTTCCTTCACCACGGTTGTAATTTGATCACTATGAATTATAAAAATATAGTTGAAAAAAAATAATATGCACAATCGCTGCTCGTAATCGCATAGTTATTGCCCTCGGGTAGTATTTTTCCCCAGATGGTCCTGTGGTTCATATTTACTAAATTTGTCAGGGTTCTTCTTTCATCTTTGCAATATATTTGCTTTTCGGCCTTGCACAATGTGGACGGACATATTTATTAAAAAAGTAGGTAGTTGTCCAAGGTAAAGACAAACCTTTTTCAAAGTTTGCATTTATTTGTCATGTGTTAAATGGTCTAATATATTTGCAGTAATAATTGAAAAGTTTTTGAAATTCAGATACATGCTTTAGATATAGATAAAACTATGGATGAGGAAACTAATCGTTATTAGACCCAACCGGGCGAGCCCGGGGATCCATAAGATTGTTCTCTGTCCGTCGGTCTGTTCGTCCGTATGTCATACTTTGGATGCTGTTTGTTTTCACGCAAGTTCTCTGAAACTATTTACCCTAGGCATATACAACCTTGCACAGTAAACGTATATATACTGAAGTTGTGCAGCGTTGTGTTATCTTTTAAATCTTAGGCCTAGGATAAAATCCTTAATCCTAGGCATATCCTACCTTGCACAGTGAAAACATATATATTGAAGTTGAGCAACGTTGTGTTATTTTTCAGATCGGTCAAAAATTACTAAAATGGCGACTTGTCAAAAATTGTGATCTCTTCAGATATCCGCAACGCAGGACTTTGGTGCTTTCCACGCGAGATCTCCAAAACTGGTAATCCTACGCATATGCAACCTTGCCCAGTAAACATATATATATTGAAGTTTTGCAAAATCGTGTTATTTTTTAAATGGACTAAAAATTGTTAAAATGGCCACTTGTCAAAAATTGTGGTCTTTCGAGATAACTGCAATGTAAGACTTGGGTGCTTTCCACGCCAGTTCTCCGAAACTATTTATCCTAGGCATACGCTACCTTTGCTCAGTGAATATATATATATTGAAGCTGTACAGCATCGAGTTATTTTTTACATCGGCCAAAATGGTGAATTGTCAAAAAATGTGATCTCTTGAGATAACTGCAATGCAAGACTTGGGTGCTTTCCACGCGAGTTCTCCGAAGCTATCAATGCTAGGCACATACCACCTTGCACAGTAAAAATATGTATATTGGAGTTGTGCAACGTTGTATTATTTTTTAAATCGGTCAAAAATTGTTAAAATGGCGAATTGTCAAAAATTGTGTCTTTTGAGATAACTGCAATGTGAGACTTTCGGCTTTCCACGCGAGTTCTCCGGAACTATTCCTCCTAGTTATATGCTAACTTACACGGCCAAAATATATATTTTGAGTTGTGTAATATCGTGTTATTTTTCAGATTGGCCAAAAATTGCCAAATTGGCGACTTGTCAAAATTTGTGATCTCTTCAGATAACTGCCATATAAGGCTTGTGTGCTTTCCCCGCGAGATCTCTGAAACTCTTAATCCTAGGGATATGCTACCTTGCACAGTGAAAACACATATATTGAAGTTGTGCAACGTTGTGTTATTTTTCAGATCGGTCAAAAATTGCTAAAATGGCGACTTTTCAAAAATTCTGATCTCTTGAGATAAGTGCAATATAAGACTTGGGTGCTTTCCACGCGAGATCTCCGAAACTGTTAATCCTACGCATATGCTACCTTGTGTAGTGAAAATATAGTTACTGAAGTTGTACAACATTGTGTTATTTTTCAAATCGGTAAAAAATTGCTAAAATGGCAGCTTGTCAAAACTTGCACATTATTAGATAACTCTTTTGTACGACTTGGGTGCTTTCCACGCGACTTCGTTGAAACCATTTACCCTAGGATACGCAACCTTGCACATTGAAAATATACATATTGAAGTTGCGCAATGTCATGTTATTTTTCAAATCGGCCAAAAATTGCCAAAATGGCGAATTGTCAAAAATTGTGATCTTTTGAGATAACTGCAATGTACGACTTGGGTGCTTTCCCCGCGAGTTCTCCAAAACTATTAAATCTAGGCATATGCTACCTTGCACGGTGAAAATATATATTTTGAGTTGTGCAATGTTGTGTTATTTTTTTAGATCGGCCAAAAATTGCCAAAATGGCGACTTGTCAAAACTTGCCAATTCATTAGATAACTCTAATGTAAGGCTTAGGTGGTTTCCACGCCACTTCTCCGAAACTTTTTACCCTAGGCATATGCAACCTTGCACAGTGGAAATATATTTTGAAGTTGTGCAGCGTTTTGTTAAATTTCAAATCTACCAAAATTTGCCAAAATGGTGAGTTGTCAAAAATTGTGATCTTTTGAGATAACTGCAATATAAGACTTGGGTGCTTTCCACTCGAGTTCTTCGAAACTATTTAACCTAGGCATATACTACCTTGCACAGTGAAAATATACATATCGAAGTTGTGCAACGTCGTGTTATTTTCAAATCGGTAATAATTGCATAAATGGCGACTTATTGTGTCCGGTTAGTGTCTGCGTTCGACGATGGCTTGTTAAATTTGCAATCATTTTCATAGACCTGTAAAGCATCTTTCTGTTCTAATGGGGGGGGGGGGGGGGGTGCTTCATTTTGGGTTTTGCTATTTTTGGATACTGCCCACGATTTTTGTGAATTTTCATGGATCTGTGACATGAAAATTCCTCAAACACTTAATCAAATAGGAAAGATGAAAATTATCCTTTACACATATACACAATCGTTTAGTGTTTTTTCTGATATTACTTTCGCTAAAATCCTTTTAAGCACATAATTAGTGCAAGTTTAAAGACTAAACGTTTTGCCAAGCGATTTGGTTTTCTGTGGGACTCTTCGAAGAGCGGGTTAAAAAAAAAAAAGGAAACATGTGAGCGTAGTACTTTGTTTTACATCCTGACTACCAAAGAACAGCTACCCGGGATAATCTTGCACATTGGAAGTGCGAAGCCTGTAATTAATTGGCTGTTCTGTGCACTGACCACGGGTCGAAAGCAAGTAACATGGTTTGGAAAAACATGAATACAACGAATCACTAGTGAATATTCCCACAAGAATAAAATTTATTGAAATTATTGACAGTATTCTGTGCCATACATTATTAGCTGATTCTTGAAAAAACTTTTACTTTTTATGGAAGTGACACTTCAAGTTTTCTTAAAGGAAATACACACAATTTCGGCGGATATTTTGAAAACAATGTAGTTATTTGAGTAAATTCAGCAAAAGGTTTGTGAACATTATATTTGAAATGTGCCTTGAGACTTTGTGATAAAAAAAGAGTACTTCTAAAAGTTCGTCTGTAAACTTTGGTGCAAGTGCATCTGTCTTACCTGTGCAGTGTAAAAATGAAATTTCCGGTTATTTTGTTTGTAGGACATTTTTATGCCGCAACATAGTTTAACAGCTGCCAGCGTATGAAACTAGCATTGCTGCTAGCGAAGACATAGCTAAAAAAGGTTATACAAACCGCTACATTTGTCATTACAAGTCGATACACCTGTTTGCACTTTCCAAGTTAGATCGAATAAAATGCGTAAAAATTCTGCGTTTCGAATACAAACTAACCAGGTTACAAATGAAAGAAATGATAGAGATTTCGTGTAATGTAAAATTTCTCTTGCACCGAGACAAATCGTGATTTTAACAACTCGTATGCTATTTTAAAATTCAGTAAAAGTTTTAACAAATAGTTTTAGTTTCTTTTATGAGCTGTTTTTGCTATATTTCTTCTATATTTCTATCATTTCTTTCATTTTTTACCCGCTTCCGTCGCAGTCGAAATTCAAAATTATCGCGATTTTTATTCGAAACACCCAAAGTGTGATTTGATTAAGGAGGCTACGTCTCAAGTGAAAATTCGTTGGGTTAAAATATAAAGAAGTGTCGAAGGAAAAACGAATTGTAGTGGATGCAGCATTAAGTTTTTTTCATCAACTATTGAAACAGTGTTTTCCTCTAGACCAGTACGTATCCAGGGTTGAGATTTCGCGGTCGCCCGTGGCGACCAACTTTCGGCTCGGGCGACCAACTTTTTTGAGTTGGTCGCCCGAGTGGCGACTTTTTTTCTGAATATTTTCAGGTAAATACTGTTGATTATTTTAAACACCATTTCGTTGTTACTCTTTCACGTGAGGCGGGCTGGACAAATTTTGCAAAAGATTGTGCCGGGCGACTAACTTTTGTGCCGGGCGACTAACTTTCTAAAGTTGGTCGCCCGGAGGGCGACCAGAATATTTTACGAAGTCTCAACCCTGCGTATCTCGAGGCTAACTACGAGTGTGTGTGTGTTAGAAGAGTAAAATTACGGCATGTATGTACTTAAGCCTTTTGTTCTCATTTGAAAGCAAACACTAAATAAAACATTTTGGCACACTGACTGGTGAATTTGGATATTAATTGCAACATTGGTTCACTGTGAACCTTAAAGGAGAGACTTATCGTTGGTAAGACTGAAAATGTGTTTTTTTTAGTGTTTGCCCCGGTTACTCCGGGTTTATTTACAAACTAGAAAGCATGCAATTCGCCATGACATTGTTGTTCTAAGTCACGGTAATCTTTTTCAGCTGACAGACCAGTGTGTAATTGAACGAAATACGATGTGCTGTTCAATTCGAATGTTCGTTAAATCGATATTCGCATTATTTATATGTGACATGAAGCATTCCGTGTTTTGAATGATAGGTATTAACCGAAATACCTTTTTGTGTCGGTAAACAGAGCGAACTATTTTTAGGCCCCAACCCTTCGGATTGGGGCCTATAGGTTTGGGGTGTCCGTCTTTCCGTCATCGCTTTTTTGTACACGCCATATCTCCGGTTCTATTGGTCGTAGAGCATTGCTAGTTGGATTAAATGAAAGGTCCCGACCTGTAGATGTGCCTTTTGGTCAGATTCGGTCATCCGGAAGTTGTAAAATTGACCAAAATGGGCGCTAATTGGGGTTTTAGGGAAATAAGCTTGTACACGCTGTATCGTCAGTTCTATTAGTCGTAGAACATTGAGAACAGGCTCAAATGAAAGGTCTCGACCTGTAGGTGTGCCTTTTGGTCAGATTTGGTTATCGGGAAGTGGTCAAATTGACCAAAATGGGCGATAATTGAGGTTTTTTTGGGGAAATAAACTTGTACCCGCTATATCTTCGGCTCTGTTAGTCGTAAAACATTGAGAATAGGCTCAGTGAAAGGTCTCGACTTGTAGATGTGCCTTTTGGTACTTTTGTTATCCCCCGTGAAACGGAGGGATATAGTTTTGAACTTTTCGGTCTGTCCGTCCGTCTGTCTGTCCGTCTGTCACGCTTCAGTCTCACGCGCCTACAGGCTACATTAATACATGGATTCGGTTCAAATTTTGTACACGGCTTCTCTGGAACCTTCCGCAGTGCAGTGACCAAGAATTTTCCGGATCGACCAAAAATTGACAAAATGGCGGACTTTTGAAAATCGGCACTGGACTTAGCGTATATACGGCAGTCTCACGCGCCTACAGGCCACATTAATAGACGGATTCGTTTCAAATTTTGTACACGACTTCTCTGAAACCTTCCGCAGTGCAGTGTCCAAGAATTTTCCGGATCGGCCAAAAATTGACAAAATGGCGGACTTTTGAAAATCGGCACTGGACGTAGCGTATATACGGCAGTCTCACGCGTCTTCAGGCCACATAAATAGACAGATTAGTTTCAAATTTTGTACACGGCTTCTCTGGAGCCTTCCTCAGTGCAGTGACCAAGAATTTTCCGGATCGACCAAAAATTGACGAAATGGCGGACATTTGAAAATTGGCACTGGACTTTATATATACGGCAGTCTCTCGCGTCTACAGGCCACATTAATGAATGGATTCGTTTCAAATTCTGCACACGGGCTCCCTGGCACCTAACGCAGTGACGTGATCAAGCATTTTCCGAATGGGACTTGACAGAATGGCGAATTTTTCAAAATCGGCGCTGTACTTGGCGTACCTACGACAGTCTCACGCGAATACTGGTTAATGGATTGATTCGTCTAAATGTTAGACACTACGTCGACATACATCCTTCCACTTGTAAATTTTTTTTGCGTAGTCAACACGCAACAGCCTTACACAAACCATATCCCCCACGGGGGATAGACGTACTCCTCGAGACGTAGTCAAGTTTGGTCAGATTCGGTCATACGGAAGTGGTCAAAAATTTACTTTATACCCCTTTGAATTTGGGGGGCGGTTGGGGACTGCTCGTGTTTCACAAATACTTACTTGTATTAGTCTATTCATGCATCTGTACTTTTCAATCCATTCATGTGGTTCCGTACCGTACCCATTCTGGACCCTGGTGTCTCTACTTGTGGTTTGGCGTTACTTGAAACTACCCCCTTCCCCTTCCCACCCCTCCCACCACACCTGGGATAATAATACCCTGGTGCCAATACCATTGATGAAGGGAGACATTATATTCGGCCAGTTAATAAAATTATTTTTTTAAGTTAGATAGTTGAAACTCCATCGTGAACTTACCAAGTTAGTCTCTAAACGATAGTGTCATTCGCTACCTTCAGACTGTGCTTCCTGACCAAAGCCAAAACGGTTAGATACCAAAGCACGTCCGTTGGATATAATATCAAGACTTTGCAATTGGGCTTGGTTTGCTCCTTTACCTCTCTAATTCGTATGAAAAACAGACACCTGATCAGGTGATCAGTAATTCAAAACTTAATGCCACAGATCAGTAGGTTGCACACAGATGATACCAACAGTAATTTACATGAAATAATCCACTCCACTCCCCTATCGCCGAGGAAGTTTCCCTGCGTATTTCTCTGTATGCTGCTCTAAAATACTTTTTTTGCAAACACAGGAAGTTTATGTATTATATGCGGAGAAAATCCCAGATATACAATTCAAATGTTTTAAATTGTAATTCGCACATATATTTTGTTTGAATAGAGTTTTTTTAATATGCCGCATGTTGTACGGTAAAAGAAAATCATTTAGTTTTCCAGTGACATCCTAATTGCAAGTTAAAGAGTAATTCAATAAAGGCGAAATTATAAGACCAAGATTTAAAACAAAAAAAAAAAAAAACGAGAGAAAAGTAATATTTTAATCTGTTTAATAAATACTTGACAAGTTTCAGTCATAATCTCGAACAGATGTTTGTTTGCACAGGCACTTTGTGTAAAGAATGACTTCGTTTGTAAAGTATGCCAAGGTTCTGGTGGTAAAAATCTATTAACTTCTTAAAAAGGGAGATACGATTGTAATTTTTGCAAGTAAATTAAGGGCATGCTACGCAGTGTGCACCGTTAAAATGCCACAACAGGATAGTGGAAGAAAAGAAAAAAATGCATTTATCAGAAAAGGGCTAAAAGGACACCGAGAAACTTACTTTGACAGATATTCGTTTGTTTAAGAAGGTTCATTGATAATATTTGTCACGGCAAAATTTATTAAGCTACAGTTAGGTCCTGATGTCATGAGTGTGTTTCAGAAATGCTGTCTTGATCTACAACACATCGAGGGAGGCGTTCCTGTAAATGAAAATATTACTTGTTTTTTTAGGTCCGCCATGGCTGTGATGCAAAGTTACCAAGGCAGCCCTGTGTACGGCAGTCAGTATCCATCGCGTTCAGAATCAGGTGCGCTGACGTTATAACAACGAAATCTGTGTTCGAAATATACATAAATATATATATATATAAACTAATAATACCAATAGGTTTTTTTGTAAATAAAAACGTGGTTTAACATATCAGATGACCATTAAGTAATGACCAAGTAGTACATATGAATATACAATGTTTACCAGCAATTGTAAATGCGGAACTGTTGGGAGATTCTCAACTCATATTTGCTGTTAACTCATTGTAACAGCATTTTACAAAATAGATCGATGTTTCACTTTGTAGAAACTTCCTAAGTAGTTTAATTATTTCGTAGTCACAGAAATTTAGTACTAATATGCCTAATTTTCCCGTCGGATTTTACCGCACCCATGTGGCCACAATTGGTATACTTTTATCAAAATATTTTGATGGAAACATAGGCAAAGATTTAAATTTAACATATAGGGGCAGTGTTCGATTTGTGTTTTATAATAATGTTTTTAGTGCGAATGGAAGCAACACAGATCATCGATTTACTGAAAAGAAAGTTAGCCTTTCTCACAGGTGGGTGCAGTATTGCATTTGAACAATTCATTAAACCTTTTTGGGGGAGGGGAGTAAGATGCATAATAATTTACACATCTGATACGGGTTTGTAATGGCTAACAATTTTATCGCGGTTAATGTTGTATAAAATCTATATATATATGTTACAGTAAATCTGTGTAATCAGTAATTTCACGTAATTCCTAAAACTTTTAGGAATTACGTGAAATTACTGTCGGGGCCAGGAATTACGCGAAATTCCTAAAATCTGCAGGAATTTCATGTAATAACTGAAACAGGAGGTCAGTAATTACACAAAATTACTAAACTTTGAATTAAACAAAAACAATTGTTCACGTTTTATTAATCCAGCCGACTTTGTCGGACTGGGTTAGTCGTATCACTATAGGAGACTTGAATGTGTATGCGTGTGTGCGTATGGTAAACTTTTTCTTTAAAATGCTACTGCTCCTACAGTTTTGCTCCAGTCGTTTTGATATTACGCAGGTGTGTTTCCTGGGTGGTTCCCCACCTAGCTATTACTTTTTTTGACGATTAGCGAAGAAACTGACAAAATGGCGGCACTTTTTGTGCCCGTTTTGACCCTATTTTTAAAATGCTACTCCTACAGTTTTACTCCAATAGTTTAGATGTTACGCAGGGATGTTCCCTAGGGTTTCGCCTACCAGACTACCGGGGGTTTCCGAAATAAAGCCCAGGGCTTCTATTTGGAAACTGGCCAATTTCAGGCGCTCATTTAGAAACCAAATAGAAGCCCCGGGGCTTCTATCAGGAAACAGTTTCCTAATTAGAGCCCCGGGGCTTCTATTTTTTTAGATAGGAGGGGGGGGGGGGGGGGGTTGTCGATAAGTTTTTATTGAAAAAGAACATTTAACATCAGTTTTTATTAAAGCGCTACATCCTGAGGAATTCGGAACAAAAAATAACAAAACACACAAAAAAACAACAGTAACTAAAAAGTCTGGTAAGGTTGGGGGGAAGGGGTTGCCTTGTAGGAAGCACAGGATTAAGCAACGACGCAGAACGTGTCCAGGGGTTTGCCTCACATCAAAGGGTTAAGTGCACCGTGTCTGCATTGCTAGTAAACATACGTTCAAAAAGGCTTGCAGGGAAGGAGGGGCAACATCACGCCGCCCGTTTCAGTACTCAGCCGGTTATATTTCCAGTAATACTACGGAGTGAAGGTGGCAGTGGGGAGGGGGTGTGTATTCGCCTTGTGCAATGCACAGGATTAAGCAACGATGCAGAACATGTCTAGGGGCTGCCTCATATCAAAGGATTAAGTGCACCGTGTCTGCATTTCGAGTAAACACGAGTTTTAAAAAGACTTGCAGGGAAGGAGGGGGGCTTTTATTAGGAAACGATTTTTTCAGGTCTTTATTTTAACTCCAAATAGAAGCCCCGGGGCTTCCATTGGGAAACAGTTTCCTAATAAGAGCCCCGGGGCTTTTATATGGGGGGAGCTTCTTTTCGGAAACTCCCGGTATTATTTTTTTCGCGGTTCGCCAAAAACTGCCGAAATGGCGGAACTTTGAAGTTTGGCAAAAACTGGAATAAATGGTAGTAAATAACTGAATTATCAAACCATTCATTTCTCTCAGTCTTTTTCAAATAGTTATAAATTTTTTATCGAAAATTTCTTAAGTGTTGCTTCACCTGGACTTTGCTTTTTTTTCGTAAATGACAAAAAATGCCGAAATGGCGGAATTTTATTTTTTTTCTTCTAAAATTGTGTGAATGTCGGTAAATACGTGAATCGTCAAAACCCAACCTCTCCAACATCTCTTTTCGGGTAGCTTCAACTCGTTTTTGTGTTTTAAAATTATGAAAAAGTTACGTTCAGAAATAAAGTTCTTCACTTTTTGGCCTAACAGTATTCGTTTCAGAGTTTTTCTCTCTTTCCTTGTTTGGTAACTCGGCTGGGTCATGTCCGTGGACATGCTTGTTTAATAAACCTCAAGACTTGAATCAAAACTGCAGTGATAAAATACATCGCTTCTACCATGGTGTCAAATACAAAATGCATGTCTTTACTCAAATCAACTACAGAATGCATGTCTTTACTCAAATCAACTACAGATTGCATGTCTTCACTCAAATCGAATACAAAATACATGTCTTACTCAAATCAAAACAAACGCATCATGGTCAAATAGAGTTCTAACAATGTTTCAAATACAGAAACACATGTCATTACTGAAAGCAAATGCTGATATGAGGGACTCACGAGTGATTTTAGCTTTGTAACTTTGCAATTCGAGATGAAAGCAAAGGTCTCAATATGTGATTCCATCTCCGGCAAATGACACCAAATGTCACATTGGGTGAGTTAGTTCACGAATTGCAATTGAAGATAAAGAAGGACTCACCAGGGTCGAAATAATCTATGACAAGCTGAGTCTATGTGAGCGTGTTCCTCCAATTTTTTGCCGTTTAACTTTGTTCGACTTCCATTACGCATATTTACTTAGTGATGTTTAGGAAATTTGTGAAATAAAACACCCCAATTCTGTCTCCGGAAAAAAATGACACCAAATGTCACCATGGGTGAGTGAGTTCACAAATTACAATTCAAGATGAAAAAGACTCACCAAGGTCGAAATAATCTATGACAAGCTAAGTTCATATGAGCGTGTTCCTCCATTTTTTGCCGTTTAACTTTGTTCGACTTCCATTACGCATATTTACTAACTGATGTTTAGGAAATTTGTGAAATAAAACACCCTTGAAAACAGTAAATACATGAAATTCCTGAAGATTATAGGAATTTCGCGTAATTCCTGGCCCCGACAGTAATTTCACGTAATTCCTAAAACTTTTAGTAATTACGTGAATTTACTGATTACACATATTTACTGTAACATATACATATATTTGACAAGAAAATCAGTCCCCTGGTCAACACAATTCTGTTACGTAATAAGCGGCTTACAGATGGACGGTATAGTCCATTTGTTTGGGACAGCTGAAAGAAAACGCATGGTGCTCTACCCTGGTTTTTCTTCATCACGATTTGTATTAGACTGTTACGTTCCTAGTTATTGTCGAACAGCAAAGTCAAAGATGGTCCCTGCTTCTGTGTGATTCTTGTCGGGGGCTGTTGTTGCCACATGTAGCGCGGATTTTCTGAGAAGTGGCGAGTGCGATGAAATTATGCAAATAACTCTGGAACATCCCTCGCACCCCCACCCGTTCATTGTGCTCCAGGGAAGAGCCTGTGTTGAAGGTCAGCCCTATCACTGTTGTTGTAGGAAATCGTAATAAAGACGCAGAAAGACAGCAAAGCCCTGCAGATACATTGTATTTACGTTTCCCATGTGATCATACAATGCTTGTGTCTTCTTGTAACGCAAGCTATAAGAAATCGTTGAGGTTTTCCGGTATATTTTAGTAGGGAATGCATTTATGTAGAAGAGGTATTGACTGTAGGTTGTTGCATGATATTTGCCCGAAATGGATTGCTGTTTTTACTGTATAATTTCTACTAAAATCGAGTAAAAAGAATTGCAAGATGAGGTGAATGCCTACTTGAGATTGCCTGTAAATCGACAGCCTGACCGATAGCATATGATACGGCGGCGGTCCAAGAGATCTCACTGTTGATGTGGTACTATCGTTTGTATAGGTGTGTCCGTCCTGAACCCGAAACAACAGGGCACAAAGTTCACGGGGTGCCGGGGACCCCTGATAATCAGCTCGGGACCCCTGGAATTTTGACCCTGGGGTCCCGCGGGACCCC